>CM052539.1:92092522-92112524 GCA_028533065.1 Trachops cirrhosus
GGACCTACATCCCAGATTGCTCTATCCAGCAAAGCTTTCATTTAGAATGGAAGGGCAGATCAAGTGCTTCCCAGATGAGGTCAAGTTAAAGGAGTTAGTTCATCATCACCAAGCCCTTATTTTATGAAATGTTAAAGGGACTTATCTAAGAAAAAGAAGATAAAAAACATGTGTAGTAAAATGACAGCAAACTCACAATTATTAACAACCACACCTGAAACAAAAACAAGAAAAAACTAAGCAAATAACTAGAACAGGAAGAGAACCACAGAAATGGAGATCACATGGAGGGTTAGCAACAAAGGAGTGGGAGGAGGAGAGAGGAGGAAAAGGTACAGAGAATAAGTAGCATAGATGGTAGGTAGAAAATAGACAGGGGAGGGCAAGAATAGTATGGGAAATGTAGAAGTTAAAGAACCTATGACACACGGACATGAACTAAAGAGGGGAATGTGGGTGGGAGAGGGTGTTCAGGGTGGAGGGGAATGAAGGGGGGTAATGGGACAACTGTAATAGCATAATCAATAAAATACATTAAAAATATCAACCAATGAAGTCATAAATAAGTAGAACAACAAATCTATGTTTCTCTCTGTCTTTAAAATCACTAATTTTTTTTAAGTAATAAATTAATAAAAATTACCTGGCTGTTTTTCTAAAAAAAAAAAAAAGGAAAAGAAAAAATAATGAAGGAAGCATTAAGCACCTAACTTGGTGAAGGAAGCAGACATACAAGTCTAGGAAATGCAGAGAGTCCCAAATAAGATGAAACCCAAGAGGCCCACACCAAGACATTTCATAATCAAAATGCCAAAAGTTGAAACAAAGAGAGAATCTTTAAAGCAGCAAAGAAAAGCAGTTACCTATAAGGGAGCTCTTGTAAGACTGTCAGCTGATTTCTCAACAGAAACTTTGCAGGCCAGAAGGGACTGGCAAAAAATATTCAAAGTGACGAAGAGACAGGATCTAAAACCAAGATTACTCTACCCAGCAAAGCCATCATTTAGACTAGAAGGACATATAAAGAGCATCCCTGACAAGAAAAAGCTAAAGGAATTCACCACTACCAAACTAGTATTATATGACATGTTAAAAGGTTTTCTTTAAAAAGAAGAGCCCTGGCTGGTGTGGCTCAGTGGATTAAGTGCTGACCTGTAAACCAAAGGGTTGCTGGTTCAATTCCCAGTCAGGGCATATCCCTGGGTTGCAGGCCAGGTCCCCAGTAGGGGGCACATGAGAGGCAAGCACAAATTGATATTTCTTTCCCTCTCTCCCTCCTTTACCCTCTCTCTAAAAATAAAGTCTTAAAAAAATAAAAAGAAGAAGAAAAGAAAGATAAAAATATAAACAATAAAGTGACAATAAATACATATGAATCTGAAAGGGCAAAATAAGTGAACAAGCAGAACAGAAACAGACTAATAGATACAGAGAACATTTTGATGGCTTCCAGATGGGAGGTGATGGGGGGACAGGTGAAAAAGGTGAAGAGATAAAGAAGTACAAATTGGTAGTTACAGAATAGTCATGGGGTTGTAAAGTATAGCATAGGGAATACAGTCAATAATATTGTAATGACTGTGTATGGTGTCAGATGGGTGTCAGATTTATTGGGGTGATCACTTGGCAAGTTATATAATGTCTAATCACTGGCATGTATACCTGAAACTGATATAATACTGTATGTCACCTATAATTGAAAAATAAAAATTATTTAAATTAAAAAGAATGAAAAGCAGAATTAATAGGATGAATTTCAAAGGAAGCTATCTTTCTCTGAGACCAATAGCACGTTTTCCAACTCTTTTGAAATTATCTATTTTACAGAAAAAGTCATTGTATCAGTAGAAGGTATAAATTTAGGCTGGAAAACCTAAACTCACATGGTGGTTTTGACTTTAGTAAGAAATTGATTAGGTATATTAATATATTTAAGCAACAATACACAAACAAGTTTCCACTCATCAGCAGATGTGTGGGGGTGTAAGCATGCACACAGTGTATTCAGATTACAGTCACGTGTAAAGTCTGAAATAGAAAACACTCTATATCTTAAGTGCTTAAGTGATGAGTCTGGCACAAAGTAAACAACACAATACGCTAGTAATTTTTATTGTCCTAGTACTTCTGTTCATTCACTTATTCAAAATTCACTTGACACTAACATGAGATGGACAACACTTGTAAAATGTAAACTCTCCAATAACTTATTTACTTAAGAACCAATGGGATTCTTAAATTAACTTTTAACTTGCACACACTAATGAATAGACATTTCTTTATCCACTCATTCATTTGTGCTGAAACTTTATAGACTTAAGTATTCCTCTCTGTATATATTATATATATTAGCATATATTAAGCACAGTGCTAGGCACTGAGGCTAAAAGATGAAAGTAGCCCCGAGGTTCACTGAACAGACAGATGGTAGACAGCTAAACAAGACCACATTTCACAGCAGTGTGGCACTAGTGAGTGGAGTGCATTCAAGGTATAAGGAAAATGCCTGGCTATGAAGATGGGAGGACATCGCTCAGTTAAAACCAGAGGATGACTATGCTTTGGAATTTGGATTCTTGGGGAGGGAAGAAGAGTGGCTAGGAATGATAAAGAATTGTAGGAAGATTAACCCAAATGTACAAAAGCATGAAGATATGAGAGGATGGGAGGCTGCCTATAGATAAAGAAGTCAGGCTCTTTCTGCCCTCATGGGAGTCTGTTGTCACATGTGCCAAACAAAGACGGAAAGGTTTGGCACAAGGATCCCAAGAGCATGGACATCTACCTAAGTTTGTTGGTCAAGCTATACAGGTTTCTGTCCAGACAAACCAATTCCTCTTTCAACTAAGTGGTGCAGAAGAGGTTGTCCATGAGTCTCACCAACTGGCCACCTCTGTCCCTTTTCTGGATGGATTGATCCACAGGATGAAGCTTCCTGGTTGAGAGGGCAAAATTGCTGTGTTTGTAGGGACTATAACCAATGACATGCATAGGCAGAAGTTGCCCAAACTGAAGGTGTGTGCACTTTGTGTGAGCAGCCTTGCCTGAAGCCACATCCTCAAGGACAGGGCAAGATCCTCACCTTCAACCAGCAGGCTTTGGACTCCCCCAAGGGCTGTTGCATTGTCTTTCTTTCTGATCCTGGAAAGGGCCAGGAGATGTATAGGCATTTCCACCAGGCCCTGGGAACCCTTCAGGGCCACACCAAACCCTATGTACATCCAAGGGCCCCAAGGGCCAGAAGTTCCAGAGCACAAGAGGTCCATGGGCCAGCCAAGACTTCAGAAACTAACCCCAGATCCTACCTTGTTATTTAAAAGATTCTGTATGCTGGGGGAAAAAAGTCAGGATAGTTGAAGTATTCCTTAGTTCCCCCTCCCCACAAATTTTCAAAATAAATAATATATTTAATAACATAGCAAATATTTATTGCATTCATATTACTATAAGCAAGTTACTTTATTAATAGAATAAAAAATTAATCACAGTCTCTGCCCTCAAAAAGGCTACCAATCTAACATTTTAAGTCTAACAAGGTAAAAATATACATTCTGAAACTAAGAGGAAACTGTCTTTGGATTTTCTTAAACCTGGCTTTCCTGTCCTCACTTAAAAGCTTGAGGATTAATTATGATCACTCCTAAGTAGGCCGATCTTTTGCTACCTGCAATTTGAAAATGTGTCATGTCCCCTGGGTTCCCTCTGGGCCATGTAACACGGGATCATCTGTGAACACAGAGACATCTTCTGGATGGGGCCTTATGGCCAAGCCTTGGGCAGGACGGCATTTCTGTGGGTCTGGGGAAACCTCCAGAACAGTGGTGAGACAGAGCATGGGTAAAGGTGCAGCCCAGGCCCAAGGTGAAAAACAGCAAGAGCAGTGGGGAGCTTGGGAAGTCAGCTCCAGCCTTCCCTCTCCAGGTAATTCTCTTTGTGTCTGCACTTCTCCTGTCCTGTCCTCCCTGCTCCTCACCCCAACACACACACACACACACACACACACACACACACACACACCCCTCATTCTCAAACAAAGGCTCTTTATTTCTCAAGTACTAAGCAGTATTATTCCCAATTTGTTGATGTGTTGTTTTGTAATTGCTTTTGTTAGTTCAAATTCACATAGTTAGCCCAGCTAGATCAGTGTTACTCTGCAGGGCTCTGAGAGAGGGGAAGGGAGGGAGAAAGAGAGGGAGAGAAACATTGAGGTATGAGAGAAACATTGATTGGCTGCCTCTCACATGCTCCTTACCAGCGACCTAGTCTGCAACCCAGGCATGTGCCCTGACTGGGAATTGAACTGGCAACCTTTCAGTTTGCAGGACAATGCCCAACCCACTGAGACACACCCAGTCAGGACAGAAGATATTAGTTCTTTACACTTTTAATATCATATTACCAAAAGCTTTCCCAATTTGTGAATTGGAGAAATGATAAGATAATGGGGGGGAAAAGGGAGAAGGGTCATCAAAGAACATGTATGAAGGACACATAGACAAAGCCAAAGAGGGGTAGGATCGAGGGTGGGAGGTGGGGATGGCTGGGGTTGGTGGGAGTGGTGGAAAAAAAACACAAAATGAGGTAACAGATGTTTAACTAGACTTACTGTGATGATCACTTTTAATATACACAAATATCAAATCATTATGTTGTACACCTGAAACTAATATGTCAATTATACCTCAATAAAAATAATAATAAATAAAGGATAAAGAATTGCCCTCCAAAAACAAAGAAATCAACTTATGTGAGCCTAATTCTCAATTTGTAAATTCACGTCAGCTAACAATTTGACATATGACTATAGTGTCATGTAATACATCTTACTCTGTGCTCAGGATGAGTCAAGGTTATGGGATGGAGGGTTGGACAGGGGACTCAGAGAGGTGCAGACACAACCTTGCGTCATACCCTCACAACACCCTGCAGAGCACTTACAGAAATTGTAATTTAAGTAGTAATTTGGATCATTGCTTGTATCATCTGTGTCCCTTGCCAGAATTTATGCTCCATGAGGGAAGGTTTCTATTTTCTGCTATACCTCCAGGGCTGAGCAAAGTGCCAATAAGACAGTGAATCCATCCAGCAATGCTGCTGTTTCAGACTCTCTGGGATCCTTCCAGCAGCCATGCAGCTGCTTCTTATCCCCATTGGTATTGTCTCCGGACATAACAGGTACTCACCCAGGTCTTGCTTGGTCCACCCACAGTGCCTGCTATAAAGGCAATATCCATCCTCATTTCCTAGTTGACTCAGAAAGTAAATGGTTTTTCCCATTCTGCATACTTTGCATACCCCTCTGCAATTCTGTTCCCAGCTGCCCTAAATTGTGATAGGCCAGTGAGTGACATCTAAGATAAAAGCATTGTATAGATTCTGACAATTCTTACCCATCTGCAGTATCTCTAGACCAGCATTGTCAGCCCTAGAAGCACATTAATATCACTTAGGGGAGGGCTTAAGCCAACTCTGGACACCCAGGTTGTACCCTAGGCCAGTCAAATCAGGATGTTTGGAGGCCATATCCAGGACCAAATATTTTTTAATGTCCTCTAAATGATTCCAACATGTAGCAAAGGTTAACAATCTCTCATCTGGAGGATTGTAATAAACTCTTCCTATTGGATTTGGAGTTTTACAGATTATGTTATCAGAAGCTCTCGGTGAGTTGGGATGCGAAGGGTCATCCAGTCTTCCCTCCTCATGGCCTCCCCAAAGAGCCATGAATTGGGCATTTTCTCTCTGACCTGGATTGCTTTGGGAAGTAAATGATTACACCTTACAAAAGCTTAAAGCCACTTCTTTGGGATAGCAGCTGGAGGTTTCCAAGAAAGTGGTGAGGGAAGGAGCCACTGAGGAAGGTGGGTGTGGAGGGTAGATTTGGGAGGCTAGGGAAAAAGCCAAAGAGGCAACAAGATAAGCAGCTCTCAGAGAAAGACTGCAAGGACACTAAGACTCAAACCTTGACCTGTTTGATCTTGTTGACCTGAGGCAGCTATACTTAATTGAACCTATCTTATCTGGATTCTGCAGGATGTGGGTACTAATGAGGTCATTGTAAAAGGAAATGGTGGGGAAGGTTAACTACTTCTATCTGCTGACTGAGGTGTCTGGGCATCAAGGGTGGGAGAGTCTCACCTGGGCTCAGAAGCAAGTCTGTTCTTTCTGGGGCACCTCTTCTCTCAGGAATACCCGTGTCTCCCCACCATGCTGTGTATCCACCATGGAGCCCTCACCAGTATGCTGACCCTTAGGTGTCAGAACTACAGTGTGGTCATGACAAATGTGGGAGCAAGGACCTTAGCAGAGGGCAAAGATTTTCAACTTCGCAGAGCAGCCTCAGAGCCCACTATAGTTCTGGGTAGCCCATGCTAAGAAAAACTGAGTGGGGAGATCCCCAGTGTCTGATAATTCAAAGCATCTCAACTTCAATGACCTCATCTTTCAGGGTCTGTGTTAGATCTCACATTTATGAAGGCTTCCTCTGCTAAGCACAAGTATGAAATCCTAAGGGTCTACTCCACTTAATCACACAAGCTTATTGTAGCTTTTGAGGAAAGCCCCTCAAATTCTCAAATTCTAGATTCTGTATCTGTGAATTTGACCACTTTACAAACCTCATATAAGTAGAATCATACAGTACTTGCCCATTTGTGACTGGTTTATTTCACTTAGCATAATGTCTTCAAGGTTCATCCATGTTGTAGCATGAGTCAGAATGTCCTTCCTTTTTAAGGTTGAATAATATTCCATTGTTTGAATAGAGCACATTCTGTTTATCTGTGCATCTCTCAAAAGACACTGAGCTACTTTTACTTTTGGTGACTGTGAAGAGTGCTGCTGTGAACATGGGTGCATGTTCGCTCACTATTTATGTAGATTTCTACAACTGCCTGTACCCCTCCCTATTCCTCACCCTGCTGGGTCTTTTCTGCTAGTTTGCTTGTGGTGCACTGTGTGCTTCCTCTCCCAGTGTCATGGGCACAGAGAGAGGACCTTGGGTAAATCTCCTCCCCTGGCATCTCCCAGGCCAGGCTCGGTAGTGCCTCCTCCTGTGCTTTGCTCCCAAGTCACAGGTGACTGGCTACCATATATGGCTTAAGGGCCCACTGCGCCCCTTCAGGATGGCCTGCCTTTTCAGCACAAAAAGATAGCAGCACCTTTTCTGGCCTGTCTTGTGGTTGGGAGGATCCCATTCACAAGAAGGAACAGGGTTAAAAACAAAATAACCCTAAAATCATCACAACTAGATAAGGAAATGATAGCGATTATGTCCTCAACACTTCCCCCTTTCTTTTATTTTGGTTCTTTGCTTCTGCAAAAAGCCACAAAAGGGTTAAATACTTTGCCATGAGGTGGGATCAACTTCTCCAATCTGTGGTGGCCTGATTGTCCTCAGGCTTGCACTGTGTGAGGGATGCCCCAGCTCCTTTGTTGGTTATAATGACTCATCTTCATTATTGTTCTAATACTCCTTTAAAAAAAAACACCCTAATCTTTCTCTGGTGCCAATGACTACCACAGTGCGGGATGCTTTATTTCTCTCCCTTCTGTCCTTCCCTTAACCCCCTATTGTTGCCATAGTCACGATGGGGCGATAGCCCGTTTCTGTACTGTACCGCCCGGGGTTATTGTTTAAATCTGTATTATTCCACTGTTCTGAAGATTTACATTTTTAATGGCTCATTTATGTAATCCCATAAATAAAGTAGCAAAAAAAGCATCCCACACAAATGAGTGAATCAGAGTTTGTAAAAGGCTCCTGAGGCAGGTCACCCAGGGTCTCAGCTGCGGGGCCTTGATTGGTGTGGCCGATGAAGCCAGGGTGGCAGTGGGCTTAAGACCACCCAGTCAGCGCCCAAATGGGGCATTACCAAGGAATAGCGGGATGGTGTTGGAGTTCAATCTCCCCTATTTATCAGAGAACACAGTTCCCCTACAAAATCCATTTTAGTATGAGACTCATTTACCTTATTGCTTTGACAGCTGCACCTCTCTCTCTCTGGCAGAGAAGTTTCTACGATTAGCTTTTTCCCTTGTAGCAGCTGATGCTGTGAGCTCCCCCCCCCCACCCCTCCTTTCTTCTTCTTAACCAATATATTCCTGGGGCTGCTAAATTCTCTCTAAAGAGCCTGTGAATTCAAACACCTGCTCAAGAATGTATTTGACACAGTGAACAGAGATATAGTTGGAACAATTCGCTGTCAGGCTTCCCTTCGCCAGCTTCTCGCCTCCTACTCCCTTTGCTGTGAATGAAAAGCCACAGTGAACCTTAGCTCATTTGGGGAACTTTGTACTAATTAGGCACAAATGAAGAAAGTGGCTAAAATGGAACCAAATCAGCATGTGTCTAACAACCTTTTCTGGTCCCTGCCCAGCATAGATACAAAACTGCAAGTCACTGTCCTCCAGCTTGGAGGACATCTGGGCTCCCAAACACTTGTTCAACAGCCACTATGTAATGCCATCACTTGAAATATTTTTGCTTTTGGGCATTACAGCAAAGCCTGACCACAGGTTGGAGTCGTCTGTTCATCCCTGCATCTCTGCTGTGGCCTCTGCGTGGACTTAGACCTCTACATGAACATTTGTTCATCAGAAATGCAACACTGGTGGCTCAGAAGTGTCTGGGATGAAGGCCACAGAGAAACAGAAGAATTAAAGTGCTCTAATGCACATAAATATCAATATAGTCAAATCCAGTCAAAATGTAATTGATTAAAATAGTAATCCCAAAACAAAAAAGCATTCAAGTCCCAATTTTCCTCTTTTCTTGACATGGAAAAGTGATTTCTAAATTTGGCAAAATGAGAATTTTAATGTGTATGCTCATTTTGGAGGTTTGTGGGAAAGAAAAAGTCATTTTTTTCTTACATCTTCATAGTGGGAAAAAAACACCATGCAAGTCAAAGGAAAATCATAGGATTTGTTGTTTGGTTTTCCCAAGAAAGATGAGGAGATAGTGAAACCTAGGGTCCTTGTGACTTAGATTAAATTTAAAGCTCTATCTCTAGAAATTCTTTCTCTCTTTCTTTCTCTCTCTTTCATCCCCTCAGAGACCTAGATTTCCCCGCAGTAATCGGCAACTCCAGAGGCAGCAGAAAAGGCAACAGTAGCCAGGACCTGACTATCACATGGTCCAGACCTCTGGCAGGCTAAAGATAATATTTTTAAAAAATAATGTTTAGAACTTCTGGCCAAGATGGAGGCATAGGGAGATACACTTTGCCTCCTCGCACAACCAAAAGGACAACAACAAATTTAAAAATAAAAAATAACCAGAACTGCCAGAAAATTGAACTGTATAGAAGTCCAACAACCAAGGAGTTAAAGAAGAAATATACTTTCAGACTGATAGGAGGGGCGAAGACAGGCAGCTGGGATGAAGAGGACGTGCAGCAAGGTAGAGGCTGGCGGACCCATGGTCCCACATTTGCATGCGGATAAACCAAGAGGAACAAATGGGGAGTGAGACAGACCATGCAACTCAGGGTGCCAGTATGGGAAAAGAAAGCTTCAAAACCTCTGGCTGTAAAAAATCTGTGGGGGTTGTGGTGGTGGGACTAACTCCCAGCCTCACAGAAGAGTTTGCTGGAGAGACCCATACGGTCCTAGAACATATAGAAACCCACCCACCTGGGAATCAGCACCAGAAGGTCCCAAAAGCTTGTGGGTGTCAGAAGAAGTGACTGAAAGCCAGCCAAGAGCTGATCAGGAGGCATTATTCCCTCTCTGACCCCACCCCCACATATAGCATCACACCGCAGCAATGTAGGTTGCTCTGCCCTGGTGAATACCTAAGGCTCCACCCCTTACAATGTAACAGGTATGCTGAGACAAAGAAATATGTCCCTAATGAAAGAACAGGTCAATTCTTTAGAAAAACAACTAGCAACAAAGAGATAGCCAACCTATCAGATTTAAAGTTCAAAACACTGGTAATCAGGATGCTCACAGAAATGGTTGAGTATCATTGCAAAATAAATGAAAAAGTGAAGGCTATGCAAAGTGAAATAAAGAAAAATATACAAGGAATCAACAGTAAATGGAAGGAAGGATGGGACTCAAATCAACAGTTTAGAGCAGAAGGAAGAAATACACATTCAACAGGAACAGAATGAAGAAACAGGAATTCAAAAAAATGAGGAGAGGCTTAGGAACCTCTGGGACCACTTTAAACATTCCAACATCTAAATCACAGGGGTGCCAGAAGGAGAAGAGGAAGAGCAAGAAATTGAAAACTTATTTGAAAAGATAATGAAGGAGAACTTTCCCAATCTGGCAAAGAAAACATACTTTTCCATGAATTCAGACAGAGGGACACAGGAACAAAACTCAGAGCTGTTCTCAAGACCTAAGGAAATGAGTCATTACCTTTACCTCATCTCCAACCAATTAGCTCCCAGTGAGATCCCGAGCCCCTAATCCACAGGTTGTCTTGTGATTTTGCCCTGTATAAACTGAAACCTACAGGTCATCAGGGAATTTGGGCTCTTGAGCATCATCTTCCTGTTTTCCTGGATGACTCCATTCATCAATAAAATAGACATTCTTTCTCCACTGCAATTCTTGGTGTTGAGTGTTTGGCTCTGCCAGTGCCAAGTGGATGGATTTTTCTGTTCTATAACAAGAGGAGGAACACTGGAACCAGAACCAGTGAGTTCTCATGGGGAGGTTATGACAAGTGCTCACTCTGCAGAGTGTTGGGGAGAAGTCAGCGGCAACTTCTGTTAGCTACAGAACAACATCTAGCATATGACATGTGACATGTACATGTGGCACATGGCACAGAACAGTCATATAGACTGACTGAATGATGGAAGAACCTGTATGAGCCTTACTTTAGTCATTGGTGAAGCTTGTCACTGAGTGTGGTCATGAAAACATAAAGAAATGATATATGTGAACACCCCATACAGAGCACAGAGAAGACTACCTAAGTGTGAGTTATTATTTATGGTGATAAAGGCCTCCAACTGAACAGAAAGAAGCTAGTCTTGTTGTTAGACTTTCTGTTTCTTACAGAATTTTTGTGGGTAAACTGATCACTAGTCAGGTTATTATCTTCTCTTAAAAAAGAGAAGTAAATTCCATAATGTTCTGACTTTCATATTTAAAGGCGATGTTAATCTTTTTTTTAAACTTAATTATTGAGAATGAATTTGCCTTGAATCATTTACAAGTCCTGGTGTGTCTCTTTGTGACCATGACCGAATGTGAGCTGAGATAATTGTGGCTAAAGGAAGAGTTTCAGGTCAAGCCAAACAGTTGTGTCACTTTTAAAAATCTCATATTTGTGGATATTGAATTAATTGTCCTAACTAACAGAACTAAAATACCCAACTAGTTCATCAAAAATTAGCATGAACTATTGTATATCTTGACTTTAATAATTGGGAAAATGAATGAGCTCATATCTACATTGCTGCTATTCCTGCATATTTATCTCTTTGATTAATTATGGTGAAATTGAGCCAAGCATTCCTTGAGGATTCTATATTGCCAAGACCACAGATTATTTCACTTACAGTTCTTGAAATCACCTCTCCATAAAGAGTTCTTGGACTAAGCAAATCTACACCAGCCTTCCTGCACCTGATCATAAAACCTCTAGGGCCCTCATGCCCTCATGCTCCCAATACAGCTGTCTGGGCTGCAGAAGAGGCATGCTCCATTCTGCACAAGAGATTAGGTGCCAGGAGCATATATGTCACCTCTTGATGGCGCTACTCAATTGGATACTGAAGACGTCACATGAACTTTGGCCTAGGTGAAAAACAGGTCTTGGCCAGGCCATCAGAATCTGGTACTTCAGGACTGTTTTGCGTACAGGTCAATAACATTAGTTTCATTGTGCCTCACTTCTCTTCTAATTTCCAAGGCATCCAGGTCACCTTTCACCATAAAGATTCTTATTTCCAAAGGGTTTTATAGTCATCTAATGCCATGGCTTTTAAACTTTTTCCACTCCAACTGACAGTAAAGAATGATTTTTTTGTCTGTATCTTATATACATACATACATGCACTCACCTACAAAAACAAAAAAAAATTGCAAAACAATGTTTATCAAAAATTCAGATATGCTCTTACATTTTCTATTCTATTTATATACTGCTAATTTTTTTAAAGCTTAATTGTGTCACACAAAACTGATTCATAATCTACTAAGTTCCCTCTTTGCTGTACCTGAAACCTGGCTTTCTTCTAAGGACACTGTTTTCATCTATTTCTCTTGGTGACTTCTCTACTGCTCACCATGTATCACACAGTCCTTGTGACCCTGCCAAGCTCTTTCTTCCATCTTCCTTTCAACCTCCGAGCTCCTTTGACTTGCCTTCCAGAAGTCTTTGTCATCAGCCATCCCTCCTCATTATTGTCAGCCACCAATCTCCCCATGTCTTCCCCTTATTTATTAAAGATTTGGCTCCCAGGACACTGTTTTTCTTTTCAAAAGAACTCCTGCATCATTCTGAGTTGTTTCAATATCCAAGTAAATGGTGCATTCAATGCTTTGACCTCTCAATTCCTTCACATCCCATGATCTCTCCTGTCCTCACCAAGTGCTGTACTGCTTCCTAAATCCTGCTCCAACTCACTTCTCTCCTCCCCTCCAGCTCTAATAATGCCCACACTGACATTTTCAACCCAGCAGGATCTTTACTCTACATACAGTGCTTCCCTGTCAGGTAACCCTGAATGTTTTCCTCCATGGCAGATTCTGAAGTATAGACCCTTGGATTTCTTCTCTATATAGACCCTTATAATTGCATATATAATTGGGGCAGGGGCTTTGGAAGCAAACAGTAGTTAGCTCTGGATTTATGCCTCCTTTGGACTGCCATCTTAGCAGCTGAATGTGACTTTAAGAAAGTACACACATGCAGTTTTCACTTTAAATTTACTACCACAAATGGCACTGTCCAGCCATCTCACTCCATGCCTTTATCAAATTATCAATAGATTTCTGCCATTTCACCCATTCTCCTGCAATCCTATACACATATCAACCCAGATATTGACCTTATTCCATACTTCATTTCACCAAAAAGGAGTAGTAGATTAAAAGAATACCTCATCTTTCCATTACCAAATTGTTCAGTAGACCCCTATATGTACCTACAAGGTTGCCTTTCCTCTACTCCTAAAGCCAACACCTCTACTTATATGAGAATTCTACTCCCTCTCACCTTTTTAGGGACTTGGCTCTGAAACGTCCCTCTTTCTCTCTTGCATCATCAATTCCCTTTTCTTTACTGGTCCGCTCCCTTTAACCTACAAATAAGCTGCAATATCTTCAACTTAAAAAAATTACTTGACTACATGCTTCTTCCAACTATAACTCAGTATTGGTTTTCCTTTGTAAATGATCTCAAGTTTCCTAGACTCACTACCCTGACTTTGCTATCTCCTATTTCTCTCCCTCTTTTTTATTATTTTTATTACAGTTGTCCCCATTTTTATCCCTTTGCGCCCTTCTTCTTGAAACTACTCTGACGAGGGTTCATCTTCACCTTTCCCCTGATGGCTGCTCTCATCAAGGTTACCAAAGACCTCCACGTTGCCCAAATCAATGGTCTATTCTCTATTCTATGAGAATAGGTTTGTCACATAGTAGGCACTCCATAAATAGCTGTTGAATGAGTGAATAAAAATAATTCCCATTTTAAAATTCATCATTGGGCATTATAGAGATAGATGAAATTCAATTTTTATACCAGGCTAAAGAATTTTCATGTATTTATCCACCTTCTGTAAGGTTTTATGTATATTTTATCCATATTAGCTTTGTATATGTAAATTCTTAGAGCTATGATTCCTTATCTTGCAAAATTTCAAAAAAAACCCTTTTTTCTTTTTAACTTAACTGCTAAATGTTTAGGACAAAAGAGTACTGATTGAAGACATATATTTCATGTGTTATTTTTACATTGGACCTCAGAAACACAGAATTGAACTAGTCATAGTCCAGAGTTCAAGATATTCTCATTATTACCTATGCATGGCGTGTTTTAATTAATTAGTTGGTTAATTATTTTTTTGGAGAGTTCAAAAGATACTTTATTTAAAAGTTTTGCAAACAGAATTATACTCACAGCTTCAGCAACAGTGAGAGTTCCGCTCTACCTCCCTGCTCAGCCCAGCTGCTGGAGCACTTCCTCACACATCCCAGTGGCTTCATTTGAAATCAGATCTGAGGAAGGTCCCTTCTCTCCCTTCTGGAAGCCAGTTCCAGGAGAGGAATGTGGTTGTTGGCACCACAGGAAACGCCAGAAGGGAAGAGCATGCTGGCAGTAGAAAAAGGAGGAAGGCGGGGAGAAGAGGACATAGAAAGGTTGGAATATTCAATAGCGACAAGGATTGGAGGTACACCTGTTGTGGATACTGAAAAGTGTTTGGAAAAAATTAAAAAGAATTATAAATGAGTGTAGCCAAAAATATGTAAAAAAATCTGGAAGAGGAAATCACTTGCCTACTCTTGCCAACAAATCCAGTTTCCTCAGTCTCATTTATACAATGTGTAGCAATAACATTTCATGTTTATTAGTGACTATACAGTATTATTGTAGCTGAGATGGTGTAGTGAATATTGACTAATATATTGTGGTTAATGATGGTTAATATGTCTAAAATATTATTTTAAAAAGTCACAAAGATGGGAAAAGAGGGAAGGAGTAGGGAAAGATACAATGGGATGAAGAGGATGTTGTAGAGTTAGAGTGCTTTCCCGGGTTCAGACCAGGCTGACCTGCCTCTGTTTAGAGTTTCTGAGAATCTGCAAAAGCCTCTGTATGACTCTAAGGAGCATGTGTCCCAGGGCCAGTATGGGGATCAATGCTACAATCTGGCTATGCCTGGGCACTGGTGGTACTGAATAGCATCAATATTCATAACCAATTGCTGTCAGATATCCACAGAAAGTTGCTATTAATACCCACAGCCAATCTTCATTGATATCCATAGGTGAATCATGTTAATATCTCACTGCAACCATCACTAAAAGTCCCCCAGCTAAACTATGGTCTAGTTGGAGGTATGGGGGACAGGGATGAGGGGGTGGGAGGGGACAACTGGTTGAGAGGGGGACTTAGCACCAATCCAGGAATTCAGGAGGAACTATACTCTATCATTACTGGTCACTTCAGGATTAAGAGAAAAGCCTAGGGTGGGGCAGTGGGAAGCTGAGGCCTAGCCGGCATTGCCCCTAAGCCTCTTCCTTCAGGTTCTCCTCACCCCTGATAATGGTGGGGGTGGGAGGAATCTACCCTTCAGGCCATGGCTAGCTGATACTGACTATCAGAGATTGCCCTGACCTGGGATTACTCTTCAAGGATTCTATGCCAAATCTAAGGCCAGAAATCCTTATCTGTAACCAAAAACTGGCAAGAGGAAGGAGGGGAAGGTGGAATCCACCCCTTTTGACCAATGGGCCCATCACAGGATTCCACTAGGTCTGTTTCTGGTAGGCCAGGGCTACTGCATAATAGTGCTGGAAATGGACCAGGAGCATGTGCACCAGCAAGACACCAGTGTGCATACCCATGGTGGCTGTGACAGCAGCAGTGAGCTGGCCCAGAGCAGAGAGGGGGTAGACACCTCCATAGCCAATAGTGGTGAGAGTTATGACAGTCCACCAGAGACAAGTAAAGATGTCTCCAAAGTTGGGCTAACCCTGACCTGGGGTGGACATGCCCAAGAGTCCCCCACAGAGGAAGAGCAAGCCAAAACATAAGATCTCAGCCACCCAGATCATGGAGAAAGGCATATACCTCCTTCCAAGAAGAATGAAGTATATGAAACAGGATTCCCACAGCCAGGGACTTTTCAAGGAAGCCCGGGAGGTGAACCAGCTTGAGGACATAGAGAGAACAAATGGCCTGAAGTGTTAGGCTGAGACGCGGTCATTGTTCAGCCTTGTCACCCACCACCAATTCCAGCAGTATAAGGAACAGAAAGAAAATGTCAGCTAGACTGAGAGGGCTACGTGGGAAGTGCATCTCATCAGGGCAGGAAATGGGCCCTGGGAAAGAGCTCACTTCCAAAACAAAGGGCACAGAGCGGTTCCAGGTAGAGCAGGTGGGGGGCCCAGTGGTAAACAAGACCATTGTTCTGCCGCTATTGATGGTTCCCCCCACCCCTGTACCCCAACCCCACGTCCCCTATGAGTGAAGTTGACAGAGAAGTAATCCAGCTGGACCTCTGCCTCCTGGAAGAAGATGACCAGAGCACACATGACAAAGAGTGTGGAAATCAGGGAAAGGCACTTGCATCTTAAAATCTTTTATATATTTTTTGAAATCTCATATGTTAATACATTATTTGGAGAACTATTAGCTGTCTTACATCATTTAAAATAATTTGGGGATATCTTAAAATTAAAAATATTTATGCAAACTTTATATTTTCAGTGTCATAAATGTCAACAATATATGTTGTGTATCTATTTTCCAAAATACCCAAAACTTGAACTTGCAAGGCACCCTTACTTCCTTTAAAATGCCCACTGAAAGAGTTTGATGCAGAAAACAAAACAAAACCAGAAACCCTAAAAGATACATGTAACATCATTTATTTATGGGACGATGTTTGCTGTGGAAACCTCACTC
This sequence comes from Trachops cirrhosus, assembly GCA_028533065.1. NCBI lineage: Eukaryota > Metazoa > Chordata > Mammalia > Chiroptera > Phyllostomidae > Trachops > Trachops cirrhosus. Next base: position 92,109,129 of record CM052539.1, read on the forward strand.
GCTCCAAGATTGACCATCACTGCAGCCACAGGGCGAGTGGAGGGGGTGATGGGATGGCTCTTTGGAAAATTCCTCTGGTGTTCCTCGCCACCCATGTGCATCTTTTCTTTTTTACTCCACTGGTCAGCCTGTGCATTGGAGAATCTCTTGTTCAATAGTCTATGACTTTTGTTCCATGAAATTCATAGATTTTCATGACACAGAGTTACCTGTGATAAAAATCATTTTTGTTCTGCCCTTTTTGATCTGTAGTCCTTTGTTTCATTTCATTGGATTGGATCACTGTGTCATCATTAGCTGGTGTTGTGGGCAAGGCTCTGAAACACTCTGACTTTGTATCCCCTTTATACAATGCAGATGATAATTTCCATAATGAATTGCCTTTAGTTGTCATGTCAATTTGGTGTCCATTTAATGGGACCTATTTCAGCTGATCTTTGTCCTTTATGACACTCTAGAAGAATACAGGCCATCTATTTTGTCTGATGTTCCCCATTTTGGAATTTTCTGGTTTCTTCATGACAAGATTCAGATTACACATTATGATAAGACAGAAATTCTGTGTCTTCCATGTGTCCTTGGAGGCACTGTATTGTTTTGTTGTTAACTTTGAGCTTTGGCTAATGTGGAAGCCAGGTTTCTCTGCTATAAATTTAACTATTTCCCCTTTTGTAATTAACGAGTGTCTTATGGAGAGATATTTCGAAGCCACGCAAATATTCTCTTTTTAATGTTACTTTTGCCCATGAATTTTAGCATCAATTGATGAATCTGAACTCAAACAATTACTGGCAAATGGTGTTTTTCTAATTCCATCATTCTTTCTACATCCTGACATTTTCCAAAGCAGCATTAAGAAAATTTTTTAATCCAATTTTTAAATGACAAAGTTCACCAGTTCTCTTAAAACCCTACCAGTTCATTAGACACCATGGTGCTTGTGAATCAATTCAGCAATTAAGGGCTCCTGTTCCTGAGCCCAATGAGGAAGTACCTTCTCAATTAGTATCCCCATTGCTGTTTGATATTGTCATTGTTTGGGGTGGGAGGTGGTTAAACAGAAACTACCAAATTAAAGGAAGGTCAAACCTAATTTAGAATAAGTCAGGTTTTAATCTTTCTCTAGTTTAGTATTAAATTTAGCCAAATAATGAGGTCACCACAAAGAATAAACTTAATAAAGTCAAGGAATTGATGAAATAGATATAACTTGCTGTAGAGTTTCTCCCAACTTAATAACTTATTTGATATTTATATTGCAAAGTCATTGATTTAATATTAATTAGTAAGTCATTAGGTAGATGTCATTAGTAATTTTAAAAGATGTTTTCTTTTCTAGTTGTACTCTTCTTTTCCTCTTTATTTCATACAGAGATCATTACAAATACAGTCTTGAAGAAAGTTACAGACAAGGAATAAATCTACATTTTCTTGCATAAAAATGTTTTAGAAAAAATGCTTTGTATTTCCGACACATTTTCATTCATATTCCAGGCCTTTCTTGTTCGTTAAAAAAACACTTCTTAAAAGGTTGAGAAGTGGCTATTTAGTCTCCACTGTTCAAAATAGCCAGTCTCCTAAAGCCATTATTTAGCTGACCATGTAGTGAAGTCATTTGAATGATTACTGTAAAACAGGATTTAAGAAGAAAATAAATGAAAGGGGAAAAGTAATTTTGTGATCATTTCAAAGCTCTAAACACATGGGGCTGGGTGCCATGACACAATTATTCTCTCTTGCCTGTAGACACAGGAAAAGTGGATGAATTTCCTTTGAAAAGGAGCTCCTTTTAAATCAACAGTCAGTAGTCAAAGTAAACACTCAGTTGAAGATTATGTTTGAGAAACTGCTGACAACTACTTCGAAGGCATTAACAAAGCAAGGAGCTGGGGTGCAAAGACACCAGCAGGCATGAAGGAATGTGTTGAAAAATGTCCGTCCTGAACATCAGGCCATAAATGACCAGAATCTAGACTCTTCCACAAGGATGTCACACATCTTATCTATTTTGTGGTTCTCCTGAAAAATAGTTATTATAAACTACTCTAATTGAATAAAATAAGCAATGTAATCAGTAACCAGCTTGCACACACATACACAAAACAAAACCGATTCTGTTTGTTGGGAGAAACGAAACCCCCTCCTGCTACATTATTCCATTGATGGAAAAACATTTACATCTCCTTTGTTAACTAGTTTTCTGTAGATATTTTATAATCACTGGGCAACTCTATTTCACTGCTCTCTTAGAATCAACTCTGAGTGGCTAGACCATGTTTTTATTCCACAGCCAAAAAGAAAAAATCTTTTTCTAGCTTTTTTTTCAAACTTTAGTCTATCATACATCAAATCTGTCAAGCTTTTTCATTAAAGTTCATGGTTTTTAAGTTCATTGTAAATAACTCAAATTGATTTTACAAAAGAGAAAAAAAAGTCTTGCCCTGATGTTGGCCATTACAAACTGTAATAATATCCCTTGTCAAATGGGATTTCTCAAGAGGCTTTCTATAGAGTGGGTAAAAGGATTTAACTAAGTAAAAATATTTTGAGATTAACACCAATGTTATACTTTGATTGTGGCTTGACTTCTTTCATTTACTTAAAAGTCTCGAATTTTTGAAAAATATTAAAAGAAAATTCAGCAGCTATGTTTATCAAGAGATACGTGTTAGATTTCATAGTTTGTTTATAACACTGCGGGAGAAAGTTCCAACAATAAAAAAAGACCCATTTATTTGTTGATAGCTCTGTAAATTTTATTTTTATTTATTTTTATTATTTTAAATATATTTTACTATTACGGTTGTCCCATTTTCCCCCTTTATTCCCCTCCACCTTGTACACCCCCTGCCACCTGCATTTTCCCGCTTAGTTCATGTCCATGGGTCATTCATATAAGTTCTTTGGCTTCTACATTTCCTATACTGTTCTTAACCTCCCCCTGTCTATTTTCTACCTACCATTTATGCTACTTATTCTCTGTACCTTTTTCCCCCTCTCCTCCTCAATCCCCCACTGATAACCTTCCACGTGAGCTCCATTTCTGTGTTCTGTTTCTGTTCCAGTTGTTTGCTCAGTTTTTTTTTTTAAGTTCAGTGGTTAATAGCTGTGAGTTTGTTGTCATTTTACTGTTCATATTTTGATCTTCTTTTTCTTAGACAAGTCCCTTTAACATTTCATATAATAAGGGCTTGGTGATGATGAACTCCTTTAACTTGACCTTATCTGAGAAGCACTTTATCTGCCCTTCCATTCTAAATGATAGCTTTGCTGGATAGGTCATCTTGGATGTAGGTCCTTGCCTTCTATGACTTGGAATAGTTCTGTCCAGCCCCTTCTTGCCTGTAAGGTTTCTTTTGAGATATCAGCTGATAGTCTAATGGGAACTCCTTGGTA
>CM052539.1:92113024-92129859 GCA_028533065.1 Trachops cirrhosus
TACCAAGGAGTTCCCATTAGACTATCAGCTGATATCTCAAAAGAAACCTTACAGGCAAGAAGGGGCTGGACAGAACTATTCCAAGTCATAGAAGGCAAGGACCTACATCCAAGATGACCTATCCAGCAAAGCTATCATTTAGAATGGAAGGGCAGATAAAGTGCTTCTCAGATAAGGTCAAGTTAAAGGAGTTCATCATTACCAAGCCCTTATTATATGAAATGTTAAAGGGACCTATCTAAGAAAAAGAAGATAAAAAATATGACAGTAAAATGACAGCAAACTCACAATTATTAACAACCAAACCTAAAAAAAAAACAAAAACAAGAACAAACTATGCAAACAACTACAACAGGAACAGAATCACAGAAATGGAGATCACATGGAGGGTTATCAGTGGGGGAGTTGGAGGGGGAAGGGGGAAGGTATAGAGAATAAGTAGCATAGACGGCAGGTAGAAAATAGTCAGGGGGAGGTTAAGAATAGTAGGGGAAATGTAGAAGCTAAAGAACTTATGACACATGAACATAAACCGAAGCAGGAGAATGTGGGTGGGAGGGGGTGTGCAGGGTGGAGGGGAATAAAGGGGGGAAAATGGGACAACTGTAATAACATAATCAATAAAATATATTTTTTTAAAAAAGACTGAATGTGAGATACATTATATAATCTGCCTGTTACCTCTTATCAGTTAAATGGGGATAATAATAGTGACTATCTTAAAAGACTGCATGCAGATCAAATGAGAACATGTCAAGTGCTGAGACTAATACCTGATTAATGACAGTAAGTGTTAGCTTTGGTGCATATCCTACTTCTACTTAATTAGCTGTCTGACAATGGGCAAGTTACATAACTCCTCTGTAAATCAGTTTTCCCATTTGTAAGTGGGAGTCAGAAATACTTACCTTGTAGAGCTATTGTGAGGATTTAACGAGATAATGCATAAAGCATTTAGCACAGTGCCTGGCATACAGTAAATCTTCAATACATGTTACCTAAGGACCTATATAACATCTTATTCAGAATTCCAAAATTTAAAAACATCTGAAAACCAAGTTCGTTTTATGATACCACAACTCATTTGGCAGTAAAATGTGATCTAACCTCATACTTGGGTATTCATGTCTAGTCTTTGTTCCATTTAGGGTAGGCACTCATATGTTTTGCTAAAGAAATGATAACACTTTGAGCAAGAACCACTGGGGGTACTTGTGGTGCACACCATATGTGGTATAGTTCCTTTCTAAAGTGTGAAATTTATAACTAAATTTAGAAGGTAATCTGGATCCAAGGGTTTAAACAAGAAATTATAAATTCTTGCAGAAAATAACCTATGTTATTATTTTTCACTGTCTCTTCATGAAAAAGAATATAGATAGCACTCAAATAATTTAATTTACCAGGGATTTTTTCCACAGTGGCAACTCAAGAGAACATCCCAGTTTCAAATCACCTGGGATGATAAGCTAATCAAGAACAGAACAGAATATCTGATGTTTCTCAATTATATATACTAGTGTGTGTATATATATATATGTACACACACACACACACTATCAAGAAAAATTTAATGAGATTCTATAGAAATTTCATAAAAATAGTTAAAGTAAAAAAGTTTCAGTATTTAGAAAGATTAGACTTTTATATCTGAAATGTTTCACTTTCCAGGCTATCTCAGTTCTCCATGGACACCAAGGTCAATGGGAACTGGGTATTACCTCTGAGCTTATAACTTGCATTTCCTAATATTTTGGAAACTCTGTTCATAGATGGTCCTAAGATATAAAACTTAAGGTTGAAGTAGGTAGGTGGTCTCCATGGCTGCTTGCAGATTTAAAATTCTCTACCCCTGTTCTTTATGTTTACCCTTCAGAAAATTACTCTGTTCTCATCTATCATGTCAGAATATTACTTCATTTCATTGATCTCTCTGTCTTTTTGTTTCTCTTAGTGCCATTTTTTTAATTTGAGATAACACGACAAGCCAGCATTAGATGAATATCTAACTCAACTGCTGAACTGCCTTTTTCAGCCAGGTCTGAGGTAAAACCCTGAGCTCTGCAGTAGGGCTCAGGTCATGGCTGCTCCATGTGTCTGTTCTACGTCACTGTCTATGCCCAAAGGGGTGCTGGGGTGCGGGACCGACAGGGGCCACAGGACAGGGCAGCTGCATTCCTGTCTGTAGCTCTGACCCACACAATGTTGACTTTCTCACCCCAGCTAGTTATCTTTATTTTTGGTTTTATACGGTTATACTAGCTCGTGTGTGTGAAGAGCCAGATTTAAGGCGCTAAATAACATAAATTGATATAAAACTCTAAAGATAATGAGACTGGTTAACACTACTCTGGAAAATAGGCCTGATAGCACCAGCAGATTGAAGATCCAGCATTCTATCTACATTAAACTTGAAAAGTGAAGCCATTGCCTTCACTTTCAAAGCTGTCAGCCCAGAAGCTGTGCTGAAGGTTTCTGCACACCACAGGAAGGACAGACTTCCAGAGAATCTGCCATCAGAGAGACTAAGCCTTTCATCTTTATTTATTTATTTTTTTGAATAGGCATACTGTATAACATAATTGCAAAAATAAGGTGCTTTCTTCTTGTAGTTATCATATTAAACTTAGGAAAAACAGTAAACTGTAAATCAAACCTAGAGAACAAGAAGGGGAAGACAAATGTAATTTTTTTTCAGATTTTGATACTTTTGTCTTTCTGCTGCTAAAGAATGAAGATGGCATTCTACAGATTTAGACCTGCCACTTTGGGTTTATAAAATAGTGTCATGAATATGACCCATCCAGCAGTGACACGTGATCACCAGCCAATAATAATAGCACTGGTGATGCTAACACTTATGAAACAATCACCCTGTGCTCATTTCATTTCTCCAATCACAGGACATGGAGCTGGGATTGGAACCAGGGAGTCTGACTCTAGAGCCCACCCTCCCCACACTATTTCAGATGAAGCAGGAGGAGCTGAAGAAAGGTACGCAGCAGTGTAATCAGATGGCCCATTTCCAGAGCAGTTTTAGGGAAAGAAACCATAGGTGAAAAGCCCGTCAGCACACATGTAGTCGAGGCCTCTCTCTGTCTAGGACAGGCGCCAGGAAGCAGATCTGTCCGCAGCATCAAGTCGTCTAAGAATAGATATCTACTCACAAGCCCAAAATAAGGACAAAGGCAGAGAACTTCCCAAACACACTTGAATTGACTTTGCTTTTTTGGGAAGTACAATAGGTAGTGGAAAATCATGGTTCTAACTTTTAGGGTTCGGGAAAATGAGTCCTTGTGATCATGGAAGCAAGGTTCCAGCCAATGCATCCCACCCAATTCATTCCTTCATTCCACAGCCAAACCCATCCCCACACCAGCGGATAGCATTTTATCTTCCATTCTCTACACATCTGTGCACTCTCAGAAATAAGTATAACTATGCTTCCAACATGCCATGAAACAAGGGCACTATTTTAAAGTCTTGATTACAACTCATTTTGTTTAATGCTGCCACAGCTACCATAGCCCCCCATGCGGCTAGTTTATAATCTGGCAATCAAATGCTTCAGCAGTGGTCACGAGAAATTTTGATCCCCATTATTAAACTGTTCATCCTTAATTCCTCTGCATACAACAGTCCTGAGGCCCACAGCGCCCTCAGCCTCATGGTTGCCTTCAAAGGGCCAAATGTAAATTTAGGACTGTACAAATGTAACTGCTCCTCAACAGTTAAGCGAGAGCTTGGAGTTGCTGCCTGGTAGAAACAAGGTACCAGGCCGGTAAACAAGGTAGAGGGCTGGATTCGGCCTGTGGGCCTTGTGTTTGCCACGTGTGTGCTAGATGCTTAGAAAAAGAGACCCACTAGTAAACAAACTGTCTACTCCTTGAAGATCTGTCCAAGGGGGTCCGCTGGACAGACATGGATCTGGGGATCCCAGGACTTGACACCTGGCTACCCAAGTATAGTCAGGCTGTTTGTCTAGGAAAGGTGTGGGGACATTCTGAACGCTGCAGAGCTGGTTGGTATCATTCTTTTTAATAAATAGGGATTAGTATAGTGTTTTTTAAATTTGTGTGCACTTTAGAATCACCTGGGTATCTTTTTACAAGTCCAAAACCCAGGCCGTACTCCAAACTAATAGTCTTTGATGGTGGCACACAGACGTGTATTTTTGGAAGTTTCCAGTTGATTTTAAATGTGCGGATAAGTTTGGCAACCAATGGATTAGTGATTAAAAGTTTGTATTTACACACACGCACATACACATAGGAAACAAGGAGTTCTGACAGGATGAGCAATGGGGAAGATGTTATTTGTCCCAGCAATAGGGAGCAGAAGCAAGTCATGGTTGTCCTTGGGCTAGACCCTTCAAAGTCCACATTGTTTCAAGGGGAGTCCCATCCGCGGCCTATGGGCCACATGTAACCCAGGATGGCTATGAATGTGGTCCAACACAAAATCGTAAATTTACTTAAAATCCTTTTTTTGCTTTTCAGTTTTTGTTAGTGTTTGTGTACTTAATGTGTGGTCCACGACAACTCTTCTTCCAGTGTGGCCCAGAGATGCCAAAAGGTTGAACACCCCTCCTAGGCTGTGCTGGACTGAAAGAACTCTGTATTCATTTCCAGTGATAAAACTGGAGTTTTCTAGTGAAAAAAAATTATACTTCTGGAGAACTATGAACTTGACAGGCTCCCAATACTTAAAGAGTTTTCTGATGAGTTTAGTGGTGATACTTACAAATGTGTTGATATTCTTCATCTACTTCAACCAAAGTAAGCTATTACAATAGATTGACTACACCCGGCTGGTATGGCTCAGTGGATTGAGCGCGAGCCTCCGAAGCAAAGTGTTGTGGGTTTGATTCCCAGTAAGGGCACATGCCTGGGTTGCAGGCTGGGTTCCCCAGTGAGGGATGCGCAAGAGGCAACCACACATTGATGTTTCTCTCCCTCTCTTTCTCCCTCCCTTCCAGTCTGTCTAAAAATAAATAAATAAAATATTAAAAAAAAAACCCAATAGATTGACTACAGAGGCAGATTGAAATTCCAGGTCTTTTATAAGCCAGACATTAAAGAGGTTTGTAAGAACATGAAACAATGCCACTCTACCCAATATATACATTTTTTACAAATATAGTTATTTTACAAAAACATATTACCTTAATATGTAATGAGTTTATTATTGGTATTTAAAAATGAATCAATAAATACTATCACAATTCGTCCATTTTAATTTATAGATTGATATAACCCACAAAAAATATTCTTTGGGGTCCCTAATAAATTTTAAGAATGTAAAGTTTCCTAAAACCAAAAAGTTTGAGGACCACTGTTATAAGACAATTGGAAAAAACTAACAATGTCAGCAAGAATTCTTGTTTTGTAAACCAATGGGAAAATGTAAGTTTTACATTTTGTGTCCTTAGACCTACCTTATAACTCTGGAATGTCTTACTTTGCCTCACATCTTTTACTCCCTTTTCAACATGCTTCCCCCTCCTTCATGGAAAGAGGCTGCTAGTTGTCCCCCAATATTCATTCTTTCATTCTTCTATAGTAAAAGCACCCCAGATATTTATCTGGCACATGACTGCCTGGGAAAAAAAAGACTACATTCCTGGCCTTGTAGCTAGGTGTAGACATGAAATTAAATTCTGGGCAATGGAGTATATGTAGAAATGGTGTACACAACTTCTAGAAAGTGTTCTTTATTAAAGGGAAGGAGCATGCCTTCCTTCTCTTCCTTTCTGCTAACTGAAATTAGTGGATTTAATTGTGCTACAATATTAGATCATGTGGAAAAGAATGATAACCTATGGTTGCGATATTTGGAAACTGGAAGGAACCTGGATCCTCAATAACTTTATGGAACTGCCAATCTAACTGTTATGATACCAAAAGAGTACATCAACACTTCCATAAATCTCAAGATGGCTTGTGCGTATAGTACTCTTCCAGGGGGGCAAAGAGCTGATATTGACATATTAGTTATTTCACTACCAGAAAGTTCTACTAAGCAAAGTGGCATGAAGGTGGTCAGAATGAATGACTTCTAGCTGCCTAGAAACAACTAACTGGTCTTGAACACTACTCACATAGCAAGAATTCTGACTGTTATTTTCTTATTCACTTGTCAAAACACCTGAATTTATGATTTTGCTCTATGCTTGGACCAATGACTAACGTCAACCTGATGAAGGTCCTGCCTTACACCAAAAACCAAAGCAGCCTGCCCCTAACAAAGTTTGTACTAATGTGATTCCCATTAGCACAGGCAACTTATCTCAGTAAAGGACAGAGGACTAGAAAGAAAATAAAAGCAGATTTAACTACTGGGAACATCCACTGCTCTATGCCAGGACCCTTGCTAAGTGTTTTCAGACATATTATCTCACCAAAGTTTTACAACCATCCTTCCAGGAAGTAGGTATTTTTTTTGAATCTGTGTTACATACAGACTGATTCACACTGGATTATTTCATTTTATTATATCACTTCAAACATACTCATCAGAATGAGTACTTCATGTACTCATCAGAATGAATTTCTAAAAAAAACAGTTTTTTAAAAATAAAATAACAGCAGTATCATTTTCACGTATAAAAAGAAATATTAATTCCTTAATAGCATCAAATACCTCCAATTTTTAGTTAGAGTAAGAATTCTAATATGCTACACGTTTTACTAGATGTGTTTGAAATCTATTAGTTCATAGGATACTCCTCCTCCATTTCTCCTTGCAATTCAGTTGTTAAATGAGGTTGTTTTTTCCATAGAATGTCACCATATTTTGGATTTTTGTGATTTTATTCCTCTAGTGTCATTTGACAGGTTGCTCTGCCCTCTGTATTTCCTGCAAACTAGTCGTTCTACTGAAGAATTGATCAGATTTGAGTTCAATTTTTTGACAAGGACATGTTAAGTGGTGGTATGCCTTTCTTACTGCGGTGCAAAGGCTGATCAATGAATTCAGGTGTTGTCAGGTTGACCCAGTCACCAGGAAGTTCCCCATCAATTTTTCATCTGATAGATTTAACAGTCATTGGTGACCTTTATCTAGATTTAATCTATCATTAGGGATGGTAAAATGATGACATTCTTTTTTTTAAAGATTTTATTTCTTTATTTTTAGACAGAGGGGAAGGGAAGGAGAAAGAGAGGGAGAAAAATATCAATGTGTGGTTGCCTCTCATGTGCCCCCTACTGGGGACCTGGCCCATAACCCAGGCATGTTCCTTGACTGGAAATCAAACTGGTGACCCTTTGGCTTGCAGGTCAGCACTCAATCCACTGAGCTACACCAGCCAGGGCTGACATTCTTTTTTTTAAACCAGGGTTACTGAGGTATAATTCATACAGAATAAAATTTATCCTTTTAAATAGTAGTATGAGTTTTGACAAATATATGAAGTCATGAAGTTACCACAAAAATCAAAATATAGAATGGGTCCATCATCCATAAAAGTTCTGCAGTAAATCCCTTCCTTCCACCCCCACTCCCTGGCAAATGATGATCCATTCTGGCCTTTCTAAAATGTCATATAAATGAAATCTGTATGTTTGGTGTCTAGCTTCTTTCACTTAGCACAATGCTTCTGGGAGCATCAGTAGCTGCTCCCATCACTACTGATGCAGTGAGCATCAGTAGTTCTTTCCCTTTTTATTACTGAGTAGTAGTGAATATATGGATATATCCATGATTTCTTTATCTATTCATCAACCAATGGACATTTGGGTTATTTCCAATTTTGAGCTATCATGAATAAAGTTGCTATGAACACTATTGTACAGATTTTTGTGTGGGATTAAGTTTTCAATTCTCTGGTAATTGGTTAGAATTTTATACGTATGTAAGAAATAGTTAACTGTTTTTCAAAGTGGCTGTACAATTTCACATTTTCACCAACTAGTTGTTTCATATCTTCACCTTTATTTGGTACTGGAAGTTTTTAAAATTTTTTTATTTTAGTGATTCTAGTGGATATGCTATGGCAGCTGTCATTTTTAACTTGCTTTTTCCTGATAACTAATGATTTGAGCACCTTTTCATATGCTTACTGGCCAATCTTGTATCACTTTTGATGAAGTGTTTACTCAAATGTTTTGTCTATTTTAAATGAGATTGTCTCTTAATTGAGTTAAGAATTACATTATGTAGTTATCGTCTTATTATCATATTTTTATCTTACTTTTTCTTCTTTTTCTTGAAGAAATCTCTTTAACATATTCTGTAATGTTGGTTTGGTGGAGATGAACTCTAGCCTTTTCTTGTCTGAGTAGCTCTTTATCCCTCCTTTGATTCTAAATGATAGACTTGCTGGGTAGGATAATCTTGGTTGTAGGTCCCTGCTTTTAATCACTCTGAAAATTTTATGTTAATCTCTTCTGGCCTGCAAAGTTTCTGTTGAGAAGTCACCTGACAGCCTTATAGGAGCTCTCTTAAGTACTTATCTCTTGTTACTTTTAAGATTCTCTCTTTGTATTTAACCTTTGATATTTTAATTATGATGTATCTTGGTATGAGCCTCTCTGGGTTTGTCTTGCTTGGGACTGTCTATGCTTCCTTAACTTGTATGTCTACTTCCTTCGCCAGGTTAGGGAAGTTTTGTCATTATTTCTTCAAAGAGGTTTTTAATCCCTTGTGCTCTCTCTTCTCCTTCTGGTATTCCTCTGATGTAGATGTTGGTATGCTTGATGTTGTCTCAGAAGCCCCTTAAACTATCATTTTTTAAAATTCTTTTATCTTTTGGCTGTTCTGATTGGGTATTTTCTGTTTCCTTATCTTCCAAATCATTGATTTGATTCTCTACTTTACCTACTTTCCTATTTGCTGTAATGTAGTCTTCATTTCTGTTTAGTGTATTCTTAATTTCTGGCTGACCCTTTTTTATGTTTTCTATCTCATTTTTACATCTTTATTAAAGTTTGCAATGAATTCATCTAATCTTCCCCATTGAGCATCCTTATAACCAGTGTTTTGAACTCTGCATCTAGTAGATTGCATGTCTCCATTTTGTTTAATTCTTTTCTGGAGTTTTGTTCTGTTCTTTCATTTAGGACATGTCTCTTTGTCTCCTCAAGCTGGCTGCCTCCCTGTGCTCGCTTCTATGTATTAAGTAGATCTGCTATGTCTGCAGGTCTTGGTAAAGTGGCCTTACATAGGAGGCACCCTACAGGACCCAGTGATACAGTCTCCCTGGTCACCTGAGTGGGGTGCTCCAGGTGTGTCCTTTGTGTGGGTTATGTGTCGCCTCCAGCTGTAGTTGAGACTTGACTACTTTTGGCACATCAATGAGAAGGATTGACTTTTAGGCTGCTTGGTTATGAGGAATGACCATGATTATAGCAGAGGTACTATTGGGCAGGGACTGACCCCACAAAGCAGGAGTCACTTTAGCAGGGCTCTGGTGCCTGCTGAGTCTGCCCTCTGGGTGTATCATTTGTGGAGGTGGTTGGATAGTGCTTTGGTGTGGTCTGAAGCCAACCACCAGGTATGTTAATTCGGGGTCCTCTTGGGATGGGATCTGGTGCAGGCCAAGGTCAGCTGCTGCCTATGCTTGGCCTGGGGTCACTTTGTATGAGCTATAAAGTGATCTACAGAAGGCTGTCACTTGTGCTGGGCTTAGAGGTGCCTGGGAGAGGCTAAGCTGGGAACCAAAGCCAGTTGCCAGCTACCACTATTGCCAATTTCAGGGCCACTTATGGCTGAGGCCAGCTGATGCTTGTTTGGGGTTTGTGAACCTTTAAGACGTTTTAGGAAAGTCCCCAGAGTGAGCCAAGTGTAGTCATTTGTATGGAAAAGACACTAGAAGTGGCTTGGGGAAACCTGCAAGTTGGATGGCGTGGGGGTCTCAGGGAATCATCAGGGCAGGATGAATGTGTTACCTAGGTTGATAGAATCTCAGACTTGGAGCCTGCCTGCACTTGCAGGCTCTGTGAGGGGAGGCCTTCACAAAGGATAATGAAGCTGCTAGCACTTCTGTCTGGGAGAAAGCTGCCCCTCCAGCCCTCGCCCCAAGGCCAGATAATTCAGTTCCTCCTTATACATCCGCAGTGCTTTTCAAGCTGCTGCCCCAGTACTGGCACTTAGAGTAAGTGAGTCAATTATTGTGCATGTGTGAGTTACTGACTCAGTAAGTGAGTCAGTCCATGCACAGGCCCTTTAGAGGAACACCTGGGATTCCAGAAGCCCTCCATCTCACTTAGCCACAATCCCTGCTGGTTTTCACAACTAGAAGTTACAGGGATTTCTCTTCCTGGCACTGGAGCTCAGGGCTGGGGGACCTGATGTGAGGCTGGAACCCCTCAATCCTCAGGGGGGACCTTCACAACAAAAAAATCCTTCTTTTTCTTAATGGCTACACCATGGCTGTGGGGCCTGCCTATTCTGAATGTCTGCCCCTTCTACCAGTGTCCATGTGGCTTCTTCTGAATATCTTTAGTTTTCCTTTTGTTCCCTTGCTTTGTGAGAGAGAAACATCAATGTGAGAGAGAAACATCAATTGGCTGCCTTCTCATATGCACCCCAACTAGGGAATCAAACCTGTAACCTGGATATGTGGCCTGACCAGGATAATCAAATCTACAACCTTTCAGTTACTGGATGATGCTCCAACCAACTAAGCCACACTGGCCGGAGCTATATCCTTCATTTTAAGACTTCTATTTAGCTAGCCTTCAGGCGGTTCTCAATGATGGTTGTTCTGTAGTTTAGTTGTAATTCTGATGTGCATGCAAGGAGGTAAGCACAGCCTTTACCTAATCTTTCATCTTGACAGTAATTCTATTTTTATATTTTACTTTTTAATGGTTCACAGTACTCCACTGTAGTAAATTTTAAATTGTAGGTAAGAGATCTGAAATCAGCATATTTATTGAATGTGAATGCTACTGCTAAAGTAGTGCTTAAAAGAGGAGACTTGATTTTTAGGACTAAATTTTCCTTTGCTTATATTACTAAGTTTTAATTAGCTCTATTTTGTATAGAAACTGCAAAGGTAAACTTTAATTCTACTTGGCTGAATTGTCACATAATCAAAATATTTACAATTAGAATTATTTTAAGTAAAATTTAATTTACTAATGACTATAATTAAAACTGGATTCTTAAATAATGAACACTGACATAACGTTCCTCTCACATAGGTGCCTTTAGGCACAGTAGTATCTGTCTATACATCTCTTGGGGATTTGGGAACCAAAGGGATAAAACCATGACAGGAATTCTTACATACATCCCTCTGCCCATTTATTCATGTTTTTAGAGTTCCTCAGCAACAGCCTCAGTGGTATTCTCTTCTACTTACCTCAGGTGATGTCCTCCAAATCCATGGTTTTACATTCCCTTTATTTGCTAATTAAGACTTTTCTCTTCAGTATTTATTTTAAGTCTTAAGGAGTATTACTCAAGCACTTACCAGCCCATGGGTCCCATTGTTTCTGCCCTTGTTTTCCCACGTTTGGCCTCTTTAAGCAGTTCTTCTATTGCTTTCCTGACAGGAAAAAGGAAGAAATTTGAGAGGCAGTCACCCCACTAAATTCTGAAATCAATTTATTCCACTTATGTGACCTTGGGAAAGAAACAGCTCTGAAACACAAAATTTCAAAATTGGGGAAGAAATTTTTAAAAATGGTTGACAGTTTTGATGACAGTTTTGAATATATAAAAATTAAAAATGCACTTTTTATGGGAAGGGGAAAACACAGAAAAGAAAACAAAAGACAAAATAACAAACTACATCCATGTTAAAAATGCCCAAATGAATTATTATTCTAAGAAATACAAATTAACCCAACAATGATGAATCTGTTTTTTGCTCACCTGTTAGTGAGGGAGTAGCAAAATAGATATTCTTTTCTCTACCACTTGGGACCAAAGCTGATGTAACATTTCTGGAGGACAATTTGACAACCTGATAAAGGGCCTTAAAAATAATGCATACCTGTTGACCTAAAAATTCCACTTTATCCTATGAAATATTCAAATCAGTATGCAAAACCATATATATGTACAGGGATACTCATCAAACAACTTGTTAACAACTAAAGAAAAATAATAAAAACGTTGAATGTTTACTAAGAAAGACTTAGCGAAAAAATAATGGCATATCCAGATAGAAGATTAGGCAGTCATTAAAAATGAAGACAAATGAATACTTGGCACACAAAGACATTCATTAGATATTTAGTAAATAAAGCTGGGAACAAAACATACAAAACAATGTACAGGGGTTGGCAAAATTAGGTTTACAGCTGTGAGTACAAGAAACAGTTTATTCTTGCGTTATTATTGATTATGAACAACTGTAAACCTACTTTTGCCATCCCTGTAATTTTATTTTAAATTTTATTTACATGCATATATTGCACAGAAAAACATTTGGAGAGATGTTATCAATATAGTAAGGTGAGTCTTGGGGTGCTTTCTATTTTTTTGTTTGCTTCTCGAAATGTTCTATTTTTTCTAGAATGAATCTCTATTATCTGTGTAATTTTTATAAAGAGATTTTAAAAATCTGAAAACTTATTTACTAACCATATTCTGGGACTTTACTATGTCTGAGATACTATACAAGGTGCTATGGGTAGTAAAATACGAAGATGATCATTCCTGATTTTATTACTTCTGACATATAAATAATAAAGTTAAGAAAAAAAGAGGTATAAAGATGCAAAAAATATAATCCAAAGACAGAAGTATGAATCTAATCAGAATGTTTTGAAACTGGATAACTATATATTGATTATGTATAAAAACATTTAATTACACTGTTATAGTATTACTATAGATATTGTTTACATAATTCTCAAATGATATTAATATCTTAGTTATAAACTAAAATGTTTTATATTGATTTTTATTTTAAGCATATGCATAGCTTAAAAAGTAAAATATTATTTAAAGAATTGTAATAAAATACAGTACATAGTTTTCTGCATTACCCTTTCTTATCCGCCCACCCCAAACAATTTCAACTATTTTTTAACTGTGTCTTTTGGTATTTACTTCCATATTTCTAACAGCATGCTTTCAAACTATTTCATTACCCTCTTAATCTTCAATATATACGTGTGGCTATTTTTCTGTAACATTTAGAAAAAGCTTTTAATAATAATGAGACCTTTAAATAGTGCCTTTTCCACTAACTTGGCAGCATGACACTTAAAAATTTTTTACTTATTTTTAGAGAGAGGGGAAGGGAGGGAGAAAGAGAGGGAGAGAAACATCGATCAGTTGTTCCTAGTATGTGCCCTGACCAGGGACCGAACCCACAACCAAGGCATGTGCCCTGACCAGGAATTGTACCAGCGACCTTTTGTTTTGTGGGACAACATTCAACCAACTGAGCCACACTGGTCAGGGCATCAGCATGACACTTCCTAATCCATCCTGGGAGGGCCCACTGACAGAATCGGTGAGAAACTGAAACACTGACCAACTAAGAGCGCCTTCTTACCCTGGACTCACTCAATTGGATTATGTTTCACAGGCCAGCCTGCTGGTATCAGGAGTAGATAAATGCATCCGATTACCACTCGCTTCTCCTTCTACCTCTTTAAAATAATAATAATACAACCTACCAACGTGATCTGAAGGCTTCAACTTATACAGTATTTCATGAAAAATTTATCCTATCTAGCTCCAAAACAGAGATCCCTTTTCACCCTTACAGATGTGAGTACAAAATATCAAAGGGTAAAACTATTCCAAATACCCTATTCCCATCAATTAGTGTGGTAGTTTTCCAAATAAAAACAGGCAATCAATCATGGTCAGGTTCACCCATGTGCTCTCTCTTTTCCTGACAACAAAAGCAGTTAAAAAATCATTAGGGAAAAACTTGTTTGGACAGTTCCCCAATATAAGCAAACTATGTATCCATTACAAATAAACTAGAATGCATTTTCTCATAAAAACTCTGCTAAATTTTTTGGCTAGTTTTCTGGACCAGCCCACAGAAGCCACTTTGTGTTCTAACACAGCTGAAATGCTGCATGCCTTCAGGAAACAATACTCAGTCAGAACCTTGCAAGGACTCTGAAGGCATATATATATTCTAGGCACAATCAAGAGCTATGAAATTTGACAGCGATTCTTCTGCAGTTCTGATTTATTTAAAACTACCTCCAGGAGATTCCAAGATGTGGAATTCCTCCAGGAGATTCCAAGGTGTGGTAGGACGGAGCAGATTCTACCTCTCCCACACCCAGGAAAAAATCCTAGCCATTCTAAGTAGGAACAGAGCAAAAACCCAACATTATCACGACATAAATGAAAATAGGAGATCACAAATTGTAGCGGACATTGAAAAACCTGGCAGTAAGGAGACTACGTGGATCAGCGTGGGGACCAGGGAGGTTGCAGCCCCAGGCCCAGCGCGCCGGGGTGGGCCGCAGGGCTCCTGGGAGAGAGCAGAGTCATCCGCTCCCTCCCTGGCCAAACAAGGACTGAGCAGCATGGGGGGAGGTCACTACACCGGAGGGCACAGAGAGAGGAATGAGGATGAAGAGGCAACCACACAGGGGCTGTAAGCACCCACGCAAAGCCCTGGTGAAAGTGTGCAACCCACTCAGTGCATCCAAAGGCACCCGCCTCTACGCCCGTGCCCCCAACGCAGAGAGAGCGTGGTTTGGTAAAAGTCTTGGAAACCATAGTGTTGAAAAAGGAAAAGGCGTGGGCGCTCCACAGAACCTGTGAGGCCCAGGCCCTGAAGGTAGAAGAAGTAGACGCCCCTCGGGACCCAGAGAGTACGCACCCGTGAACCCAGAAAAGGCAAGGGCGCTCCACGGGACATCGGAACACACAGCGATGAACTCCCAAGAACATGCATAGTTGCACCCAGCCCCCACACACAGATCCCTTCCAGAAAGCACCAGACGGGCTTGGGGGAGAATGCGCGCCTACACTATGAACAGTACGCCAGAGTCTGACTGAGTCCTGAACGGGAACAGAGAAAAACTGTCTCCAGTCGCCCCTCAGTGTGCTGAAATCAGCTAGAAAACCAGTTTAGCCAGTCTGAAACCAACAATAGGTGTTTTTTGTTTAGTTTTGTTTTGTCTTTTTTGTTTTTTGTGTGTTTGTTTTTGTTTTCTTTTAATTATTTTAAAGTAACCTTTCATCTTTTAATTCATATTATTTTTTGATCTATCAATTCTTTATGCTTCTCTTTCTGTCATCCTACTCTTCACCCTTTATCTCTTCTTCTTCCTTCCATCGTCTGCTTGGTTCCTTCCTTTCTTTTTTTTTTTTTTTGAACCTGCAAGTAATTGCATAATTGTAGTATCATTATTTCATTATTAGTACACCTTTTTTTATAGTATTTTGGTATTCCTCTTCTTTTTGTATAGACTTCTTTGCTTGGCTGATTATATTGTATCATTTGATAGGTTTCCCCCATTATCTCATTCATAGTGTATTGCTAATATACTGTCCTGCATTTGTGTTCCATTAGAACAATACTCTCCATTCTTGAGTACAAGGCTCAATACTCTATTCTTGTTATCTAGCTTTCATAGATTCTGTCATATAACTGTTGCTTTAGTATTACTGTAAATAATAGCTATTCCATACAATTGTAAACACTTCCAGACTGTAGCCCACTTTGCAGGTTTCTGAACTTTATTACTGTAGTGGTTAACTCTATTCTCTCACACACTTCACCTATTTACTACTCTTTACTCTCACCCTACCTCAGAATCTGACTTCCCACATTCTCACTGCTTTCTAGAGCCAACTCACAATCCTTTCCTTCCCAAAAAGACTCTTATCTTCTTTACATCCTTTCTAAAAAGTGGCTAGTGGGGTGAAAGATCATGGTTAACACTATACATAGCCAAAGGATCTCTTATGTCCTCTCTACTGGCTACTACTGTAAATATCATAGAATACTCTCTTGCTGTCTTAAACCATTTTGCCTTACCCCTCCAACTGGTCACAAAAAAGAGTAGGTAGAAACTGTGAACGCCTGGATACCAGAAGGAGACTATACCACTGAATCTCACAGGTACTCTACAACAGAAGTTCACACCATAATACTAAGGAGCCAAAACAGATCAATTTAAGGAGCTGAGGCTAGCAAGAAGATTCTCACGAACAATGAGAAAACAAAGAAACAATCCCCAACAGAAGGGAACGGAGGAAGCCTCAGAAAGAATGCTAAATGAAATAGAGGCAACTCAACTACCAGATTCTGAGTTCAAAGCAATGAATATCAGGAAGTTCCACGAACTCTCAATGAGTTACCAGAAACTACAGGGAAGCTACAATTAACTCACTGCAAACTATATCAACATGAAAAAGGAAATAGAAACTATCAACAAGGGCCAAGAGTAAATGAAGAATACAATTTCTGAACTGAAGAACACAGTAGAAGGAATCAAAAGCAGAATCGATGAAGCAGAAGATCGGATCAGCGAACTGGAGGACAAAGTAGAAAAAAGCACCCAGAAAGAGCAAGAACAGGAAAAGAGGCTCAGAAAGAATGAAGAGGGATTAAGAGAAATGCAAGACAATATGAAACATAATAATATCCGTATAATAGGGATACCTGAAGGAGAAGAAGAAGAGCAAGGGACAGAAAACCTATTTGAAAAGTTATGACGGAAAACTTACCTAACTTGATGAGAGAAAAAGTAACACAAATCCAGGAAACACAGAGAGTCCCAATCAAGAGGAACCCAAAGAGGCCCACCTCAAGACACATCATAATTAAAATGGCAAAATTTCAAGACAAAGAGAGACTCTTAAAGGCAGCAAGGGAGAAACAGGAAGTAATGTACAAGGGAGCCCAATAAGGCTAGCAGCTGACTTCTCAGCAGAAACGCTTCAAG
>CM052539.1:92130359-92167418 GCA_028533065.1 Trachops cirrhosus
GGAGAAGGGAAGGGTTTACAGGAACAAATATAGAGGACACATGGACAAAACTAAGGGGGCTGGAAAGGGGAGGGAGGAGGGGAGGAATGGGTGGGTGGGCTGGAATGGAAATAAAGGATAGAAACTGTACTGAATAAACTAAAATAAAAAATAAAAAGATAAAAAAAATAAAACTATCTCCAGCACAGTTACTATCTGTCATGATTCTGATTTACAACTACAATTAAAGGGAAAAGATGGTATATGAGAAAGACTGCCTGGGGTTAAATGAATTCAATTGTGTTGAAAGATGGTAAAAGGTGGGGCTCAGATTGGATGGAGATGGCTTTCAGTCAGCCAGTCTTCTCATGGGCGAAGTGCACAGCAAACATGGGAAGCAGTACCCCATATCCATGGTGGGGTAGACCCAAGTTATGGATTTGTAATTGGTTTGACTAACTTACCCAAGGTAATATTGCTAATGATCACAGAAGAGGAGGAACAAATCAAAAGGTTTCATGTGGTTATGGCTATGAATTTCTTGATCTTTCTATTATACTTCCGGTCTCTTCCACAAACATTTGCACAGCAAGTCCTAAAGAAGGCATTTTTCTCTTTATTATTAAAAGAGGCAAAAACTAAAATACACGAAGAAAAAAAAAGAGGCCCAATAGGGTCGCCACTGTTTCTGCAATCATTCAAGGAGAACTGAGTGATGTTCTGATCCTGGAGGGGCAGAAGGAATGAAGGACTGCTCAATGCTTTGTCCTAAACATCTGAGCTTCACCACCTCCCACCTCAAATTTTCCTGTACAAGCTCCCTCTGCAAAGCTTTACTTTCAAGAAGGTAAACAACAATTCTGAGCAATCCCGTATTCTCTCACTGAAATAACGACATCACCTTCAAAATTAAGGAGGAAACATAGAAAGTCATAGAAGGTAGTTTTCCTCACTACTGTAGCCTGGAACTTTTGCTAATGAATTCCTGGGTAAGCAAATAGCAAGTCCAGTTTCTACTGCACATTCTCACAGAGGATAAATACTTAAATTATCAAAGCTTATGAAACATCAACATCATGAAACAAGATGGTTTTCAATGAGATCATGAAATAGGGTGTAAACTAAAATTAAAATACAGGATAAGCAAACAGTAGAACAATATATAAGAACTGAACATGAACAATTAAAACATAAGACAAATTTAGTTTTAGTTACAGTAATTTTTATATTTATATCCTTTAAATATCTTCAGGGTTTCTTTGTAAAACAAATTAATTTCATTAGAATATCAAGTTCAACACAAACAAGAAGTCCAAGAAAGCTAGGTCATTAAGAAGACATTTTTCTGGGCACAGGAACAAAGTACAATCAATTTTCAATGATACACCCTAGCTCAGCTTCTTCAGACCTGCCTATTTATTCCATTAGCCAGCTGGTACATGCTTAAGGAATGTAAACTAATCATAATAGCAGCTTAACTAAAACCCAAGTTGGAATGCAAATCTGGTGCAAAATCATCTTAAATCCAAAGTCTAACAAATTAGTTTTGAGTTATCTGGGTCTGTGTTTCTTTTTTTTCATACAAATCAACTGAAAGTCAACTATATCAGGATGTAGAAAGGGAGCAAGAAATTTAAGGCTACTAAAGTGATATAACAGAAATCTCAAGGTAAATATAGTAAGAATAGAGAGATTTTTAAAGAAATAAAATCAGAAAAGCTAAATATCAAATAACTACTCAAAGAGACAAAGAGAGAGATCTATACACACTTTTTAAAAAAGAGATTTTATTTTTTAGAGAGGGGGAAGGGAGAGAGGAAAAAAGGGAGAGAAACATCAATGTGTGGTTGCCTCTCACATGCCCCCTACTGGGGACCTGCTCTGCAACCCAGGCATGTGCCCTGACTGGGAATCGAACCACAATCCTTTGGTTCGCAGGCCAACACTCAGTCCACTGAACCACACCAGTCAGGGCTACATACCCATTCTTGAGAAATGAAGGAAAGTTATGGACTGAATGTGTCACCCCCAAAATTTATATATTGAAATCCTAACCCCAATGTGATAGAATTAGAACCTTTGGGAAATTATTAGAGCATGAGGGTGGAGCCCTGATGACTGGGGCTGTGTTCTTATGTGAGACCCCCTAAGAACTCCCTGGCTATTTCTGCTATGTGAGTACACAGTGAGAAGATGGCTGTCCAAGAACCAGACAACAGGCTGTCACCACACATTGAATCTGCTCACACCCTGGTCTCAGACTTCTAGCCACCAAAACTGTCAAAAATAAACCACCCAGTCTGTGGTATCTGTTCTAGCAGCCTGGATAGACTAAGATAGTTAGGAACATAAGACTGCACATTAGATGCTTTCTACAATGTGACTCCCTTAGTCTTTAAAAAGTCACCTTTGAACTAGGTTTTCACAAGATAGATGGAAAAAGAGGTTCAAATACAACACTAAGTCGCCTAACACTACTCTGAAGGTCTTGATGTGTTCAAACAAATATGACTGGGTAACAAGCACACAGACTTAGAAAACCAGAACTGAGTGCAGCACCACTGGCTGCTCATGATTGGGAGGCATCGCACATCACCAATGCTGAAGGTAACCAACTTACATCCACAGAGTCCACGTGCACCACCCATCAAAGCACTGGGCAGAATTTAAGAGGAACTTCATTATAATGATCTAAAGTTCCTCCTATAATGGAGTGCTAAGGCTTGGAGAGAGAAATTGAACAATTCACCTGATCTTCAGTAGGGATTTGCTATCAGACCACAGAACATTCTGATTAAAAAATATGGACAGATGGTTTGGATCCCTGCTGGTATCTGCAAACAGCTGCCTATAGGCTTCTGACTAGTTGGCAGCATTAGTGGTTGTGATCATGCCGATCAGCAGTATCCATAGGACAAAGTCTGGGTGCTCTATTACTTAGTACTTCGGGTGTAGATATAGATGAAGAAATTCAGGGCATCCTTATTTAATTTCAGAAAATATCAAACTGTCTGGGGCCACCTATCACCTATAAAGAAAGGTAAGAAAATTCAAACTGTGGAAAAGGTTTATGAAGACAAGTAAAACCCTCTAGGGACAATGAGGTCATTTGGGAAATGAAGAGAATTATTCAGAGGTAAAAGATGGAGGTACGAGAAGTTAATTCTGTAAGTTATGTTAAATTTAGCCAACCTCTATCAAGCACTTGCTTTGTAAGGTAGGACGGTTTATACTGTGAGTGAGGCCCTTCCCTGAAGGGGTTTACTACTGGTGACTGTGTATGTCTTTAATAAATGTGCTTTAGAAACAAATAACTGGATTACTTAGGGGAATGCAGAAAGTTCCAATAGTTATTATATAACAAATGGGGGGAGTTGTAAAAAATGTTGCTTAATTTTTTAAAAACAACTTATGCCGATAATGCACTGGAGGATGACAGAGGAACATGAATTTGAATGGAGGATTAACAAGAATTTTTGACTTCATGCTAACATGGACAGAAGGGAAAAAAAAAAGAAAGTGATATTTTAAGCAAGGCTAGAAAAATCAGTCAAAGATGTGGCTTGCTTTTTCTTTCTTCTTCTTCTTTTTTACTATGATGAAAATAAGCTCACAGGATTGTTACAAAGATAAAATAAGGTATTTACTTAGATCCAGATGTTCTAAATTTTATCTGAAGCACAAAAATGCAACAGATATTTTTCACTTGACTGAACTAGAGTTCAGGGAACTTGTTTTTTTTCATCTTAGTTTTCCCTATGCCTGTCATATGGTAGGTATTAAATAAAGATCTGAGGAAATGAACAGGTTCAGGGTGTGAGTGGAACGTGCCAAAAATGCAAGGATTTAAAAATAAAAATATTGTATTATAGCCAGATGGAAGAGGCAAGACAAAGAAGACAGGAGAGAAAAAGAAAGAACATGTCACTGGGCAAAGAAATGTGACAAAGGAATTGGTGGCCATTGATTTTTTGTGCAATCTCCAGGCGTGGCCAAATTTGAACAGGACCATGACAATCCCACATCAAAAATAATGTCATAGTGGGACACTACGAACACCAGCTGAAGACAATGAAACAGCTGTCAAATGAGGCAAAGCTAGGATTTTTCCTGTCAGGATTGAGATCTTTAATTGTCTAGGGCTCCTGGAAAATCTCAGCAAGATTTCATATCTAGAAAATACTTTTCCCTCAGTATATTACCAATCAGAGATGAATTGCCTTTGTTTAGCTTTGAATTACTATTCTTTTGCTTCATGATGCAAATGGTTAAAAGCCCACTTCATTCACATATGTTAACATTCTCTAAACTCCATCTCTTAGTGAAGATGTTCATTGTTCTTTAAAATGAAAGTGCATTAGTGCTGGAGTCCAAGGATGCTAATACAGAAATCTGGAGATGTCAGAGTGAGGGCTATTTATTGGCTTGTCTCTGCAAGGCCTCAGCCAGACACTGTAGGCCCTGTGGGATTACCACATTCCATGGCCTTAGCTTGGCTACTCCAGAAGCCCAATTTGGCTAGGACACTCAGCCCGAATGCAGACCCACAGTTACCACTGCATGCAGAACTTTGCTTAGGCTCCACTCTCTGTCCAAATAGTTCTCCACTCAGCCACATCATTATCACTGGACAGGGATCAGATGCTCACTGCTCTACAAGCCTTTATTGTATCCCTGTGCGCTCCCCATCAATGGATGCACCTGCTCCTTTCTCTCAGGCCCACCAAGGGGCAAATAAAGTCCCATACACCATAGTTCTAAGTATTTAAAAGTTATAACATAAACTAAAAAATATTAAATAAAATATACTCCTCTCTGCTACCATGACAAATATACAACAAAAGTAAAAACATGTGTAAAGCTATGATTATTTAAAAGATTGAAAGTCAGCAAAATATCAAAGATGACAGAATTAACTAATTGCACACATTGGTTATTGTGTTAATGAGTTGGTAATATTTGGGTACATACAGATAAAATGAGACATATAATTCAGACTGGACTGGTGATTCCCAGAGGGGAGGGGATTTGGGGGGCTGGGTAAAGAGGTAAAGGGATTGGGAAGTACACATTGGTAGTTACAGAATAGTTCCAGGGATGTAAAGTACAGCATAGGGACTATAGCCAATAATATTGTGATAACTATGTATGGTGCCAAGTGGGTATTGAAAATATTGGGGGGAACACTTTGTACTACACAATTGTCTACCTACTGTGCTATATACCTGAAACCAACATAAAATAATACTGAAAGTAAACCATAATTAAAAAAATAAAATTAATTAATTAAGAATGGGGAAAAAAGACACATAACTCATATATATTCCACAGATGTATGTTCTTTACTTGATTTCAGCAAAATCACCAATTATATTGTTATAATCAAGATTCTTACATAAATTATGTTCTATGGACTATAATAATCTAAAATATTAAAAAGGAAAATGTAACTATATTCAATGTGGAAAAATTTGAACATATTTGTCAAGTTGTAAATTACCTGAAATATAAAAAATTAAAAATCTAAATTTCATGTTTTAAAACTTCCCTGTAAAATAATAAGATGGTTAATGAATCAGTATCAAAGTTCTTGTTGGATCTATGTAAACCTATATATGTAATATATATATGTATATAAAACCTATATGAGTAATATGACTTAACATTACAAATATCAGCCTCCAAATATAACTATTCCTAATACTGTACTAAGTCATGAGAACCTCCAGAGCCATGAACTGAAATCCTAAGACAAGCAAGAAAATGGAAGCTTAGCACTACCAGGAAACAGTATTTTCTTACAGTACAATCTATTGTATTCGTGCCAAAACAGTTTTGACAAGTTAATATGTCTTTTCTCTTGTAAACCACTTCTGTGGCTCAAATCCTTCCTGTACTCTAAAACAGTATCAGCTCCAAAGTCAACAGTGGTATAACCCACCAGTCTCCACCAGTATTCAGGCTTCCTTTTATTCAAGGATACAGGTCAAAACATGAGGAGGGTGTTTCCTGGGTTGTGAATTGCACTGAGCACCGGATCCCCAGTGAGAGAGGAATCTATTCATATTTGTATACATAGGGGGCTGCCTTTCTTGCCGATTTAAGAAAATTCTCCTTTGAATATCAATATAATAAGCACTTAATATGTGCCACTAGAGATATTATGAAAAATGGCAACAGTGTCTATGTACTTACTTCTTACAATTCCTCAATGTAACTGTTGTTTTATAGACAAAGAGATAAGAAGAAAATAAGAGAAAGTTAAGGAACTTACCAAGGCCACAACAGCCAGTAAGTGATGGGGCTGTGATGTGAACCCAGGATCTTAATTAACCCTTACACTTAGTTAACCCTGTAGCTGTATTAAAAAGGATGACCCCAACCGTTAAAGACACCCAGCCTAGTGAGTGAGGCAGGTAAAGAAATGACAGCAATATTTTACTGTACTTATTTGTATTTATGGTAAGAACTGCTGTAATGAAGATAACACGATAGTCCCTTCACCTAGATTCTGACATTCTCACATGTCCACAGCTACTCTTTTCTAGGTGACCTCTGAGGGTGGGCCATTCTTACAGAGAGATAACTTCTTCAGTTAACAGTTAATATGTGGGCTGATTCATACTAGTTTAGCTCTTAGAAGAAAACCTTATTTCTCAGTTCATAACACATCTCACCATAGGAAAGACCTCATAATGTCTGAATCATAATGAAATGGCCTCATGTTCAAAGTAGTATTTTTACAAATATTTATTCTTAAATCCTGATTAAGGAGCCACACAGAAAATACAGTGATTCATTTCAGTTCATATTATAAGATCTCTCATTAAATGTGCCATGGTAAATTTTATATAAGTTATGCAGAAAAGCATCTATTACTAAAAAAAGCTTTGTGGAGGTGAAATGCAGATGATAGAGAATTAACTCAGAAATAGTAAACTCTAACTAGAAAAGCCCATGAATAACACCATGCCAGCAATAGTATATCTGTTTGATAGGTCAATTTGATATATATATATAAACTTAAATATATATATATATTTAAACTACTGAAATATCAGTTGGGAGAAATAAAACCAAAGAATATAAAGTCAAAATAATTATTGAGGTCTTTAACTCAATGAAAGTATTTTGTGATATCCTGAAAAGGCAAGATACTTTGAAGAACAAAACTGATGAAAAGAAAACTGCAAAAAAAAATGTTTAAAGTTTAGGAAGATGGGTGAAGAAAGGAGCCAATATCACAACAGAGAAAAGCTAACATGGTGGCTGCTTGAATTTAGTAAAGGACGAAAATATGACAGAAATGTCAAATAAAATTCTAATTCTAATTCAAAAAAGGAAAAAAACAATAATTGTATAAAAGAAAATATTGCAATATGAGGCCTCTAAAGTTGGCCTCCACGGCTTCCTTTAATGAGGGCTGAAGTTTGATATCCTATCCTTTGATAAACATACCACACACTGGAAAACGACCTTACCAAAAGCATGGACTGTAAACTATTCTCAATCTAAAAAGAGATTTACTTCATACAAATGATGTGCAGTTCTCTGCAGACTGTCCTAAACAATGCTTCAGGGTATTTGGCTCTCAGCCCCAAGAATGGCCTACTCAGGAGAAAGTCTCATCAGCCCATTGAAGCTATTTTTTCAGTGTGTCAAGAGAGGCAGGGCCCCCACCTCCTCCCACAGTGGGAGCAGTGGTTGGGTTAAGCTGCAGTGGAGTGTTTGCCCTGAGACAGAGCCCCAGTGTTGTGGCCAGAGGCCCTAAGGCAGGAAGCTGGGCAGCCCCAAGACCTACGGAGTCAAGGGAGTACCCCCAACTAGCCAAGATGCAGGGGTTCTTACAATGAGTGTATGAAAAGCTCCACCATACCAGATGGAGTGTGGGGCCAGGGGAAGGCAGGCACATGTACCATAGAAATCAAAATAGCACTGGGGGAGATGCTGAACCAAAAAGGCCTGTCAATCTAGTCTGGTGGTTGGGAGCTGGACCCATCTGAAGCTCCCAAAAGTTTGGTTAGTTGATTGGTTATTTTGAGAAAACACCCAGGGGAACAAAGAAGGCTCTCTTGCTATGGCTCTTTGTTCATGTTCTGCACTTGGATGGTGGCCTGGCCTGTTCTCTCCATGGGCTACGCTAAGACCATGTGGCCCATGGCCTTCAGGAGGGAGCCTCTCTTACTCTTTTTCCCACCTGGTCATGCATTTGCCAGCTTCGTTCGTGTGCTCTCTCCCAGGAACATGCAACCTTGTGGACCCAACAGCCTCATGGCCCATGGCTTCCAGGGAGCCTGAAACAGGCAGCAGCTGGGAACAAGCTAAGGTACCTGGATGACTGCTTAGCAGCTGCCTGCAGACTCCAAAAGACGATACTTTAAAATGAAGCAGGAACTCTGGGCAACTGGCTTTTGTTTTGGTCTTGCTGAGGATGGCTGGACTTTGTCTTGGTTTTATGGAGGAGATGAGCTTTAAGACAGGGAGTCTACCACTCTCTCAGATAGCGCAGCACCTGAATAAAAACCTCTTTTCTTTTGCATTAGCACCTGCCTCATGGGCTTGGCTTTTTCTGTGGCAGGCAGACAATCCCCCTTTTGTGGTTTGGTAACAATAGAGCTCTGATGCAATGCAAACATATTCTTATAGATGCTAAATTCAGGAGCACGGGAGGGACCACTAGAAAGGCTGCAGAGATAACCGAAGGAAAAGAACTGGCACATGGGACTAACTAACCACTACAGGAGAAAAGTCCAAAGCATGAAAAGTTCCATTACTGATCAATCCAACCTTTTAAGTGTATATCACATCAACATATCAATTGCCAAAAGAAAGAAACTGCAGAGAGTAGTACAATTGGTGACTTGGGCATCAGAAGTCAGATGCAACACAGTCAAGAACCAGCAGACTCTGAAGTAGACTTTACTATTCAGGTGTTAAATTATTGACATGTTGTGATATAACCAAGAAAGGAAATATGAAAGCATGTTCTGGAGCAAATGTTTCATGATTCATTTTACAACATATCAAAAACCTTAAACACAATCTTCTGCCCCTGTATTATTGCTGTACTTTAGGTTGCTACACATGTTAGAACCATCTCGTTTACCACTGACATACAACCCATGCTTGCAGCTGCAGTTGGACTGGCTGGAGCACTGCTAATGAAGAATTCAGACTGTGTTATACATGGAACGGACACTCAACTGAGAAAGCAGGGGAAATTCTGAGAGATCATCCTTATTACCCAAACAGCATAACTGGGCCTGCTCCCAAGGTCTGACAGTCTTATACTTACAAAAAGGGCACTGTGTTAATACAAATGTTTGGGACCATACTTTCACAACTGACTTGAAGTAGCCAATCCCTAAGTTCACAATTCTCCCTTAGCATTTACTTGATAGAAATTGGGCCATACACCAAACTTCTAAATGAATTCCTACACACTCAGTGTTCCAGAGAGGTCCCAAGTCCAAGTATTTACAAGACTCTTTTTACTATGATACGCAAGGAAAGAATGGAGTTTACTAGTATGGAAGATGATATTTTTATGAATGAAATATTAGTAAACCCATATCTGGGTTCTTAACTAGATACTCACTAACTCATTGACTCTTTTCATGGTTAAGATGTATAAAAAACAGCCCCATTTCCAACATGTTTCAACCTGAACTTAACCGTAAGCAAGAAGTACCGGTCAACTCAAATTGAACTCTTTGGAGCATATGCCTGGCAAAGCTTTTGTATCTTCATATGTACCTGAGGGAGGTAACATAGGCAACATTGTGGACATTAAAAGCTAAGCCTATTACGAAGTCAGGCATG
Source organism: Trachops cirrhosus (assembly GCA_028533065.1). Taxonomy (NCBI): domain Eukaryota; kingdom Metazoa; phylum Chordata; class Mammalia; order Chiroptera; family Phyllostomidae; genus Trachops; species Trachops cirrhosus. The sequence goes on from CM052539.1 coordinate 92,140,161, forward strand.
CTTGGCTTCATGTCTTCTAAGAGGCTGTATAACCTTAAGCTGGTTTCTTAACTTTTGCAAACCTACCTCAGTTTCCTTTTCTATAAATGCAAAAAAAACCCACTATCTACCTTGAAGCAGGACTGAACTGGTTTTTCCCACTTCACTAGGGGAATCAGTCTTCTTTAACAGTCACAGTTACGTATCTGTTAAGCTGTCTGCTTTTGACTAAGAATAAGCCCAGATGGCTTCCTCGTGTCCTGGCTTGTTCTGAAGCAGTGCTCTCTGATGGGGACCAACATACTACAAGAAAATAGAAAGGGAACTCTTGGCTTGCTTGCTACAAGTCTGGGCAGCAGGCAGAGACACACCTGTAGGCTGACACTTTGAAAGACAGACACTTTCAGCAGAATAGTATGTAATCGTAAGGCCCTAGAATCCCTAATTTTCCCATCCACTTAAGGAAAAAGTGTAATCTTTGTGATGTAAACAAATAAACAAAAAGCACGAAAAAACCTCTAGAACCAAGTCTGGAAAGTTTAGATTATAAAGTCTGATGCAGAACATAATATAACTCATTTACTTTGACATAGAACATGATGATTGTACTCTTTATTTTTCAACTTCAGGGAAAGAGATGATAATAGATACTTATATCCCCAATTTTAATCACTTTTGAATAAAAACCCTGTGAAGTATTCCAAACACCAGGATTTACATTTAAGTACTCAGGACAGAGTTAGCAAGCAAACCAGGGTCTGAAATAACTTTAGGTGAAGAATCTCAATGATGTGTAGTATTCTGAGTTCCAATTAAAATTCATCCTGAGATCCCACATAATTTACCAAACACGGAGGTGAGAAATTAAGAGATATGGATGAAATGCTCAGGAGAAAATTGGAAGAAACTGATTAAAGTGATAAAGCTGTTTTTTGTTATGTTACTAGTGACTTTAGGAAAGCCCCTTGGTAACCTAACTATGGACTGGTTGTTGGGGAACCAACCAGGTGATTGAAGGGATGGAACTTTCAGTCCCATCAGAGAGGGGAGGAGCTGAGAATTGAGTTCAGTCACCAATGGTCAATGACCATTGACTTAATGAAACCTCCTCAAAAACCCCAAAGGATGGGGTGCCGAAAGGTTCAGGGTTGGTGAACATGGGGAGATTCAGGAAGAGAAGGCATAAAAACTCCACACCCTATCCCACATACTTTGCCCTGTGTACCTCTTCATCTGGCTGGTCGTCTGTATCCTTTATTATAAACTAATAAGCCTAAGTAGATATTTCTCTAAGTTCCCTGAGCCGCTCTAGCAAATTAATTGATCCAGAAGAGGGGGTCATGGGAATCTCCGAGATATAGCCAATTTCCCACAAGCACAGGCAACAACCTGGACTTGAAAGATTTGCCTCTGAAGGGTCTGGGGTGTGTGTGCGGGGGGGTGCAGTATGAGGTCTTGTAGGACTAAGCCTATAACCTGTGAGCTCTGTTATCTCCAGGCAGACACTGTCAGAACTGCTTGCCTGGTTGTGGTGAAAAACACACTGGAGGCCTTTACCTGCTATCAGGCCATATAAAGAGTGGATTTCTGACAATTTTCTTCCAAAACAAGGTAAAGTGCATTTTTAAGGGCAAAATAAAACCTAAGTAAGCATACACAGTTCACCCTATTAGATTTTATTTTTTGAAATATTATTGACCCATGAACTCCCCAAATCTGAAACTATGCAATAAGTATAAAGCACAGCAGGGTATACAGTAAGTACAAAGTAGAGTACAGATATACTGACAGCCAGACTTGGCTTAGGTTAGTTAGCTCAGCCACCTCTTCTTAGCTCATGTTACCTCTCTGTACTCACAGACCCCTAACAGATCCATCTGTAAGGTTCACTAAGTTCCCACTGTGCAGGCTGCTCCTTTGGCACTGGATCTTTGCCAGCTCTCGTCATGACCACCTTTAGTTAAACGAACTCCTAAGTCTGTCTCCTCCCTGAAAGTCCCAGACTGTTGTCATTTATATGTGACAGACGATGGAGCTAAAGACCTACTATCACAAATCTGTGGTTTTCAACTCCAAAGTTTATAGAATAGTTATTTCTGCCTTTCAATTCAAATTCAGCTCTTAGGATATTCAATGAAAAAACAACAACAACTATCCATTCATTCATAAGTATTTTTTGAGCATCTGCTGGGTCAGGCACTGTTCTAGGGGCTGTATATATTGCAAGATGAAGGTGTTGGGGGAGGGGCTATAATGTTAAACAAGGTGGAAGAGCTAGAAAAAATGACGCCTGTATTCAAAGCTCTTTGGTCCAACCTGATTGCAAACTATGAAGGCAGGAACCAAATGAAATGCATCTTTGCATGCTTAGTATCTGGGACACAGCAGGACTTCAAAAGAGCTGCTGAAAAAATGCATATATTCTATACTTTTCCAAAGCAATGCTACTTTTGTAATAAATGGCATCAATTTATCAGACAGCGAGTCTGGAAATGAATGTATTATTTGGCATTGGCAAAACAACAAAACTTAAGAGTCAAATCTTTTGAATTCTACCTCATGGTACCCAAAATAATAACCCTACAACTTTTGCCCTACTGGAATTCTGTGCAGACCAGATGCCAAGGATAATCAGTATCACTGTTTCATATTGCTGCTGCTGCAAGACAAAAATGTCTTTTTTTTTCAACTTCAAGTGAGCAATATGCTACCTTTCATTTTAGACTAATAGGAGCAAAGGTAACAAATGTAGCATGGGATAAAGGTGGTAGGGATGGCAATGTAAAGGCTATTGGGGATAGAGAGCCTAAGAAAGAAGACATAAGAGAGCCTAAGAGAGAGAGAAGACATAAATGAAATAGATTCCAAAGTATAACCACCTTTATCAAGGTTCTATAGTACAGCTTGCCCTCCTGTGGAAACCATAGGAAAGGTGTGCTTCATTGCCTCACCAAAAATTTTTTTCTTCTCAAAGCTTATTACTGTGGTGAGTGAGTATGCAAGTGTCATCTGATGAGCGCACAAACTAATGTCATTACAAATCAGACCTCTGCAGTATATCCTCCCTATTGCATTAGTCATACTGACACTCACAATCAGTCATTCACTCTTTCATTGAATAAATATTAATGAAACCCTGCTCTGTGCCTGGTGGGGTTTTAAGTGCTATGGATACACAGGCTAAAAAGGATGAAACCCTTGCCCTCAGGGAGTCTATATTTAAATGGCATCAGACAACAAACCTGTAATACATAACATAATGTCGGTTAATGGTGAGTACCATAAAGGTGTGAAGCAAGGTCAAGGCACAGAAAATGGTGGTTTGAATGTAGGTGCACATGCCATTTGGGGAAGGCAATTGTGGTCGGCAGCCTCCAAGATGCTCCTAAGGATCCCCTCCTGGTATTCATACCCTTGTAAAATCTACCCGCAGTGTAGTCGACTTGGACATACTGACTGCTAACAAACAGAATATGGCAGAAGTGATGAGATGCCCTTCTGAGACTAGGATATAAAAAGACTGTGGCTTCCTTCTGAGTTCTCTTTCTCTATCCTGGATTGCTTGATCTAGGGGAAGCCAGACGCTATGGCATAAGGCAACCCCATGTGAATGAACTTAGACATGAAATATCCCACAGTCAAGTCTTGAGATGGTTGCAGCCCACATGACACTTTGATTGTAGTCTTGTGGGATCCTGAGTCACAATCATCCAGCTACACTCCAACCAGATTCCTGAACCACAGAAACTGTAAGAATTGTTTTTTTCAGCCACTAAATTTTAGGACAATTTGTTACACAGCAATGGATACCTCATACAGTGGTCAAGGATGGTCCTTCTGAATAAATAATGTTGAAAAGACACAGGCCATGTAAAGATGTAGGTAAAAGGCAAAGGCCAAGACTCTGAAACAGGAACAAGTTAGGCATATATCAATATGAAAGAAGTGAGAAGGCAAGTATGGCAGAAAGTCACAGGTGGTGATATGGACAGAGAGAGACCAGTTGGAGCAAGCCAGCCTTGAGGGCTGCTGTGGATAATAAGGCATAACCAGTACTATGAAGGCTACAATTCCAACCACCATTAATTGGCTTAAACAATAATCAATATATTGTCACAACAATAATAGCAACAGCTAATATTTGTGCACTTAAATATACAATACTAGGCATTGTCCTAAGTGCTTTATTTCACTTAGTCTTCACAATAACCCTACAAAGTAGGTATTTCTATTATTCCAATTTTAGGAAACTGAGGTTTATAAAGGTTAAGTCGCTCTCCCACACTCACAAGTTAGGAATGTGGGAGACAGGCCCTCTGACTTCAGAGTCCTTACCCTTCACCTCTACATAGTATTGTCTTGAGAGACCCTTAGACAGAAAGCCTCTTTCACCCTTGAAAAAGAAAACAAACAACACTCAAACTGTTGTTTAAGCCAACTGGTGGTTCAGCCTGTCTGATTAGATGCTCCCAGCAGTTTGATTTTCTCTTGGATCCTTTTAATAGCATTGTTTGAGGCATTATATACAATTTTCCTGAGGTCTGATCCAGGTTAGCATGGTAAATTTAGAAAACAGGTAGCTTTTCTTTTCGACATATTTTAAGTGCCTTGTATAACAAATGTGGAATTAACTGAGGATTAGTATGATTAGATAAAATTATTGACAAATATATTTTATGCAATTTTATGCTTAGCTGACCGAGCATAAGTCCTGGCTTCCTATCAATATTCAGATATTTTGTTTTTATTTATTTACTTAGTTTTAGAGAGAGGGGAAGGGAGGAAGAGAGGGAGAGAAACATCACTATTAGAAAAAAACATCGATTAGTTGCCTCTGGTACATGTCCCAACTGGGGACCGAACTGGCAACCCAGGTATGTGCCCTGATGGGGAATCGCTTTTTGGGACAACACCCAACCAACTGAGCCACACCAATCAAAGCAATATTCAGATATTTTGGCACCAAACCAGGTATCCATTTGCTATAGAACTTGCTTTTCCTTCTTGCTTACCCTTCGCCTTAAAGCTCAAGAATATAAATGTTCCATCAGAATAATAATTTCTTTGTGAAGAGGAGAAACCCACTCCATTTACCTTTGATTTTTATCTAGATCCTATTAATAGGAATGCTATTTTAAATTATCTTAAAAGCAATGGCCCTGCCGTTCTGATAACATTCCATACTGGGGTCCACAAATTTATATTCTACTGCTGCTTGGGCTACAGATAAAAAAAATAATAAAGGTTACTAAGGTTTTTTTGTTTTCAAGTTTTCACCTAGAAGAAACAAAACCAGCTTGTCTGACACAATTAATGATATAATAACAATAGCTAACACTGACGGAGAGCACACTACATGGGGAAGATAATAGCCTAAGCACTTTGAATATATTATCTAAATTAATAGTCATAGCTTCCCTAAGTGGCATTATTGTTATCTCAATCTTACAGATAAAGAAACTGAGACACAAAGAGGTCAAACAGCATGTCCAAGGACAGAGAGCTAAAAAGTCTAGGGCCAAGACCCAAGCAATAGTGCTTTCAATAGTGCAACCTCTTAGCTCCTATACTACAGGAGCAGTTATTTAGCCTGAAAAGATGTGCAGGATCCCAAGCACATCAACTTCTGCTTCTAAGAAAGATAATACTTTTCTCAAAAATACACACACAAAAAAAAGCGCCAATTAAAATACACTCAACTCCCTTAATACATGCATATATTACCCAATCCAAAACTCCTGCAATATCCTAGTGTCTCTCACACAGGAACTCAATATTCTTTTCTATAATTATTAGTTGAAAACATATAAGACTAAAAAGTGATAGAAATCTAGGTACTAAAAAAAACACCCATACACAATGCTGAAAGTTTATTCCTTTAAAAAGTTTCATAATTTTGCTTTTTCTATGCTGAATAATCTAGGTTTATGTTTTAGAAAATTCTGGGCATATGCTCCTTTATTCTTGGTCTCTCTCTGTTATTTCTCTGTTCAAATGCCACCTTTTCAGAAAGGCCTTTATTACTCAATGTCTCAAAACCTTCTCACCCCCATCAATCTTTTACTTCCCATTTATATCATTACCTTAAATTACATTATATATTTATACATTTTTTTATCTCTGCCATTAGAAAATAAACTGCATGTGGGCAACTTGTTCTGCTGTATCTCTAAATGTGCCTCAGTATGGTATGTGCTCAACATTATTTATGGAATGAATGAATGAATGAAATGTTCTCTTTGAGGAGAGCAAGTTGGTGAAGGCAGATAGTCATAAAAGTCAGTCAGCTTACTGCCCTGACTGCCTCTTCCCTGGATTCATGTCATTATCTAATATGTGAATTCTTCTGACATGGGTGGGGAAATGAGTTAAGTAAAGGTGGTTGCACCCTCTGGCTCCCATTAGCAAGGACAGGTTGGGGTGGAGATGGTAAACCCTGGCATTCTGGTTTTGGTTGTGAGGGGATGGTAGGGAAACAGAGGTGAAAGACATTGGTATTTGGCCATTTTCAACCCTTTCATTACTTTTACCCCTATACACAATCTGTCTCAAAGTCGTTTTATTTCTTTTTTAATTTTTTTTTTGTATTCATCCTCTTACCTCCATTTCTGCCTCCTGACATTACTCTTAGACTATTACAAACACCCCCTAATTCACTGCTGTCTCCCAATGTTTCCTTGCACTCATCCATCCTGCATAGGTATGAGACAAAAAAACAAAACCTTTATGGAATTCCCCAGCTCAAGAATCTTAAATGGCTCCTTTACACTGGGAAAGAGGAAACCATTTATCCTGGAACACTATTTTACAAGTCTGCCAACTTCAACACACCATGAATTACTAGAAGGCAGACTATGCCTGTTTTGTTTGCTATTTCCAGTGCCTAGCACACTGGTGCTAGGTGGCAGAGGGCTAGTCATGAATCAATCTTTGCTTCAATATTGTCTCTCACTGAGACACTATTCTGTGTTCAGCACATAATACTCTACACTGAACATTACAACAGTTCATCATAAACGCAATTTTTTTCATGTGTACAACTTGTCTTCTCTCTCCAAAACCACATAAGGCTTTTTAGGACAGACCCATATTATTTATATTCTCTTTTTTCCACCATTTCTCAGGACTGTGCCACTACTATGTACCTCTTTGTTGTACAGAGATCTAATAATGTAGGTTTGGAAGAAATTTCATTATGGAAAAAAATACAGACAACACATTAACCCTACTGGCACACTATAAAGTTTCAAAATAGCAAAAGAAAAACCAACATTAAAAAGAGCTCAAAGGGCTAAATTTGGGATCTTTGTAAGTATTTGAAAGCAGACTAGTGGATTCAGGTAAACTTCGTAGGAGCCCTGTTGGAAGGACTTTACAAAGATTGTCTTTGACTCTAAAATTATGCTAACCAACCAAAAATGATGACTTTTGTCTAGTGACTGATCTGGAGACTAGCTACAATTTTAATAACATGTTTAAGGGAAACAAACGGAAGGCTGGGGAATGGTGGGCCATAGAACTTGATATGCTCTCTTATTTCCTGAAATGCAAGACACTCTGGGTCAGAATGTACTGAATGGACTTTTTATATACACACCTTCTTATCTCTACAGAGATTTTGTAGGCACCTGTGTGTTACACCAATTAATTAGAGCATTTAGATGTTACAGCTATATGCAATTTATAGTTTGTAAAATGCTTTGAAAATGGAAAATGCTAGGTGAGCACTCAAATTATTATGTATTAAAAGCCTTTGGTAGGTAATCATTTAATTTAATAACTGGTTCCTTAAAAGGCATAGTACTTTACAGCTAAACAGAATTTCTGATCTTGAATCATATTAGTTTATTTAGAGTAAAATGCTATTAGAGAGCAAATTAGAGATACTGATCAATTTATTTTCAGTTTAGATTGATATTATTCATATCTCCATCCTTTCATAGACAAATTCAGCCTTCTCTCAGGTCCTTGCCCATTTTATGCAGATTCTCCCCACATATACACGACTCTTGGTTATTTTGCCTGCCTTATCCTCAGTTTTTCTTTTCACTTATCTGCCTTCAGGTGTTTTATATGAACCTGTGATTTTATGACAACCCTAAACAGTTTCAAGCCAGTATGTCGCATGATCAGTGACAATAAATCCTTTTAGGAGGAATGAAGCCATGAGTTGCAGCCAGTGGTCACCACTGGGCACTGTCATTAATTACTTCGGCCTACTATCATCATTCTATACCTCTATGTCCACTAATTGAACTTTGCTTTCATCTCCTGACAAGTCTTCATTCAGAGGCGTTAAAATTCAACATAATTCTATTTATCATCCCCACAGGACTACTCATAAGCTAAATTTTAGAAAAGGCAAAGAATTTTTTGATCGTTTCCCACTTACCCCTTTAGGATTTCCCTACATCTTCACTGGTTTTCCAGAATCTTTTCTATCACTCTGGGAAAATGCTCTCTATGCTTGCCCCATGACTTTGATCTTTTCTCATCCCTGCTGCCATTTAAATTTAACTCTCCAATGTCCCACAGTATATCTTCTTTACTGAAAAACCCAAATAAAGTCATTCTTCTGTAAAGTGAGTGTTATTGTCTAACTGTAGGCATACTAAATTAATGCTGCCTACTGCCTAACAACATTCCTGCTAAATCCAATTAATATTTTTCAATCCTTATGTTCAACTCATTCAACATCACTCTCCTCCTCTGAGAGCCCTGGCTTTCACAACTCTACTTTCTACAGGACTTCCTACAACCTGACTGATTGCTCCTTTTTTAACCCAAACTTTAAACACTAGGCATGGATAAGGCTTGGTGGTGGGCCCACTTATTTCCCACACTTGAACTTTTATGGATTTACATCACCTTTATGCAAGAACTAAGTTAATCTCTAGCTTCATTAGATCTCTTTCATGGTCTCCAACTCACCTACCTACTATCTACCATGTTCAGGATGGAACTTTTGAGTTCAGTCACCTTCTCCATCTTCCAACCTATCTTCCCTCTTAAGCTTCCCATTTTAGGAATTTGGCCTCAAACCTAGGTAGAAGTCATCGTTCTTTTTCCTCACCTTCCACATCAAATTCCTGAGGTCTACCAATTCTGTACAAATTAGGTTTGAAAATACATCCCAAATCCACCCTCTTTTCTCCACCACTAGCTTACTGCCCTTCCAGGCCATGCCACCTCGTAAGTTTCTGCTTTTACTCTGGCCTCTCTGCAAATTCATTTTCCCACACTGTAATCAAAGTATTCAGATGCCATTACCATCGTACATAAAACCCAGCTCCTTACCACTCCAGCTCTTCTTCCCATTGAATCCATGCTACAGATATACAAATCTTCATTCAATGCATTTAATTCCCCAAACCACCCATTTTTTTGCTTTAGGACCTTTGCACATACTATTCCCCCAGAAAACTTTTCTCTCCTTTTTGCAGAACTAGCTCCTTCTCTTCTATAGTCTCTGGAAGATATTGCCTGACTTATATCTAAAGCAGATTCTCCTCTCATGTTTTCTACCATATATTTAGTCCCGCACTAATACAACTTTTAAAAATTCCACTCCTTTTATCACATATGCTCCATGAGAACAAGACCTGTGTCTTGTCCACTAGCAAGTCTATTTTGGGGCCTGGTATATGCCAGGTGCTCAATAAATGCAGAACTGTAGCTACCTGAAGAAATTGACTGCATGTAGGAAATGCAAGCTCTATGCCAGGCCAGTAGAAGAGGTTTGATATAAGTTCACTACACATGAGGCACTGTGCTACAACTTAGTAAAATGGTAGACAATGTAAGTACTAACAATCACATAGTAAATCAAGGACCGGGATATGGAGTATAATTAAAGCACAGGTAAGTACTCAAAGTAGCATGAAGAGTCTAACATGTTAAGTTCTTACCTACACTACAGTATGGCAGAAGTTAAGAGTCCTCCAGAAAGAGAGACTAACATAAATAAAACCCTAAAGCATGAGTACAGCTCTTAGATGAGATTCACTATCTTTAAGTTTTCAAAAAAAAAATCATTTTCCCCACATTGAATTTTCTTTCTCCCTGTCCTTACTTTCTTTCAAATACTGCTTCTTTTATGTAACCCTGAACTATACTTAGATATCTACCTAAGGACTGAAAAAGTAATCTGGCCATCCCAGTAATCTTCCTCTCTAATATAATTAAACTCTCTTGACCTACTTAGGTCATTTCTAACTAAATATTTTATTAGTATCCTGAAATTAAAGCAGTAAACTGATATCTATCCTATAATTATAAAAAAGATGGAGCCTGATACTACCTAAAATTCTCATGTGAAACCAGAATTCTCACAATTCTTTCAAATTAATCTCCACCCTTGCCCAATCTACCAATCACAGCAAAGGATAAAAAAACATGTAGCAAGAGGACAAGTCCTTCTCCCCAACTCCCATCTTTCTTTCCTGTTTTCCCCTAAAAAACACCCATAGTATCTGCACTCACGCTCTATTGCACGTCTTCCTCTTCCCCAGTCACAGCCATGAATGCATATTTCTTTTAATTCCCTTAATAAAAGTCCTTGTCTAGGCCCCTGCTTTTCTTAGTTTCCTTCCTTTCAATGTTGGCTCGATTAAAGTTTAAAAAAATGCTAATACCCCCAGTCAACCGTGAGGACCAAGGAACAGAAACCACTCAAATTAGTTTAAAGAGGAAATTTATTAGAAGAATACAAAGGTTATGGCAGAGAATCTAACAACTGCAATGGTGATAAGATAGTATCACACTCTTCTGAATGACAGATCATGTTGCAATCAAACTTCTACTTCCTTCTGGGTTTTGCAAGATCACGAAGAAAATATGTTAGAAGATGTTCCTCCCTGTATGATGCACAAGGGACTAGAATGTGGATTCACTTCTGCTTGCTCTTTGGTCCTTATATTCCTTTATGCTGGCCTCAAACTTGTCAAGCACATGTTGGCAGACATTCATGAGCTCATTCAGGCCTCTCTGAAATGGCTCAACAGCTGGAAGAGCGCCTCGAGTCTGAATTCGTAAATTAATTTTACTCTCTGAAGGATGGGTTGTAGTGTAACCACAAAATTCCACTTCCGGGTTCTTCATGATCATGTAACGAAGAGAATTTCCTAGGGTATGGTCCTCCTCGTGCAAAACAAATGTCACACAGTGTCTATCTGTTCCAGCTGCCTGGACCATTTCCAGGGCTGTCTTCCTCTCGCCTTCAGCCATTGAGGTCTTCAATCCAGACATTTTTCTACACACATATTTTTTATAAAAATGAGATTATACTGAATATTTTACTAGCTTTTTTCATTTACCATACCACAATTGTTACACATTAATACTCTAATGCACTCCAATTACACAGAATTATTAGCATTAACCTCTTATTTTCCTACCTCCACATATTCTATCAATAAACTCCTAACTAACCTCCAGTTTCTCCCTACTCCATCTGACCATCCACATGGCCACAGGAGAGTCTCTTTAAAACACAAACTTAAATGTTTGCTAAAATATTCTTTTGATAAAAGGATAAGATCAGAATAGGGTGGCCCTGCTAGAGGAAGAAAAGGGAGTTGGAAGGCATAGAGAAACAGATTATTATAAGATTGGAGACTACAGATGATCAACGTGCAGGCCCATCTGGAGGAGGTAAGGAAACTAGTTCGATCGAGAACAGTCGATTCAGCAGGAGGGAGAAAAGATAACTCAGAGCACAGAGGAGGGACTTGGGCCACAGTTACAGGGCCATAGGCCTGACTGAATACACAAATACTATCACTTGGGGACAGTGGCCTGGTGCGTGATTTCATACGTGTTTGATTTGTTCTAATTGGGGACTGGCAGTTTGGGGGTTTCTCAACAACTTGTCTTCTTCGCTCCTTGGTATCTAGTGCCCAGAGGGTCTCTATTCAAACACATCCCTGTCTCCTACCGTCTTTTCCCAAGCGGAGGTCCCTCTCCCGCCCAGATGCCCATTTCTCTCTTGTCCCCTGCACTCCCAGTCACGCTGGGACGCGGCAGAGGCTGAGGCCCCGGCTGGCCGCGAACCCTTCCCCGCCGCTAATGCCGGAGCAGGGCGCGGCCCGCTCCCCCCGCCTGCCTCCTCAGACGTTACCTCTCTAACTCCTGATCCTCTTCCATCGCGGGGGCGGCTTCCGGAATCCTCAGGTGGTACTGACGGACGGAAGGCTCTGCCCCATCACGCGAAATGTGCGAACCAAAAAGGAAGGAAGGAACCACTGACGGAAGGGGCGGAGGACGGAAGGAGGGAGGAGGAGCCGCAGCGGCGCCACAGGGCCCGTTCACTGGGCGGGACTTGGAGGCTCCGCCCTGAGGCCCCGCCCCCAGCGGGAGGAGGGCGTTAACTGGGCCGGAGAGGCTACACCTGGCGCTTCCGGAGTAGGTCCGCATCAGGAGTTAGTGGGGAGAGGTGGAACTGGGCTCCCGCCCCAGCCCCAGAGCGGACACAAACCTGTGGGTGCCTGAGCTCAGCCCTGGGCACCTTTCTCCAGGTGTAGGCGAAGGGGGTGGGAACTACCTGGCTCTTCCAAATAACCTTCTTAGGGCCCAAATCCGGCTCCTTTTTGACTTGCTGCTGCTAGACCTGCGGGGGACGGTGTTACTTCCACACAGGACCCTAGCCTTTGGGGGGGCTTTCATGAGACTATAGGCTTAATCTATAGTTAATAAATACACCTTGATGAATTTCACAACAGAATAGAATGGGTTTAAGACGATATTTAAGTCTTGGTCATTTGAGGGAACAGTGAGAGTTTCGAAGGAAACTTTTCCCTCCCATCCTTTTTCTCCTACGATCTTTTCTACCCTTGTGGTACGTCCTTCCTCTCTTTGGACTTCCTTTTCCCTTTACCCTTTTGGCTTCTTCAACCTCCTCACCTGCGGAACCTCCCTCACCTTTGTTCTCAGGTGCCCTACCCCGCCTCGGCAACCTTTCCACACAGACTCGCTCTCAGTCCCCTTCTTCCGGCGTCCCTATCTTCTCTCCGTCCCCTCAGGTATTTTTCGCTAATAGTCTTCCCTTCCTCGTCTTCCTCCTCCTGGCCAACCCCTGTCTCTACCACCCTACCCCAGCTGTCCGGTCGCCCAGCACACCCACACTTCTACTTTTCCTGTGCCACCTGTTCTTCCCCGAGTCCCCTAGAGATTCACTGCTTTCCTCCGCTGTTTCATGCACCTCGGGGCCGAAAACCGGGAGGGCAGAGCCACTTCTTGAGCCTGTTTTCTGCGAGGTAAGCCGAAAAACCCTGCAGAAAGCGGGTGGGGGGAGGGCAGGCGGCGCGGGGTGCAGTGGGCTCACTCTAACCCGGGAGTGTCGGCCCCGGCTGACCCGCCCCCTAAGCCCTAGGATAGGTGAATCTGCTCTGTCCCGCCCCCTTCTCCGGTCTATTCTGCCACCGATTGGTCCAGGTGCGTGTCGGGTTGGGTGGCTCGGCCCCGGCGCTAGCCCCCGGGAAGACAGCAGGGGCGGTTGAGAAGTAAAGTCTTGGCCAGACTTTGCTTCTTGCCAGGAAATTGGCGGCGGCGGACGCAGCGCCGGACGCGGCGCCAGCAGCCCTGATTCCCGGCGTAGCGGAGGCCGCCTCGTTGCCGGCTCCCTCAGCGGGCCAAGGAGAGCGGAGCTGGCGCTGGGCTGCAGCTCCGGGAGCGGATGCGCGCTCCGGACAGCCGCGCTTTCCCAGTGAGTAACTTTGGCCCGCCTAGCTCCGCTCCCTCCCGCCGGGCCCCCGGCCGCCGCTTCAGGTGCCGGCGTCGGTGGGGTGCGGGGCAGCGCTGTGCCTAGGAGGCAGCCGAAGGGGCGCCACGGCAGTCCTGTGCGGCTGTCCTCCTCCCTGATCCCGGCTGCGGGGGGACGCGGACCAGGTGTGGGGCTGGCTGCCCTGGTCCGGGGATGGAAAACACCATCTGCCCTGCTCCCAGTGTCAGCCGTCCCGCAGGTGCTGGGGAGAGTCAGGCGGCCCCCGACCAGTTACCATTTGATTCTGGCGGCGGTGTTGCTGATCTTTGAGTCGTTTACGTTTTTAGGGAGGGGAGAGGTGGGACTGAGTTCTTAATTCCTGCGTGTATGTGGTCATGAATGAGAGTGGTACTAGCTACCTTACATCGGGTCTTGTTCCCCTGGAAAGGAATGGGGAGAGACCATATCCTCCAACCCAGCCTGTTGCCCACAAATCTCACCTTACCGTTTAGACTAGAGAGGGTGGGGGAGAGATTTGACATCTTCTACGGGGGGAGAGGGAGATATCAAAATAAGTACACTGATTTGGAAGCAGTCGCAAACAAAGCACCGTTTAGGAAATACATCGCTCGTTTTGCAAAGCTTTATGCCATGTTTTAGGTGAAGGACTTTTGACTTATATGTAGTGTTTCTTCTGACATTTAAGTTTACATCTAAGGCTATGAATCAAGATGTCCGTATTGGCCAGAAGCTACTGTACACGCATGCACGGGCTGGGCTTTACTGTATAGATGTTTCTGTTTAAATCACAGCAACCACAAACGAAGTTGAGTGAAAAGCAGTGGTGAACTCCAGTGTACGGGAACTGCCTGCACTTTAAAAATTTCCCATTCTTGCAGCAGCAGTACTTATTTGTAATTTGGCCTTTGTCTCAAGACAGATCATTTTTTTCTTGGCATGTACCGTAATGCAGCACTAGTGAACTTGGACCTCAGTCATTTAATTTTATTTATTTTGGTAGATTTGATTCTCATCTCCATACCCCTTTTGAAAATGGACTTTGATCTAATATCCTTTTTGGTCTCTCAAAGCTTTGTTAGGCAATGAATAACAAAGTTTTGCCTTTTTAGTTTGTCCAAGTCACACATGTGAGTTTTTCCCTAGAGGTAAAATGTAGGCCAAATCAGAACCAAAGTAGAAAAACACTACTTTTAATTTGACCCACCTGTGCGTTAACATTCCTAATTCTGTATCTTGTTTCTCTCCTTTCCTCATCAAGTTAGGTATTTTTCATTATTTATTCATTCAGCAAATGGTAGAGTGCCTGCTGCATGCCAGACATTGATGGCAGGAGTCAGCTTTTGCCTAAGTTGTTGTAGTCTCATTTGGAAGCTGATCCATAACTTCTATTCCACTGGCTCTCTGAAAGTAATTTGAGCCACGTACTGTGGGAACTTAAGAGAGGGAGCATTTCTGCTTGGAGTTTGTTAGGGAAGGCCTCACATAGGCACTGACTCTTCAGATTGGGGTGGGGTTTTGCCAGGTGCATTCGGAGCAGAGAGACTAACATGTAGGGTATTGCTTTGAGATCTGCATCTATTTACTCCAGCTAAAGCACACAGTGTCTGGGGTTGGAGTAGTTGTTGGTCGTTGGTGTATCACTCATTTCAGAGCACTTAGCACTTTATCTTGCTTATAGTAGGCACTTAAATATTTATTGAAGTGACTTGAACAGAAACATGAAGGATTTTGTCTGCCAAATTAAGAAAATTGGACTTTATTTTAATCAGGAGAATGTCATGATGTCATCTGTGTTCCAGAAAAGTATCTACAGCAGTCTAGGATGGTGGCGTCCAGGTAGGAGGTGCGGAGAATAAAGTAGGCACTGTTTGCTATAGGTGGTGTGTGCTCAGGGATTTTCAGTGCATAATGTCTGGGTTTGAATCTGGCCCCCTCACTCCCTGTGTAACCTCTTTTTTCTTTAGGTTCTTCATTTCTTGTATAAAAACATGTATACGTAGAATAACACTTGGCACATGGTAAGGACCTGATAGATGCAAGTTGTTCTCCTGTGTGAAGTCAGTAAAGTACAAATGATGTGGCATTTAGGAGGTATAATTGGTTGGGCTAGATAAGTTACTCAATATGACTGGAGGTATTGGAGTGTACTGGTTAAGCTTTCTGTGGAATCAGAAGAGGGGTTAACTTCTATCACTTACCCTTAGAATTACTATCCTGACTGAGATTTTGTTTCCTAATGTTTAGGAAGCATAGAACCTGTCTAGTAAGGTTTGAGGATCAAGTGAAATTATGCATGTAATGCTTTTGGCAGAGTACATGGCACATGATGAGTGCTCAGTAAATATTAGTTGTTCCTTTAGTGATGACATTAGTGAGCTAATGGAATGTTAGAAGATATGAAAAGGAGTAGTTAAAAATCAGTTGATGGTAGGAGCCAGGAAGGGAAGATAAACTAGCTTTGGACCAACCCAGTAAGATGCTAATGGATGATTGAGATATCTGTGATGAAGTTCTTGGATAGATATGTGCAACAGGAGCTAGGAAAGAATGGAAAGAAAAAAAATAGTTCACCTAAACCTAGGTGAACTGTTAAATAGTTCACAAGCATTTGCGGATGTGGTAAATTTTATGGAGGTTTTGGGGTAAGAGGAGGCAGAGGTAAGGTTTATACTATAGCAGTGCCAGGAGTGTTGATGTTGAATATTAGGCATCTCTATCTTTAAATGCATTTCTGCCACCATCACAGGGAACTCCAGGCTCATATAATCTCGTTGGTTCTGTGCCTTTCCCCCTCTCCTTTTCTCCTTTTTGACTGCCCCTCCCCATCCAGATCATTTTTTAATTTTATTACGCAGAGCCATTTATGGTAACTTTTCCCTGCATATGGAGTGAAAGTTCACTCCAGCCCCATCTTTCTATATTGAAATCCACCAAGGTTTCTGGAAGAATCAAAGGTCTTATTTCATAGGTTCCACTCTACTTAGGAAGCAGTGTTGATTGAAAAAAAGAAGTGTGTGTGTGTATGTGTGTAACATATATGTGTATGTGTATGTTTATGTGTACAACTATATATGTATATCGTGGGGTGGTAAGGAGGAACAGACTTGTATAGGGACATTGCTTCCTGCAAAGTGGAACTGACAATACCTGCATCACAACTTTGTCCTCTCTTGGGTATTAGCAGCACTCCAGAGTGGATTCTCTGAAGTCTTGATAAGAAAAGCTGAAAAGAAAAGAGCAGAAGTATTGTGGCAGAGAGGCTTAAGCATACCTCACACCTTTATCTTTCCAGGCTCAAGATTTAGGACTATTATTTCTGACAATTAGAATTCATCAGTAGAGAAATTATGTGGTGGAAAATGATTTTTTGCTCAAAATTGGACTGGGTAAGAGATATGAGAAATAGAAACAAATGCAGAAAATAGGTAACAGACAAGTAAAAGTATAACTATATACACTACATATACAAGTGTAATATGTAGTATACATATGTGCTTATATATATAAATGTACTGTAAACAGGGGTGTCCACTTGAAAACATAGCCACTGTCATGTAAAAACAAATGTTTTCTTTTTTTCTTTTTTTTTGAGGTTTATTTTTTTATTGTTTAAGCATTTTTTATAGATTATGCTATTACAGTTTCCCAATTTGTCCCCCTTTACACCCCCCTCCCTATCCCCTCCAACCCTCCAGCATTTCCCCTCCCTTAGTTCATGTCCATGGGTTGTCCATATAAGTTCTTTGAGTTCTCTGTTTGCTATACCATTTTTATCTCTCCCTGTCTATTTTATGCCTACTAATTATGCTTCTTCTTCCCTGTACCTTTTCCCCCCTATTCCTCCCTTCCCCCTCCCCACCGAAATTCCTCCACGTGATGTCCATTTCTCTGATTCTTTTCCTGTTCTAGTTGTTTGCTTAGTTTTTGTTTTCCTTCTTTTTCTTTTAAGTTCATTTGTTGATAGTCGTGAGTTTGTTGTCATTTTACTGTTCAGTTTTTGATCTTCTTTTTCTTAGATAAGTCCCTTTAACATTTCACATAGTAATGGCTTGGTGATGATAAACTCCTTTAACTTGACCTTATCTGGGAAGCACTTGATCTGCCCTTCCATTCTAAATGAAAGCTTTGCTGGATAGAGTAATCTTGGATGTAGGTCCTGGCCTTTCATGACTTGGAATACTTTCTAGCCCCTTCTTGCCTGCAGCGTTTCTTTTGAGAAATCAGCTGATAGCCTTATGGGTACTCCTTTGTAGGTAACTGTCTCCTTTCCTCTTGCTGCTTTTAAGATTCTCTCCTTATCTTTAACCTTTGGCACTTTATGATGTGTCTTGGTGTGGTCCTCTTTGGGTTCATTTCTTGGGGAGTCTCTGGGCTTCCTGGACTTCCTGTTCAAATGAATTTTCAGTTTCTTTATGCTGTTCTTCTCCTTCTGGAACCCCTATAATTTGGATATTGGAACATTTCAGGTTGTCCCAGAGGTTCCAAATCCTCTCTTCATTTTTTTTGAATTCTTGTTTCTTCATTCTGTTCCAGTTGGATGTTTATTTTTTCCTTTTGTTCCAAATTGTTTCTTTGTGTCCTGGTTTCCTTCCTGGCACTATTGGTTCCCTGAATATTTTGATTTCACATTGGGTATCCTTCATTTGTTTTTTCATTTTTCAACCAAACTCAGTCAGTTCTATGAGCATTTTGATTACCAGGGCTTTAAACTATCCATCAGATAGATTGGCTATCTCATCGCTTAAGTTCTCTTTGTGAGGTTTTGCTCTGTTCTTTCATTTGGGTCATATTTCTTTGTCTTGGCGCACCTGATAAGTTGTACTGGGACAGGGCCTTAGGTATTCACCCGGGCAGGGCAACCCTCTTTGCTGCACTGGGGCACTGCCTGTGGGGGAGGACCAGAGAGGGGATAGTGCAGCTCACCTGCTTGGCTCTAGTCCACTTTCCAATGGACTCTCATGTGAGACTGGGAGTTTCTCCTACTGGCAACCGCCGTAATCCATGGTCAGCTGTGAGTCTCAGTTTCCCCTTAAGTCAGCCTCACCTGCACAGCCTGCCCTGGGCTGCCCACCCTGCAAAGCCCACCGCCTCCCTGCAGCCATCCTCGCCAGCCTGGTCCGCCATCCCGCCTTGATTTTTCTGAGCCGGCCCACACATTCTGCCACCTTACTGGTCTGTTTGGGCTCGTTGACTGTTTCTTTAATTCCTTGGTTGTTAAGAGTTCCATGCAGTTTGATTTTATGGCACTTTTGGTTGTTTATTGATTTTAGATTGGTTGTTATCCTCCTTTTGGTTGTGTGAGGAAGGGAAGGGTTTCTACCTATGGCTGCATGTTAGCCGGAAGCACAATATTTTTTTTCTTTATTAAAAGCACAGTCTTAGAGTTTTTTTTAAGTAACAAATTGCCTAAAGTATGTAAAAGGGCCACTGTAAAGAATGTTTATAACCAATTTATGAGGACCTATATCTTATGTAAAACAAGGTATGCTTGGATATAACAAAGCTTTCAAAGGCTCTGTTGGCCATTATTTATAGATAAATGTAAAGTCAGTCTAGGAAGTATTGAGATTTAGTCACCAGTCTGAAAAATTAATCCTTTATCAGTATTCTTAATACTATTCCGTTAACATGCATAAATAATTATTAAACAAATCAGTAATTATTGATATGTGAAGGAGTCCTTCACATATATCTTACTTATTTCATTGTTTTATTGTGACCATGGCCACTTTTCTTCCACATGATTTTAATATTTGAGCTTCGACTTCCAATGTAATTATAATCAAGGAATACCTAAGCAACCACGATGCCATCAGCACTGGGCTGTGTGGAACACAAAAGATTGTCTTTGCCCTTGTGGAACTTAAAATCTTAAAAGACATTAAGTCGAAGAGTTAAGTATTTGCCATAGAGTGACTAATACAGTTGACTTTTAGTACTTTATCTCCTCAACTGTAGTGACTTTCACTTCTACTGTATTTTAACATTCCCTCAAATTTCCACAATAGAAATCTTTAATTATATATCCTAATTATATATCTTGTTCTCTGACCACAGCCTCCTATCCTTCCAGATCTCTCATACCCACCCTTTGTATAACAGCACCCTTCCAGTTGACAGAGATATTTTGCCAGTCCTTTGTTCCATCCCACTTCCCGTTACCTGTCCTGTTAATGTTACATATTAACATTTAATGGCCTTGAGGTCTTCCCTGTCCGGTTTGGAAAGCTTTTGTTAAGCACTGGCACCTTTGCCTGTTTTGAACTTGTTTTTGTGCTGTGCCTGCCAGAAAACTTCTCTGGTTAACTCTGCTTTTCTCCCTGAATTGCTTTGGTAGCACCATTAAAAGGCTGGACCCTCAGTGCAAGTAATTCTCTCTCAGACAACTCTTCCTCCATTCCCCTCAGTCAACTAGTGCTCTGGCACTGAGCTAAGAATGATGGAGCATCCTTGTAGAGCTTACAATCTAGAGGAGATGGACGCTCCTCAAATATTAGTACAGATTATAGTTACAAAATATGGTAAGTGCTTTGAAGAAATAGTATGGGGTCCTGTTGTCCAGTACAACTCACTAGCCCATGTGGCTGCTGAAATGTGGCTCGTCCCAACTGCCATGTGCTGTAAGTCAAAAATACACATGAGATTTTGAAGACATGATAACCCCCAAAGGTAAAACACTCAATATCTTTGTATATGAAATGATGATATATTAGGTTAAATAAAATATTAAAATTCAGTAGTTTTATTTTTAAAATATGGCTACTAGAACATTTAAAATGACATGTGGCTCACATTCTATTTCTGTTGGACAGTGCTGGCATAGGGTGCTATCTGGGGAGCAGGGTGTCACTTCCCTGAGAAGGTTGTCTTTGAACAGATATATCTGACTGAGTAGGTGTTGAACAGGCAGGCCCCCCTCAGAGGAAGCAGTCAGAGGTAGATGGCACTTCAAGGGAGGGTGAGAAACTGGTGAGAGAACTGGGAGAGATTGGCCAGGGATGAGGTTGAGAGTTAGACAGGGCCAGATCATATGGTCCTTCTTGGCTTTAATAAGGATGTTCTTCATCACTCATGTATTATTCCAAATTTTCATTATTTACAGACCCTTTATCCAACCCCCACTTCTACAGTCTGCAAATAATCTGGTCACTTCATGATGATCTGGTTTGATGTTTCAGCTTTCTGTCCCTCCCCTCCTCAACTTTATCAGCCTCAGATCTGTTGAAGGCTAACTTTTCCACTGTGCCCTTGATCTGATCCTTCAAAGTCTCTTGGGCTTTGGAAGGAAAGGCTTTATTAATTAACTCCCTTCTGTATTTAATCCCTTTCTCCCTGCTGGCTTTTTCACACCAGCCTATAAATATGCTCCAGTCTCAAACATTATACAACAAAGCTCCATTAACCCCACATTCCTCTCAAGTTACTGTTCTTGAAGCATAACAAAATATTTTATTTAAAGCAATGTATTCAAAATGTATTAAATGTAGTCAGTATAAAATTATTAATAAGATATTTGATGTCTTTATATTAAGCATTTGAAATCTGTTTATGTTTTATACTTATATCTCAATGCAGATGCTAAATTTTCAGTGGATAAAGTAAAAGGAATCTTTCAAAATAATTTAACAGAAAAATATTTTCCATGCTTCAGTTTTTTTGTTGTGGTGGTGGTAAAAAACATGTAACAAAATGTACCATCTTAACCATTTTTAAGTGTATTGTTCAATAGTGTTAAATGTGTTCACATTGTTGTGCAACAAATCTTCACAATGTTTTCATCTTGCAAAACTCTGTACCTATTAAACACAACTCCTCATTTCCCCTCCACTTAACCCTGGTAATTGCCCTTCCATTTTCTGTTTCTGTGGATTCGATTACTTTAGACATATAAGTGAAATCATACAGTATTTGTCTTTTTTTTTTATGTCTGGCTTATTTCATTTAGTATGATGGTCTCACGGTTTATCCATGTTGTGGCAAGATTTTTTTCCTTTTCAAGGCTGAATAATGTTCCATTGTATTATATATTGGAATAGACATTTTGCTTATCCATTTATCCCTCCATGAACATTTGGGTTGCTTCACCTCATGGTTGTTGTGAATAGTGCTGCTATGAACATGGGTGTGGAAATTTCTTTGAGACCCTGTTTTAATTCTTTCCATTATATATCAGGAAATGGGACTGCTGGATCACATGGTAGTTTTTTCTTTAATTTCTTGAGAACCTCTCTACTGTTGTCCATAGCAGCTGCACTATTTTACAGTCTCACTAACAATGCATAAGGATTCCAATTTCTCTATATTCGTATGAAACCTTGTAATTTTCTTTTGTTGTTTTTTTACAGTAGCCATCTTAATAGGTATGAGGTGATAACATTTAATTTGCATGTGCATTTAATTTGCATACTTTTAATTTGCATTAAGCATCTTCTCATCATGCTTGTGAGCCATTTCTCTATCATCTTTGGAGAATGTCTACTTAAGTTGTTGGCCTATTTTGAAATTGAGTTATTTGATTTCTGTTGTTGATTGTAGGAGTTCTTTATATATTCTAGATATGAATCCCTTATCAGTTTGTTATTTACAAATGTTTTTTCCCATTCTGTAGGTTCCCTTTGCACTTTGTTGATTGTGTCCTCGGATGTGAAGTTTAAGTTTGATATAGTCTAATTGTCTATTTTTGCTTTTGTTACCTGTGCTTTTAGTGTAATATCTTTGCTAAATCCAGTGTCATAAAGCGTTCCCCCATCTTCCAGGAGTTTTGTAGTTTCATGTCTTATGTTTAGGTCTTTAATCCATTTTGAGTCAGTTTTTTAATATGGTATAAAGTAGGAACAAACAAAGTATATATTTTTTAAAGGTTTATTTTTTATCCTCATTCAAGAGAGGGGAGTGGAGACAGAGAGAAAGAAACATTGATGTGAGAGAGAAACATCGGCCAGTTGCGTCCTGCATGCACCCTGGCCAGGTATCAAACCTACAACTTAGGCATGTGCCTTAACAGGGAATTGAACCAGCAACCTTCTGGTATATGAGACAACACTCCAACCAAACGAGCCACACCAGCCAGGGCGAACAAAATATTTTGAACATATTTCTGACACCTTGCTTGTGGAAACAAGACAGAAAGATCTGAAATATATAGAACAGTTTTAATCTGTAAGAATTGAGGGTAGTGATTAGGCTAGGAAACAGTTCTCAAGTGGTGCTGAATAGTTTATTCTGGTGTAAATTTCTGTGTCCTTTTTGTTTCTTGTAGTCATGAGACACCAATATGGAAGCAATCAATAGTCTAGGGTTAGCTGGGGTTAAAAAGTAAAATGACTGGGAAGAAGCCAGGTATGTGATGTGCGTGCGATTGCATCCTCTGCCTCTGCTACTAAATATGGAATGCACGTGGTCAATAGTTGCTGGGCATCTCTTTCAAGACCATTCTGTCAGGGACATTTAATAAGATTTCCAAAGTATCCATAGCAATTAGAACTCGCATGAAATATTTATTAACCTCATTAATTTCCCTTATTTTAGGTTTTATGCTTTCATTATTGATGAGATAATTGATACGTCAGTAGACTATTTTCAGAGTTTGTTAAAAATAGATGTAATTTTTCTGGCTCTCTGACCTATTCTTTTCCAGGTATATACAGGACATTTATCAGCACATTTGAATTTTTCTACCTTTGATGGTATATAATCGATAACAGTGAGACACTTTTCAGGATTTATTCTCTGAGTCTGGATTTTTTTTTATTGTAGCTACTCACAGAAAGGGCTAAAAATTTTTTTTAATAAATTCATTTTGCAGGATACAGATGATAAAGTCTATATTCTTAAACATCAAGTTGGCTCAAACAAGTCAACTTTCAACTAATGTATATTGTATTAACACTTTTTCTTATTGAAAGGTTTACATGTTATAAAGTTGCTCAGTATGATTTTAGTTTAAATGTGATGATGTGACCGAATTTTTGTTATTTATAGGCTCTTCAGAGGCAGTAAATCAAACCTGGTACTGGAAGAAAGCAAAATGGGCTATTAAAAGTAGTTCTTCAAATGTTTATTCATAATGCGGTATTCTTTATATCTTTGTTGTAAAGAATTGTTCTTTTGGTTACTTGAACCTTTTGAAAGAAAATTGTTCTGTTATTAAAAAACAAAGAATATTCTCTGTGTGTACTAGGATTTATGGAAGGATATATTTCTGGAGGACAAAACTTAATATTCTTAAAATAATTAAGTCTCTAGTTTAAATAATATTTTTCTGTTTGATAATTCCTGGGCAGCAAGTAACAGAGCTATTTGATTTTCTTTGTTGTGTACATTATCAAGTACACGAGGGCATAAGGGTACATGTGATTTTTTTATAACATTGTTTTTTGAAAATTATGGAAGTAATACATGCTAAATATAGAAAATGTAGTAAATCCTAAACTATGCAAAGAAAATAAAAATTACAAATAATCTACCAATTATAATTCTTTTTAAATAATATATTTATTCAACAAATATTTGACTACTCTGTACTGTGTATCATTCTAGATATTTGGGATATGAAAGTGACTTACAGAAATTCTTGGTCTCAGAAATTGAGACTAGTGAGATTCCAGTTTCATTACAATTGATATATTTCAATACAAATATGATATTTAAATGATAGAACTTAAGCATGGAGAGTCTTGCAGCAAGGCAAAAGCTTATTACTGTAAACTATAGGTAAAGAATAGTCTCAAGTGAAAACAAATTTCAGCACTTTTGTGATTGTGCAGGTCCTGAGGCAGATAGGTGCATGATTATGTATCTTTTTTCCCCCGCTGGATATTTATTGATTTTCTGTAATGTACCAGGCACTGTTTCAATGGTGAAAATGAACCAGTGAATTAGACGAAAGGGATCTCTGTCCTTAGAAAGTTTGCATGCTAGGGGTCAGGAGGAGCGATAAACAGTAAACAGGTAAGCAAATTAATGAAGAGTCTGATGACCAATGCCTGAAAGAAAATAAGACGATATAGGCAGATCTCAAGTCTGTAGTACTGGTGATTAAATCTGCAGCTGGTCACCACCAGAGTTCCTTTCAGCCATTTGTCTTCTTCTCTAGGGTACCTTTTAACTAATACTGCCAAAAGGAAACACCACTGTCCTCTTTGTTTCTTGCCCTTTTGTACTCTCTCCTGGAGATTTCTTACTCAGTGGAACAGCTAAATAGCAAAGTAGGCAGGGATCAAGAGAAATAAGGCATATGGAAAATCCTTTGGCTTTTCATGAAGCTGGGAGTTTGTTGAGTTTATATCTGTCAGTATCCCAAAAGTACTTATTGTTCATATGTTCTGAATTAAGAAAAATAAAACCCTATCAGATATTAGGAGAGGGACCAAGGGAAAACAATTTTATCAATCCTTATGGAATTTGCAGGGGTTTTGGAAGTTTCTCACATCTTTTCAAAAAATTACCATCTGTCAACTTATAAAGACATGAGCTAAGGTGGGGGGAAGGCTGGAGGGCTGGGGGGTGAGGTTAGAGGGAGGATAAAGGGGAGGAAAAAATTTGGAAAACTCTAGTAGCATAATCAATAAAATATACTTAAAAAAAAAAAAAGAATTCCTGATTTGTAGCTTAGCTGATTTGCCAAGCTTTACAACTGATGTGTAAGACTCGTGCCCTGCTTTCTTTAGTAGATAAGAATTTGGAGTGTGACCCATGACTTGTCCACTGATGTTGTGGTACATTTTTAGAAACAAAAAATGTAATAGCAGATTTCCCTTATACAGGAGTAGTGTAAGCAAATCTAAGAAAACACAAATTTGTCTGTTTCTCTCCTGATGTTATTACAGCTGTATGTTAAATTGATGCTTGGAAATGTGTTACAACATTGGACATTCCAATGTATTTGAATAGAATAGGTATAAACTGTATTTCTTGCAAAAAGATACTAATTGTGCAGCATTTCTCCCATTTTTTTATGGTATGCAGTCACTTTGTAGATAAATATAATATTTAGACTTGTGATTTACTTATTTAGTTTTGAAACAAAGATGAAGCAATGAAGAAAAGTATTGTTTTGGGCATACTACTTGATTTTTAGTGCTCCATAAAATTGTTTTTGTTTTTGATGTGGACTTCTTGTTTGTTTGCTTTGCTTTCTAATTACTTATATAGGAACCAAGCTTGGCTGCTTTCTACTTCCTACTTTATTTCCTTTTGTCCGTGATCCTGCCGTGGTATAATCTCATACATACACAAGTCAGTCTGTACAAATGGGTAGACACCTAATGAAAAATAAGTCTTACTCCCACTCCTTTACCCTAGCCATTCAATGCCTCCAGAGTCGACTGCTCTTAGGAGGTTTTATATTTCCTTTTGGGCATATTTTGTGCATATGAACTCGTGTGTATATATTTAGATATTTTGAAACACACTGTTCTGTACCTTGACTTAAATTAGCTTAAAATTTATTTAACTTGTTAGTCTTTTTGAAATTTGACTTAGTTACCTTTCATTTGTTTGCTGATCTCACTGAATTACATTACCTTAAAAAATATTTATTCCTTAAAGAACATGTGAACATGCTTTGTGGAGGTTTTCTCTGAAGACTATGATTATATTATTTGAACTTTTTTAAACCTATAAATCATGACCCTAATGTGTATTTTTTCCAAAGGGAATGCTAAACATGACAAAAATTAATTTAGTCATTTTTATGATAACTTAAGAGAAAATGGAACATTTACTGGTTTCTTTGATCTAGCAAAAAAAGGACAGCCATGGGAAAATATCTGTTTGGAAATTTTAAATTTTGCTAAAAAGCTTGGTTATTAGGAAATATTATGGTACAAATTATGCTGAATTAAAAGTTACTTAATTAACAAGTCTGCTTGCTAATTGAAAGTGTCGGTGCGTTTTACAGTGTTCATAAATTCTGCAGATTGTACCTGTACAGTATTGTTTGTACTGGGCACTTTTAGAATACATGTCATTTTGAGAAGTTTTGAGCACATACCTTTTATTCAAAAATGGAGCAGGGGAAAGGCAGTTTTTTCCTTGAATCCAATGAGAATATGATGTTAGATGTGGAGAGGGAAAAAAGGTAAATTATTTTCAGTAATTTATGAGTATCACCCTAGAAGGATTTCATATTTTCACTGTTATAAACTGCCTTCCTTTTGGTTGTGAAATGTAGATGGCAGAATTATAGAACTGCTAATATTAATCACTGTAGTCACTGCCATTTGAGTGATTGCTCTGTGGCTTCACTCTGTTAGTAGCTGTAGGTTTCATTCAGCCGTATATTGTCACAGTAATCCTATGAGGTCAGTATTTTGCATTTCAGGAATAAACAATTTGGACAAGGTACAGTAGCCACCTATGATAAAAAGTCAGACCTATTTGATCTAAAAGTCATTATTCTTTATAGAGTGGTTTCTCTGAAAAGATAAAGTTCTGATAGAGTGTTAATTGTTTTCTTCCTTCTTCCTGAAAAGGACTTTAAAGGTCCTTTTATTTTTTTTTTAATTTTTTTATTTTAGTTTATTCAGTACAGTTTCTATCCTTTATTCCCATTCCAG
>CM052539.1:92176044-92210683 GCA_028533065.1 Trachops cirrhosus
TTAAAGATTTTATTTATTTATCTTCAGAGGGGAAGGGAAGGAGAGAGGGAGAGAAATATCAATGTATGGTTGCTTCCTGTGCATTCCCTGCTGGGAACTGGCCTGCAACCCAGGCATGTGCCCTGACTGGGAATCGAACCGTGATCTCTTGGTTCACAGGCCCACGCTTAATCCACTAAGCTACACCAGCCAGGGCTAATTATTTCTTTTTAAAGCTCTATCATTGTTCTCACAACTTTCCTTTTCACTTTGCTGCTATCACTAACTTTCGTAGGATCCATAGTGACTTACTGTACATATTTAATAATAAGCAGCAACAAAAGCAAAAAAAACACAAAAATATTCACAGCACAATTTCCTGAGATGTTAACAACAGGAGGTTTAGCGGTAAACTGACTTATGAGTCAGTTTGTGCATTCTCTCCTTTGTCACCTGAGGGATGTTTGATTGAGGGTTGTCAGGTGAGGAACCTAACTTGATCAACAACCAAAACATTTTTGTATGAACAACTTGGTGGAGAACCAAATTGTTCAAGTTGGAAGACATTCAGGAACCAAGGTTTGACTCTAAAGGCCATTTATGACAAACCCACAGCTAACTTCATACTCAGTAAGGAAAAGCTAAAAGAATTTTCTTTAAGATCAGAAACAAGACAAGGATATCTGCTTACACCACTTTTATTGAGCACAGTGTTGGAAGTTTTAGCCATAGCAATCAGACAAGAAAAAGAGATAACAGCATCCAAATTGAGAAGGAAGAAGTAAAACTGTCATTTGCCAATGACATGATACTATATATAGAGAAACCTAAAGTTTCCTCTAAAAAACTACTAGAACTGATAAATGAATCAGTGAAATAGCGAAACATAAAATTAATATATACAAATTGGTTGCATTTTTACATACCACTAATGTACTAGCAGAAAGAGTAATTAAGAAAATAATCCCATATACAATTGATAAAAAAAATCCAGAAATAAATTTAATCAAGTTGATACAAGACCTGTGCTTGGAAAATTATAAGATATTAAAGAAAGAAATTGAAAAAGATACAAATAAATGGAATCATATGCCCTGTCTATGGATAAGAATTAAAATTATTTAAATGTTTGTACTACCCAAAGTAATCTATAGACTCAATGCAATCCCTATAAAATACTGATGGCGTTTTTCACATAACTAGAACAAATAATCCTAAAATTTTTCTGGAACCATAAAAGACCCAGAATAGCCAAAGCAATCTTTAGAAAGAAGAACAAAATTGGAGGTATCACATTACCTGATATCAAACTGTTCTATAAGTGTATAGTATTTAAAATGTCATGAAACACACACAGATCAATGGAACAAAATAGCCCAGAAATAAACCCACACTTATATGGTTAATTAATCTATGACCTGGGAGGCCAGAACATACCCTGTTGGGCAAAGTAGGTAAGAACTCTGTCAAAGTGTTCTTGACTATAGCAAGTAGATTACAAGAACGTGTCAGTAATGAAGGCAAGCAATTTGAGTACTTATGAGATTGTACCTAAGTACACTGTGCCACTGTGACATTCTTTTGAGTTAGTAAAGCTATTGGAATAATTATAACCTGCAAGTCTTTTCCCAAACAAGTATAAGCCTACTTTTGCCCACCCTGTACAAAGGGTAGAGACGTCTATCCAAAAAATGGTGTTGGGAAAACTGGACAGATCCATGCAAAGAAATGAAACTAGACCACTTTCCTTGCACATATACAGTGCAAGTATAAACTCAAAATGGATTAAAGACTTAAGTGTAAGGTTTGAAAGTATAAAACTCCTAGAAGAAAACATAGGCAGTAAACTCTTTGACCTTACTCTTAGTAATATTTTTGTTCATTTATCTCCTTGGGCGAGGGGAATAAAAGATAAATAAATAGGACTACATCAAATCAAAAAGTTTTTGCACAGCAAAGGAAATCATCAACAAAATGAAAAGACAACCAACCAATTGGGAGAAGATAGTTGCCAATCACACATCTAATAAGGGGTTAATATTCAAATTTTGGCAAGAATGCATATAAGGCAACACCAAAAAAAATGATGCCAGAGGATCTAACATACAGGTGGGCAGTGGGTGTATGAAAAGATGCTCAATGTCACTAATCATCAGAGGAATACAAATTAAAACCACAATGAGCTATCATCTTACACCTGTCATAATTGGTATTATGCATAAATCCACACCAAGTTTTGGCAAGAATGTGGAGAAAAGGGAAGCCTTGTGCACTGTTGGTAGGATTGCAGATTGGTGCAGCTACTATGGAAAATATTGTGGAGGTGCCTCAAAAAATTAAAAATAGAGCTACCTGGGTATTCTTATCTGAAAAAATCTAAAATACTAATTGGAAAAGATATGTGCATCTCTGTTCATTATAGCATTATTTGCAATAGACAAGATATGGAAGCAACTTAAGTTCTCATCAATAGACAATTGGATAAATAAGAAGTACATATACACAATGGAATATTACTGGGCCATAGAAAGAATGAGATCTTACCATTTGCAACAACATGGATGGACCTGGAGGGTATTATGCTAAGTAAAATAAGTCAGACAGAAAGACAGGTACCGTATGATTTTACTTTTATATGGAATCTAAACAACAATATAAATGAACAAAAAAAACTCAAAGCAACCAGAAATAGACTGATAGATAGATAGAACAAACTGATGGTTGCCAGATGGGAGGGCATAGGGGCTGGGTAAAAAAAAAATGTGGAGAGTGTAAGAAGTAGAAATGGTAGTTACAAAATAGTCATGAGGATTTAAAGTAGAGCTTAGGGAATATAGGCAATAATATTGTAATAACTATGTGTTGTGCCAGGTGGATGCTAGATTTATCTGGGGGATCACTTCATAAATTATGTACATGTCTAAACACTATGCTGTGCGCCTAAAACTAATGTAAAATAATATTTATGGCAATGGGAAAAATACAATAAAAATTTTAAGACTGTAAAAAATATATTGACTGTCAACTGTAATAGGCATTCCCTATTGGAAATGGTCATAACATACTCAAGCAGTGATTTCTAGGATGGTTGTGCTGCTTTTACAAGCTAATTCAAATGTTGCAATTGTATGAAGATGTGTGGTTTTTTGTTTTTGTTTTTTAATTTTAAGTGGTGGCATCATTGGCTGTTCTTGTTCTCCCAGAACTTAATTGAAAGACCTTTACTACAGTTCCAAAATGGAAAGGTAGAATTGTACTTAATGTAGGGAAAGGTGATAAAATTCTTTTAGTGTAGAAAACAGGAATTATAAGCGCGGGCCTGTGAACCAAGAGATCACGGTTCGATTCCCAGTCAGGGCACATGCCTGGGTTGCAGGCCAGTTCCCAGCAGGGAATGCACAGGAAGCAACCATACATTGATATTTCTCTCCCTCTCTCCTTCCCTTCCCCTCTGAAGATAAATAAATAAAATCTTTAAAAAAAGAAAAAAGAAAACAGGAATTACATTTTAAAGGAAGATTTGATAATATTCTGTTAAACAAATGTCTTTCAGTTCATATTATTGATCTTAAATTATGTGTTGTTAAGACATAAATTATTTATGTTATCAAGTAGTAAGAAATGCTAGAAAGAAGTTAGTACTTTGATACCAGTTTTTCAAGTAACTGTGCTAATTATTTGACAGCATAATTATTTCATAAGACATTAAATGAAAGTATACTATCAACCATGTGACTTATAGAAAGTGGAAAAAATTTATTTAAAAATTATATGTAAAATTTACTTATTGTATTTTTTCTTAAGGCCCTATATTTTCTATAGCTCAGTTATTCTTGTGCTATAATAATCTTCTTATAAATAGTTGTAATTCACAAATAATTAAAATGTTAACTGATTACATTTAACATATTGGCTAAAATTTAAAAGGCTGACAACATTAAATGTTGACAAGAATGTAGAGCCTCCAGAACTCACATATTCTTCGTGGGAACATAAAGTGGTACAACCACTTTGGGAAAGGTCTGGTAGTTTTTTACCAAACTAATTAAGCACATACCTGATCGTGGCCCAACCTTTCCACTTTTAGGTATTTACTTAAGAGAAATGAAAATATGTTTATTGAAAGGCTTGTACAAGAATATCTATATAAGCTTTTATTCATAATCCCCAAGAGCTGAAAACAGCCCAGTTGTCCATCAGTAAGTAGCATGATACAGTGGGATACTGTGGTGCAGTAGAAACAAACTGCTAGTATATACCACAGCATGGGTGAATCTCAAAACATACTAAATAAAAGAAGCCTTATCCAAGAGTAACACACTCTTTCCTTCCATTTGTATGATATTCTAGAATAGGTAAAACTAATCTATGATGGAAAAAAATCAGAATAGTGGTTAGAGGGGATAGGAGGGAACTTTCTAGAGTGATGTTTATGTTCTGTATTTTAATAGAGATTTGTGTTAAATGGGTGTGTATGCATTTGTCAGAAACTCCATGCATATACATGTAAGATTTGTGCATTTTTTTGTATTTGGATTTCACATCAAAGAGAAATGTAAATAAACATTGAATTCAGTTAATGGTATGCATGCTATAATATTTAAAAAGAAGTGTTCTGACCTGTGCAGTATACTTTGAAGTGTATGAGAAGACAAAATGGAGGGAAAGGTGGGTAAATATATGATAAAGCAAGTATATAAAATGTTAATGACAGCCCTGGCTGGTGTGGCTCAGTGGATTGAGTGCCGGCCTGTGAACCAAAGGGTCACCAGTTCATTCCCAGTCAGGGCACATGCCTGGGTTGCGGGCCTGCTCCCCAGTAGGAGGCACACAAGAGGCAGCCACACATTGATGTTTCTCTCTCTCTTTTCCCCACCCTTTGTCTAAAAATAAATGAAATAAAATAAATGTTAATGACAGTTCCAGCCAAGATGGAGGCATAGGTAGAAACCCTTCGCTTCCTCACACAACCAAAAGGAGGATAACAACCAATCTAAAATCAATAAACCAAAAGTGCCAGAAAATCAAACTGCATGGAACTCTGACAACCACAGAATTAAACAGTCAAACAGAACAACCAGACTGGTAAGGCCGCAGATGGAGAGAACCCGTGGTAAGGCAGTGGACTGTTTGGGCAGGACTGGCTGAGAAATGGCAGCTAGGTGGAAGACCATGTGTGGAGGGCTGGTTGTGGCAAGGCTGTGGGCTGCGTGGCTGGGGCTGACTTAAGGGAAAACATACTGAGAGCTGGCTGTGGACTATGGCATTGGCTGCAGTGGGAGAAACTCCCAGTCTTACATGAGAGTTCATTGGAAAGTGGGCTAGAGACCAGCAGGGGAGCTGCATTGTTCCCTCCCTGGCCCTTTCCCCCACAAGCAGTGTTGCAGCGCAGCAAGGAGGGTTGCCCTGCCCTGGTGAATACTGAAGGCCCCACCCTCTTACAACTTAACAGTTGCCCCAAACAAACAAATAGGGCCAAAAGAAAGAACAGAGCAAAACTTCAGAGAGCTAAGCGATGAGGAGGTAGCAACCTATCTGATGGACAGTTTAAAGCCCTAGTAATCAAAATGGTCACAGATATGATTGAGCTTGGTCAAAAAATGAAAAAACAAATGAAAGATACCTAAAATGAAATAAAGCAAAATATTCAGGGAACCAACAGTGAGAGGAAGGAAACCAGGACTCAAAGCAATGATTTGGAACAAAAGGAAAAAATAAACAACTGGAACAGAATGAAGAAACAAGAATTCCAAAGAATGAAGAGAGGCTTTGGAACCTCTGGGACAACCTCAAATGTTCCAATATCCACATTATAGGGGTGCCAGAAGGAGAAGAACAGCAGCAAGAAATTGAAAACTTATTTGAATAAATAATGAAGGAAAACTTCCCCAATCTGACGAAGGAAATAGACTTCCAGGAAGTCCAGGAAGCCTAGATAGTCCCAAAAAAGTTGAACCCAAAGAGGGACACACCAAGGCACATCATCATTAAGTTACCCAAGATTAAAGACAAAGAGAATCTTTATTTCTTCCTTTTTATTTATTTTTTAAAATTATTTTATTGTTGTTCAATTACAGTTGTCTGTATTTTCTCCCTCCCCCCGCATCCCTTCCAAAGCCACCTCCCTTCCTTGCTTCCACCCTCCCCTTTGGTTTTCTCCATGTGTCCTTTATAGTAGTTCCTGAAAACGCTTCTCCCCACTGTCCCCTCCCCCTTCCCCTCTGGCTATTGTTAGATTATTCTTAATTTCATTGTCTCTGGTTATATTTTGTTTGCTTTTTTCTTTATTGATTATGTTCCAGTTAAAGGTGACATCATATGGTATTTGTCCCTCACTGCCTGGTTTATTTCATTTAGCATAATGCTCTCCAGTTCCATCCATGCTGTTGCAAAGGGTATGAGTTCCTTTTTTCTTTTGGCTGTGTAGTATTCCATTGTGTAAATGTGCCATAGTTTTTTGATCCACTCATTTGTTGATGGGCACTTAGGTCGCTTCCAGCACTTGGCTATTGTAAATTGTGCTGCTATGAATATTGAGGTGCATAGGTTCTTTTGGATTGGTGTTTCAGGGCTCTTAGGGTATAATCCCAGCAGTGGAATCGCTGGGTCAAAATGCAGCTCCATTTTTAGTTTTTTTGAGGAAATTTCATGTTGTTTTCCACAGTGGGTGCACCAGCCTGCATTCCCACCAACAGTGCACTAGGATTCCCTTTTCTCCGCATCCTCTCCAACACTTGTTTGTTGATTTGTTTATGTTGGCTATTCTGACTGGTGTGAGGTGGTATCGCATTGTGGTTTTAATTTGCATCTCTCTGATGGCTAGTGATGCTGAGCATCTTTTCATGTGTCTCTGGGCTCTCTGTATGTCCTCCTTGGAGAAGTGTCTGTTCAAGTCTTTTGCCCACTTTTTAATTGTTTTTTTTTTTTTTGTCTTCCTGGAGTGGAGTCATGTGAGTTCTTTATATATTTTGGAGATCAAGCCGTTGTCCGAGGTGTCATTGGCAAATATGTTTTCCTATATTGTTGGCTCTCTTTTCATTTTAATGCTGTTTTCTATAGCCATGCAAAAGCTTGCTTTTTTAAAAAATATATTTTATTGATTATGCTATTACAGTTGTCTCTCCCCCCCCTTTATTCCCCTCCACCCTGCACACTCTCTCCCACCTACATGCCCCTCCTTTAGTTCAAGTCCATGTGTCATACATATAAGTTCTTTGGCTTCTACTTTCCCCATACTGTTCTTACCCTCCCCCTGTCTATTTTCTACCTACCATCTATACTACTTATTCTCTGTACCTTTGCCCCCTCTCTCCCCCTCCCCTGTTGCTAACCCTCCATGTGATCTCCATTTCTGTGTTTCTATTCCTCTTCTTGTTCTTTGCTTAGTATTTTTTTTAGGTTCAGTTGTTAATAATTGTGAGTTTGCTGTCATTTTACTGTACATGTTTTTTATCTTCTTTTTGTTAGTAAGTCCCTTTAACATTTCATAAAATAAGGGCTTGGTGATGATGAACTCCTTTAACTTGACTTTATCTTATAAGCACTTTATCTGCCCTTCAGTTCTAAATGATAGCTTTGCTTGATAGAGTAATCTTGGATGTAGGTCCTTCCCTTTAATGACTTCCAATACTTCTGTCCAGCTCCTTCTTGCCTGCAAGGTCTCTTTTGAGAAATCAGCTGACAGTCTGATGGGAACTCCTTTGTAACTGCCTCTTTATCTCTTGCTGCTTCTAGGATTCTCTCCTTCATTTTTACCTTGGCTAATGTAATTATGATGTGCCTTGGTGTGTTCCTCCTTGGGTCCAACTTCTTTGGGACTCTCTGAGCTTTCTGGACTTCCTGGAAGTCTATTTCCTTTGGCAGATCGGGGAAGTTCTTCTTCATTATTTGTTCAAATAACTTTTCCATTTGTTCAAATAAGTTGCTCTTCCTCTTCTCCTTCTGGCACCCCTATAATTCGGATGTTGGAGCGTTTAAAGATGTCCTGGAGGTTCCTAAGCCTCTCCTCATTTTTTTGAATTCCTGTTTCTTCATTCTTTTCTGGTTGAATGTTTCTTTCTTCCTTTTGATCTACACCATTGATTTGAGTCCCAGTTTCCTTCCTATCACTATTGATTCCCCGTGTGTTTTCCTTCATTTCACTTAGCGTAGCCTTCATTTTTTCATCTCATTTGCCACCAAATTCAACCAATTCTGCAAGCATCCTGATTACCAGTGTTTTGAACTGTGCATGTGATAGGTTGGCTATCTCTTGGTCGCTTAATTGTATTGCTGTGGAGATTTGATCTGTTCTTTTTTTTTTTATTTGTCTTGATGTGCCTGGTAAGTAGTGAGGGATGGAACTTTAGGTGTTCACCAGGGTGGGGCAACCCACAAGGCTCCTGTGTGACGCTGTATGTGAGGAAGGGGTCTGAGAGGGAACAACCGCGCTTGCTCCGCCTCTCTGTTGGTTTTCAGTCACTTCCTCAGCTACCCACAATCAAATTGGGCCCTTGTGGTGCTGATTCCCAGGTGGGTGGACTTGTGTATGTTCTAGAACCCTGTGGGTCTCTCCAACGAACTCTCCTGTGGGGCCAGAAGTTTCTCCCGCTGACGCCTCAACCACCACAGGTGTTTTCAATCAGAGGTTTAAGGCTTTATTTCTCGGAGCTGGGACCCTGGGTTGTGCGGTCCATCCCACTCCCCAGTTGTTTCTCCCGATTTATCTGTGCTCCATTGTGGGACTGCCAGGTCCACCAGCCACTGCCTTGCCACGAGTCCTGTCTGCCTGGCCGCCCATCCCCGCCCCTCCTATGGGTCTGGATGAATGTGTCTTCTTTAACTCCTTGGTTGTCGGACTTCCATACAGTTCAATTATCTGTCAGTTCTGGTTGTTTTTTGTTTCTAAATTGTTGCTGTCCTTCTTTTGGTTGTGCAAGGAGGCACAGTTGTGTCTACCTATGCCTCCATCTTGGCCGGGAGTCACAAGCTTTTTAATTTGATGAGGTCTCATTTGTTTATTCATTATTTGTTTATTATTACTCATTATTTGTTTATTATTTGTTCAGATAACTTTTCACTTGTTGCTCTTCCTCTTCCCCTTCTGGTACCCTTATAATTCGGATGTTGGAATGTTTAAAGATGTCCTGGAAGTTCCTAAGCCTCTCCTCATTTTTTTTGAATTCTTGCTGCTTCATTCTTTTCTCTTTGGTTATTTCTCTCTTCCTTCTGTTCTACTCCATTGATTTGAGTCGCAGTTTTCTTCCATCACTATTGGTTCCCTGTGCGTTTTCCTTCATTTCACTTAATGTAGCCTTTTTTCATCTAATTTGCGACCAAATTCCACCAATTCTGTGAGCATCCTGATCAGCAGTGTTTTGAACTGTGCATCTGATAGGTTGGCTATCTCTTGGTCACTTAGTTGTATTTGCTGTGGAGCTTTGATCTGTTCTTCTTTTTGGGCCTTTTTTTTTTTTTTGTCTTGTCATACTTGTTATGTATGAGCCAGAGCCTTAGGTGTTCACCAGGGTGAGGCCACCCAGTCACTGGGTTATTACACTGTATGTGGGGGAGGGGTCCAAAAGGGAACAGTGGCACTTGCTCTGCTGTCCGTGGGACTTCAGTCCCTTTGTCGCTTCCCCCAAGCAATCTGGGCCTTTCTGGTGCTAATACCTGTGTGGGTGGGCTTGTGCATGTTCTAGGATCCCATGGGTCTCTCCAATGCACTCTTCTATGAGGCTGGGAGTCTCCCTCCGCCTCAGCCCCCACAGGTGTTTTCAATCAGTGCCCTGGGGCTCTATTTCCCGGCGCTGGGTCCCTGGGTTTCGTGCAGTGCCAAGTTTCACAATTCCTGCCTTGGTGGGTCTGCCAGTTGTTACTCCCGGGCCCAGGGTCTGCCAGCCGCCACCTGCATGCCCAAGGTCCACCCACTTCGGTCTTATGCACCCGGGATGCCTTAGGTGTCCGATCCCACCACTCTGTGCCTCGACCCCTCTCCGCCCAGCTGCCCAACTCCGCCCCTCCTACCGGTCTGGATGAACATGTCTATTTTAACTCCTTGGTTGTCTGACTTCCATACAGTTCAATTTTCTGTCAGTTCTGGTTGTTATTCTGTTTCTACATTGTTGTTGTCCCTATCTTGGTTGTGTGAGGAGGCACAGTGTGTCTACCTATGCCTCCATCTTGGTCGGAATTCCTTCATGTGTTTTTCTTAAACAAAGAGTAGGGCTGAATGGCAGTGCCTTCAGAAATATTATTAAAAATCATTTGGCTTGTCTGGGATTGTGTTACATGTTGCTTATAATGTGTTTTTTTGTTGTTACTGTTTTTCTTTATTGGTGGGGAGGGGAGGGAATGTTAGAAATTTCCCAATTTCAGGTACCACCAAATGTGGACTTTGAGAGTAGGTAGCCCAGCGTTTGACTCCCAGCTTGGTTACTAACAGCCTACTTGTTTTAAAACCCTCTGAGCTTCATTTTCCTCATCTACAAAATGGCGATTTTTAACTAGTTCATAAGGTTTGTTACAAAGGTTAAGTAAAATAATGCTTAACCTTTGACATTAAGTAAAAGAGGTAGTGTGATGTCTGGCATATAGTAACAGTGGATAAACAGAACTAGGAGAGAATAGTTAAATGCTTGGAAATGATCTCTAAGACTCTTCCAGTTTACTTGAGGAGGAGGTAAAGCAGTAAGATGATAATGCTGAGATGAAAATAATCCACAAGTATGATTGACTCTGAATGAACTTTTAGGACCAGGGACATCTGTGGATTCCTCACTAAAGACATTGGATCCATCGGCTGCTATAAAATGACCAATGTGAAAATGGTTTAATGTTTAGAGTGGTGTTTGGGCAGGACAAATTAAAGTAGTAGACTTTGGGGGCAGGGGAGGTGTATAACATCCATTCTCGGCTTACTTCAAGCTTTTAATTTCCCTTTTTGGGGATTTACTTTTTCTCTACTTCAGTCTGTGTGCTTCTGGGGAAGTTGACTCAACTAACCCAGGTCTGGCCCATTAAGGCATCACGTATCCCTGGTTGCAGCAGTTG
This sequence comes from Trachops cirrhosus, assembly GCA_028533065.1. Taxonomy (NCBI): domain Eukaryota; kingdom Metazoa; phylum Chordata; class Mammalia; order Chiroptera; family Phyllostomidae; genus Trachops; species Trachops cirrhosus. The sequence goes on from CM052539.1 coordinate 92,187,055, forward strand.
GTTAACGATGCATACCTGACCTAAGTTAAACATGAGAGATAGCAAGTTGTAATTCTGAGGCTCTTGTTGGCATAATGTGGATGCTGACTAAGGCCTATGACTGTGACCTTAAAACTGCTGGGAACTGGCTGCCACGTATAGCCTGAGTATGAGCCCAATCCAGAGGAAGCAGAGCTGGGTGAAAAAGCCCTGAGTCCGGTCACTCCTATCCTGTTTTTCACTTAAACCAGTTTTAGTCAGACTTCCTATCATTTGCAAGAGGGATCCTACACAAAGGTGCTCACCCGTATGCATCTATCAGTAGCATTGCTTGAGAACTTCTTTACTTCAAGTGATTCTAAGGTTCAGTTGGTATGTCTCTGTGTCCTGTATACTTCGCTTAGATAACAGTTGTTGTATCTGCTGGTTAGACTGTAAGTTCTTTGAGGGGAGGGGCTATCTTACTCCTATTAAATATACTTTTCCTCCTCATAAATATAGATACTGATATCTGTGTTGTCCATTATAGTAGCCACTGGCTTTATGTGGTTTTGAGCATTTGGCATGTGGCTCATCCCAGCTGAGATGTTCTGCAAGTACAAAATACTGATTTCAAAGACTTAAATCAGAATGTGAGATACCCCATTCATAACTTTTAAAATACTAATTACATGGTGATATAATAATTTTGGAATATTTGATTAAAATATATTACTAATCTTATATTCGTAATGTAAAATTAATATTACCTGTTTCTCTTTTCTTAATTTGGTTTCTAGATCCTGCACATTATATTTCCATTGGACCCTCCATCCCTCCTTTTTTTCTGTCCTGTCGACCAGGCCCTTCCTCTCTCCACATGGAGAGGCAGTCTGTGTGACATAGGGCTTGAGATCTCAGTGCTTGAAGTCAGAGACCTGGCCTAAGTTCTTTCTCTCCTTTAGGTATGCTGAGTACTTTGTTAGTAATTTAGAATTAAGGATTTACTTAAAACTATTATCTGTCATCCCATACATGCTAGGCAGTGTGCTTGGTGCTAAGATTATAATGCTGAGCAGAGTGCAGGCCCAGCACTTACAGAGATTCCTATCTAGTGGGGGAGACAGATATTAAATAATCATGTAAGTAATTATTGTGATAAGTACTAAGAATGCAACACATAGAGGTTATAAGACCATCTAAGAGGGGACTAGTCCTAGTCTTGGGTGCTATTGTCAAAGGTTTTTGTTTTGTTTCATTTTTTGAAGAAACCAGGATTGGAAAGATGAGAAAAAGTTGCCTGGGAGAGGATAGTGGGAAAGAGTATTCCAGGAAGATGGGATATTTGCAAAGGTCTCGAATCAAAACAGAGCATGGCTCTTTCAAGGAACCAATAGAAAATCTGTGGAGTAGAGAATTGAAATCATGAGGATGGTGGTAAGAAATAAAAGTTAAAAAGTTAAGTCAGAACAAAATGATGCAGAGTAAAATTGGTAAGACTACTTTATGGATTAGATGGTGGTCAGGAGGGCAATATCAAAGATTGCTTCTGAGTTCCTGGCTTCGTGCCTCTGTGGCGTGTGCTAGTGATTCCATTCACTGCAGGAGGACCATGTTTGGATGGAAATGGTCTTGGGTTTGATTTTGGAAGTGTTAATGGTATCTTTGAAACAATGAGATGTGTGTTTTGCTTTATCAAGCTCTGAAGGAAGACTCTCTCCCCACAAATAGTTTTACATTTGTGGGTCTTTCATATTATCTCAATCTTGTTAGTATAATTTAGGAACCTCTTTGGTCCTTTTCTGCCTAATAATCATTCTGATCCTGTTTCTTTGGCAAAAGATGTAGGTTGACAAGTTTAAGATCAAGACAAATTGTATTACGTGTTAATCTTGTTATATTTGAAAATCCACATTGAATGTTTATTGCTACAAAAATACAATTCAGAACCTGAAATGGATAAGTATTAACATTTGCTGGTCCTTATCCCTTTTCTCACTCTGTAATATTTTCCTAGATGACCTCATACCTACTTTTCATATCGTCAATTGCCTTCTATTACTAACTCCCAGACACATACCCCTAGTTCAGACCTGTCCCCTCATCACCAGACTTGGATATCCCTATTTAGATAAACGTCTCTGACAGGCACATCACCTTCAATGTGTCCAAAGTCCAACTCTTGATCTCTCCATCTCCAATCTCCAGTGAAGGGCACTATTGACTATTTTATAAGCCAAGTGCCTGGGGAGCCTTTCTCTGTCACCCTCACTTACCCAATATCTAATTCATCTATTTAACCTTTGAAATCTCACTCAAATCCTTCCCTGCACACTGCTACTGTCCTAGTTTGAGTTATTTTTCCTTTGGACTACTCTAATGGCTTTTTAACTGGACTTCCCCCAATTCGTTCAAACTTCTCTTAATTCTTCTTTTACAGTATATCCAGAAAAGTTTTGAAATACAGATCTCATCTTGTCATTCTCCTTTAAATCCTCCAATAGTTTTTGTTTGGTTGTTTGTTTGTTTATAGAAGAAAGACCCAAATCCTTAACATTGCCCACGGCACTTTGTGAATTAATCTTTTTTAATTGAATTTATTGAGGTTACATTAGTTCACAAAGTCATACAGATTTTAAGTGTACAACTCAACAGAACACCATCTGCACACTGCATTGTGTGTCCATCGCCCTGAGCACAGTTTCTTTCTGTCCCTATTTTCTCTCCCTTTGCCCACCGCCACCTACCCCCTTTCCCTCTGGTTATCACCACAGTATGTGTGTGCATCTGTATATTTTATGCATATATACCTTTTTTGCATAATCCCTTCACCTTCTTTCATCCAGCCCCCAGCCTCCTCCTCTGACAGCCATCAGTCTGTTTTGCGTATCCATGCCTTTCTCTATTGTTCATAAGTTTATGTTGTTCATTAGATTCCACATATATGTGAGCTCATATGGTATTTGTCTTTCTCTGACTGGCTTATTTCACTTACCAAAATAATCTCCAGGTCCATCCATACTGTTGCAAAAGGTAAGATTTTATTTTTCTTTTTTATGGCCAAGTAGTATTCCACAAGTTTTTTATCTACTCATCTATTAATGGGCCCTTGGGTTGTTTCCAGATTTTGGCAATTGTAAACAACAATGCAGTGAACATAGGAGTGCATATATTCTTTTGAATAAGCGTTCGGAGTTTCTTTGGATATATTCCCAGAAGTGGAATCCCTGCGCCAAAAGGCTGACCCATTTTTAATTTTTTGAGAAAACTCCATACTGTTTTCCACAATGGCTGCACCAGTCTGCATTCCCACTAACAGTGCACTAGGGTTGCTTTTCTCTACATCCTCGCCAGCACTTTTTTGTGAATTTATTGATGATAGCCATTCTCGACAGGTTTTAATTTGCATCTCTCTGATGATCAGTGATGTTGAGCATCTTTTCATCTGTCTATTTGCCATCTCTATGTCCTCTTTGGAGAAGTCTGTTCCCCAAAGAAGTCTATTTGGGTCCTTGGTACATTTTTTAATTGTGTTGTCTTCTTGGTGTTGAGTAGTTTTAAGTTCTTTATATATTTTGGAAATAACCCCTTATCAGATGTATCATTGGCAAATGTGTTCTCCTATTCAGTGGGTTCTCTTTTCATTTTGTTGATAGTTTCCTTTGCTGTGCAAAAGCTTTTTGGTTCGATGTAGTCCCATTTGTTTATTTTTCCTTTGTTTCCCTTGCCTGAGGAGATATATCTGCAAAAATATTGCTACAAGAAATATCTGAAATCTTACTGCCTATGTTTTCCTCTAGAATTTTTATGGTTTCATGACTTACATTTAAGTGTTTAATGCATTTTGAGCTTATTCTTCTGTATGGTGTAAGTTGGTGGTCTATTTTAATTTTTTTGCACATATCTATCCAATTTTCCCAACACCATTTATTGAAGAGACTCTTTACCCCATTGAGTGTTCTTGCCTCCTTTGTCAAATATTGACCATATCAGCTTGGGTTTGTCTCTGTATTCTCTATTCTGTTTCATTGATCTATATGCCTGCTCTTATGCCAGTACCATGCTATTTTGATTACTATGGCTTTGTAGTATAGTTTGATATCAGGTAGTGTGATACCTCCAACTTTGTTTTTCTTTCTCAGGATTGTTGATGCTATGTGGGGTCTTTTGTGGTTCCACATAACTTTTTGGAATATTTGTTGTAGACCTGTGAGATATGCCATTAGTATTTTAATAAGAATTGCATTGAATCTGTAGATTGTTTTGGGTATTATGGTTAGTTTAATGATGTTAATTTTTCCTATTCATGAACACAGTATATGCTTCTACTTTATTTGTATCTTCCTCAATTTCTTTCTTCAGTATCTTATAATTTTCCAAGTATGGATCTTTTACTTCCTTGGTTAAATTTATTCCTAGGTACCTTATTTCTTTTTGTTGCAATTTTAAATGGGATTGTGAATTAATCTATCTCTGTAGACTTTCCAGCTTTTCCTCTCTTCTCTGGTGAACTTTCTTTGTTTCCCTGACCTTCCTCAAATCTCAGCTAAAATATCACATTCTCAGAAAAGCTTACTTTGAACTTCCTTTTTATGCTATTCTAATAATGTGCTATGTCCTCTTGCTGTTTTAGGTATATTTACATCATTGGCTAATATGTCTGCATAGACTAAGCTTTTTGAGGGCATAGACTAAGCTCTTACTGTTTAGCTCTCCACAGTAACCCTGCCTCCTAGCACAGTGCCTGTTATGCAGTTCTGTATATGATCAACACAAATGTTTTCAATGAATCCTGAATTTTCTGGTGCGTTGGTTGACTGGGGAAATGATAAAGTTTTTTTTAAAACGTGTTGTTTTACTGTTAGGTGTGCTTATTTAGACTGTTTCCATGGAAACAGCAACCAAAAGATTGTCACCCTTACAGTAGTGCTTCCTGGGTGATATTTGCTCCATTGTTAACCAAGACCCAGAAAAGTAAATGTTTAGATAAATGTTTCTTGAGTTTGAAATCCAAAGTGTGAAAATTTAATTTGAGGGAAACTTGTTAAATATTCACTTGTTTCCAGTACACTTTGTAATTTCTTTCTTTCCATTGAAATAATTTGTTGGAGAGCAAAAGAGTTACTAAAGCAAGCATGCTCTTTTCTTTCTACTAGATACTTTTGTTGTTTGTTTGCATTTGTATTGTCTGTCATTTATTTTCTTTCCTCATGAGTGCTTTGTGAGTAAATGTTACTAATTGCCCTTCACATTGTTAAAACATAATTGTCTGTAATATAAGTGAACTTCTCTTACTAGGAATCACAAGTTCAAATTGCACTGAGGATGCTAGAGGGATAGAGGCAGTTATATACAAAACGATTTTTATAACCCAGAGCTATTGGCAGGAAAAAACAGGTGGGATTTCAGTTCTCAAGACATTACTTTACAGAGGAGTAGCAGATGACCTTGGATGATGGTGGTGTTTTGTTGTACCTTAAAAGCCTAGGAAGAAAGCCTTACGCATGGTTAAACATTTCTTTATACATATACACATTTATATATGAAGATTGCATTTGCAGCTTTGTAAAAATTTTGTGTCCTATGGCAAACATAAGTGAATGTTTTTCAAGAAACTTTTAGAGGCGTGATAGATAGCTCAAAAATCGAGATGCTCTACAGTTTTATGTTCATTCAAATTAATTTTTATATCTGAGTGGAGGAACGCAAAGTTATTTGAATTTTGTGAATGTGATTAAGAGTGTCAATTTTGAAGGCTTCATTTTATCGCACTAAAAATAAAAAATGAAAATACAAATTACGGAAATTCTGTTAGACTAAGAAATGAGGTCCATCTGGCATTTTGGCCCATATATAAAAAGCAGTATGTATTTTCTTCTGGACATTAGCCTCCCTGATGCTAAAAACAGAGGATAAATAATTCCCCTGTGTCTATCCGTTTATTTATGTGAACATATATAAGTATATGGGTATGTACATATTTTGATTCTTTAACCTCCACATATTTACTTTATGTACTTAAGTACAATATGTATTTTAAAAAGTATAGCTCTAGAATCAGACTGCCTAATTTGAATCATGGTTCCCTGAATTAACTAGCTTTGGGATCTTGGACAAGTTACTTAGTGTTCTTTCCTTCAGTTTCCTCATCTGAAAAATGGGGATGATGATGATGATGATGATGATGATATCAAACTCAGGGCTATTGTGAGAAGTAAATCTGTTAATTCCCCATCTCAGTTAATACTTTGCCTGACACATAGTAAGAACTCAATAAATAAATATTAGCTATTACAATTATCTCCTCTAATCCATTCCCTTTAGATGTCAAAATTGCCCTCAGGAGTACATCCCTGTTCAGTTTAGACTAGCATTTCTTTTTGACATCAGTCCTATCCCCTTTTGTCTGACAACAAAACCCTCATGTTTTGACCTTGCCCCAGGTGCTTGTTGTTTCACTTGCTCTCATTTTCATTGTCTACCTCTCAGTCTTTTCCCGGTTATACTGTGTATTTATGTTATTGGACATTGTCTTTTTATTTTAAAACGTGGTGAGACTTCCCTCCACCCCACTGCACTGGACTGTTTCTGCTGGAAGAAGCTTTACAGATTCTCTAGCCCAGTTAGCCCAGTGCCCTAGTTGTTCAGAGTGGAAAGTTGGGGCCTGAGACTACAAGTCCAAAGATGGTGAACATTTTTTGTAAGTCTCGAAAGACACTTTATTTCTCAACAGAGTACAATTCATGGAGTAAAGTATTAAATGAAGTATTACATTTTGTCTTGGGAGATATCAGGAAATTCTTATATTTATAATGGAGAAACTAATCTTGAATTACAGGGAATGTAGGTGCATTTTGATGGGAAATATGAGGAAAGCTCAGTTACAATTTTTGTTTCTTTGCCGTGTCCATGCCTGTTTTGGTATGCTAACCCCTTCTGTTATCCTCTTGCTTCTCTTTTTAAAAAATTTCTGCGTCCTAAAATGTTGCTCACACCTACCCCTCCTTTGACTTTTCCTAGTCATTACCTTAAAGTTCTCATTACCATTCATCTTGACCACTGCAATGACTTCCTGTTTTGCCTTTCTTCGTTATTGCCATACCCTTCACTCAGAACTCTAAATATCTGGGAGGGGGAGTGGGGAGAATGGCTAAAAGGGTACAGGGATTAAGAAGCATAATAGGCAGATACAAAATAGACAGGGGTATGTTATGAATAGTATAGGAAATTGAGAAGCCATAGAACTTACATGCAAGACCCATGGACATGAACTAAGGTTGGGGGCAGATTGCTGGAGGGAATGGGGGTACTGGGCAGAGGGGGGAAAGAAAGGGAAAATTGGGATAACTATAATAGTACACCCAATGAAATATATTTTAAAAAGAACAAAGAACTCTAGTGGCTTAGCCAATCCCTCTAGCCTCCTGTCTACACCATACAGTCAGTCCATTCCTGAGACCCTCTCTCTGTTCATCCACCCTATGCCTGCACTCATATATGGTGCTTCAGATCTTCTGAGAACACTCCGTTTTCAACCATTTTAAGTTGATCAAAGAAGTTCTCTTGACTTTTAGGGTCTTTGTTAGGATGAGGAGGGTCAAAATAGAACCCTTCAGTCTTAGGGACTTCTTCACAGGTAGAAGTCCACAGGCTAGTGAGTCCCTTTCATGTAATAAGATTAGATACAACCGAATGAACTATTTTTGCAGTCATCTTAGGTGTTTGGCCCAATTCTAGACCCCCACAGTTATTTTTCCTGGGGAGGTATGGAGGGATAAAGTCTAGTCAGATTCACATTCTTGTTGCATTGGGGTGGTGTTCTCTGAGTATGTGACTTCTGGACAGATCATTTCTGGAGATAGGGAGTTTCCTATAATAGGAAGTTCCTATTTTCTTTGATTGCCTCCCTCTGGATTCTTCTTGGTCTAATAAATCCCCTTGTAACATTTCACAGGCTATGTTACTGAAATCTATCCGTTTAATATACTTTCTATCTGGCATATGAGGGAAATATTCATGCCAAGAGATCATGAAGATCTTTATTCTGCACCCATGTCATGCTCCCACCATTGAACTGTAGAATTTTTACGGGGGAATATGAATGTCTTCAATGATATGAAAATTGACAACTTTATGCCAGTAAACAACTAATAGGCAAACAGGAGACTTGGGAAAAGTAATTATACTAATGTGATAAAGTGTCCCTTTCTTAATGTATTAAGTTCATGTCAATGAAAGAAAACTATAATTTAATAGAAAAAATGGGGCCAGGTTATAGAAGCACTTCATAACAGAAACAAGGATAATAATTATATATTTAACTTAGCTAGAATCAAAAATTGAAAGTAAAGAAAGATGAGGTGTTACTTTTGTATTGTCAACTGTCAGACTTATAAGTAACAAAAAGAATAAAATTAACCAGGATTAGAACTTTGGGGATGTGAGTGTACTTATACATTACTGGTACGAGTCAAAATTTTATTCACCATTTTGGAGGGCAGTTTAGTAAAGTTGTAAATCAAAAGCCTTCCTCTCACTTTGGTCCAACAATTTAACTTTTTTAGTATTTGCCGAAAGGAAATAATTGGACAGCGTGGTAAGTAGGGTGAGAACTAGAGGAGAGTGGTATAATGTAAGCCGAGGGATCAGAGTTTCAAGGAGAGCGGTCAGTGATATTACAGAGAGGTAAAACAGAATTTGGAACTGAGAAGTGACTATTCGATTGGGCAGTTAGACATTTATGACCACAATAGAACCAGTCTCAGTGGCTGATGAAGGTTTCTAACCTTCAGAAATTGGAGACTGCAAGCATTGTCTTGTATTTCAAAATTATTGGAGGTGAAATGAAAGTGGGGCAAATGGTTATAAATGTAGAAGGATATTTTGTTTTCATTTTTTAAATTGAGATGTGAACTTTTTTATGTGGAGGGGGAAAGTTAGAGAAAGTCAAAGAAAGATGAGGTAAGAGGTATTGGATATTGAGTCCAGGTGGAGGAGAAATTAGCCTTCAGACAGGAGAGGGAGAGGTCTGATGGAAGAAGAAAGGAATTAAGAATGTGTATAGATTGAAATAGTTAACTTATACTTACTGATGGGGGTTAAAAGTATTTTGTTTTGTTAAATGTGTGAGGGGGACTATCACCTCTGATAGTCTCAATTCCTCTTAGAATACAAATTTCTCCCTTCCCATACAGCATAATTTCACAAAAATTGTCTGTGCTTTAATTCCTCTCTTCCAGTTCTCTCTTAAACTCTTTCCAAGAAGGTTTGGTTCTCACCATTCTACCAAAATTCTGTGGTAAGGTCACTGGTGAATTCCATTTTACTAAATCCAATGTTTAAATCTCAGGCCTAATCTTATTTTCCTCGCCTGCAGGATTTGACAGTCAATCACTCCCCCTGCTTAAAACATTTTATTTAGTTTCTCTGCAACATACTCTCCTAATTTTCTTCCTAGCCACAATGACTCCTCCTCAGCTTGGTTCCTCCCCATCCCCCGGGCTCATAATGTTGTAATGTCCCAAGGCTCCATCCTCAGACCCCTTCTCTTCTCTACTTATACTCATCCACTCTGTACTAATGGCTTTGATGAGCTAGTGGCTTTCCATACTATCTGTATACCAGTGTTTCCTAAGTTTATATCATCGGCCAGTCCTTTCCCTTGACATGCACCTGCATATTTATGCCTACTCAGTGTCTCTACATGGAGGTCTAATAGGCATTCCAAATTTTGCATGTTCAGACTTGAGCATGCTCACTCCGCCTACTCTCTAACAGACTCATGCATCTCAATTATGTTAATTCTATCTTTCCAATTCAGACCAAACACCTTGGAGCTATACCTGACTTCTCTCCCCACCATCAAACCGTGCATACCGTTTGTTCATCAACAAATCATATTGGTCTGTCATATAGATATAGATATAGATACAGATACAGATATAGATATAGATATATAGATATAGATATAGATACAGATATAGATAGGTATCTCATCGCCCCAGAATTGAGTCACTTGTCAGTATCTCAACTCTGTCCACCCTGGTTCAATCTGCCATCATCACCTCCTGCTTGGAATATTTCAGTAGGCTTCTAATTGCTTCTGCTTTTAGCCCCTTCAGATTAATGTCAACATAGCAGGCAGAGAACCCCTGTTAAGATTTGTAGAGTAGAAGCCAAAGTTCTTTGAAGCCCTACAAGATTTAGTAAGGCCCAGGTACCATTCTGACCTGTTCTCTCTGCTTTGTTGATTTCATCTACACTGGCTTCCTTACTGTTTATTGAACACACCAGCCATATTTTCACCTCAGGGCCTTTACGCTTATTTCATTTGTCTGTAACAGACATTTTTACACCAGATACCTGTGTGGCTTTCTACTTATTCTTTTTTGTTTTAACTCAAATGCCACCTTCACGGTCAGTTTTTCCCTGATCATCCTATTTGAAAAGCTATCTTTCTCCCACTGCTGTCTTCCCTTTCTTGCTTTCTTTTTCTTTGTAGCACATTTCACCATATAAAATACTACCTATTTCATTTCGTTTTCTTGTGTATTATTTATCCTCTAGAGACTCCCACCCCCAGTCAAAATGTAAGCTTCATGAGGGCCGGGAATTTTGTCATTGTTCAGTGCTGAACTCCCAGCTCTAGAACAGTGCCTGGCACATAGGGGATTCTAAACAACCTGAGTGAATGGATGGATGGATGGATGGATGGATGGATAGGAAGAAGGGGGAGGGTGGATGGAGAAGCATATGGACAGTGGATGGATGGATGGATGGATGGATGGATGGATGGATGGATGGATGGAAGGAAAAGGGGGAGGATGGAGGATGAATTGGAGGTCAGGTTTGAAGGTTAGGAAGAAGAATAGTTAGCTTAATTTTGAATATATTTTGTTTGTAAAAGTTTCCTAATGGATATGTCAAAAAGGCAGCTAATAACTACAAAACATGTAAAACCTGAGATTTTGTTTCAGTCAATCAGTTTGTAAAACATGGAAAAGTAATATAATTTGCAGTGCATTGTTAATCATCCTAGTGATTTATATAATACAGCCTCTTTGTATTTCTGGCTTTACAATACAAATACTTTTTTTCCTAGTCATGTAACATTAGGTATTTATATTTTTGACGGGCTATTTTATTTGTGTTATATCTGAATCTGGGTGATGAGTAACAATATACTAAGGATTTTCTTTTAATTTTCCTCAGTATTAGAACTGCAATGCACATAACTCAGAAAAGTCATTTTAATAAATTAGAAGGACCTCTGGCAACACAAGAGAATCATTCTGGATAAATACCAAGGCTACCAAGGCTTTGGTTCCTTCCCATGATGCCAGTGTCTGCTTAGGTTAATCTTGAGAAAGCAGAGATTGGGTCTACTCAGTGATGATCTTTTGAAGTCTGGCCCAAAGTCATTTTTCATCTGATAATTTATATATATATATATGTATATATAAAGTTTAACTGGAACAAATTTAGCATCTTAATACATGTTTTAAGTATTGGTGTCACTGATTAGCTTAGAAAACTGCAGCATTTAAATTTCCTATATCTTTCTCATAGTTAAGATAATGAAGTCCTTGAATCTTAATTATTAGTGATACCACCATCATAAAGCCTGTCCTGACTCTGGGTTCCATTTCATTTATTTTACCGTGTAGTTGTGATCACAGAATAGCAATGTCTTGCTGATATCTCTGCATATATTGAGAGAAATAAGGCTGAAAAGTTTGTTACTTTTCTGTAGCTATAGGGTTTTATGGCAAAATATAAGATTGACTCTGGAGCAAAATCTGCCATCTAAAACCATGTATTTATACTACTAACAATTATTGTGCTTGTCTTAAAAAAAGAAAAAGCAGAAATTATTGGGAACTGGGAAAGAAAGTTATTTTTGTCTTACAGCATTGTGTTATCTTATGTCATAATACTGTAATAAAAATTAGATGTTCAACAATTTATCTAGCACTACTCTCTTCTACATATACTTGTCTGTGAAATAAAAAATTTCAGGTCAGGATATTTAAAGTGTCCAGTACTTTGAAGATCAAACAGACAAAAAAATAAAATGAAAGAGAAATGCTGACAGAAAACTCCTCCTGATAAGCTTTGCATTTAGGTCATTTTTATAGTAATCACAATGCTGGGTACCAATAAAGGAAAAAATGTTTGTTCTATATTGGGGTGGGGGGAAGAATCGTGGAATTTGGGGTCTGTAAGTAACTTTAGAGTTGATCTAGTATTGTCCACTAATAATAGGTTAAGACAGTGGAAGGCTAAAGAGGTGGAGTGCTGAGCTGCATGGCCTGGCTGTTGGTTGCAGAGCTCAGAATCTAATCCAGGCCTCCTAATGACCAGTCTAGTGGGAGGGGTCTGCCCCACAATCCAGCTAGTTCATTCTTATCTGTATCATCTTTTACCATCATTAATCTAATCTTAAATTGTGTTATGAGGCTTTGTGGCTTGTAAAAGGTTTTTCTGGCAGCATAACATCTTTAGCTTCACAGTAATTCTACCCTTTCTCTTTTACACATGAGAAAGTTGAGATTTGTAGATATTTACGTATTATGACACATTATGATGTCACATTGCTAGTGAGTGAGTGGCAGAGACAGATTTTGAACTCAGGTCTCTTATTGCTCAGTCAGTGCTTTCTTGAGGCCCTTTACTCTCGGATAATTAAGAGTTAATTGAGGAATTATGACTCACAGTTGTAGAAATTAGAGAGTGAAAAGACCTTGAAAATAAGCATTTATCAATCACTGGAAAACAGATGTTTTCTAAATTAACTGTGGAAATTTAAAAAACAAGTGTTTGTTTTAAGTTTGAAAGATTTTTATCTTTTAGAAGAAAATAGATTCTTTTTTGCTTCAATTTATTAAAATCAGAACCCTTTCATCTGAATGTAATATGAAGACGTATTTAAATAATATCCAGTAGATAAACTTCACATGCAACGAAACCAAATCAGCGAAAACTAGTTTCCCTCACCACTCACATCGTATCTTTTACATGTTGTACAACACGTGTGATATGTGACATTCTCTAAGACATCGAAATTGCCCCAACTCAGGTGGCTGCTGAGGAATGCTGCTGAGAAGAGCCCACGTGCTATGGGAATGTCCTTCCTGGAATACGGTTATTTTCACAGAGGTCTTCCCTTATTGGCAGAGGTGTGACCGAATAGTCAGCTGTATGGAAATGTTTAGTACTTCATATGGCATACTTCCTTTTTGAAATAGTTTTATATCAGTTGTTTTTAAACTATTCTTAAGTAACATAATTTAGTATATTAAAAATATATAACTTTAGTATAACTATCTCCGCCCACAGGAATTGGGCAGGTAATCCAGTTTAGTCTTTGCCTTTATCTTTTTGCATTAAAAAAAGTTTTTCACCATAATTTCATGGTTCAAAATTAGAAGAACTAAAGGTAGAAGGACATTTGAAATTTATAAGTCTCTACTAGCCACAACTTAAACTCCTTTTTAATAGACTATTTCAGAGATTATTAAAGTTCTCAAAAATAATACCTAACAGATGTTGAGATTAGAAAGTAAATATACATGCCCTGGCTGGTGTGGTTCAGTGGATTGAATGCTGGCCTGTAAACCAAAAGGTTACTGGTTTGATTCCCAGTCAGGGCACATGCCTGGGTTGCAGACCAGGTCCCCCATTTGGGGGTGTGTGAGAGGCAACCACCCATTGATGTTTCTCTCTATCTCTTTCTCCCTCCCTTCCATTCTCTAAAAATAAATAAATAAAATCTGAAAAAAAATTAAATATTCTGTAGTAAGTATTTTATTGTATGTAAAAAGGTATAGAATTATAAGAATTGTAGAGCTAGATTTAAACTGTATGTGTGTGTATGGTCAGTTACTATTTAAGCATAGCTGGTAGAGTATAGACAGGTAGCTAAGGCACCAGAAAATAATATATATATATGTATGTGTGTGTGTGTATCACACCAGTACATAGAAGACATTGGATAAACGTGGTGAATGAAAGAATGAGCTGTAGTGACCCAGTTGTGCAACTGGCATAGAGCTTAGAGCCTAAGTCTCATAGCTTCTAGCATTTTTTGCTTAACTTACCAATTTCCTAGATTATTAAATAGGGTACATCTAACCACAAGTAGCATCTTAAGAATTTTAAAGTGGTTTTTCAAATATTTTCACTTGCTAAAATGGGGTAGGAGATAAATAGCTAAGTATGCTCAATTATAATTTTATGTGGAAATGAGAAAATTATAGATTATAAATATGGAATCATTGGAAACTGACATTTGATAGTTTTCCAAGTGACAGGCAGTGGGAAATAGTTTTGATTCATGTAAGAATAGAATTTATGTAAGGCTCTCATATAATATGGTAAATATTTCTGCACAGTGAAATATCCAGATACTCTTCTTCCAGTAAGAAAAGATTCTGGGGGGAGAACTTTATTCCAAGAGGGACAGATTCCTCCAGTATGGGCTTATCTCAATATTTTGCCTTTTTTGGTTTTGTCTTTTTTGAAAATAGTGTTGGTTATTTTGTTACTTTTTAGTGCTCTCTACGGGTTCTCAAAGTGTGTCCCCAGACCCCCTGTTCTCCTTCATTGGGTTCACAAGGTCAAAACTGTCTCCCCACTGCAAGGTCAGACTATTTTCCTAAGGCGTTGTCTGCCTCTTTACTCTCATTCTCATCCTGTAGAGTTTTTTAGAGGATACCTGACATGTGATGTCAAAAGAGACTGAAAACAAAAACAGATTTAGGACTTCAGATTTGCAAAAATGTAAAACAATGGCTCTCTCCTATGTTTATTTTGAAAAAATTTATTTTTCATAAAAAATGTGAACATGGGTTTATTGTTTAATTAACAAATGACTATTTAAATATTTAACTAATTAATTGCATTGCCATTTCAAGAATGTTATATAAATGGAACAATTATAGCATGCAACCTTTTAGAACTGGCTTTTTCACTCAACATAATTTTCTGGAGATTCGTTCATGCAGGTTTTTATGAGTATCCATAGTTTGTTCCTTTTTATTGCTGAGTAATATTTCATAATATGGATGTACTGTAGTTTTGTAAACATCAACTGTTGAAGGACACCTGAATTGTTTCTAATTTTTGACATTACAAATATAGCTAGCTGTAGAGGTTTTTGTGCAAATATAAATTTTCATTTCTCTAGGATAAATATTCAGGAGCTTGGTTGCTGAATTGTGTTGTAGTTGCATGTTAGTTTTTTTAAGAAACTACCAAGCTTACCCTGACTGGTATGGCTCAGTTGGTTGAAGCATTGTCCTGTAACCTTCAAAGGTTGTAAGTTCAATTCCCAGTCAGGGCACATGCCTAGGTTTCAGGTTCCATCCCCGGTCTGGGCACATATGGGAGGCAACTGATAGGTGCTTCTCCCTCGCATCGATGTTTCTCTCTTTTCCTTTCTCCTTTTAGAAGCAATGAAAAAATGTCCTTGGGTATAGATTAAAAATAAAAAAGAAAGCAAAAAGAAACTGTTGAGCTTGTCCAGGGTGAATAAAGGAACCCTTAGGTTTAAAAGTTTGACAGCTGCTGCTTTATGCAAAGGCAGCTATCAAAGCTGAACATGAAGCATGAATATAACATGATAATATTTTCTTGTGTTGATATCAAGTATTTTTTCTCAGATATTTGAAGATTAAAGGGAGTGATAGGTTATACTTTGTAATCACAGGGCAGGGTCCAATATGTTGACTGTTTTGCAGCGCCACAAATAAATGTGCTTGTAAATGTGTTCTCACATATTTACATAGGGTGGGGCAAAAGTAGGTTTATAGTTGTATGGAAAATAATACAATAGTTAATAAATAATAATACAAGAATAAACTGTTTCATATACTCACAACTGTAAACCTACTTTTGCCCCCCATATAGTTATACATTTCAGAACTAATCTACATTTTAGACTCAAGTATGAGCCTGAGAATAATTTTTTTTATGCTTATGCATTATAACATGTGCCAAGAACTGGGAACAGAAGAAATAAAATAGACACTTTTGTCTTTACCCTCAAAGAGGTGAGAAGATAGTAAGGGAGCAGGCAAATGTAGTGGTTGCTGATATGCAGGTGTGTGTAAAGAACAGCAGGAGACTACAGTAATAAGGGAGATGGACCCAAGAGTAGGAAGGAGGCAGTTAGGATTGAACAGAGCAGGTGGAGGTTGACCTCGGAGTGAACAGGAGTTTATCAGGAGGAGCACCAGAGCAGAGGGTATTCCTAGACTCTTGGCATTGGGGAATCAAAGGATGTTTCCCATCTAACTATACTTTGGTAGTAATACTTGACTCATCATCTTTATCCTGGGCTGGATCTCTCAAGTTAGGGCCAGTGATGACTCTTTCACTCTGAATCAAAAATAACATTGAGAGAAATTATCTGAATGGTATATAGATTTGGAGTGGGCAAATTAACTGTGAAAACCATACTTCTTTCTTAGAGTCTGTGATGTACCCAGATCTTCTTATACCATAATCCAGGAAGAGCAAGCATGTTACTCATAACTGGATTAGGTAGTAAACCATGTTTTGTAACTCCCTTTTCATTGTACTGGCTCTATTTCAAGATATCATTTTAAATGTTTTGTAATATTCCCAGCCAATTTAATAATTTCCATGGCTTTACTATTCCTGTAATATTAGCTAAACAGATAATATAGTTCGTAAAGATACACACTAAGCTACATTTTACATTTTGGAAAATATTTAAGACTATTATTTACTTGTTTTTTAATATTTCGAATTGTGCTCATAGAACATCTGAAATCACAATTATATAAACATAGGTATATCCTTCAGTTTACACAGATGTATTTCTGGTCATCTGAACTTATCAAGAGTGAGCAAGCATATTGTCACCCATTTGGTCATTCTGCATTTATTGAGCTTCTCCCATATGGGATGCCAGCTCTTAAAGAGGGACTAAAGTGGGGGCTACAGTGTGAGAAGTCATGTAGGGTATTGCAGAGGACTTGTACACAAGGCAGAAATAAAACCATCTGCCTGGATTGGGACTAGAGGGTAGGATTGGGGGTTGGAAGGAAAGCCAGGGTCAGGCTACTTTTGTCCTTGACAAACTCACACTAAGGTGTTCATGAAATACTTTACCTCATTTCTGTAATTATCTAATTTACTATTGGGTTATTTTGAAGCAAGAAAGGACTGGATTTACCTTTGGTTTTCTCTTAGTATGTAATTTTGTATTGTATGGCGTGGGGCAAATAAAAATCTGTTTAAATTCTTTAATAACAGTAATAGTAGCTAACACATAGCACCTATTATGTGTCAGGTGCACTCACACATATATTTATTATTACTGCCATTTCACAGATGAGAAGGTAACATTTAGTAAGGTCACAAAACTAGTAATTGACAGAGGGAGGATTTGAATCCTCACAGAGTGCCTGAACCACCAGGGTATTCTCTTAATCCTTATGCTATATGGCCTCGCAGGTCTTTAATCAATATTTATATACACATGTTAGTGATCTACCCATGATAATTTTTCATTTAATGTTTGTTTCGAGGTAACAGAGGTATTTCAGGCAGGAGATCATGCAGTTGTTATTTGGTATTTGAAGTGGGAACATGCAGGTTCTTTATCCTCTTGAAAAGATTTTATGATAAAATGAATATAATCAAAGAGCTAAGTTATTTAGAGATTTATAAAATAGCTAAAACATAATAGTCTAAAGAGAAATGCTTTCTTAGTCATTATGTGGGAGGCTAAAATTGCACTACATTTTCTTGAGGAGAGGAGTAATTAGAATAACCACTGTCACAAACAAAGAAGACCAAAGGATATATAAATTTTCTTGCTAATCAAGTAGAAGACAAATCTGTAAACATTCTGTGTTAAATACCTGAGATAAATAATATTTCTCTCTTTAATTTCACATACCTTTCCCTGATGTTTAAAAAGTTAATGATGCTCAGAGGGTAAAGAATCCCGATAAGTTACAAAATACAAGGAGTGTCTGCTCTCTTAATGTTGGCAGTGGTAGGAGTCTTGATCACAGGCTGCTCTTATTGTCATTATACTAAGTAGTTTTTAAAAATATACAATTTATCCAAAGTCAGCCATCCTATCTGAATCTTGTGTCTCCCTGTCATACTTCATAACAGTTCTTATTAAATCTGTTAAGATGTTATGCTGTTTTTCAATAAATATGCCAAATAAATAAAGTATCAAATGCATATATGTGATTGGAAGAGACTTTTATTATTAAAACAAATACAAGTGGTGTTAACATGGTGTTCTAGCCTTGTTGTCCTTGAAACAGGAACACTGAGTCTTATAATTACTCTGCCCCAAGTACATTTTCTTTGCCTCAGAGGTCTTGATTTGCTCCATATTCCCTGAATGTATGTGCACTCTCAAGCTCCTGTGACTTAGCATTGAGATGCCCTTGTCCATTCCTGTCACAACTCAGCAGTTCATATTTTTTCCTCTTTTGAAAGTTTTTCCAGCTATAAAGCCAAACTTAGATGCCAGTTCTCCCCACCTTTCTCTGTATCCACACAGCATCCTATGCATAACTTCCTCAGAGTTCTTATTACTGTATTTTGCCGTGTATAATACATACTTTTTGCCTAAATTTTTGAGGGAAAAATAAGGATGAGCATTATACATGGGTAGTAGTAATTCCATATCTGTATAAACATTTTCAATTCTTATATTTATGCATTAAAAGTACAACTCTAGAAAGCCATAACGATACCTGTATGCAAAATAATACCTTGGATAATAACAATCAGTTTTGCTTCTAAATATAAATAAATAAGAAATTGAATTTAAAAATTAAAATGAAAGTTTTTTTTCCTGAAAGTTTGGGCCAAAAATGTAGATGTGCATTATACATAGGAGTGAATTATACACAGCAAAATACAGTACATTTCATTTTAATAGTGGGTTTCCTTAACCATCTTCTCCCTGCTTCTCTGCCCTTGTTCAATGTTTAGCACATACTAGACACCGTAAATATTTACAAAAGAATGAATAGAGAGAGTTGCTGCCTCTAGAGTCAACCTTTTAACCTCTGGGCCTGCAGCAGCAGGAATCTGGAAACCCATATCTGAGGAGAGCATTCCTAGCTAGGCCTGCGTTAAACTGGGGCAGGCTGTTGTAAGTGTCCTGGGTTGGAGAGGGGACACATATATGCATGTGCATTTGTGCGCACACACAAACACACAACACACTGCTTCTCTGAGTAACCCACAACAAATGGAAATGTGGAATAATATGAGGTAGAAATGAAATTTATAACATACCTGTTGAATTACAGCAGGTTTTTCTTTTAGTGATATTAATATACTCTTATATGAAGTTTGCATAGATGTTTTTATACACTATGCAGATTTATCTTTCTATAATCTGTCTTATATGGAGAGAATATTAAAATCATACATACTTTGAAATCCATTTATACCCATTTATAGTGCAGAGCAGAGCAAAGGTCATTTTTTTTTTTTAACATACACTGAATTGTGCTTGAGACTGCATTTTGAAGGTACAGTCTTTAGTCTTATACATGCATAAAATCCATCAGGAGCAAAGAACTATGACTGGGATTGCCAGTGCAAATGTATTACATGCTATATACCTCAAATTACATTATTAGCATACTATGTAGATTAATTGGCTTTAAAACAATCATTGAGGTCTAGAGACTTCCAGCCAAGATGGAGGCATAGGCAGATACACTTTGCCTCCTCTCACAAACAAAAGAAGGACAAATTTAAAACAAAAAATAGCCAGAACTGACAGAAAATTGAACTGTATAGAAGTCACACAGCCAAGGAGTTGAAGAGGAAACATTCATCCAGACTGGTAGGAGGAGTGGAGACGGGCAGCTGGGGCAGAGAGGACTCACGGCAAGATGGCAGCTCACACACACACCAGTAGGTCACACATTTGCTTGTGGATAAACTGGGAGGAACAACTGGAGAGTGGGATAAACCACGCAACCCAGGGTTCCGGTGTAGGGAAATAAAGCCTCAAACCTCTGACTGAAAAAGCCTGTGGAGGTTGAGGCAGCAGGAGAAAGTCCCAGCCTCACAAGAGAGTTCATTGCAGAGACTGACAGTCCTAGAAGTAGGCAAAACCACCCACTTGGTAATCAGCACCAGAAGGGCCCAGTTTGATTGTAGGTAGCAGGGGAAGTGACTGAAAGTGTGAAGAGAGCAGAGCAAGTGGCACCATTCCCTCTCAGACCCCTGCCCCCACAGACAGCACCATAGCACAGCTATGTGGATGGCCCTGCCCTGGCGAACACCTAGGGCTCCTCCCCTTACTATGTAACAGGTGTGCCAATACCAAAAAAAAAATGGCCCAAATGAGAGACCAGAGTAAAGCTTCAGAAAAATGCAGCTAAGCAATGAAGAGACAACCAACTTATTAGAGGCACAGTTCAAAACACAGGTAATCAGGATGCTCACAGAAATGGTTCAGTATGGTCGAAAAATAGAGGAAAAAGTGAAGGCTATGAAAAGAGAAATGAAGGAAAATATACAGGGAACCAACAGTGAAGGGAAGGAAACCATGACTCAAATCAATAGTTTGTACCGGAAGGAAGAAATAAACATTCAACCAGAACAGAATGTAGAAACAAGAATTCAAAAAAATGAGGAGAGGCTTAGGAACCTCTGGGACAACTTGAAATGTCCCAACATCTGAATCATAGGGGTGCCAGAAGAAGAGGAAGAGCAAGAAATTGAAAACTTATTTGAAAAAATAATGAAGGAAAACCCCTAATTTGGCAAAGGAAATAGACTTTCAGGAAGTCCAGGAAGCTCAGAGAGCTCCGAAGAAGTTGGACCCAAGGAGGAACACACCAAGGCACATCATGATTATATTAGCCAAGATTAAAGATAAGGAGAGAATCTTAAAAGCAGCAATAGAAAAGGAGAGAGAAACCTACCAAGGTGTTCCCATTAGACTATCAGCTGATTTCTCAAAAGAAACCTTGCAGGCAAGATGGGGAGGGAAAGAAGTGTTCGAAGTCATGAAAGGCAAGGGCCTACATCCAAGATTGCTCTATCCAGCAAAGCTTTCATTTAGAATGGAAGAGTAGATAAAGTGCTTCCCAGATAAGGTCAAGTTAAAGGAGTTCATCATCACCAAGCCCTTATTTTATGAAATGTTAAAGGGACTTATCTCAGAAAAAGAAGATTGAAACTATAAACAGTAAAATGACAACAAACTTACAACTATCAACAACCAAACCTAAAAAAACAAAAATGAACCAAGCAAACAACTAGAACAGGAACAGATTCACAGAAATAGAGATTACATGGAGGGTTATCAGAGAGGAGGGGGAGGGGGATGAATGGAGGAAAGGTACAGGAAATAAGCATAAATGGGTACAAAATCTACGGGGCGGTGAATGATAGTATGGGGAATGGAGAAGCCAAAGAAGTTACATGTATGACCCATGGACATGAACTAAGGTGGGGGAATGATGGGGGTGGGGTACAAAGTGGAAGGGAATAAATAGAAGAAAAAAATGGGACAACTGTGATAGCATAATCAATATAAAAAAATTATTGAGCTGTGATATATTTGGGGATTTCATTTAGTAAAGTAAATAGTTTCTTATGTTATATCATGTAATATATGGTGTCTTTGCTTTTAATCAAAATTTTGTTTTTACTGAGAACTTGGCAGTGTAAGTCATTCTTAACCAACTAGTAAATTAATTTCATTTTTACATTTTATGACTAATTCATTACCTGTTCTAAATTTTGATTTGTTTTTTGCTTTAATTTTTGAAAAATTTATAATTATTTTTAATTAGTTAATATTCTACTTTATCATCTTTACTGTAAATCCAACATGACCTAAATTTTATCTTTTTTACTAAAACAGAAGTTGACTAGTAATATTCTATTGACACTTTTAGCCTATCCTAATAGATACTCATTACTTTTTTTTGGTTTGTTTTGTTTATTTAGAAACCCTTGGTTTTAGTCAAATATCGTCTATTAAAGAAAGCCAAACCTGAAGTGTAAGTGGAAGTCCAACAAATGAAGACACAGAAACTACTTCAGTTGATTCAAAATGGGAACAACAAGTGATGAGATGGTGTCTGTGGAATACACCTGTTCCTCCTCCTTCAATCCTCTGTGTTTTGAATGTGGCCAGCAGCATTGGACAAGAGAGAATCACTTGTACAATTACCAGAATGAAGTGGATGATGACCTGGTCTGCCATATTTGCCTTCAGCCTCTACTCCAGCCACTAGATACTCCCTGTGGACACACATTCTGCTGCAAGTGCCTCAGAAACTTCTTACAAGAGAAAGATTTCTGTCCATTGGACCGCAAAAGACTTCACTTTAAGTTGTGTAAGAAGTCTAGTATTCTAGTTCATAAACTCCTGGACAAATTATTAGTGTCATGTCCATTTTCCTCCATGTGCCAAGATGTAATGCAACGCTGTGATCTGGAGGCGCATCTTAAAAACAGGTAAGTGAAAAAGTAAGCAAAAGTGAGAAGTAATTCTAGGTTTTATTAAAAGGTTGGTCAAACAAAAACTTGATAAAAAAAATGCCAAGGCATCAATAAATAATTGGACAAATAGAATATAAGAGATAGAATAAATAAGTTGTATGGAACAGTATGTAACATTAGTATTTATCAAAAACATGAATATAAAAACAATAGCGAGGAAGTACCATTTTATACCTATTAATATTTTTGCTGGTATAATATGAAACTGACATATTTACATGGGTAACAGGATATAATGATATACTCATTTTTATAAGACAGTTTGGCAATTTCTTTAGAATAAATATAATTATCCTTTTATCTAACTTATTACCCTAAAATTAATCCTAGAAAATAATGCAAAAGAAGGAAAAATTGTAGGTAAGGATGTTCATTGAAACATTGTGCATAGTTCAGTAAATTGAAGTTGACCTACTTAACAGAAGAGGAGGAGGTAGAAGTATTATACTACATCAACCCAATGGGGTATTTTTTTTTAAAGATTTTATTTATTTACTTTTTTTTAGAGAGGGGAAAAGAGGGGGTGATAAACATCAATGTATGAGAGATACATCAATGGAAACCTCCCAACTGGGCACCTGGCCTGCAACCCCGGCATGTGCCCTGACTGGGAATGGAACCTGTGACGTTTTGGTTCTCAGGCCAGCGCTCAATCCACTGAGCCATACCAGCCAGGGCTCAATAGGATATTATACAGCCAATAAAAATGATAATTTTGTTGTAACATGAAAATGGGTACATATGATTTTATTTACCTAAGACCTTATAAATATTCTGTTTTTAGGAACTAGTCTGAACAAGAAACTTTAAAACAGTTAATGATTATTTTTGTTCTACTAATAAAAATTTTTTTAAAGGTTAAGTATTTTATTTAGCTGATTATTTAGTAAGTTTTATAATTTTTTTCTTTTTTGTTTTATTTTTTATTTCTTTAATATATTTTATTGATTATGCTATTACAGTTGTCCTATTATCACCCCCTCGTTCCCCTCCACCCTGCACACCCTCTCCCACCCACATTCCCCCCTTTAGTTCATGTCCATGTGTCATAAGTTCTTTAGCTTCTACATTTCCTATACTATTCTTGCCCTCCCCCTATTTTCTACCTACCATCCATGCTACTTATTCT
>CM052539.1:92211183-92248705 GCA_028533065.1 Trachops cirrhosus
GTTGCTCTTCCTCTTCCCCTTCTGGTACCCCTATAATTCGGATGTTGGAACGTTTAAAGATGTCCTGGAGGTTCCTAAGCCTCTCATTTTTTTGAATTCTTATTTCTTCATTCTTTTCTGGTTGTATATTTTTTTCTTCCTTCTGGTCCCCTCCAGTGATGTGAGACCCATCTTACATTCCATCACTATTGCTTCCCTGTGCATTTTTCTTCATTAAACTTATTGTAGCCTTCATTTTTTCATCTAATTTGTGACCAAAATCAACCAATTCTGTGAGTATCCTGATCACCAGTGCTTTGAACTGTGCATCTGATAGGTTGGCTGTCTCTTGGTCACTTAAAAGGATGGGTTCTGGGACTTTCAATTCTTCTTCTGTTTGAGCCATCTTTTTGCTGTTTTTGTTTTTGTTTTTGTTTTTGTTTTCTTTTTGGTCTTGTTGAGCTCCTGTAGTGAGGGGCGGGGCCTTACGAGTTCACCAGGGCAGGGCACCCCAGTGGCTGGGTTGTGACTGTATGTGGGGCCGGGGTCCAAGAAGGAACAATGGTGCTTGCTCTGCTCTCTGTAGGACCTCAGACCCTTCCACAGCTTTCCGCAAGCAAACTGGGCCTCTCTGGTCCCAATTCCCGTGTGGGTGGGCCTGTGCACCCCACGGGACCCTCCTTTTCAGTCAGTGACCCAAAGCTCTATTTCCCAGTGCTGGGACCCTGAGTTGGGCGCAGTGCCTTGCTTGACAATGGCCGCCTTACTGGGTCTGCTGGTCACCACCCCCTGGCCGGATCCCACCAGCCACCACTGCTTGTGCGCCCAGGGTCTGCCCGCTTCAGACTTGCGCGCCGCCCGGGTTGCTCAGCTCTCTGCTTCCTGTCCCTCACCCGGCCAGACACCGCTCCTCCTACCGGTCTGGATGAATGTGTCCATTTTTAAATCCTTGGGTGTCTGACTTCCATACACTTCAATTCTCTGTCAGTACTGGTTGTTACTCTGTTTCTATATTGTTGTTGTCCCTATCTTGGTTGTGCAAGGCGGCACAGTACGTCTACCTATGCCTCCATCTTGGCCGGAAGTCCAAGTTTTATAATTTAACTTTGGTAAAATTCTTGATCTTTAAAATTATTTAAACCCCTAGGAAGAATTAAAATACATTGCATGTCTTAAGTAGGTAGAATCACATGAAGTGACAGAAATAAATGTATTGATTTATAAATTTCAAAATTAAGCTACTTGACAGTGTAAAGCTGTGGTTATTTTCAGTTTTGTGAAAACAGTCCATCGTAGTATTATACAGGCTGGGGCAAAAATAGGTTTATGGTTGTTCATATGGAAAATAATACAATAATTAATAAGTAATAATATAAGAATAAACTGTTTTGTGGGTTCACAACTGTAAACCTACTTTTGCCCCACCCTGTATATTGAGTTTAAAAATAACAGTGTAAGTTTGGTATAGAATAACTTGTCATTATACTCATACATAATATCACAGAATTGAAGATTATCTAATCTAATCCCCTCAATTTACAAATCAGAAAACTGAGTCACAAAGACTTAGAGATAGTTAATAATGTAGTTAGACTTAAACTTCAATGTTCTTTATCATTCTAATACACTATGCTGACTTTTCCACAGGTTGAATCATGTTTTCTACTGCTTCATGGTAGTAAAAAGTTTCATACTCACAGGAGTATACATGTTCACTCTGTTCCTAAATATCAGTGTTATATAGTGAGCTTACTCCTTAAAAACAATTAAGATATGTGAGAAAGAATGAGATGTTATTAAAAATTTCAGAAACAGGAAGATGTACAGACATAGCTTAAGTCTAAGCTGTATTATTCTAAAATAAGCTAAGAAAAAGTTTGAAATGTATATAGGCTTAGGTTTTTGTGTATCTTCAGTCAGTCACCAACAGGCAGAGAATCCCATCTACAGACCTTCCGGAAATAGACACCAGACTTTGGAATATGCTAATCTGGTCAGGCCTAATACAGCTGAGGTTGAAGAGTACCTTAGGCTTTTCTTATTTCTCTCGGAAGAACTGTTCTGTTTTCGGGGTAGGTTCTTTTGTGAGTCTTTTATGAACATCACACATGTGATGTTAAAGGAAATGAGCAGAGTCTCAATTCAGTTACTAATTATTTGATAACAGTGATAAAAATTTCATAACTTTTTAAGAATATTCTCTTAACTAAAATGTACACAAGAGTTTAATACAGGCATACGTCATTTTATTGTACTTTGCTTTATTGTGCTTTACAAATGTTGTGAGAGGTTTTTTTGTTTTGTTTTGTTTTGTTTTACAAATTGAAGGCAAGACACTCCACCAGCAAAAAGATGTAGTTCGCTTTATTGTGAGACTTGCTTTATTGTGGTGTGACCTGGAGCCAAGCCCATAGTACCTCTGAGGTCTGCCAGTGTGTAGTTGAAGTATCATTAGTATTCTCCATCAAGCTATCTATGTTGGTAATGTAAAAATTCAGGAATTGCAAACTGTTCTTTTAGTTATAGGCTGATAAAAGCTAAGCAATTATGCCTAGTTGAAAGTTCCATTTTCCAAATGTGCTTATTAATATTTGAGCTACTAATTTAACCATTTCCAAAGTGTCTTAGGCCTATATTGTGAAAGATACATTGAAAAATGTGAATGATTTGAAAAGATAGGCGACTTGATATAAAACACCTAAGAGTAACTATTGATCATTACAAATAAAAAGGTAAATTATAAAGTCGAATTTTTATATCTCATTGAATAGATGTGTATTTAATGGCCTGACCTTTCTCTAGTTTCTCAGTTAAAAGTGTGGACATTCAGATACAAATAAATGGTTATTATCCAACACTTACTGCTAAATAATATGTAGTTCATTTGACCATTCAGCAAATATTTATTATCTACTATGTGCCAGATAGTGTTCTAGTTGTTAAGCAGTCCCTATAAACTGATGGATAGCAGGTTAGAGTCTACTGCTGGGTTGTAAATTCCTTCAGGGCAAGGACCTTGTTTTTACCAGTCTTTGAATTCCCTTGTCCAGAGTTGACACTCACCTAATGTTCGTTCAGTTACATTGTTAACCTGTGTTCTGGTTCTCCATTGCTGAGAACCTAACCACCCCCAATGTAGTGACATGAAACAAGCATTTGATTCTGTTCATGCATCTGTGAGTCATGGAGGCCGACGGGGTACACCAACCGTGGCTTGCCTTTGTTACCTTATATCTGGGCCACAGTTGGGAAGAACTAAAAGACAGGGAACTGCAACAGTTGGAACTGGAAAAGCTACTTCCAAGATTGCTTCTTTATTCACATATGTGGCACCTCGATGGAAGTAGAGGAATGGGCTCAGCTAGGACTTGTCAGCTGGAGAGCCTGTAAGTAGCTTCTCCTGCATGGCGGCCTCAGGGTATTTCAAGTTCTTACATGACACTCAGTGTTCTAGTGAATAAGCAGAAGCTGCATGGCCTTGTATGATTTAGCTTTGATGTCACATAGCATCTCTTATGCTGTTATTCTGTTTGAAGCTGTCCACTCAGGTATAAGGAGAGGGAGCACAGGCTTCAATTTGTGATGGGAGGAGATAAAAATATTTGCAGCCATGTTTTAAAACCAACAGAAACTAGCAACAAGAGTGATGTCATGAGGCACAGAATATGATTATGAATGTGGCTCTGTACACAATTTCACTCATTTTTTAGGAATTAGTAATTTTTGTTTAAATGCATAAAACTTCAGTACCAAAAAACAATGATTCTTCTATAAAAGTTATATAACTATCATGTGTCTTTTTTCTTGAATTTTTATGATTTGGAAATCTCTTAATTATTAGTAAATATATAGAATTAGGAGTGGTTTGCATGAATCTGGTAATTTTATGTTTAAAATTACCTTTACTGTTTGAATGAAATTCTATCCTTAAGAAATCTTCAGGTTGAGAACAGCTGACATATTTGGCTAGAGCTAAAAGTAAACTATTTGTGAAAGATGAATGTGTTTTTAAATAAAATTACTAGTTATTAACTGATTATATGTTGGTAAAACCATGAAGAATTTTAAAAGGTATGGGAAAGTGCCCATCTTTGAAAGGAGAATTAAAGTTTTTAAGAAATATTCTGTATATTGTATACTAAGCATGTAACATTTTAGTAATTATGTTGTGAAATTCTGTCAAGTACCATCAACTATAAAACATCCCTTCTCCCCTGCTCTACCCCTCATCCCTGCCTTACCCTCAACAAGTTAGCATTTAAAGCTTATGGGAGTTGTAAATGTTATTTTTTTTGTTTTTAAATTGAGAATTGTGTCCCAGTTTATGACAAGGCTCAGAACCATTTTATTTCCTCTGAAAAACTTACATTTTAACAGTATGCTAAAAGTGTGTACACTATAGAGGAAACCTTTAAAGCAGGTTTTTTTTCATGCTAGGATCTTTCCTAGATCATCAAATGGTTGTGAAGCCTTTATGGGTCAGGATAGTCTGAGGCAAGATTGTCCTTTTAAATTCACATTTTAGCTTGGAGGAAAGTTTGAGTTTGGCACATTCTTACCAGCATTCTTTTCTCATATATAATGTGAAAAGTATATATATACATATATATATATGTATATATATATGTATATGATCAGAGTTTAGTATCCAGAATATGTACAGAATTCTTAAATGCCATATGATCTCACCCATAAATGGAACCTAATCAACAAAACAAATAAGCAAGCAAAACATAATCAGAGACATTGAAATAAAGAACAAACTGACAGTAACCAGAGAGAGGGGAGGGAGATAACAGGGTAAAGAAGGGGAAGGGTCATCAAGGAACATGTATAAAGGAGCCATGGACAAAGCCGAAGGGAGATCGGTGGGAGGTGGAGATGGGTGGGGCTGGAGGGAGGTGGTGCATGGAAAATGGAGACAACTGTACATGAACAACAAAAATAATTGAAATAAAAAAAATAAAGCTCCTGAAAAGAAAAACAAAAAAAAAGTGAAGCCATTCGATTTTAAGTGGGCAAAGGATTTGAATAGATATTTCTCCAAAGGTGATATTTGAATGGCCAGTAAGAACATGAACAGATGCTCAAAATTATTAGTCCATTTTTATAATAGATTGTTGTGTTTTTGTAAGTTGTAAGCATTCTGTGTATATTCTGGTTATAGACCCATATTAAATATGCAACTTGCAAATATTTTCTCTTCTATCAGTTTTATTTTCCCTTTCTTATGTCCTTTCAAGGACAAACAAGTTTAATTTTTATGAAGCTCAGTTTAATCTATTTTTTCCCTTTGTGTATGCTTTTGGTGTCATATCTAAGTAACCACTGCTGGCCCTGGCCAGGTAGCTCAGTTGGTTAGAAAGTCATCCCAATGTGCTGAGGTTGTGGGTTCAATCCCTGGTCAGGTCACATATAAGAATCAACCAACGAATGCATAAATAAGTGGAACAACAAATTGATGTTTCTCTCTCTCTCAAATCAATTTTTTTAAAAAACCACCATTGCCTACTCCAAGGTTTCAAAGATTCATACCTATGTTTTCTTTAAGACTTTCATAGTTTTAGCTCTTACATTTGGGTCTTTGATCCATTTTGAATTAATTGTGATTGGAGAACATACTATGTATGACTCAGTTTTTTCAATTTGGGGGGAGCTTTTTTTATAGCCTAGCACATGTGGTCTATTCTGGAAAATGCTTCATGTAGACTCAGAAGAATGTGTATTTTGCTCTTGATGGATGGAGTGTTCTGTTAGTCAAGGGCCCCCAACCCCCAGGCTGGACCGGTACTGGTCCATGGCCTGGTTAAGAACTGGGCCACACAACACAGGGTGAGTGGTGGGGGAGTGAGCAAAGCTTCACTGGCATTAACGCCTAAGCTCTGCCTCCTGTTCCCCTACCCCACCCCTCCCAACCAGTCCATGGAAAAATTGTCTTCCACCAAACTGGACCCCGGTGATAAAGGTTGGGGACCACTGCTATAGGTGTCTTCCAAGTCTGTTGATTTAGAGCACAGGTGGCAAACACAAGGCCTGTGGGTGGAATCCAGCCCTCCACCTTGTTTTATCCAGTCTAGCACCTTGTTTCTACCCAGCAGCAGTGCCAAGCTCTCGCTTAACTGTTAAGGAGCAGTTACATTTATACAGTCCTAAATTACATTCGGCCCTTTGAAGGCAACTGCGAGGCTGATGTGGCCCCCGGTGAAAATGAGTTTGACACCCCTGATTTAGAGTGATGTTAAAATCTCTTTTATGTTGTTTGTATGCCTAGTTTTTGTGTCTGTTATTGAAAGTAGAGTATTGCAGTCTTAGACTACTATTATTGAATTGTCTATTTTTCCCTTTAATTCTGTAATTTTTGCTTCATGTATTTGAGGGTCTGCTGTGTTTGTTTGTAATTGTCATAACTTCTTGATAAATTGAAATTTTCATCATTGTAAAATGTTCTCATCACTAGAAACTATTTTTGTCTTTAAATCTATTATATCTAAAATTAATATACTCACCTAGCTCTCTTTAAGGTACTATTTGCATGGTATATCTTTTTTTTCTTTTAATTTTAACCTGTTTGTGTCTTTGAATCGAAAGTGTATGTCTTGTAAACAGCATATAGTTGATCGTGTTTTCTTTTAAATCTGTTCTGCCAATCACTGATTTATGATTGGAGTGTTTAATTCACTTATATTTGATATAATTACTGATCAGGTAAGATTTATGTCTGCCATTTTGCTATTTGTTTCTGTATCTTATTTCTATTTGTTTCTCTATTCCTCCATTTCTTCCTTTTTTGTGTTAAATAGATATTTTTTAGTATATCATCTTAATTCCTTCATTATTTTTGTTTTTTTAAATTATTTTTTAGTGGTTGTGTTGGGGATTACAATTAACATTGTAATTTTTAAGAATCTAGTTCACATTAATACTAGTTTGATTTCACTGGTATAAAAAACTTAACTTGTATATAGTTCCATTCCTTCTTCTCTCCTTTGTGCTGTTATACAAATTACATCTTTATGCATTATATAGCTGTCAAAACAGAATTATCATTATTACTTTATGTGGTTGTCTTTTAAATCAGATAGGGCAAAAGAAAATCTGTAAACCAAAAAATACTTCTATGCTGTTTTTTAAAATATTTATCTATATAGTGGCTTTTACTAGTACTCTTTATTTCTTCATATGGGTTCAGTTACTATCTAAAGTCCTTTCATACCAGCCTGGAAGACTTTAGTGTTTCTTGTACACTAGGTCTGCTAGCAACAAACTCTTCATTTCTGTTTATCTGGGAACATCTTCAGTTCTGATTGTGAACAATAGTGTTGCTAGATATGGACTTCTTGGTAGAGAGGTTTTTTTTTTTTCCAGTTTGAATGTGTCATCCATTGTCTTCTGGCTTCCATGATTTCTGAAGAACAATCAGCTGCCATTCTTATTTAGGGTCATTTCAATGTGATGAGATATTTCTCTCTTGCTGCTTTCAAGATTCATCAGACTTGGGAAGATTCTGGTCATTTTGTGACCAAAGAATTCAAAAATTCTTTCTACCCCTTTCTCTCTGACTCCTTTTGGGACTACCATTATATATATTTAATGTTCTTGATAGTGTCCCACAGGTTCTTGAGGCTCTATCCATTTATTATTATTTTTTTTCTTTCTATTCCTAGACTGATAATCTCAGTTGACCTAATTCAAGTTCACCAATCTTTCTTCTGCCTGTTCATGTCTGCTGTGAGTTCATTTCATTGTATTTTTTTAAATCCAGAATTTCTATTTGACTTTTTATTATTTATGTTATAAATAATATAATTTTTTA
Organism: Trachops cirrhosus; assembly: GCA_028533065.1. Taxonomy (NCBI): domain Eukaryota; kingdom Metazoa; phylum Chordata; class Mammalia; order Chiroptera; family Phyllostomidae; genus Trachops; species Trachops cirrhosus. Next base: position 92,218,976 of record CM052539.1, read on the forward strand.
TAATTTATTTTATATTTCTTCATTGATATTTTTATTTGGTGACACATTCCATATTTTCCTGTAGTTCTTTAGACATGGTTCCTTTGTTCTTTGAACTCATTTATATTTTATTTAAGTCATTGTCTGGAGCTAAGGCCAATGTCTGGGCTTCCTCAAGGACAGTTTCTGTTGACTGCTGTTTTTCCTGTTGTATAGGCTGTACTCATTGGTTTTTTTGCATGTTTTTTAATTTTTTATTGAACACTGCACATTTTAAATAATATAATGTAGAAACTCTGGAAATCATATTATTCTTTCTGTTCAGGATTTGGTTTTGCTATATATTGTTGTTTGTTCACTAACATTTTTAAACTAATACTGCACAATTTCTGCTCAGCTTACTGCTCAGCTAATAAGTAGGACAGAGATTCCTTAAATGCCTGCAACCAATAAATTTCCCAGTCTTCATGCAGGATTCTGTGTTCATGGTGGGCACACCTGCAACACTCAGGCAATAGATAGTTCCTCCTTAGCCTTCAGTTTGGCTTTCACAGAGTGTCAGCATTAGCCGGAAGTGAGAGTTTAGTGCCTTCTCACCAGTTTCCTATGCATGGACACACAGCCTGGACATATCAGAATCCCTGTGGACATTTCTTTCCCTGGCTTTTTTTGTTTTAAGCTTTTTGATTAGCCTTTTGCTTGACCCCCTCAGACAGCCACAGTCTTAAACAATTGCCTCTAATTTTTTTTCAACAAATTCCCCCAGTGGAAAGGCTGTTTGTACTGGGTGAGCTCCAAGTCAGGTTAGTTAAAGACAGCCTTGTGAGTGGGGTCTTCATGTAACCAAAAGGTCAGTTAATGACAGTTCTCTAGGAATGAGGCTTTGAAGGCATGCCAATTGACCCCTCCAATGGCTTCCAAACCCCTGATACACTGTGACTGTGGGTGAATGTTTTTCCAGGCTTTTGTGGAGCTAGGGAGAGGGGGATAGGGACAGGGCAAGTTCAAATGCCATAAAGCTCATTGTTTTTACTGAGATTCAGCCATTTTTCTTGAATAAATGTGCTCTGGATTGCTATAGAACTTTGGCTAATTTCAAGAGCTAAGAAATAGTTGTGTTTGAAAATTTTTTCACATTGCTTTATGGAGGAGAGTCTTTTTAGATACCCTTAATCTACCATTTTCACTGATGTCACTTGAATTGATTTTTGCATATTTTAATCCATAACTATTTTTTACCATTTGTCTTATTTTTAGGATGCTCATATTCTTTCAGTTTCATTAAGTACTTCTCATTGTGCTGGCACTTACTATGCATTTTTTTATTTTACTTCTAACCATGCATCATTTTATTTTACTTACACTACTGTATTCCACCACTGCCACCAATACTGCCAATCATACTATAGTATATTCTGTTACACTGTATGTGTCCTAATGTGAATTGTTGTTGTTGTATCGGGGAATGATGCCACTATATCATAAGCTTTATGTCATTTTTTCTCCATAAGGAGAGAGAAACTAATGGGAATGGAAGTATAGCCTTCAGCGGGAAGGAAAAGTCCTTCAGTTTGGCTTAGGTTGCTGTGAGAACCTTTGGTTTTATTTAAGAAAATTTAAAAACACACCTGCAATAGATGTCCCTCCCTAGGAAGGCACACTGCCTGCCTAGCCTGTGGCAGTTCATACTGCCTCCAGTGCCCACCACCTCAGAGCTCCACTGCCATCTGCATTGTGTGAGCACGTGCCTACCCTGATCTGATTAAATGTTGCATGCATTTCTTGTCTGTTGTTTTTATTCATTGGTTATATCCTGTACACTAGCCTCCTGCTACACTGAGTTACCTGCTTGAATAATCCAAATTATATTCCCCAGTGCCAATTGCAGTTTGTGTTATTATTGTTAAATATTCCATTTAATAAGTTGCATGGGTTTTAGTTGTTTGTAATTTTGTTTTTTTAAGTATATTTTATTGATTATGCTATTACAGTTTTCCCAATTTTTCACTCTTTATCCCCTTTCTGCCCTGTACCCCCTAGCCCTTCAGCATCCCCTGCCCCTTAGTGCATGTCCATGGGTTGTACATATAAGTTCTTTGACTTCTCTGTTTTCTATACTATTCTTAACTTCCCCCTGTCTATTTTATGACTGTCACTTATGATTCTTATTCCCTGTACCTTTCCCCCACCATTCTTCCCCTCCCCTTCCCCTACTGAAAACCCTCCATGTGATGTCTATTTTTCTGATTCTGTTCCTGTTCTATTTGCTTAGTATTTGGTTTTTGTTTGTTTGTTTTTAGGTACAGTTGTTGATAGTTGTGAGTTTGTTGTCATTTTACTGTTTATAGTTTTTGATCTTCTTCAATTATATAAGTCCTTTTAACACTTCATTTAATAAGGGCTTGGCGATGATGAACTCCTTTAACTTGACCTTATCTGGGAAGCACTTCATCTGCCCTTCCATTCTAAATGATAGCTTTGCTGGATAGAGTGATCTTGGATGTAGGTCCTTGCCTTTCATGACTTGGAATACTTCTTTCCAGCCACTTTTTGCTTGCAACGTTTCTTTTGAGAAATCAGCTGACAGTCTAATGGGCACTCCTTTGTAGGTAACTCTCTGCTTTCCTCTTGCTTCTTTTAAGATTCTCTCTTTGTCTTTAATCTTGGGTAACTTAATGATGATGTGCCTTGGTGTGTTCCTCTTTGGGTCCAACTTCTTTGGGACTCTCTGGGCTTCCTGGGCTTCCTGGAAGTCTATTTCCTTTGCCAGATTGGGGAGGTTTTCCTTCGTTATTTGTTCAAATAAGTTTTCCATTTCTTGCTCTTGTTCTCCTCCCAGCACCCCTATAATTTGGATATTGGAATGTTTAAAGTTGTCCCAGAGGTTCCTAAGCCTCTCTTTATTTTTTTTGAATTCTTGTTTCTATATTCTGTTCCAATTGGATGTTTATTTTTTTCTGTTGTTCCAAATTGTTGATTTGAGTCCCGGTTCCCTTCCCTTCACTGTTGGTTCCCTGTACATTCTCCTTTATTTCACTTTGTATAGCCTTCATTTCTTCCTTCATTTTGCAACTGAGCTCAATCAGTTCTGTGAGCATCTTGATTACCAGGGTTTTGAACTCTCCATCAGACAGATTGGCTATCTCCTCATGGCTGAGCTCTTTTTCGGGTGTTTTGCTCTGTTCTTTCATTTGGGGCCATATTTCTTTGTCTTGGCACACCTGTAAAGTTGTAAGGGGGTGGAGCCTTAGGTATTCACCAGGGCAGGGCAACCCTCTTTGCTGCATTGTGGCTCTGTCTGTGGGGGGAGGTCAGAGAGGGAACAATTTGGCTGGCTTGCTGAGCTCTAGCCCCACTTTCCAACAAACTTATGTGAGACTGGGGGTTTCTTCCACCATGGCAACCCCCACCGTAGTCCACCATCAACTCTGAGTCTCAGTTTCCCATTCAGCCAGCCCCGCCCAAATGGTCTGCTGTCTCACTGGGGGCCCTTTCAGCCAGCCCCTACCTGAGTATGCAGCCATCATCGCAATCTTAATTTTTAGAACATTTCCAACATCCCCCAAAGAAACCTCATCCCTGATAGCAGTTATTCCCCTCCCAGATGCACAGGTTGTGAATGGTCTTTCCTAAGCCTCTTATTCATTAAGCACTGTAATTCTTACTGTGTAGTTTTTGTAGATGCTTGTATTGCGGTAGCAGAAATGCTGGTATCATAGTTTGGGCTTTTGTCCTCATCACCGAAAGTGTTTTTTCTAAGTGTTTTGTCCTTGACCTTTTCATTGCTTACTCAAAGTAATGTTTTTTGGTCCTTCTCTTATTTGCTCCTTGTGTGGCATTTGCATTATAGTTACTTTTTCTTTGGTGGCTAGCACTCCTCTCTCCCTTGATTGCTTGGAAGTCTTTCTCTTTTAGTCTCCTCTTGTCTTGTTCTTCTCTCTCAATCTACTGAGCTGATCCATCTTACTGAAATATGGGTATTCCCAAAGGTTTTCTCTATAATTTCCTACAATGCTCGTTAAGATCATTCTTTCATATTTTTATATGACATCATTTTAAAGTGTATTTATTTAGTTCCTATTAGCAATTTGCTGTCCCATTGGGAATTTAAGTATACCTGTTTCTTTACCTCTCTAACAACTTTAGGTTTTCTTTTTAGATTTATTTTTGCATGTTTAACAACTATAAGTTAGGCTTTGTAGTTATTTAGTTTTTAGGATTTTTTTATTAGCTAGGCTAATTCCCAGGTGTTCAGATTCTGTTTTTGTGTTTCCTGTTCCTAGTTCATGTTTTCCATTGAAGACTAGCTATTTCTCATGTATATATTTGTGTATGATATACTCATATATTTGGGGAATTAAATCTTTCTCTGTTTGTCACAAATATTTTTTATGATCCAGTTTTTGCCTCAAATTTTGTATTGAATAAAATATTTTTAAAATGCATTTCTAATTAAATCTACTTACAAAAATAATTTTTTTGGTGATACAACTTTAAACAGTATTCATCACATCCCTGTAGGAACACCCCCGGGAGTGCTGCACTGCAGTGCAGTGAGCAGAGTCAGTCGTCCCCTTCCTGACATGGGGAGAGAAGATAAGCAGTGAGAGAAAGTTGAGTAAAGAAACTTCATGATGATTCTTTTCAAGAACTTGAAATCCAGAGCTTAAATCTTCAGCTCATGAGGGAAAATTTATTCTTATTATAGTTAAGGGATAGCTTTCAATTTTAATTGAATTTAATCCTGTACTCAATTTTTATCAAAATTTTACATTTTTAAAAATATTGTCAGTGAATGAAGATCTACAATCCTAGACATAAAACTGTTGCCTTTCTGCACCTTCTTGTCCCAACATGGAAGTATGTGGTGTCAGAGTCGTGTTGGGCCGTGGGAGTGTGTCTCGTTCCCCTTCACTAATCGCCTTTCCTTCTCCCACCCTTCAGACTGGGCGGCAGCATGTTGTCCAGTGAAAGGGTCAAATGGAAAAGACATTTCTAGTCTGTGCAGAATTTTATCTAAATGTTTGAGCAAGCACCTATCTGCCATTTTGTTTGCTTAAATAAGTAAAAACAAGCAAGTTAACAGTTCTCATTTCTTGGTTAAGTTTTCTAAGTGCTTGGAATATATTTTTAATCTACAGAGCATATCTGAATTCCACTATTGCAATTCTAATTTTACAAACTAGGAGATATATATTTTTTTTTACTTCCTTCCATGTCTATAATAAAGTTATTTTGGCCTTTGCTGTGCTTTCCTGCAAGTGGTAAAGCTTCACATGCATTGCTATCCACTAATGATTAAATGTGTAACATTGGCCTTGAGAGTGTAGAGGTATATTGGCACTTAGAGTCTAAGCATTTAAGGACTTGTTAAGGAAGAAAACTGCTGGTTTCCACTCCTGTGGTTAAGCCATTTAACCTGTAAAAAAGGGTTGTAATCAGAATTTCAGAAAAAGCCCTGCAGTATAGAGTCAACCATACTGTATATTCTGTGTTTCTGGTACTAGCATATGCCTGAATACAATTTTTTTTATTGAAGTATTCTTTGAGATATATGCCAAACCCTGTTTATGCCGATGCCTTGTCTTAAGTTGGTCATGTGGAATGGTAAGAACTTAGTTCAAGTGGCATTATGGACTGCTGTGGGTACCTCTTGGTGCTTGTGCATGGAAACCATCTGATGCTCTCTTTCTAGATGTCCAGGAGCTTCTCATTGGAGAGTTGCCCTAGAGAGAAGAAAAACAAGTAAAACTCAGACAGAGACTGAGAATGAGAATGGAACCACTGTACTAGATCTCCCAGGAACCCTATCACCTGAAACAGACTGCTCCGGGACAGGCACAGTGCCCGTCGAGCAGAACCTGACCTCAGCCTCTCTTCCTGCATGGACTGAGGAGCCTGGCCTGGACAACCCTGCCTTTGAGGAGAGTGCCATTGCTGAGAGTACGTGCCATTTACCTCTTTCTTTTATTTTTCATGTTTTCAAATGAGACATTTGCTTCTTTCCTTTTGTTCCCTACAATTTTTTCAACGTGCATTTTTCCTCTTTAAAGAATAACTTCATTGAGATATAATTCACATACCACAAAAATCACCCTTTAAGTCTATAAGTCTAACATTTGGCATTTTAGAAAAAGAACATGAACTTACCCTGGAAGAAGGTGCTCCTTCCCACCCCTCTTCTGTTGTAGTCCATGAATTCACTAGACATTAACATGCTTCTTCTTGTCAACTCTTGTGTTCAGAAGTTTGTCACTTCTTGACTAAGAAGTCGATAACATCAAACATGACAAAAATAATACCTCAGATTAAGTGCTTGCTCTGTGTTGGGCTCAGTACCAAGCACTTTACATAAATTAAGTGATTAAATTCTTGTAATAATATTATGAAATTTGTTTTTTAATGGTGGGAAAACTGAGTCTTGAGAGATTAATTTGGTCAAGCTCATACGCCTAGAAATGGCTGGGTACCTGTCTGTCTTCAAGGCCTCGCCTGTGACTGCTGCGTCCCCTGGTGGCAGCCACTGGTCTGACTGCACAGCCCACCAGGAACGAGCAGAAAGCCCGTGGTCCTAGATCTTGGGCATATCTCAGTAGCTGGATTTTAAATTTAAATGTTTCTTATAAAACTCCAGATTTTACTGAACATATCCCATTTTCCCTGCCAGTGCTATAATTCTTTTCCATCTCCTAAGGCTCAAGACCCACCTCTTCTTAGAGTTGACGTGATAACTCAACATCCATGGTGATTACATACCACAGAGTCAGTCTTTTCTTTTTACTGCCTTGCACAGTTTACAGTTGTTTCATGGTTCAGACTTTCTCTTATCAGGACAAGATGACATTCTCTTAATATTTTTTTATCAGATCATTGTGTCTTCCCTAGTGGTCTGATACATAGTAGCTATTTGTTGGTTATATACTGATCACCTTTAGAAGAAGAAATGTTTTGATGATCTTAACATAGATATTTTTTGTCATTCTGTTTTTCTTATCCAGTGGTATTATCAGTTATTAATCATCTGTTAACAGAAGATGACTTATTTACCAGGAGAACATCAAAATATAAAACATTTATTTTCTTTCCATCTATTTTTCTCTCTCATTTTTAACTTGGCAGCCACACAACAGCCACCTGGTTTACCAGAAGGCGAAATCACCACGATTGAAATTCACCGTTCTAACCCTTATATTCAGTTAGGAATTAGCATTGTGGGTGGCAATGAAACACCACTGATTAACATTGTTATTCAGGAAGTCTATCGGGATGGGATAATCGCCAGAGATGGAAGACTCCTTGCTGGAGACCAGATTCTTCAGGTACCAATTTTAATTCTGTTAATTTGCACCTTTTTCTTATTCATAAGTTTATTTTTTCACATACTTTTTTATTTTAAAGATTGTATTTATTTATATATTTATGTATGTATGTATGTATGTATTTATAGAAAGGAGAAGGGAGAGAAAAAGAGAGGGAGAGAAATATCAATGTTGTGGTTTCCTCTCATGTGTTCCCTACTGGGGACCTGGCCTGCAACCCAGGCATGTGCCCTGGCTGGGAATTGAACTGGTGACCCTTTGGTTCACAGGCCGTCACTCAGTCCACTGAGCCACACCAGCCGGGGAATACTCCTAAATTTAAAATTTGGAAACTTGTGATACTGTGGAACCTGAATTATATAAAGATAAGTTTTGTGGTTTTTATATGTAAAACAGGTTGGTATTTTGTCACGTCTCCTGTGTCCCCATATACAGGAGTGTATGTTTTCTTCCTACCTAATCTCACTCCCACCTGTGTAACACATTGCACACATGGGGAAGCACACTCAAATGAGTTATATGGCAGAACCAAGGATGCTAACTCAGGACTGTCATTAACCCTGTGATCCTAACTGTTACTCTCTACTTAATGCTAATCATTGTATGTTAATTTTAGGATGTTTTTAGAGTGGATTTCCTTGTAAATAATGATTGTATAACATGTCACAATGTTAGTTTCTTTGGGAAATATTATTTCTACAGATTGAGGAAAAAAGATTGCCATATTTTGGTCATAATTCCTTTTTTTTTAGGTCAACAACTATGATATTAGCAATGTGTCCCACAATTATGCCAGAGCTATCCTTTCGCAGCCCTGCAGCACCCTGCAGCTCACTGTGCTTCGAGAGAGACGTTTTGGTAACCGAGCATATAACCATTCTGATGGGAACTCTCCACGAGAAGAGATTTTCCATGTGGTTCTTCATAAACGGGACTCTGGTGAACAGCTTGGCATCAAACTCGTACGAAGGACAGATGAGCCAGGAGTTTTTATTCTTGACCTGTTGGAAGGGGGGCTTGCTGCACAGGATGGGAGGCTCAGCAGCAACGATCGCGTGCTTGCCATCAACGGGCACGACCTGAAGCACGGGACTCCTGAGCTGGCCGCCCAGATCATTCAGGTAAACTTGAGATGCTTTCCAGGTGCTTGGCCTTCACTACCATATATCAATGATTATTTCATAGGCCAATAACATAAGAATCTAGGGCATATTTTATATTTCACTGGACAAATCAAGCATGGCTATCTAAATTCTTCAAAATCCACAGTAGTATAACTTCACTGTAGATAGAATCTTTTCTAAATATGGTGTTCCCTGAACTTTCAGGCTGGGTATTTATAAAGTCTCTAAAGTTTCACGTGCATTTCTTGTTTGCCCCCTTGGCTCCATCTAGTACCAGACATAACAGATGGTGTTGTCCACATTTAACAGGTGAGAAAAGACAGGCTCAGAGGAGCTTTGATCACTAAGGTTCTGATTTATCTTGTATCTTAATTTTCCTTCTTCACTTCAGGATCCATAAAAGTAGAGGGAAAGTCATTTTTTTATGAAGAATAACTCATCTCTATAATGCCTTTTTTTATTTTAAGGAATTTAAAGCATTTCAAACACATTATAACATTTCTCATTGTATCCCTGTGGAGAAAGTAAGGATAGTTATTATTATAGAAAAACCATGTTGTCATAAAAACATTGAAATAGATAAATTAGAAACCATCCAGAGAAGATTTTGGGTTCTGTAACCTGCCATGGAATTCAACCTGATGTGGGAACAGCCTACAGAGATCAAGGTAGAACAAAAAATGTCTTTTTTTTTTAAAGCACAAGAAAACACTACAAAGGAAATCAAGCATTAATGTATTTGACATCAGGAATTAAGTAGGTTGATAGTCACTGAAAATGTGCATACTACATAGAATTAAATAACAATGAAAATTTAAGACTGTAAGAAAACCCAAGTCTCAATCCTCTTTAACTTGCTCTCTTTTTTTAACTTTTTGGTTCGATGCAGTCTTACAGAAACACACACACAGCCATATTGCATTGAGAGGAGATTCAGTTATTGGTCTTAGTTCATAGACTTGAGATTTTAAGAAGTTGCATGCCTTGAAATTTCTTTAAATCAGAGGCGGCATTTGGACCTTCATCTGTGGATACCTGCCAGCTGCTGTACAGTGAAGACAATTCTGTCATGGAAGGATCAGGGTTGGAAAAAAGAAGAAAGTTAATCCAGTTATGGGGCTTATTAAAGGAAAGAGGAGCGCTGAGTTGGCTTTATAAAGTGAGAAGTCAGATCAGTAAGATAGAAAAAAATAGATTGACTTTATATATTTCAGGCAGTGTTAAAATACTCTTAATTCCTAAATAGATGGTCCTCATTCAATTTCTGTCCAAAACATGAAAAATATAGATGCACAGGTAGAAAATACATTAAAAATTTTCATGATAACATGCATATTTGTATGTTTATAATCCAAATAGTTAAATAGTTGCATCATGTCTCCCAAACTGTAGAAAACTGAAGTTGCTCAATTTCAGTTTCCTCATGGGGAAAAAAAATTTCTTAATGTTTTGGGGACTATAAAAAATATGTACTCGATGTCTCAAAAAGAGGATCATAAAGACAAAATACAGAAAATAGAGAAGGAAGTTAAAATCACATTCAATGTACCCCGAGATGTCAGCATCAATGTTTTGGATAACATCATTACGAACACTTTTTGTGTATATGTCCACAGATAAATAGGTACATGTTTTCACAAATACTGAACACATGCACCTATCTTGTAAATTCTGAGTTTCAGCTTTTTCTTTTTTTAAGATTTTATTCATTTATTTATTTAGTTTTAGAGAGGGAGGCGGGGAAGAAGAAAGAGAGAGAGAGAAACATCAGTGTGTGGCTGCCTCTGGAAAGTCCCCTACTGGGGACCTGGCCCACAACCCAGGCATGTGCCCTGACTGGGAATCGAACCTTGACCTTTTGGTTCGCAGCCTGTGCTCAGTCCACTGAGCTATACCAGTTAGGGCTTCAACTTTTTCTTTATGTCAACAGTATGTTGTGAACTTACCATAACAATAAGTGTAGATTTACATCATGATTTTTATTAGCTGTGTAATTGGCATGTTGTGTTCTATAACTTACATTTTGTTTTCAAGTTTTAGACATTTTGCTTAACTTCGCTTCAGAAAGATCATACAAATTTATACTCCCAACAACAAGGCATGCTACTTATTTATGAATTATGGGTGTTGTCATTTAGGCATCCTGCATTTAAAAAAAATCTTGTCTTCAACCCAGCTCTTTTTCTGTGTTTGAAACCCTGGAGTATTAGATGTACAGCCTATTTAAATTTAGTTTATCTTTCACCTCCTGGCTCATTTCACTTAGCATAATGCTTTCCCATTCCATCCATGCTATTGCAAAGAGTAAGAGCTCCTTCTTTCTGCTGCGTAGTATCTCATTGTGTAAATGTACCATAGTTTTTTGATCCATTCATTTACTGATGGGCACTTAGGTGATCTTACCTGTAAGTGGAACCTAATCAATTTTGTTGTTTTCAAACAAGCAAGCAAAATATAACCAAGAGACATTGAAATTAAGAACAAACTGACGGTAACCAGAAGGGAGGTGGGGAGGGGATAATGGGGGGGAGCTGGAAGGGTTTTCAGGAACATGTAAAAAAGACACATAGACAAAGCCAAAGGCGGGGAGGATTGAGGGTGGGAGGTGGGGATGGCTGGGTTGGGGGGAGTATGGGAGCAGGAATTGGAGACAACTATACTTGAACAACAATTAAAAAATACAGATTAAAAATAATAATAATAATAAAGTTAGTTTAAATGCAAATGTTGGTTCGACATTTAAAGCCTAAATGCCCACTTCCATGATGTGCAAAGAATTTTGTCTTTTAAGCAATCTAGGAAGATCAGTGATTTATTTTCGTTTAAAGTTTGTTTAAACAGGAGTTTTCCACTGAAGCTGAAATACTGATTATAAAGTATTTGGTAGTTATCAGGTATTAAGCAGAATGAAACTAATCCTATTCATTGAAAAGAAGTCACAAAGGGGAGTATCTCACCACTTCACACTGTGTGATCTAAATCATCCAAATTGTAAATATCAGGATTCTAACTATTCTATTTTGTTATTTATCCTTTAGATCAAGTCCCTACACTCCGCTTTGGATGTCTGGCTATGCTAACTGTCTTTCAGTTATTCTGAAGAACTTGTCTGAAACTATTTAGTTGAATAAAATGCTTGAATAGGAAAGTGATTTTCAGTGGGGCCCTAAAGTTGGTCACCACTTATTTTCCAATTTAAGAACTAAAAATAGAGTAATTTCTTAGCCTTATTGACTATAGTTATGGGGGAGTTCCCCTCTTTCTGCCGTAATTCCTTGAAGGTAGGCTATTATATTTTCCCACAGGAATAATAATAATAAAATTGGGAATTGTGGTCATGATCAAGAATCAGCATTAAATAAGTTAGACCAGTACATTAAATGCAAAGATAACATAATTTTAAATAAATATTAAGTAACATTTTTAAAATATACTAGATATGAATCTATGTTTAAAATGTAAATATATAGATAATGGACCTCTAAATTTAAAATAATAGTCATGAACCTCTAAAGTAATGTATGGTAATACTTGAGGACATGTGTGTGGGTGTGTCATATGCAGTACAGTGTGCATATGTGTGATAAGACATATATACATTATCATACAGGATCTCTATAATCCTTCTTTTCAGGACTGTTTAAGCCACACGTGGCAAACAAGGCCCAGGGGCCGAATCCGGCCCTCCACCTTGTTTATCCAGCCCGGCACCTTGCTTCTCCCCAGCGGCAGTGCCGAGCTCCTTGCCCCTGGGGGGAGCAGTTACATTTATACAGCCCTAAAATTACATTCGGCCCATTGAAGGCAACTGGCTGATATGGCCCCTGGTGAAAATGAGTGGGACACCCCTGGTCTAAGCTGATGTCCTATTTTGATTCATATTATCACAAGCAGAAACAAAGCTGTGTGTTGTTTTGTTGATTATTACTTCCAAAGTAGCCACCATGAGATTGATTTCAAAAGTCACAAGGGATTTTAATCAAGTTTCGAATCAGTTCTTCCTGTGTTCTTTCCTTTGCCATCTCCCTCTCAATGCCAAGGCCGATATTGAAAGGGAAGTATTTCTTAAAAATCAAGAAAACAAGGGGAGATGAGAACACAGGCAGTTTTACTGCTTTGCTTGGTTATTTGGAGGTGGGGTTGGGGAGGGCATGTCTAAGAGCTGTGTGTGTGTCATACTCAACTGCAGAAGTTTTCACATATTAACCCCTTAGACAAACCCCCTTCCTCCCCACCACTGGGTACTTGCAGTCACTACCCAGCCAAGGCTCTGCTATAATGATAGTGCATTGGAAATTATGCTGCCTATAATTTTTACAATGAGAAGTGTCACTAATGACAGGTGGTAATGTCTGTGTGTTTCCTCCAGGCTAGTGGAGAGAGGGTGAATTTAACGGTTGCTAGACCAGGGAAAGCCCAGCCGGGTAATGCTGTCCGAGAAGCAGGAGCTCCGAGCAGCAGCCAGCACCATGCACAGGCGCTGTATTACAGCAGACCCAGCTCACATAAGGTGAGGTGTTCTGAGTGTGTGTTGTAATTTATCCGCCCTCAAAGGATCATTGTTACAAGCTGGTAAAATTTAAATGAGGGCTGTCACTGTGTTGGAGAAGGCGAGCGTGGGTGTTGAGGATGTGAGATGTGGATGTTTTGCTGCCTTGGAGAGTAACTGTATTGTTTCAGGTCCTCAGACATTGGGGACGGTTTCTTAGTGAAGAGGGTCCCTTTGCCACATGATTGATGAGAAGTGTTTGATCTTCCAGAAAAACTTTTCTATGTGTTTAGTCCTGCTTGAAAGTGGGCTTTGTCTTGGGTTGCTCATTTAATGTAACAGTTACCTGATTGAAAAACAAATGAAGACAGTGATGGACTGGTCTATACTTAGCAATGGAGCAGGCTGCCTACAACAACAGAATTAGATATATGATTATTAAACATATAAATCATACTTTTTGATAGATATTAGTATAACATTTTATATTATTTCTTATATGGGAATTATTTAAAATTCCCATATACTGAGCATTTTTACAGCTTCTTTAATATTTCACTGTATTATAGTCCTAGGACATATTTATCTGTACTGGGAATTTTGATGCTCTAACTTTAGTTGCAAAAATCAAAAAAGGGTGGTACTCTACTGCACTTCTGATATTATGTTCTTCATTTGCTCCTTCACTTAAACTCAGTTTCTGGTAGGCCAGGATTTTTTCAACAATGATGTTCACCCAACCATTTGAACATATAAGCTAAATGAGCTTCCAAAGAAAGTCGCTTTCCTTAAGTAAAATTAAATTGTGTTACCAAACAAAAACTTATCCATTAGTCTGCTTAAAAACCATAGAAATTCCCTGTATGCCAAGATGGCTTTTTAATGTTAAGTTCAGTATTTGAGAAAGTAATTACCTTTGGAATGTCACAGGCACCCTAGGAAAGCATTGCTTAAAGATGGGAGTATTTGGGGGCCAGGTTTATCTGGTTTTCTGAGCTTCAGTACAGACTTGCCACTCACTGGCCTTTGGTATAGTTAATACTTATGTGAAATTACAACCACAGACTTCGTTCTCATTTCTGAACAAAAACCAAAATGTATGAAGGAAACCTATAATTTTGCGTTCATAATGGAGACTATGATAAAGGACTTAGTGTTTTGAATAGAAATTTTTGATAGGAGTTGTTTCAGATAGCTTGTCCTTGCTTTACAAGATACATATTCCAAAGAATGATAGTATAAGCCGTAAGTTGATTATTGAATCTTTTCTGTCATTGAATTCTACAATAATTTGAGATATGGATGTCTGACATTATAGTTTTAAGGCATAAGACAATTTTAAAAACTCAGTCATTTTAACATTCATATAGATAACTGCTTACTTCGTTTTGTTTGGGGTACATATATTTTTCTCTTTTAACTCTGCTAATTCTTATTCTCTTTAATTTTATGTGATGATGTTTTAAATAGCAATTCTGAATTTATTCTTAGTCTAGGTACTCTGCAAACCTAGTTAGATAGAATAGCCACATAAAATGTACTTAAAGTGTTAATTTAGATATTTACTCTTGCACTTGTTATGTAAACTCCTGATTTGGAAAAATAAAAGTCTCTTAGGTAAGCAAACATAAAGTTCACCAAAACAACCTGTTCACGTGACTATAATCATTAAAAATAAAGTATACCTCGGTCTACTACTAAGCTTCTTAGTAGCTGCTTAATCCATGGTGCTGAATCCTGAGACGTTTCCTTGAAGCTCACTGAGTGTGATCACTGAAGTTAGGTTTGGTTCTGAGGCAAACAGTACATTCATGTCAGCCCTCAGGAACAAAACCACCACCTTTAAATGGTGACACACTTGAGTGGAAATGATTCAGTAAATACACTCAAGGCTGAGTTCACACAACTTGTCTTCATAATGAAATGGTTTTGCCCAATTTCAGAGCATACTAACCGATTTGATACTTCAATATAGGAGACCACCTAAGACATTTACAAGTGTTCTACTAGGTTATAACATTCTCCAGGAAAGCTCTGCCCTACCACAGACAGTTCACTTGATAAAATTTCAGGACTGCAGGGATTCCAGGACCAGAGAAGGGCACCTGGCCTAGAATTCCAGGACCTGGTTAACAGATCTGTTGTTGTCAACTCTGACTTTATGCCGCTGAAGGAAATGTTATAATTCTGTAAATATAATTCATATATTTCCATTGTTAACAATTGCTAATAACATTAATATAATTATTTCATTATCTCTAACATTCTCTTATAATTGGTAAGTGTTAGAAACCTTTCGAGACCTTACCTTGCACTGGTAACATTTAGCAGGATAGTGCCTGTGTGCTGCGGATGTATAGAAACAATAGACATACGTAGTACATCGTACTACATGAATACATACAAACCCTGTATTAATATATATTTTTTAAAACTCACATAGTTCAAATTCCAGTGCAGTCACTTGTATGATTTGGGGCAACTTCCATGACCTTTCTAAGGTTATCTCCCTGTCTGTAAAGGGGGACAGTGGGAGAAGGATGTGAAATAATGCATGTAGAGCCAGCCGTTAGCTTTGCACAGAGTAAACCCTCAGTAAAAGTTAGCTATTGTTATTTTAATATTAATATCACATATGTAGTCCTTGTTTTGTATTGGATTCTAATTCAGAAATAAAAGTGATATATTAGTCTTTTCTTCCAGGGGTGTCAGAGTAATAAGTAGCAATAACAAATGTCACTAAAAATAGCTTTACCTTAAGGATGTAGTTTGTTGGAAATTTATTTCCCTGTCAATAACTTCTTTAAAAATTCAGTTATTTTAGCTTTTCATGAAGGTTTTGAAGGTGGATTTGCAGCCGATTCATGACGGATTATTCTGATAATCCTAGTCAGTAAGAATCAGAAGATAAATCTGTAGCTTGTTTCTGGCAGTTGGCAAAACATTTTACTTTTGTACTAATCTGTCAACTTTTCTTTGAATATGGAGAAAGATGAGAGAAAAATTAATTGGCTCATCTTCAGAAACTTAAAATTCAAATGCATTACTTTTATAGAATTGACCAGACTTACTTATTTTCTTTGTAACAGATACCACACTTGATTTTACAATATATGTTTATTTGTTTATTTTCTGTCTCTCTCTGCTAAAATCTAAACACTACAAGGGCAGAGACTTTATTTTGCTCATTATAGTATCACCAGCTACTATAATACTGAGCACTTAGTAAGCCCTCAATAAATATGGTACATAAAAAAAAATTGACCATATGTTGGAGTTTAAGGTAACTATACAAACGATGTGCCTATTTTACTTTAACCTCCACATGTCAACAGTCCTGAGTTGCTTCGGTTTCATAAATACTCATAGGAAAATATGCTAGTCCTGAGTTTGACATGGTGATCAACAGTGATCGTTGTAGTGTTTGTACTTATGAGGAATTGTGTATTACTTTCAGTTGTATAGTAAGTGATAAATAAAATGACTTACAGTTGCCACACAAGTTTTTACATTAGTTTAAGCTGTCTTCTTTGCTGTGTATTATTTATTTCAGTGAATATATTCAATGAATTTTTTCTCTCATGAATTAGGATCTTACCCAGTGTGTTACATGCCAAGAAAAACACATCACTGTAAAGAAGGAGCCGCATGAGTCCCTTGGAATGACTGTTGCTGGGGGCAGGGGCAGTAAGAGTGGTGAGCTGCCCATCTTCGTGACCAGTGTGCCACCTCATGGCTGCCTCGCGCGCGATGGCAGAATTAAGAGAGGTAAGATAGGCTCTTCAACAGTTTCACCACATCTTCTCCCTGAATTCAACTTCGAACATATGGACATGACTTTTTCTTTCTTTAAAACGTCCTTTGCATATGCAGACAAAAAGCCTCTTTAAAAGGTTAGAAAAATGCCTAATGCTGAAGCTTAGCATTTTCTAACAGTTATTCAAAGTGTTGGATTGTTTTACATTGGAAAAGACTCTTAAGAGATTTCTTGTTGCCCATGTTGTGGTAGCCTACGACCGACCGTGTCCAAAATACAAATGTTACTCAAAATAAAGTGGGAGGGGCTCACAGAGGAGGTGGGGCAGAACACAAACTTTAAAAGGTCGTGGAGCCCTGGCTGGTGTGCCTCAGTGGATTGAGTACCAGCCTGCGACACAAAGGGTCGCTGGTTTGATTCCCTTCCAGGCGCATGTTTGTGTTGTGGGCTGGCTCCCTAGTGGGGGCGCACGAGAGGCAACCACACATTGATGTTTCTCTCCCTCTCTTTCTCTAAAAATAAATAAACCGAATCTTTAAAACATAAAAATAAAATTTAAAAAAACAGTAAAAGGTAGTGGGTTTAGGGATTAGCAGCACATTTACAGTTTACACTGCGCATTAATACTATATAATTTATATAGTGGGGGTGGGCATGGTAAAGACAGCATTCCTCTTACACTTGGTTTGTTCATGTAGAAAGGCAGTCTTAAAAGCTATTTTTTGAAGAGCGAGGTTGGATTCCTGCCTCACAACACATGTAAGAATTAACTGACTATGGGTCTCAGAACTAAATGTAAGATCTACAATGTTCAGAGAAGTATTGAAAAACATAAGTGTAAATACTCATGACCTTGGGTTAGGGAATGGTTTTTTTAGATGTAACACTAGAAATGCAAGCAGCAACAAAACAGATAAACTGGACTTCATCAGAATTACAAATTTGATGAAAGACACACACCACCTAGAAAGTAAAAGGAATGGGAGAAAATATTTGTTAATCATGTGTCTGATGAAGGACTTGTATCTAGAGAACATAAAGAACTCTTACAACTCAGTAAATATAAAGGTAAATAGCCCAGTTGAAAAATGGGCAAAGGATCTGAATAGGCGTTTCTCCAAAGGAGGTATAGTAATGGCCAGTAATCCTAGGAAGAGAAACTCATTGTCATTGGTTATTAGGGAAATGCATATCAAAAGCACTTCACACCCACAAGGATGAATACAGTAAAAAAGGCAGGCAGTAACAACCATCGGCAAGGATGCAGAAAAATTGGAACCTTCATACATTGCCAGCAGGAATGTAAAACGGTACACTCGTTTTGGAAAACAGTTTAGCAATTCCTCAAAAAGTGAAACATAGTGTTACTGTTGATCTAATAGTTCTGTTCCTGAAGAAATGAAAATGTGGCAGCACATAAACTTGTATGTGAACTTTCATAGCAGTGTTTTCCATAATAGCCAAAAAGTGGAAACAACCCAAATGTCTAGCTAGTGAATGGATTAATACAGCGTGGTAATATGATGGATATTATTTGGCTGTACAAAGGAATGAAGTATTGACACAGGCTACAATATAGGTGGACCTTGAAAACATCATGCCTACGGAAAAAAGCCAGTCAGTCACAAGAGATCATGTGTTGGGTCCATTTATGTAACCTGCCCAGAATGGGCGGGTCTACAGAGAGAGAACCTAGCGTAGTGATTACTTAGGGCTGGTAGAAGGGAAGTGACTGCTGAGTGGTACCTGTTTTCTGGGGTTCATCTTAAAATGACCTGTTGTGGTTGTACAACTCTGTGACTATACTAAAAATCATAAAACTGTAACTTTAAATGAATGAATTGAATGTTATATGAATAATATCTTAATAAGGCTGCTATTTTTTAAAGTTATTTGTCCAGTAATAGAATTGGGAGCAGTTTTATTTCCTTCTTGTTATTTACTATGTTTTCTAAATTTTCTACAATGAGAATGCTTTACTTTAACAATCTGAAAAATAAACGATGTTTCAGGAGAGGAGGGTTTTCTGGAGTCTCTCTTGGTACAATGCGTGCTTCCCAGAGAAGGAGTCCTTCCCTCCCCAACCTTTTATTTAATCCTCACTGTCCTTTTTGTTATATTACCTGACAGAGGAACAAACACTTCTTTTCTTTCTCAAGCAAACAAGATGTTCAGACTACAAGTTTCGTTTCTTCATGTAGGCCCAAGGATATTCTCCCTTTACATAGTGCGATATGTTTGCACTGAGTGAACTATGTAGGGCTGTCTTTGTGTATAAGGCTGTATAAATATAACCTAAAGGAGAATATAAATATTCATTTCTGAATGCAAAGTATCAAGTAATTTTTGAGCTGGGAAGAACAGCAGAAATCACAGAATCTCAGAGAAGAGAAATGCACGGGCCAGGGCTGTGCCTAGCTAACCCAGTGACGTGCCAGGGCTCAGGGTATGGACTTCTAGGTGAGTCTCAGTGCCTCGAGCCACACTTCTTCCTATACACTACGAAATTATTTTAAATTTTTAAATTGTTGTGGAGTGTTTTTCATGAATTGGATTTTTTCAGCATTATAAAAAGCACAAAGTAAAAAATGGTCCTTCACCTTATCTCATCTGAGACATTGCACCAGCTTTTGTTGATTAGTTTACCAGTAGGAGAATTTGCAGGAAAATAATCACTTGGTAGCTTAGTGCATTCTTTTTTGTCTTATCCTTTCAACAGGTGATGTATTATTGAACATCAATGGCATTGATTTGACCAATTTAAGTCACAGTGAGGCTGTTGCTATGCTGAAAGCCAGCGCTGCATCCCCCACTGTTGCCCTTAAAGCACTTGAGGTGCAAGTTGTTGAGGAGGCCACGCAGGCCACGGACGAGCCACCAAGCACATTCAGTGAAAATGAGTATGATGCCAGCTGGTCCCCATCCTGGGTCATGTGGCTTGGGCTTCCAAGGTACTGACAGCTTTTCTGTTGCTTTACGAAATAACGATAATGACAACCTTTATTAGTGTGGAACCCAGTAAATTCACTTAGGGGGGTAAAAAAGGCTTCAGTCAGATAAAAGTAGCAACGTCAAATCAAGTTACAAAAGAGAATGGTAATTTTTCTTAGGTGCTTATATTTAAAAGATAAATTTAATAATAAGAACTAAGCTAAAAGACATAACTGTTTATAAAAATGAATAAAGCCACCTGTCCAATTTCTGTTAAGGCTGGTAAGTGGGCAGCCACGAGATGGACGCTCTGTCTCCTGCTCAGGAAAGCTGTCCTTGTCGGCCTTCGCTCTGACCCACTCAGCCCTCCCGTGCATGGGGTCGGAGCACGGGGTCAGAGTGCAGGGCCTTGTCCCATCCCAGAAGTCTTTCTAAAAGCTCTATGTTCCTAATCCTTTTAACTCTCCTAAAATAGCAGGGTGTAAACTCAGTTTTTATTGGACATAATCTTAAGCCCAGTCATTGGCGTTCGAGAGTAGCTGCTGCTGACCACAGTTGTGAAGAATTCACTGCTTTGCGACTGACCAGCCAAGGCATTGGGAGCAGTGTCTGGTCACGAAAGCACCTGGAGCCTCCAGGTGCTTGTTGCGTAGTTGGATGTTGAGGTAGGAAGACTGCATGTCACCATCTTTGTTTTCAAATAGGTTTAGATTCTTAGCATATAAAAGAATCCTAAACCGGAATGATGATGAAACATTTTGACTCTTAACAAAGTATGAAAATTACTCATTTAAAATAAAAATAAAGAATAAAAATGTGCCAATGTCTGGGCTATCTAGCTTTATTTGGAATAAATTTGTAATAACTAGAATTTGTATAGTGCTCTGTGGTTTATAAAGCACTTTCACAGAAATGAAAACAACAAAGAAGCAAGGATAGTATTGGGCTATTCCATAGTATTGGATTATCCAATTGGATTATTAGATTATTTGTTCATAATCTAACTCGCTGACTTGTCTTCTTGGTTAAAAAATAACAAAGAGGCCTAAAATTGTAGTAGAATTCATGTCTCAGGAACCTGTAGGGACCTTGCATGTGGACCTTGTGGGGATTTTTTTTTATGACAAAGATGTTTTAACTACTTCATATCTGTTTATTCTGTTCAGCAAAATTGAAATAGATTTTTTTGCTATTTCCCAGATTTTCCTATTTGTCAGTTAGGGTCACTCTTAAAATGAAAGCATTTTAAGTGAAGGAGGAAAAAAACCACAACTTTTAATTCCTTGTGTAGATTAAAAAGAGGGATGTTACATTTGGGGGGAATCTGCTTCACTGCTCATTTCTTCCATCCGAGTGCAGAAGTCAGCGGGGCTGGACCCTGCACACTGCCTTTCAGTAGAGGCAGATTTTGAAGATGCAAATGGACATCAGATCGGAATACCTGTTGGCAATGCAGGGAGCAAAAACAGGCTCAGAACCATCTCATACAAATTTCTGAGGTGTAACTCATGACCCAGTTTATTTAACCCCCCCCCCGTGTGTCTGTGTGTGTGTGTGTGTGTGTGTGTGTGTGTGTGTGTGTGTGTTCACTTGGGAAGAGAAGACTGAAAAAAGTTAAAGAAATTTCAGTCTACGTAGGACTGCATCTGTGGGTGGTCAAAACGATGCCTTCAGAAGGCAATGAAGCAGCCCTTTCCCTATTCTGTCGGTGGTAGTATGACACAGTGTAGAGCTCTAACAAAGATGAATTGTTTCCCGATGTTTGTGTTTGGTTGCAGTTCCCTTCACAGCTGCCATGATATAGTTTTACGACGGAGCTACTTGGGAAGTTGGGGCTTCAGCATTGTTGGTGGATATGAAGAGAACCACACCAATCAGCCTTTCTTCATTAAAACTATTGTCTTGGGAACGCCTGCTTATTATGACGGAAGATTAAAGTGAGTCTTGTTGCGTTGCTGATGTGATAGACACGGTCCAGACCAGGGGCCAGCTCCAAATGCAGCTGTCTGTTCTTGCACTTCGAGTTTTACTGGAACGTGGCCACGCTCACTCATTACATGTTGTCTGCGACTGCTCCTGAGCCACAGTGGCAGAGCTGAGTCGCTGTGACAGAGACCATGTGATTGCAAAGCCTAAAACGTGTGTTTACCGCCTGGCCCTGTGCAGAAAAAATCTTCCAGCTCGGATGCAGACTGAAGCACTGCCTGCACCGTCTGGCCACTCGCAGCTCCGTTTCGCTCATCTCGTGTCACGGCTGCACCTGAGTCACTGCCCCCCACACACTGTGGTGCGACTAGTGCGGAGCAGCCTTGCTTCGCAGCCCACTCAGGTCCGGTCCTGTCACTAGATGGCTCTGCTTTGTTTTTCTTCACAGTGCTTGGGTCTGCCTAACGACAAGCTCCCCTCAGCAAAGGGGAAGGGATTTTGCTACATTTGTTGTTGCATCCCTGGCAGCCAGAATACTACCTTACATATGCGCTAAGGTCTCAATAAATATTTATTGTTTTTTAAAATCCTCACCTGAGGATATATGCTTTATTGATTTGAGAGAGAGAGGGAGAGAGAGAGAGAGAGAGAAACATCGATGCAACAAACACCGATCAGTTGCCTCCCGTGCACCCCCTGACCGGTATTCGAACCCACAGCCTTTTGGTGTACGGGATGAAGCTCCAACCAACTGAGCCACCCGGCCAGGGCTCAATAAATATTTGATGAACAAATGTTTGATAGTTGGCAGTGTGCCAGGCACAGTGCCAGTGCTTGTGATTGATTGTACATATTACTGCATCCCCTTAGTAACATTTCGAGGTGTTTTTAAATGGTGTTGTTTAATCCTGGTTTATAAATACGATAACTAAGGCTTAGAAGGGTTAAGAAACTTACCCACAATCAAATGGCTGAACATGGTTGACTGCAGTTCACACCCAGGACTGCCTGGCTCCGGAGCCCTTCCCATTAACCCCTCTGCCAGTTGTCACCACTGGGCAGAAAGGATGTGCTCGGTCTGCATGCAGCCGCTTTTCTTTTTCAAAGCTCAGGTGCTAGGAGAAGAATGAGGTATTGTATCAAGAGAGGAGGCGGGTGGTTGTAAGTTCTTAGTGCCTAGTTTTTGGTGAAGAAACCAGTTGTCAAAAAGTAAATGGTGACATCAAATGCTGTACAACTGGAGAATTTACAGTATTTGCGAACAGCAAGTGACATCAAAATAATACTGTGAAAAGTCGATCAGAGTTGATGTGCTCCAGATCAGTCCTTTATCAGATTATTTTATAAAATGGAAAAAGCATTATTGTATGAGGAAAGCATAGGAGAAAATGAATTAACCATTGTCTTAGCTAAATTAACCAGTTTGGGTTTTGGTTAATTAGTTCGTAATTTGCATTCCACCTACTTCCAAAGGGAAATTGAGATAGCTAACAGTAAAATAGCATATTCACATTACAAACTAAAGATAAAACATCATAAAAGATTTATTCACCTACTTATATTTTGTTTATGCTTATATGAAAGTTACCTTCTTGCCCTTGAAATCACCCACCAGTTACAGCAGAGGGTGGCTCAGGGGTGTCCTTGATTGGCCATGGAAAACCAACACGGGCTTAAAAGATCACACCAGACACTTCTCAGAGTAGTAATACACCTTAGTCACTGACAGTTAATCATTAAGTGAAACTGGGATTTTCATGCTAAACAAATCTCAGAGTAATGGTTTTAATACTAGGAAAATCATGACAGTCTGTTTCTGTTTCTGTCTGTCTGTCTTTTTCTAGATGCGGAGATATGATCGTGGCCGTGAATGGCCTGTCGACTGTGGGCATGAGCCATTCTGCGCTAGTTCCCATGTTGAAGGAGCAGAGGAACAAAGTCACTCTGACCGTTATTTGCTGGCCTGGCAGCCTGGTGTAGATTTTGAAATTAATTCTGAGTTAAACATCTTTCTTTTCATAGGTTTTGGAAAGAAAACCCTTTAGTTTTATTGTGTAGTTCTAGTTGTTCAGAGCCACTGACACAGCTGGTATTTACAGGGCCCAAAACCACTAACATTGTCCTTCTGTTGTCATTTATGTGGTTTTCCTCAAGTGAACCACATTTCTTTGAGCTTGGAAACAGTCTTCCACTAATCCTGTGAGTTTATATTTTCAAAATGTGACCAATAATAATGAAGTCTGCCCAAACGGTGACCCGGCCGGCTAGATTAGAGGACTTTTGGTGGCTCTTTATTTTCACTGACTGAGTCACAAAAGGAGTCACACATGCCCAAGACCGGCGTCGGTGAAGAGACTAGCAGTAGCATTTGCTCCTGCTGATGTACCAGTGCCGCGAATGGATACATTCTGAATGCGGATGGTAACTGTCTCCCATTGTCTGTAGGTGCCAACATTTCACAACTTCGGGCTGCTTATAAAGTAATTTTTCTGGCTTATTTCTTCTTCAGTCTCTCAGTGTTCATAGATGTTGAAAATACAAGTTTAACACCATAAAAGAGATTTATAAAAAAAAACATACCATTATTAGAATAGTAGAGAATGAAAGATAACTACCCAGCAACAGGAATTTGGGAGATAATTATAGTTTACTGCTGGAGATGGTTAAAAGCTGCGTTTACTTGAACAGTCCAAAAGCATTAAAGATTTCCTTCCAAAGGAATGTTTTATATAGGAAAATTTTGAAGCAGTTTTTGCTGAGAATAATTTTCTAGAGTTTGTATTACCCTTCTATCAGCAAACTTCGCTGGAAATGTTTCAGTGATTTATGCAATTAGATTAGATGATAAAGCTAAAACCATATTGCTATTCAGTCTATATATATCACAGCTAAGTAGGAGAAGCTAGACCTTTTTTATCTTACTCTGGTTAGATTCCTGAGTGTTTTAGAAACTCTTATTTTTCCCCATTATTTCTTTACTTATGAACTTAATTATTTTAAGAAAAAGTGAAAAGCTCTGTGTTTTTTTTAATCTGAAATAGTAGGTTTTAGTTGTGAATATCTTTCAATCAGTTTTTGGTCACTAGGCTATTTCATATTTTTTGAGATGTTTTTGAAAACTGACCAGCCCATTTTGTTTGTCCTTTATTCAGTATGGTTGTCCTTTGAACACATAAAGGAGTGAATTAAGAGGAAAATATTCCTACCGTATTAATATTATGCATACTTGAAAAAAGTTTCATAAGAAACCGAGTTCAGAATCTGAGCTAATTTACAAGAGACCTTTGTCACACATGGCGTCGATGGTCAGAGAACGTGTTTCCGAATATCACAGTGTGTGGTGCAGCGTGGCCACTTCATTTCAAACTTAGCAGCTGTGTTGCTGGGGCTCATTGTATTCTAGCATGTCACTGATTATTCCAGTTTTATAATGATTTTTAAAAATACATCTCTTTTGAATACCTGAGAGATGTTGTTTTCAATAATTGTTGCCAGCTTGTCCAGCCCCTTAGCCACACGGTAGCCCACAGATGACCGAGGCGCAGTGGAATGCCCCGTGCAGTACATTACTGTCGCATCGTGATTGACTTTGGAAGCAATTTGATATTGAAGTGCTTTGATATCCTAATTGACACAGAACAAGTTTTTTTCCTGATCTCCAAGTAGAATTTTGTAACCCACTTTGCTATTTTTTAAAACATTTTGTAAAAATGTGTCATTTCTTGGGGAGTGGTCATCCATCAACAAATATCCAAACTGCTACTTTGTTATATATAAAATACTTTTATTGAACCCAATGATATAATAAGTATTTTGAAAGAAGAAATGAAATTTTTTTCAATATTATTCAGTATTTTTATCATAGAAATCTTGAAATCAGCTTAAGCTAATTTGGTTTTATTACAAAAGACTATAGCTTTCGGTCAGAATGATATTTGGTGATGGAAATGTGTCCATAATTTATTGTTACGGTTGAAACATTTGAATTTGAATTTTGTCATTTGAAGCTTAAGTAGTTAAATATTTCAATTTGTTCTGTGCCTTTAGTTTAAATTATTTCAGGATTTTTTCAGATAAATTTAAATTATGGTGTGATAATCTTTCTTGATGGAAATAAAAGTCATCGTTTCCATAATAGCAACATTGTATCTTTTCTGGAACAGCAGATGTTGACTCAGTGTGTGATGCTTGTTTTTGTTTGTGGCACCACTGTGGTCATTACAATACCCCCAGCGTGAAATCTCAGGGTCACAAGTCCATCTTCTAGTCCTCGTTCCCGTAGGCAGCATGCACGTGACCCCTGCTGACTCTTGCACGTTTCGCCTGTGCAGAGCCTCTAGGCGTGTGGCTACCAAGTTCCAACCTGAAACTCGACTAGTACTTATGTTGAAATGAAAATACCTTGGATATATTCAGTTATACAACATATATTATTAAAGTTAATTTCACCCATCTATTTTTACTTTTTAAAATGTGGTTACCAGAAGGACCGTGAGGGACACGTGCAGCTTGCCCAGCATTTCTCTTGCACGGCAGCCCTGCTGCCCTCGCCCTTTCACTGGCACAGCACTAACCAGCCAGGCAGTCCTTACGTGGCTCCTCTTCTGGAGCTTTGATCATTCCCTGCATTAAAAAATTATTTCACCAAAGCATCGCAGGTTCGATTCCCAGTCAGGGCACATGCCTGGGTTGCGGACCACATGAGCGGCAACCACACATTAATGTTTCTCTCCCTCTCCTTCTCCCTCCCTTCCCCTCTCTAAAAATAAATAAATAAATAAATAAATAAATAAATAAAATCTTTAAAAAAACAAAGTCCCTGGCTTTTTAGTAAATTGTGTTCAAAGCAAGACCACTGTGTCTGACTCCTAATCTGGTTTTCCAGACAACTGTGCAGTCCCATTTAACTCCCGGAACCCCAGCCCACGCCCGCATACTGCCCCCATACACACTCTTACAGAGTTCCCTCTGCCACTTCCCGCACTGCCCTCCCTCTGTGCCTCTCACACAGGCCCGCATTTGGAGGTGTAGCCGGAACACAGCCCCATGTTAGCTTGCTCTTAGCTCCACTTCCACTTTCAACAGAATTATCCTCCTTGTGATGGAACCTCAGCCAGCCTTCATAGTTGTGCAATAAACCAGGACTATCTTCTGGAGGACAGGCCCCTTGTAGTTCAGGCTACCCTTGCTAGGTGAGTGTCCTAGGATCCCATCTGTATCAGTGTACCAGCTGGCATTGTGAGAGTCTGCGTTCAGTTTCAGTGAATTCTTTTTGAAAACTCTTTCAACACATTTGCCCATTTCATGATGGGTGATTTCCGAGCACTGAGTGAGTGTTCAGCAGTTTTTGACCAAAAACAGCATGACCCCCATGCCCCACCCTCCCTATTCACCCAATCTCACCCTGAGCAACTTGTTTTTTGTTTCCCCAGATGAAAAAAAGTCCTCAAGGGAAATGTTTTGCTATATGGAAGAGGTGAAATAAAAAACAGCCAAAGCACTAAAAGACATCAAAATTGATGAATTCAAAAAACTGCTTTGAGCAGTGGACAAAACATCTCTATAGGTGCATTGTATCAAATGGAGAGTACTTTCAGGTGACTGAAGTTTAAACATGTAAGAATAAATACACAACTTTTCATAAATTTCATTTTAGGGGATCTCCCTTCATATGTATTATGGCTCTGACACCTACCTAATTACTGTCACTGTATTAGCAATTTTGGAAACCACTGAAACCCCAAGTCTGTAGCTCCCTCAGTTTATAGTCTGAATATCCTATTGCTTTAAGGTACCTCGTCTTAGTTCCCCAAACTAACACTGTGTCAAACACGGGCCAACTTTCTCTCCCATATTTCAATCTAAACTCTTATCAGAGTAACTTTTCTAAACACTAACCTTGAGCATCACTCTCATCATATCCTTGCACTGTTTAAAATTTGTCAGAGGTTCTCCACTGTACAGGAGGAGGTCAGAGGGCTTGGCATGGCATTAAAGGCTCCTCCTGGCGTGACCCCTGGCCTGTTCTTTAACTGTACCTTCCACCCTCCTTGTCTCAGATCCGAACCACCACCCATGCCCCTCACACCCCTGCCCTTCTGTGTCCACAGGGGCCAACTTGGCTCAAGCAATGGGAAACCTTTACCAACCTCTTAGGGCAAGCATTTTTTTTTCTCTTAAAAGGTTTTGTTAAAGTTAGTTTTTTACTCATGGATGTGCACTAGGAGGAAGAAAACAAACTTGTCAGGTGGGTGCTTGATGGCCACTGTCAGTAGCAGTTTTTAAAAGACATTAAATATTAGAGATTCTATACCTTCCGAAGAGCCCGAGGTATTTCAGAGGAAGAATCTAGGCCAGCATCCATTTCCCGTACTAGGATCCCGCCCAGGACACCACATTACATCTGGTTGTCCTGTCTCCCTGGGCTCCCCTGGGCTCCCTATTTGTCACACTTCCCTTATGGGTGAGGATCTTGGAGGCCGCACCGGTCAGGGATGTTGTAGAAGGCCCTCTACTGGAATTTGCCGGGTTTTCTCATGCTTGGTCTGTGGTTACTGGTTTGGGGAAGGAAGATCGCAGTGAAGTGCCATTTTCCTTGTGTTGTATCAAGTGTATGTACCCGACAGAATCTGTGACTGTGAATTCAGTGTTGACCTTGGTCACCCACCCTAAGTTGTGCCTGTTAGGATTCTCCACAGTAGAGTCACTCTTCCCTCCCCTCCCCCCAATACTGTACTCTTTGGACAGAAGTCACTATGTACAGCCCACATTCAAGGATTCAAGGAATGGGGAGTTCTGCTCCCCACTTTCATTTTTGAACTATCAGGGAAGTGAGGGAGCACCAGCGAGGAAGTAGAACCCTTGGCTAATAATATCAGGAGCTTATTTCTTTCCTAAAACCCTCCCTCGACTCTGCTATTTCACAGTAAAATTCTTGGAATAGATGTCTCCATTTTCTGCTTTTTTTCACTCTTTATTTTAAAATTTATCTAACAGTTTTTCCAACACAAAAGGTTGCGAAAATCACAATGAACACTTGTGTACCTACCACATAGCGAAGGAAAACAGAGACACTGCTGTTAAAGCCCCTTTCCCATTCGGACTGCTTTCTTTCTGATTTCCCATGTGTCTCTTCATACTCATACGACCTGTGTAGCCTTCCAATGCAGTTTCTTTGTGCCTGTTTTTTATAGAAGTGATACCATGCTTATATGCTGTTTGGCAGCTAACTGCTTTTGCATCAGTAGGATTCATTCATGTTTGTCCTATGTAGTTCAAGTTCATTTTCATGGCTTTATATTTGAGTGACAATTTTATACTTGTTCTTTAGTTGATGGACTTTTATTTCCTTTATGTTTGTTTTTTGCCATCACTGACAATGCTGCTGTGACCACTCAGAAATAAGCCTCCGTGTGCCCCTGGTAGAGTTACTCTCTGGCAGTGCTTATGCATCACTAGCTGCACAGAAGAACCCATCAGAATGATGGGGGTGAAATGCAACTCATTTGGTTCAACCAAAAATCATTTTCCTGATTACTGGTGAAATCCAGTATCTTCTCACATGTTTAGCATCCATTCCAGTGTCCTCTTTGGTGAATAACTAGTTTGAAATTTTCTTTTTTGTTGTTTTATTTTTTAAAGTATATTTTATCGATTGTGCTATTACAGTTGTCCCTTTAATTCATGTCCATGGGTCATACATATAAGTTCTTTGGCTTCTACATTTCCCATACTATTCTTGCCCTCCCCCTGTCTATTTTCTACCATTTATGCTACTTATTCTCTGTACCTTTTCCCCCGCTCTCCCACTCCCCCACTGATAACCCTCCATGTGATCTCCATTTGTGTGATTCTGTTCCTGTTCTAGTTGTTTGCTTAGTTTGTTTTTTGTTTGTTTGTTTTAGGTGTGGTTGTTAATAACTGAGTTTGCTGTCATTTTACTGTTCATATTTTTTATCTTATTTTTCTTAGATAAGTCCCTTTAACATTTCATATAATAAGGACTTGATAATGATGAACTCCTTTAACTTGACCTTATCTGAGAAGCACTTTATCTGCCCTTCCATTATAAATGAAAGCTTTGCTGGATAGAGCAATCTGGGATGTAGGTCCTTGCCTTTCATGATTTGGAATACTTCTTTCCAGCCCCTTCTTGCCTGTAAGGTCTCTTTTGAGAAATCAGCTGACAGTCTGATGGGAACTCCT
>CM052539.1:92248805-92268806 GCA_028533065.1 Trachops cirrhosus
GTGTGTATTTCCTTGAGTCCAACTTCTTTGGGACTCTCTGAGCCTCCTGGACTTCCTGGACGTCTATTTCTTTTGCCAGATTGGGGAAGTTCTCCTTCATTATTTGTTCAAATAAGTTTTCAATTTCTTCCTCTTTCTCTTCTCCTTCTGGCACCCCTATGATCCAGATGTTGGAACATTTAAAGATGTCCTGGAGGTTCCTAAGACTCTCCTCATTTCTTTGAATTCTTGTTTTTTTATTCTGTTCTGTTTGAATGTTTCTTTCTTCCTTCTGGTCCAAACCGTTGATTTGAGTCCCAGTTTCCTTCCCATCACTGTTGGTTCCCTGTAGATTTTTCTTTATTTCACATAATGCAACCTTTATTCTGCCTGGGTCTTTTTTATGCTGTTGAAGTATCCAGTGAGTTCCTGGAGCATCCTGATTACCAGTGTTTTGAACTGTGCATCTGATAGGTTGGCTATCTCTTTGTTGCTTAGTTGTATTTTTTCTGGAGCTTTTTCTGTTCTTTCATTTGGGCCTTTTTTTTTGGTCTGGGTCCGCCTGTTACGTAGTAAGGGGTGGAGCCTTGGGTGTTCACCAGGGCCCAACAACACACAGGGCTGCTTTGTGTCCCTGTCTGTGGGGGAGGGGTCTGAGGGAACAATGCTGCTTGCTCCGTTCTCTGCTGGTTTTCAGTCACTTCCCCCACTACCCACAAGCAAATTGGGCCCTTCTGGTGCTGATTCCCAGGTGGGTGGGTTTGTGTACGTTCTAGGACCCTGTGGGTCTCTGCAACAAACTCTCCTATGAGACTGGGAGTTTCTCCTGCCACGTCAACCCCCACAGGTGTTTTCATTCAGAGGTTGAGGCTTTATTTCCCTGCAGTGAAAGTCTGTGTTGAGCAGTCTGTCTCGCTCCCCAGTTGTTTCTCCCTGTTTATCTGCATGCGAATGTGGGACCACCTGGTCCGCAATCTACCACCTCACCAGGTCTGCCAGCCACCACCTTGCCTCGAGTCCTCTCCCCACAGCTGCCCATCTCCACCCCTCCTACCGGTCTAGATGAATGTTTCTCTTAACTCCTTGGCTGTTGGACTTCATACAGTTCGATTTTTCTGTCAGTTCTGGTTGTTTTTTGTTTTTAAATTGTTGTTGTCCTTCTTTTGGTTGTGCGAGGAGGCACACTGTGTCTACCTATGTCTCCATCTTGGCCAGAAGTCCTGTTTGACCATTTTCTAACAGGCTGTTTGCATTTTTCTTATTTATTTAGATTTTTTTTTATTCAGGATATTAATACTGAGTGGATAATCTGTAGTGCAAATATCTTCCTGTGATTTGTGACTCTTCAACTTTGTAACAATGTGATTTACTGAAGTTTATCATTATAATGTAGGCAAATATATACATATTCTTTTTTATCTGATTTTCAAATTTCTTCTGCCAGTTTTTTCTTTTGTCCACTTACATTTTATTTTTTCCTTCAACTTACTTTACTCTCTGTGCTTTATGTTTCCTTCCGCTGAATTATGAATCTGCTTCTGTTTGTTTAGTGGTTATCCCCAGTTCTTCTTTGTGCATACTTAACATGAAGTCTTGAGCTGGTCAATAGCTTTGTCCTCCCCCTGCACCATGCAGGGGACTTAGTCTCCAGACACCCTACAGTCTAACATGTTTTTTAATATTATTTATTTATGGAGGGGAAGGAAGGGAGAAAGACAGGGAGAGAAACATCAATTTCTTGCCTCTCTCACACACCCTGATAGGAACCAAACTTGCAATCCAGGCATGCGCCCTGACCGGGAATCGAACCAGTGAGTTTTAGTTTTGCAAGTTCATGCCCAACCCACCGAGCTACACTGGCTAGGGCCTTCCTCCTTGTCTTTTTCCCCCAACTAGTCATTTTCATTTTTTAAATAGTCAAGATTTGTTTAGTTTATGAACTATGGTAAAATACAGAACAACTGAAATAAGCACAGTTTGTGGTAGTTCTTAACATTACAGTAACATCCCACAAAGACCATGCAGGACACAGAAGCCCAGAGGGGATTCATGGCAACATGTTAACCTGCACAATCAAGTTGAAGTACAAATGTAAGGGAAGATTTCATAAAAGCCTGGGATGCAGCAACATCATCACCATCATGTTGCCCATTTCCAAGCTAGGTCGCTGAAGCAATTTCTCGTTTGAGGGGCTGGAGGGTAGAGGGAAAAGGCAGTCCAAGAAAGATTACTGTCACCGGTTTTCTAGAACAAATGCAACTTGTGTTACAAATCCAAAGACATGTTGTATAGGAAAAGCTGGAAGGCAGACTTAGAGGGTTCGTTTTCTCAAGATACATACAGCACAGAACTCGCAGGTTTCAGATAGCGAGGGTCTTTGTGCT
Organism: Trachops cirrhosus; assembly: GCA_028533065.1. Taxonomy (NCBI): domain Eukaryota; kingdom Metazoa; phylum Chordata; class Mammalia; order Chiroptera; family Phyllostomidae; genus Trachops; species Trachops cirrhosus. The sequence continues at coordinate 92,251,169 of CM052539.1, forward strand.
CCCTCCTAGCTGCTACACTCTACTCACAGAAAGACCATGGAGCTACAAATCCCACTGCTACAACTTTGAGACTTGATATCCATCCTTTTGTGTATTAAAGTGGGCCATTGCTTTGTGGTTCCTCCAATACTTGAAGCTTTAGTCAGATAAATGGATGGTTAAAATTACATTTAAAGTTAACAAAACTGCATTTCAGCTTTAAAGGGTATGTCACCCAGTTCAACACACCTGAAGTTGTCATGTTACAGTATAGCAGAGCCCCATTGATTCAGACTTAACTCACTGGGAACTTGAGTGCTTGGACAGAGTTGAGGTTAACTTGGCATGTTATGTAAGAATTGACACCCTGGCCGGGTGGCTCAGTTGGTCAGGGCATCATTCTGTGCACCAAAATGTTACAGGTTTGATCCCCACCAGGGCACAGAACTAAGCTGCAGGTTTGATTCCCAGAGTGGGAGGCAAACGATCAATGTGTCTCTCTTACCTCTCTCTCTCTCCCTACTTCCCCCTCCCTCCCCCCTCCCTCTCTCTCTCAAACCGATAACTATATCTTTGGGTGAAGTTTTTTTTTAAAAAAAGAATCGATGAATAGAAGGTGGGATATTTACGCTACATGTAGAAGTGTACCATCTTCATGTTGCCTTAAGGACTTGAAGAATACCCACTCATGTTCAACTGATTGATATGTTTCTTTCCCACGTAGTCATTTAGACAAGAATTTATTCAGCACCAACTGTATGCACACTATGTGCACAGTGCATCGATGGGCTCTGGACCACTTCTTTAAAACACTGAACTTCATCCTCCATAATTCAGACTTTTCTTCCATTCGTCCACATTTGTCAATAAGCCATAGAAATTACACCAGCCTGGTGAAGTGCTGCCTGGTCACTAGCTAGGAATTCATGATTGAGCTTTCCCTCTTCAATCTCTCTCCTCTGCTTCTGAAGGAAGGGCCTCAACACCTCAGGGTTCTTATTGAAAGCTCTTTTGCCATTTCACAGTGTAAATCTATTCCTTTAACCAAGCTACTAGTTCATTGCTATGGCAACACAAAAGCTCTTTAGAAGTAAAGCTGTACCTGTCAGCACAGTACCTGCTGGCTGCGATGGGCCTGAGGTAGAAGACGCTGAATGTAACCCCACACAGGAGCAGACTAGCCTTGGAAACCTGTTGGCACCCTGTGCAGGGCAGTGTGCCTGCCTCCCGCAGGAGGAGGCGGAGTGCCCAGCGGCTGTGTGCCAGGCACTTAGAGATTTCCATCTGTGCTCCGTTCACTCACCTGCAAGTACCGCTTTGAAGTCGGGCTCTTTCACCAGCCTCTGTGAGTACTCACCTTGTTTCCTGAGCCGTTTTCAGTTTCAGGTGAACCCAACCACAGCCCCTCCTTGGATTGCCTGCAGACGTGACCTCAAGAGAGGTGAGGTTAGAAAGAGCTGTTGTGAGGATCTGATGGATGAGAAGCAGCAAGTGTCCAGTATCAAGGTTCAGAAGGCAAAGGCAGCTGTTAAAAATAAAGTTTTTCTTTACTTTGTCTAGATTTTATCAAAAAGTCTTCTCTCACCCACTAACTCTAGAACCAATCTAAGAATGCCTTAGGTCCTGGGATGTGTTGAGCATACCCCCGCCTGGGAACCTGCCGCACCAACTCTCCTCCCAGGGAAGTGACACCTCAGTTGTGCAGATTTGCCCCCTCTCTGCCTGTTTCCTGTGTCAGTGCAGCAGGCCTTTGGGGTCAGAACCCTGCTCCTCACCCAGCCTCTTGGCAGTGTGGGCTAGACTCCTGCTCCCGGGGTCCCAGCCTGTGCTGGGGTAGGTGGGCACCTGTGGAGACTGGTAGGCACTCACAGTAGCAAAGCTTATTCTGTGGGTAATTAGTAAATGTCTAAAGCACAGGTGGCAAACACAAGGCCCGTGGACCGAATCCGGCCCTCCACCTTGTTTCATCCGGCCTAGCGCCTTGTTTCTACCCGGAGGCAGGGCCGAGCTCCTTGCCCCTAGTTAAATAGTTACATTTGTACAGTCCTAAAATTACATTCGGTCCTTTGAAGGTAACTTTGAGGCTAATGTGGCTCCTGGTAAAAATGAGTTTACCATCCCTGGTTTAAAGAAAATGAATTCTTGTCTCCTCTTATTCAGAAGTCATTCCAAAGGAGATGATGTCCTCATGTCCTCCTAGTCCCCACAGTCTTTTCTGCATTGGCCTGAAATCATAGACCCTTAGAATTGGAAGGTCCTTATCCATGTTTCTAGTATAAGAATCACTTCTATAATATGATCCCCTAGCTTCTGCTTGAATGCTTCAATGACAGGGGCCTCACTACTTCATTTCAGGTTTTTTCACTCTTGGGTGAGTCTAATTGTACGTCATTGCAGAAAGAGTTTGTACGTGTCCCTCTTTCCAACTGGATTGTGAAAAGAGCAAAACTATCCTTCATTTGTTTTAATATTTAAATGAATATTAGGCAAGCACAAAACACTGATTAAACTTTTCATTTACCCCATAAATATTTAGCATTTACTATGTACCAAGTCCTGTTCTAGGCACCCAGAATCCATCAGTTAACAAGACCAAGTTACTGGCAGCCCCTGACCTGGCATTCTGAAGAGAATAACAAGCAACACGTGATATAATTTTAAGTGATGACACTACGGAGAAAGTGAACAGAGGGGGGCGGAGACCGTGTGCGAGAGGCGCTCCGGCAGGGCCTCTCCAAGGAGGCACCACCAGGTCAGTGGCACGTGGGGCTGTGCGTGATTGTTGAATGGTTATTGGAAGCTTTTCTCCCATTCAGAGGCCAACGCTCCAGGGCAGCCGTGCCAACGCGATGGGCGCTGGGCTCACAGCACTGTAACTGCCAACCAGCTCAGGCTGGCCCTGTCTTGTTTCTTACAAGATGCTGAGTGTTTTTCAGAGCCAAGAGAACAAAACTGCTGGTCAAGCAGTCAGAGTATTGGCAGAGGGAAAAGTGTTGCAAAACACACCAGGGCCAAAGTCCCTCACACTGACGGAACCAGAGGACCGGGTCGTGACCAGAGCCTGAGTGCCAGCACCCATTCAGAAGCCAAGGGTCTGTTGCTCAGGAGGACCCGGTGCTGAAACCCTGGATGGGGGAGACAGATTTGAGCCTTGTCTCCTTGCCGGTTGATTTCTCAAGAAAGCTTTTTTCTCCAAAGCCAGTGCCATAGCATTGGTTTTTATGTGTGTCGGCAGTGAGTTCTTGCTCAGTAACAGTACACCAGCTCTTTCCCTTCTGCTCTGTAGCAAAAGCACTGATGGATGCTGCTACTCACATGATACTGTTTTGTTATACTTATTTTTTATTCCTCACCCAAGGCTATGTTCATTTTAGAGAGAGAGAGAAACATTGATGTGGGAGAGAAATGTGAAGGGATTGCACCCGTAAGCACCCCAACCAGAGATCGAACCAGCAACCTAGGAATGTACTCTGACTTGGACTAGAACCTGCAACCTTTTGGTGCACGGGGCCACGTTCCAACCAACCGAGCCACCTGGCCAGGGCCATGTGATACTGATTTAGATGGAGGCCAGCTGTGTGGCATAGTGCATTGCAACAGGCAGGCCTAGGTCTGGACTGCCACTCACTAGCCTAAAAGACCTGGGCTATACCTTCTCATCCCTGGGAATTATCAAAAATCATGCTAAAAGTGAGTTATCTACCTTCAGAGTTTCTCTGAACTCTGAACTTTTGTTTACTCCCAATATTGTGTGTGTTCTAAACACCACACGCTAATCAGCAGGTTGTCCCATACACCTTAATCACAGAAGTGAGTCACCCTTCCCCAGACATGGTCCTAAGCCCTGCCAACAGGACTTCTGCTCATGCTGTTCTACCCCCACCCCCAGGAATGTCTCATCCAGCCTGTCAAGCCCTTCTGATCCTTCCAAGCCCAGCTCAAATGCCTGTTGCAACAAGGGTCCCAGCACCACTCCTCCAAATCCTTTCCCCGCTCCCCCACGGCCCTTCCTCTTGCATGCATCCTGTACCCCAGCGCCGGCAGCAGCCTGCATGGCTGCTCCTTAGTGGCCCAGAGCTCCTCCAAGGTCTGGGTATTTAGCCACTGAGACTCAGCACATGGTGTTTGTGCAGTGTTGCTGATTTAAATTCAGCAGAGGCTTCAGAGAAGCTGAAGGTAAAAATTGAGAAACAGTCTCTGTATTACATCCTTGGTGACTTTTAAGGGAACAGATTGCACAGAAAAGTTGAGCGAGGAAGACCCATGGTGAAGGGTTAAGGAGTGGAGGCTGAGGCAGCTGAGGCATTTGCAGGCTGCTGTTGCAAGAAGTTGGGCAGAATGTGCAAGTGTTTGTTGATGAAAAAACATGTGTTTAGTATCTGCTTTCAAACACTCCAGCAAACCAAGAAGAAAAAAAGAGATAAGGGAATAGAGGGAGTAAGGGAGTGTTTGAATATTTCCATCATAGAAATAGCACAATAGCAGTAAACCTGCAAAAAAGCTTGCAAGTGAGAAAAAATGGGTACAAATTCTGTACTAGAAACAGAAGAAAGTCATTTATTTATTTTTGTTGACCTATTTTGGCTTTGTTTTGAGGCAGATTTGCTTGTGTTTATCTGCTCTACATGTTCAAGAAGCACAAGTGACAGCTGTCTGACATAATGACCCCCGCATTCGTCTACAGCAGTATAATCAACAGGTACGGTCACACTTTTTGCATTCATCACAAACTTTTAATTGGATTCTCACAATATGGTGTGTGTTTGGCGTAGATAGTCACATTTGATAAATGAAGAAAACTGAGGTTAAGCAACTTATTTGCACATAACTGGCAAATAGAAAACATACCAGAAACCAGAACCCCCACCTACCCTTCCAACCCCGCTGCCCATAGCAAGACTCCACCTCACTGCACTTCAGTCACCTGGCCACAGCGCACACCCTGGAAACACAGGAAAGCAATGCCTTCCAACTCTTCTCACATCCGCCTTCCCTCAGCCCGCACAGCCAGCGCTCATTCAACAAACGTGAACACGAGTAGCACGGCCCTGCCGTTTGAGACGTTTACAGTGCAAGTAGCCTGGTCAGATGGAAAATAAATAATGTGTATTACTCTGCCAGACCTTTGGAGAGGTCAGAAGTTAAAATTTTACTGAGTAGGAATTTTGCTAGGTTGCAAACAGAGAAATCTATGTTCTGATTGACTCTTATCCTTGACTGAAAAAGATTGGCATTCTTGGTTCATCATGTCAAACTAGCTTATTTCAGCCCATCCTTTCTATCTGAGCTACTTTCCAATTTTCCACTTTAATTCCTAAACAGGGGAACTTTGTGGGAGGTCTTGTCAATTCCTGCTCTTGACACTGCCATTACATATCTTTGCAGAAATTCTCAAGGACGCTTTTGGGATTCAGACACTGCATGGGTTGAGAATTTGACATTGAAATTCAGTAAAAGATTTGGAGAACTCCAAAAATGCCACATCTCAACCTGAAAACAAATTATTTGGTTTCTGTGGTTAAGAGAAATTACAACTATTAACAGCTATTGGAAGTTGACTAAGTGCTGAGCAGTGTTCACATGCACTTATCCATTTGCTCCTCAAAAGCCCCCAGGCTAAATATTGCCATTATGCCAGTTCTGCAAGGAGAGGACACTGAGGCACACAGAGGTTAGCTTCTGGGGCTTTGAATCCACTGTGCTACATTCTGTCCCACATTCCTGCCAGGACCAGGCGAGACTCCACACCAGATAAGGGCTCCATCCCTTTGACTTTGCTTGTGAGCCCTGACCGAAGATCAGAAATCTACCTGCCTTTGCCTTTGTCTTTCTGTCTGACATTTGCCTCCCTGTGGTCACAATACTACTGTCCCCATCTGATATGGCTAAGAAGCAAGGGGAAGATGGAAACAGTGCCCCAGGAGGCCACCCCTGAGCCTCAATCAGTCGTTCCCTCAAGGGTTCCTGCTACCTGGGCAGAGTAGCACTGGGGGTCAGGCAGGAGTGCTCCGAGGGGAGCTCAGAATGGCACGGACTGAATGCACAGACTATGTTCATCCAAGCAGGTTTCTTCAGACTTTTAAGATTGTGTACTCCCTCCCTTAGTAAAGAATTAGGAACACTCACCTCCGCCTGCCCTAAAACATATGAATATTAATTATTAAGTATATACGATTCCATTAATATATAATAGGCTCATTATAAAATAAAATATGAAAATAAGAAAAGTAAAAGATGAAATAAATAATATTTCTAATGGTTTTAACTTATTAAAAGTATAAAAAAATCTTTTATCTCCATTAATAACTTTTAGTTGAAGCAATCTGATTTAGATACACATTATTCTTTCTTTTTTAAACCTGAATTTTGCATTTTGTGCTACAGAATCTGGAAGGACTGGTTCTAGGACTTAGTTTACATTGGCACTTGGCTGCCACAGACTAATAAGCCACCTCTCTGAGATGGCTGATTCCTGTGGAGGAAGGACTTCGTTGGCGAGGCTTACACACTCCCTTCTGTGTCCATCCACCAGTTGCACAAAGCTTATTGTTAAAATTGAGCTAGCATGTTTTCATCTTTTCTGATGTCTGTCCACTTTGCATGCTAATTCTAAGGTCTTGCAATTTTACATTTTGGACACATGGTTTCAAAACACTGTAAAGAAATTTAGTAGAATTTCATATAATTAGAAAATTGTGTTTCGTCTTTGGGTGCAGATGTATTTCCCCAAACTTTCCTTTTTCAAAATGCTTTCCCAATAGCATACATTTCCTCTGGAAACAAACACACACACACACACACACACAACTACATTCTCACTTATTGTTAAAGCATCTTTTCCTTCAAATATGGGCTTGTTGGCTTTCCTAAAATAAGTGCTGGTGGCCCAAGACCGTCAGGTCCAATTAGACCCTCACTGTTCTTTTGTGCGGTGAGGCTGCTGAAGGGCTCTTCCTGGGAGGGGCTGAGGTCTCGGCTCAGTCCTTTCCTCTGTGCTCACCTGTACCTTCATCACCAGCATTGCCCACCTGCCATTTCTTTGCAGTCATCATTTTTTAGGGGTGCCCCCATCCATTTTTGAAGTTTAATTTAGTTAACCCTAAATAATAAAATACTAAAATCCACTTCACTGGATGCATACAAAATGCACTAAGTCACAACATGTTGAAAACGAATGGAGCTATAAGGGTCCCCTCTGATACCCCTTTGAGAACCACCTCTCTTTTTGATGGTCCATCTGGTATACTGCATGATGTGTGGCTTTGACATTCAGAGTGAGTGAGGATGCCAGCATCAATCTGTATTTTAACTATTTGTAAAGTTTAATTTTTTTAGTTTGGGGGAAAAATGAATAGAATTCTAATATTTTCTTTCCACCACCCAAAGACACTAAGGAGGATGCACCTCCCCCTCCCTGCCCTCTGCTTCCGGGAACCACTTGGGAGTAAGGAGCACAGATGGGGTGTGTGTTTGCTTCACCATCTCCCAGCCCCAATGAGGTAAAACTTCCCCTTCCTACCTATCTGGCTACGGATACCACAAAGGCCCAAGGTGGACCAGGTAAACGGCACATCTGACCTCTAAAACCACTGCTGGCTCATTATGGCCACAGAATAAAGTTCAGATGCTTTTGTCGGACTAATCTCTACAGGGGACCCATCACTCACTGGCCCAACATGCCTTTGGGGTCTCACACTACCCTCCAGCTCCGCCTGGGACTTGTCCCTGTTCCTCTGCATCTGCTGCCGCTGCTCTCAACCCCTCCCTGCGCCCCAGGGCCCTCCACCCTGGACCTCTATCTGCCAAAGCTGGTTCCCTGCTCACTGCCTCCCTGCAGCCTTTTCCAACTGTCCCCTTCAGAATGAATGACTCCCTCATCTCTGCCCCACAGCACGCCAATCATCCCTCCGTCCAGGATCCAGGTGTCCAGGTGTTGATGCTGAATTGGGGCAAGGCTGATGCCTCGCTGTCTCTGCATTCCCCTTGCTGAGCTGCTGTCTGCGGGGTGTGTTTGTGAAACTGTTTACATTTTTCAATTAAAACAGACATGTTCTCTTCTGCACGTGGTTTCTCACCATCTGCGGGCCTTCTTTCGGAGCCCCGGAGCTGACGACGTTAACCGTGCCTAGTCACTCCCTATGGTCGCCCATTATCATTCCCCTTCCCTCTGTTCCTGTCCTCCTTTGGGACTCTGTCCCCATCGAACTGTGACCACGAATACCAGCTCTGGGCTACACGCTTGCTGCTCAGGAGTAGCCTGGAAGAAGGTAGCAGTCGAGGGACTGGATGTTTTTTTCTGGGCCACTGCAGTGGCCAGGGCATCAGAAACCCAGGAGGTGGGCACCTCCCGAAAGTGCTTGGGGAATGGGGTGGGGGGAGTGGGAGCTGGACGCGTTCTCACGCCCTCTGGTGGCCGAAGGACATGACCACCCTCTTGCTCCCCAGGGTTAGCTCCCTATCCTGGGAAGCAGGTGCAGGGGAGGCAGGCCCCAGCAGTAGGGCAGGCTCTCTGAGGCTACATAAATCCTACATGTATGAAGGGAGTGGGTGGACGCCCTCCCTCGTATGAAGAGCTCACATCGTTGGTATAAAGTAGAAAAGCTAGGTGTGCAAACATTGCCCACCTTCATGTGGGTATTTCTCCATAGTGAGTAACTAAGACAGCAATTTGGCTTGTTCACTGCATGTGACTTTAGCATCTATGGTATAGAGCTCTTTGAATGTCACTGTTGTTGAGGTTTTCATAATTATGTACCTTCAAAAGATGTTCAATGTAATTCTGATCATACTCCTCTAAAAATGCCTCAGATTAAAAGCTTTTGCTGGCTCTTTAGACCGTGGGCCTGCAATTATAGAAAATGAACTGCATTTTAGCTTTCCATTGAAATTAATAACAGCGGTTCCCCAGTTGACTCTGTGAATAGTTAATGGAACAAACAAGGCACTTCAGTACAATATGGGTTGGAAAGCCATTTGAGCAAGATTCTGGGTTTCAAATGGGAAAATAATTCTTACAATGCAAACCTGCCTCCTACACACAATGGGCAGTAGGTGTTTCTTCAAAATAAAAACTCAGCTATTTAACAAACGGTTAACCATACCTCCCTCAGCATGTTACTCTGATAAAAAACCGAACTCTGGTAAGTTACCCAACTCCTGGTATTCAGCCCTGCAAGGGTCCTTAGAGGAGGTACAGATGGACCTCCTTACTGCCAATGAAGAAACTCAAGTTCAGAGAGGTGGAGTGTTTTCTACAGACACTAAGTCTGGCAAGGGACAGAGATAAAAGCAGAATCCAGTCTACTGACCCAGAGCAAAGCAAACCCTACAAAGTAAGTATTACCATTTTCACTTTATCGGCAAACAAATTAAGTAAAGTAACTTGCACAGTGCATCTCCTTGGCCTCTCCTGGTAAGACACCTGGAGTGAGAATTACTGACTCATGATGGGGGGTCTCCACTCTTTCCCCATCAGTTGGCACCTCTCAGTCCCGCTCCCAAGTCCTGTGTCTGGTCCCATTGTTGGGAGGGGACTTTAGGAATACTTTGGCTCAGGACATGCCATTTTTACTCTTTCCCCCCGAAATCCAAATCACCTGCTTTTGGGAAACTTCACCTTTATAGAGTCTGGATGTCAGGGAGAAATTTTAAAAGTAGTCTAGACAGGTGCTGGTGGTGAAAAGAACCTAAGAGGGGTAGAGATTAAAAGAGTTCAGGTAATGTTAAGATGGCGGCATGAGAGGAGAAAACTTGCCCAGCCTCTTCTCATTTGGAAGCTCAATTGTGTCAGGCACGTTCCTGGTGCCATTTGAGGCTACATCATTTCACATACATTCACTCCTTATTTCACTCTCCCGTGTACATCAGGAAGAGGGTGAGTGACATAGAAATATTGTACCTGGGACATAGTAGAAGATTCCAGGTAAATTAGTGAGAAGCTGTTATGGACTTCCCAACATTAGACTGTAGTGGGCATTTGGCTCAATGCAGACACTTTAGTAAGAATAACACTCTTGACAGATGGCCAACAGGTACCTGAAAAGATGCTCGGCATCACTGGTCATCAGGGAAATGCAAATTAAAATCACAATGAGATATCACCTCATACCTGTCAGAATGGCTGTCACCAAAAAGGCAAGTGATAACAAGTGCTGGCGAGGATGCGGTAACTCTTGTGCATGGTTGGTGGGAATGCAAATTGTTGCCACTTTGAAGGAAAAGAATGTGGAGGCTCCTTGAAAGTACTAACTTGAAAAGATCTCTGCACTTCCATGTTCACTGCAGCATTGTGTACAATAGCTAAGATGGAAACAACCTAAGTGTCCATCTGAGGATGAATGGATAAAGAAAACACACACACACACACACACACACACACACACACAGGAATACTGAGTACATTCAGCCATAAAAAAGAGTGAAATCTTGTAATTTGCAACAACATGGATGCACCTTGAGTCGAGGCACCTGAGAAGAGACTAATGTCACAGGTCGAAGTTCTGTCTTTGGGGTCCTCTTAGGTGATTTTTTACCTCAAAAAATCAGAAAGCTAGGCAGGAGAGCTAAAAGGTTAGATGACCAAATATCAGGATTCAAAAACATCTTAGTAAGTTGTAACTAAAATAAAGAGCTTTTAAAAGGTAAAGTGTCTCATTTAAGTTCAAATAAATAGTTGCATAAGTATAAGATGGGGAAAAAGTTAAAAATTCTTGACAGCCCAAATTCAATATGAACTTGGTTGCTAGTGCAGATTTCAACTATATTAACACATTTGAGCAGAACATGTACAGGAAAGGAGGGAGTGGCCCCATTGTCCTTTTCTGTGAGCATGCGACATCCACTTCCTGTGTGCACTCCTAAAGGTTGACATGGGAATCTGGATTGTGTCCAGAAAGGAGCTCTGGAGTCCTTGTCATGTGCGTTAGGAAACCGCGTGTTTATCCTGGGATGGCCCAAGGCACACACCTGCTGTCCTCATCAGTTTGCACAGCAGCTGTGTGGAAGAGGCGGACAGCTCCACACGGGGCTGAGCGAGGGCTGAGTTGGGAATTGTAGGGACACAGGTCAGGGCTCAGAGTGTGCAGGCACTTCTTGACAATCCCAGGCATTTAAGTATGCAGCCGGGCCTCCAGAAGGTTGCATGTCAGACCCCTGCGGACAGAGCCATGTCCCGCCCATCTCGGTGTCCCCCAGAGCACCACTAGTGGGAGCATTCACCATTCGTGGTTAAGGTTTGGTGAGTACCGAATGGCATTTGCATACCCCACCCACCATTCCCTCTTCATAAAGTGACTGAGATTCTGGGCATAAATTCCAACTGAGAAGGCATGTGGATGCTTCCATGTTCTCTTGAAGACTTTAATGGTTTCCATTTTCATCTAGAAACACTGGAGTTTAAAAGAACAAACAAACGAAAACCCTGCCATCATAAATTTTGGAAACGTGTGCATTGCCCATTGCTTGTCTTTTCAAACCTATGTTTAAAATTTTTAAATTTTGTAACATTTAATAGATACAAAATAATTCCTATGATAAGGCATAATTAACTTTATCTTATTTGGGAAGCACTTTCATCACCAAGCCTTTATTGTATGAAATGTTAAAGGGACTTATCTAAGAAAAAGAAGATCAAAAATATGAACAGTAAAATGACAACACACTCACACCTAACAACAAATGAACCTAAAACACCAAAAACCAACTAAGCAAACAACTATAACAGAAATAGATTCACAGAAACAGATCACATGGAGGGTTATCAGTGTGGAAGGGGAGAAAGAATGGGGGAAAAGGTACAGGGAATAAGAAGCATAAATGGTAGGTACAAAATAGACAGGGGGAGGTTAAGAATAGTATGGGAAATGGAGAAGCCAAAGAACTTGTATGTATGACCCAAAGGCATGAACTAAGGGACGGGGAATAACAGTAGGCAGGGAATAACAGTAGGAGGGGGTACAGGGGAGAGGGGAATAAAGGGGAGAAAAAAATGGGACAACCATAATAGCATTATCAATGAAATAGTTTTTTTTTAAAGGTAAGGCATAATTAAAACAAAAAAGAACCATGAACCCACCACCTGATCTGAAAACTATGAGGTCCCCAAAGTCATTAAAAGCAGTGGAGTTTCCCTCCTTGAGCCCTCTGCCTCATCCTCAACCCTGGGGCAACCACTATCCTAAATTTTCTGTTTCCCTACTCCCTTTCCTTTTTTTAGTTACAATTTTATAATATCAAGTTGAATTTTGCTTGATTTTGAACTTCATAAAATATTATGCTATATGTTGGCTCTTCTGAGATTTTTTTATTCAACATTCACCCGAGATTCACCCTTATTTTGCATATTGCTGATAGCCGCCCCTTTTAACAGCTGTATAATATTCCATTGTGTGATCATGCCGTGATGTCTTTATCCATTCTATTGATGGACATTTCAGTCACTTCCAGTTTTTGCCTGTAAAGAACAGTGCTGCTGTGAACATTTTTATAGATGCCTCTTGGCACCCAGGTGCAAGAGTAACAGCGACTCTAGGGCATGTACCTAGAAAAGGAATTGTTTGGCCTCCATATTTTTTCCTGGGTGGATGAAACACTTTATGCTCCTGTCAGCAGTTCAAAAGAGGGTTGATTGAGATGAGATGGCTCTGCTGCATTAATTTACAGTTGTCTCCTTATTAAGATAAGATTGTCATCTTGCCTTAAGTTTATTTGCTGTTTACTTCTCTTCTGAAAAATATCTGTTCATTACTTTGGCCCATTTTGGGAGGTAATATGACTTTCTTTTTGCTATTGTGTAGTTCTTTAAAATTAATCCTTTATTGATTACATATATTATAAAATTTGATTCCCAGATTATAAAATAGTTTTTAAAATTTTGGAATAATTTTAGATTTACAGATGTTACAAAGGCAGTAAAGAAAATTCCATCTACTTCTCACCCAGTTTCCCCTAATGTTCACATCTTACATTACATTACATTGCCATAACAAATAAACCAACATTGGTATATGTGATTAACTAAACTCTAGACTTCATATGAATTTCACCTGTGTTTCCAGCAATGTCCTTTTGCTGTTTTAAGAACAAATTTGGGATAACATTGTGCATTTCATGGGAATTGCCTTTTAATTCTTTTTATATCATCTTTGATGAATGGAGTTCTCAATTTTAATGTAGTTTTGCATATGCCTATCTTTTTATTCATAACTAGTACTATGGAGAACTTAAGAAATTCTTCCTTTTTGAAATCACACCAAGTATATTCTCTGACCACAGTGCCTTAATTCAGAAATCAACAGCAAAAAAGAAGTAAACACCCCACACACAAATATGTGAATATTTAATAAAATGCTATTAAAAATTAATGGGTCAAGAAGAAATAAATGGTGAGATCAAAACATGTATAGAGACAGAGGACTCCTGGTCAAGATGGAGGTGTGATAACACGCTTCACCTCCTTGCACAACCACAGAGAGAGTTACAACTAAACCTCAGAACAACACCCAGAACTGTCAGAAAATCATACTGTATGGAAGTCCAACAAAAAAGCACTTCCAGAAGCCATGTTAATCCAGACTGGTAGGAGGGGCAGAGATGCAGAGACAGGCAGAGAGGTGAGTAGAGGTGGCCTGGCACAGAGAGGGGGCGGCAGAACAGGACGTCCCACATTCACATGTGGTGGATAAAAGTTGGGGGGAATACTTTGGAAAGGAGTGGTCCTAGCTCCAGGCCAGACTGCACAGCCCAGGGTTCCAGTGCTGGGAAGATAAATCCTCATAACTTCTGGCAGTAAAAACCAGTGGGAATTGGGACAGTGAAAGAAACTGCCAGATATTTGGGAGACTCCACTTAAAGGGTTGGATGGGTCTTTGATACATGCAAACGCACCCACTCTGGGGTTCTGTACCAGAGCAACAGCTAGAAGGGTGCCAGTCACATATGGGAAGTGGGTGAAGTGACTGGAAATGGGGCAAGTGCCAGGCAAACCTCCAGAAGCCAGACAGTGGCACTGTCCTCTCTCCAAGCCCTCCCCCCACACAGAGCCACAAAGCAGTGAAGTGGGTTGCCCCGCCCTAGCAATTACCTAACCTCTACCCCACACAATTTACAGATGCTTTCTACAACAGGCCATGCTACTAAGACAGGGAATTGAAGCAGCTCTATTTAATACACAGAAACAAACATAGGGAGGCTGCTGAATTGAGGAGACAAAGAAACATGACCCAAATGAAAGTACAGAACAACCCCCCCCAAAAAAGAACTAAACAAAACAGAGATAACCAACCTATCAGATGCAGAGTTCAAAACACTGGTAATCAGGATACTCAAAGAATTCATTGAGTATGGCAAAAACATAAAGGAAGAAATGAAGTTTACACTAAGTGAATTAAAGGAAAATCTACAGAGAACTAACAATGAAGGGGAGGAAGCCAGGATTCAAATCAACAATTTGGAACATTGAGAAGAAATAAGTATTTAACCAGAATAACAAGAAGAAATAAGAATTAAATAAAACAAAGATAGTTTAAGAAGCCTCTGGGGCATCTCCAAATGTACCAACACCTGAATTATGGGGATGCCAGAAGGAGAAGAGGAAGAGTAAGAAAATGAAAACTTATTTGAAAAAATAATAAAACAACACTTCCCTAATTTGGCAAAGGAAATAGATATACAAGTCCAGAAAACACAGAGAGCCCCAAACAAGTTGGACCCAAAGAGGAACACACAAAGACACATCATAATTAAAATGCCAAAAGTTGAAGATAAAGAGAGAATCTTAAAAGCAGCAAGAGAAAAGGAGAGAGTTACCTACCAAGGAATTCCCATAAGACTATCAGCTGATTTCTCAAAAGAAATTTTGCAGGCAAGAAGGGACTGGCGAGAGTATTCAAAGTGATGAAAAGCAATGACCTACATTCAAGATTACTCTGTCTAGCAAAGGCATCATTAAGAATGGACAGGTAGATAAAGTGCTTCCCAGACAAGGTAAAACTAAAAGAGTTCATCATCACCAAACCATTATTACATGAAATGTTAAAGGGGCTTATTGAAGAAAAAGAAGAAAATCAAAACTATGAACATTAAAATGGCAAGAAATTCACTAGGATGGACTAGGATTGATCGATGTAATGTACCACATTAACAAATTAAAGGATAAAAAAATATGATTGTATCAATAGATGCAGAGAAAGCATTTGATTAGGTAAAACATCCTTTTATGATTAAAACACTCAATAAGTATGGAAAGAAAGTAGTTCAACATAATAGAAGCCATATATGACAAACCCTCAGCTAATATCACACTCAATGGCAAAAAATTAAAATCTTTTCTCTATGATCGGGAATAAGACAAGGATGCCCACTCTCACCACACTTATTCAATATAGTACTGGAAGTCCTAGCCAGAGCAATTAGGGAAGAAAAAGGAAAAATAAGCAACCAAACTGGGAATCAAGAAGTAAAATTGTCACTTTTTGCAGATGACATGATTTTTTAAATAGAAAATGCCAAAAACTCCACCAAAAAAACTATTAGAAACAATAAACCAGTCCAGTACAGTGGCAGGATATAAAACCAATGTACAAAAGTCTACTGCAGTCCTATGTACCAACAAAAACATTTCAGAAAAAGAAATGGGAAAAACAATTCCTTTTGCAATTACAACAAAAAAAATAAAATACCTAGTAATAAACTTAACAAAGGATGTGAAGTATATACTGAAAACTACAAAGCATTATTAGAAGGTTGCAAAAGACATAGTGAAAGGAATTCCTACCCTTTGCGACAGCACGGACAGAACTGGAGGCTATTATGCTAAGTGAAATAAACCAGTCAGAGAAAGACAAATACCATACGATCTCACTTATAAGAGGAATCTAATGAGCAAAATAAACTAATGAGCAAAACAGAACCAGAGACATGGAAACATCGAACAGACTGACAGCTGCCAGGGGAAAGCGGGGAGGAGGGAATGGTGGAAAGAAGAGAAGGGAGTAGTCAAAGAACATGTATGAATGATCCATGGACATGGACAATGGTGTGGGGTTGGAATGTGGGAGTGGAGGTGGGGCAGGACAGAGGAGGGCAAGCGGGGGGAAATTGGGACAACACTAATAGAATAAAAATTTAAAAAGTTTTGAAAAGAGGGGACTGGGAAGATGGCAGCATGGTGTGAGGGAGCAGATTCCACTTCCCCCTACATACGGGAGAAAAACCTAGCTGATCTATGGAGGAACAGAGCAAACAGGCAACATTATCACAACATATATGAAAATAGGAGATAAAAAATTGTAGCGGACATTGAAAAACTAGACAGTAAGGAGACTACTTCAGGATAATAAGGGCCTAGGGATCAGTACAGGGACCAGGGAGGTCGCAGCCCCAGGCTTGGCGCTCCGGAGTCTGCCTCATGGCTCTTGGAAGAGAGCTGGGTCAACCGCTCCCTCCCTGGCCAAAAAAGGATTGAGCAGCACCAGGGGAGGCCTGTTTACTTGAAGGCACAGAGAGGGGAGTGAGGACTGAGAGGCACTCACACAGGGGCTGTGAGCACCCACGCATAGCCCTGGGAAGAGTGCACGCCCCAGCCTGTGCAGCCAAGGGCGGCCTGGCCGGAGGGCCTGGCCGTGCGCCCACACCCCAACCTGGAGAGAGTGTGGTTTTGTGGAAGACCTGGAGCCCACAGCTGTGAAGAAGGAAAAAGGTGTGGGTGCTCCGCGGGATCTCCGGTGCCCAGGCTGTGAATTTGGGGGAAGTGTACGCCCTTGGGATCCACAGAGTTCACACCTGTGAACCCGGAAAAGGTGGGGGCGCTCCTCAGGAAACCGGAGCCCACAGCTGTGAGCTCCAGAGAGCGTGCTTAGGAGCGCCCAGATCCCACACCCAGGGCCCTGCAGAGAGGCACCAGACCAGTCCTGGGGAGAATGCGGCTAGCCCTGGGGACAGTACGCCAGAGGCTGACTGAGTTCTGAACGGGAAGGGAGAAAAGTGACTCCAGTCACCCCTCAGCCTGCTGAAGACAGCAAGACCAGAAAAAATGGTTTGGCAAGTCTGAAACCAACAAAAGGCTTTTTTTGTTTGATTTTGTCTTTTTTTTTAAGTAACTTTTTATTTTTTAATTCTTATCATTTTTATGGAATCACTCAATTCCTTATGCTTCTCTTTCTTGGATTCTAGTGTTGATCCTTCTCCCTTTCTTTACAAATTTATCTCTTCTTCTTTCCATCCTCTGCTTTTTTACTTCCTTTTTTTGAACCTGCAAATAATTGCATATTTGTATTATCATTATTTCATTATTCTTACATTTTTTATTTAAATAGTATTTTGGTATTCCTCTTCTTTCTGTATAGTCTTCTTTGCTTGGCTGGTTATATTGTATCATTTGATAGGTTTCTCCTGTTATCTCATTCATAGTATATTGCTAATTTACTGTCCTTCTTTTGTGTTCCATTAGTAGACTACTCAAGGTTCTATACTCCCTATTCTTGTTATCTAGATCTCATGATTCTGTCATATGATTGTTGCTCTAATATTACTGTAAATAATAGCTGTTCCATACAATTGTAAATACTATACAACACCCTTCCCAGATCTTAGCCCACTTCACGGTTTCCTGAACTCTATTACTGTAGTGGTTAACTCTATTGTCTCACACACTTCACCTATT
>CM052539.1:92269306-92424853 GCA_028533065.1 Trachops cirrhosus
AACCTAGGTGCCCATCAGTAAATGAATGGATCAAAAAACTATGGTATATTTACACAACGGAATTCTATGCAGCAGAAAGAAAGAAGGAGCTCCTACACTTTGCAACAGCATGGATGGAGCTGGAAAGCATTATGCTAAGCGAAATAAGCCAGGCAGTGAAAGACAAATACCATATGATCTCGCCTTTAACAAGAACCTAAACAACAAAACAAAGAAACAAGCAAAATATAACCAAAGACACTGAAATAGAGGACAGGCTGACAATGACCAGATGGGAGAGGGGAGGGAATTTCAGGGGAATTTCAGGGGAGAAGGGAAGGGTTTACAGGAACAAATATAAAGGACACATGGTCAAAAACTAGGGGGGGTTGGAAATGGGAGGAAAGAGGGGAGGGATGGGTAGGTGGGCTGGAATGGGAATAAAGGATAGAAAACTGTACTTGAATAATGATTAAAATAAAATTTTTTAAAAAGTTTGAAAAAGAAAAAGACACAATGAAATGGAAAAATCTTCTATGTTCATGGATTGAAAGAATCAAGATAGTTAAAATGTCCATATTACCCATAGCAAAATACAGATTTAATGCAATTCCCATCAAACTCCCAATGACATTTTTTAAAGAAGCAAAACAAAAAAATCATCAGATTTGTATGGAACCACAAAAGACCCCAAATAGCCAAAACAGTCCTGAGGAAAAAGAATGAAACTGGAAGTATCACACTCCCTGACTTCAAATTATACTACAAAGTGACAATAATCAAAACAGCATGGTATTGGCAGAAAAAAACACACACAGACCAATAGAACACAATTGAGAGGCCAGAAATAAACCCACATCTATATTGGCAAATAATTTTTGATAAACAAGCCAAAAACATACAACAGAGAAAAGAAATCCTCTTCAATAAATGGTGCTGGGAAAATTGGAAAGCTACATGCAAAAGAATGAAACTAGACTACTGTTTCCTCGCAAACACAAAAATTAACTCAAAATGGATCAAAGATCAATATATAAGACCTGAAACAATAAATTACATAGAAGAAAACATAGGTCTAAACTTATGGACCTTAGTCTTTGAGAAACTTTTATGAATTTGACCCCAAAGGCAAGGGAAGTAAAAGTAAAAATAAATGAATGGGACTATTACAAGCTAAAAATCTTCTGCAGAGAAAAAACAAAACAAAACAAAAAACTGCCAACCAAAGAAAAAGGCAACCAATCGAATGGGAGATGATATTTGCAACCAGTAGTTCCAACAAGTGGTTAATATCCAAAATATATTTAAAAACTCATACAACTCAACACCAAACAAACAACTGATTTTAAAAATGGGCAGAGGACCTGAACAGACACTGTTCCCAAGAAGACATATAAATGACCAACAAATATACCAAAAAATGCTCAACTTCATTATCTATTAGAGATATGCAAATCAAAACTATAATGAGATGCCACTCCACACCTGTTAGAATGGCTAAACAAGATTACTTATCAACAAGATAAGTAATAACAAGTGTTGGAGAGGTTGTGCAAAAAAAGGAACCCACATTCATGCTGGTGGGAATGTAGACTGGTACAGCCACTATGGAAAACAGTATGGAGGCTCCTCAAAAAATTAGGAGTAGAGTTACCATATGACCCAAAAATCCCTTCTCTGGGTATCTACCCCCCAAATTTGAAAACATTTATTCACAGAGATATATGCACTCCTTCCCTGGCCAGGTGGCTCAGTTGGTTGGAGCATCATCCTGTACACCAAAAGGTTGTGGGTCTGATTCCTGGTCAGGGCATATCCCTGGGTTGCAAGTTCCATCCCTGATCAGGGTGTGTATGGGAGGCAACCAATCAATATTTCTCTCACATTGATATTTCTTTCTCTTTCTTCCTCTCTCTCTGTTCCTTTCTTCCTTTCTCTCTAAAATCAATAAACATATCCTCGGGTGTGTATTTAAAAAAGATATATTCACCCTTCTGTTCATTGCAGCATTATTCATGGTGTCTAAGACATGGAGACAACCAAAGTGTCCTTTGCTAGCTGCTTAGATGAGGATGTGATCCATATATACAATGGAATACTACTCAGCCATAAGAAAAGATGAAATACTGCCATTTGCGACAATATGGATGAACCTTGAGAATATCATGCTAAGAGAAGTAAATCAGATAGAAAAAGTTAAGAACCATATGCTTTCAATCATATGTGAGATATAAAACTGAGAGCAGCAAATGAACAAACCAGAAAACAAACAAACCAAAACTCATAGACACAGACAACAGTATGGTGGTTACCAGAGAGAAGGGGCTAAGGAAGTAAAGGGTAAAGGGGATGAAATGCACATTGATGAAAGAAGATTTGACTTGGGGTGTTGAGTACACAATGCAACATACAGATCATATACAATTGAAACCTATATAGTTTCATTAACCAATGTCACCGTAATAAATTTAATTTTAAAAAAAGAAGAAATTCTTCCTTAATGCCTATGTCATTATGATCCTCTCCTATATTTAGGTTTTGCCTTTCACATTTAAATATTTCTTCCATCAAAATTGGTCTTTGTGCATGGTGTCTCACACAGACTCAATTTCATTTTTTCCCAAAAGTAACAGCTGCATAATAAGACTTTATATTTAATATAAGAGTCCCTTTGCTTTTTCCTTCTTCAGGAATTACTTGTCAGCTTTTGGTCCTTTACTTTTACATAATATTAGATTCAGTTTGCTAAGCTTCTTGAAAAAGCTTTTGGCATTTTGGTTGGAATTGCATTGAAATCATTCAGAGAAGACTGACATACTTACAATACCAGCATTTTCCATCCATGCACTTTACTTTAGTCAACATTTTGGGGAGTTTTTTTGTATGTGTCAGGTCTTCTCTTTTGTAATCATCACCGACGCATCAGCAGCCAAAGTGGATCAGTCCCTTTGTGACTTCTGACCACAGCGAGAGCCACAAAAGTCAGTTCAGTGCCCTTTGCCAAATCGCAGGAAGATCATGCCTTCTCCTCTTTCCAAAGAGCTCAGACAGAAGTACAGGGTTCTAGCCATACCTACCCAAAAGGATGATGAGTTCAGGTTGTGTGAGGACATTACAAAGGTCAGCACACTGACAACATAGTCCATGTTTACAGGAAGAAACATATCACTTACGATGAATGAGGAGGGAGAGGCTCATGACACAAGTGTCCAAGTGGCACTCACTCTAGCAAGGCAGTTATCACTAAATTATACTGACAAAGACAGCAAAAAGGTCCTGGAACACAAAGCCAAATCTTGTCAAGAGAAAATAAAAAGGGAAAATATAAGGAGAAACAGTTGAGAAAATAAGGGAATAAAGTAATCTTATATATAACTTTCATGAAAAACTGCTAAAAAAGAAAAATAAAATGTTTCTGTGTGTTATATAGTTATATACTATGTAGTCTGCTGTGACTGACTTCTTGCACTTAGCATTATATTTTTAAGCTTCACCTATGCTGTGGCATGTATCATCAGCACATCATTCCTTTTTATGGCTGAACAATATTCACCAGTTGATGAACATTTGGCTTGTTTCCATTTTTTGGTTGTTATGATAATGCTGTTATGAACCTTCACATACAAATTTTTGTGTGAATTTATGTTTCCAATTCTATTGGGTATACACCTAAGAGTGGAATTGCTGGGTCCTGTGTAACTCCATGTTTAACTTTTGGAGAAATGGTCAAATTGTTCTCCAAAACAGCTACACCCTTTTATATTACCACTAGCAATATATAAGGGTTCGAATTTTCCACATCCTTGCCAACATTTATTATTGTCTGTCTTTTATTATAGCCATCATAGTGGGTGTGATGTGGATCTCATTGTGGTTCTGACTTGCATTACTTCAATGACTAATGAAGTCAATCATCTTTTCTCATGTTTGTTGGCCATCTGTATCTCTCAGAGAAATGTGTATTTGAATTCCTTGGGTTAACTTTTGCTTGTTAAGTTGTAAGAGTTCTTCATATTTTCTGGATAAAGTCTCTTGCAAGATGTCTTATGAACAAATATTTGTCCACTTTTCTGTGGGTTGTCTTTTTTCTTTCTTTGTAATGAAGCTCCAAAGTTTTTAAACTGTGATAAAGTTCAATTTATCTATTTTTCTTTTGTGACTGGTGCATTTTAATGGTGATAGGTCAGATGCATCTCCCTTAAAATCAGGTACTAGACAAGGGTATGTGTTTGATTTAAGGGCCCATCTCTCTCCGGGCCAATTATATTACTCTACCTCTCTTGACTATAGTGATGGCTTCAGGAAAGGGCATGTGACTCAAGCCAGGCCCATCAGTCTTCTTTGATGGGATCTGTCAAACTGAATGTGGGAGAGAATAACCCATTCTCTCCTCTTTAATTGGAAAACTGTGAAGATTCACTAAGAAAGAGTAACACCCCAGGTGCCCTGCAGGGGGAAGAAGCCTATTTTCAGAAACTATAAAATATACTGGTGTATCTCTCTCTCTCTCCCTCTCACTGCCCCCCTCCCTAAACCTCAGGTTTTTTACTATCATTCTTACCTCAATGGTTGCTATGAATATTAAGTAAAATAATGATTACAAAATTTTCACACACAAACTCAATAAATACCACCTGTTGATTTTGTTGTTACTATTATAAAGAAGATTATAATACACTTGTAGTATTGTGCCCTCCTTTCGCTCACCCCCACCACACTGTAGATCGTGGAAAAACTGATGTTTTCTCCAACTTGCTAACTTAAGAAAATATGATTCCCTGCACATCAAGACCTATAAAATGTGTATAATTAAAAAACAATTTGTTCGTGGCTTTGTGCACTACATTTTGTGATGCATAGCATATGTTTTGTTGTACTGAGAACTCCTGTCTGTTAAGGATGTGTTTTCAGAATGCCAACTCCAGCTTGTGTAATTTAAAAAATAGTTATTATTATTTTAATTGTGGTAAAATACACATAACAAAATTTACCATCTTGATCATTTTTATGTGTGCAGTGCCATGGCATTAAGTACCACCATCCATCTCCAGAATGATTTTTGTTTCGCAGAACAGAAACTCTGACCCCATAAAACAACTCCCTATTCCTCTTCCCCAAGCCTCTGGCCATCATGATTCTACTTTATGTCTCTAGGAAGCTGACTACTTTACGTATCTCATGTAAGTGGAATCATACAGCATTTGCGTTTTTGTGACTGACTTATTTCGTTTAGCATAATGTCTTTAAGGTTTATCCATGTTGTGGCCCCTGTCCAAATTTCCTTCCTTTTTAAGGCTGAATAACATTCCATTGTATGTATATACCATATTTCGTTTAGCCATTCATTTGTGGATACCTGAGTTGCTTCCACCTCTTGATTATTGTGAATAATGATGCTATGAACATCGGTGTACAAATACGTATTTGAGATTCTTATTTCCATTCTTTTGGGTATTTACCCAGTGGCTTACAAGGTTTGTAAGAAAGAAAGAAGGTCTGGAGTTCCAGCACAAGTCCTCCCCAGGCATTACTACCCCATCACCGGTGAAGACCCTGCAGCTCAGAGGATGGAAACTTCCCAAAGTCTCACAGGTCCTGAGAGGGGAAGGTGTGTTTGCAGGCTGACCCATCTGCTCCAAAGGCGTGTTCTTCCCTCTGTGATTTTCTACCTCTCTCGCCAACCAGAAAACTACTGGGGATAATCAGTGGCTTCCCAAAAGCGATGTGCTGTAACAAATGCACAAAAAACAATCATTTTCTAATATACGTGGGATAAACAGAAAACAGTGGGTGAGGAAATACCATTCACAAAAGTTTTAAAGAATACGCTTGGCAATTAACCTGGTATGATCATTTCAAGGTCTGTTGAAAGAAAATTATAAAATTCTTGTGGGAGAAATAAAGGGAGTTTTGAAAAGTTGGGTATTGGGTCCTGTTTCAGGCTAGGAAGATTTGAAACTGCGAAGATCAAAAAACTTCTGCAGTTAATTATAGACAGAGTTCAAAAACTAATTAAAGTTTCCACAGGAATTACACTAAAAACTCATCCGGAAAAATAAGTAGGCAAGAGTATTGCACTGGGGAAAGGCAGTAAAAGCAGAATCAGGAGATTCACTTCCCAGATTATTATAAAATATATTATCAAATGACAATCAATAAGGCTGCATGTTTGGCTTAAGAACAGAAAAAATAAGCAATAAAATAAAGCATGGATTCCAGATATGTACTTAACCTTATGAGAGCTATTACTAGGAGGAACCTGTAATAGGAAAACAATGGAAAGGGAGCAACTTTTAATACATTGAAGAATTCAGTGACAATAGTAGCTAATATTGAATGAGTTTTAACTGTCAGGGATTACTCTGAATACAATAACTTACTTAATCCTACCAACAACTTAATGAGGGCTGTTCTATTGTTATCCCAATTTTATGGGTGAGGGAACTGGGTGACGAAGAGCCTTGGTGAACTTGCCCCCAGCTGCACAGCAGCTTCAGGGGCGCAGCTGGAGGTACGCTCGCCCGCCAGCCCAGTCCCCGCCCCAGGCCCCACGCTGCTTTCCTTCTCAGGACGCACTGAGGGCAGAGCCTCAACCCCAGTGCTTAACTAGTTGTGCTTTTAAAGCCCTGCTAAAAGCAACTTAAAAAAATGTTTAGCTGTCTCAAATATACAAGGGGCTACATATGTTGACATTTAATAAATAGAAGAAATTACCATGATGAATAACTTTCAAAATATCAGTATATAAATGAAATTTTTGCTCCAAAAATTTTGAAATTACATAAAATGTCATGAAAAAGCTATGCTCAGTCAATAGAATAATCAAAATCGAAAGCCTGACAATATCAAGTGTTGGTGAGAATAGGAATTGTTTGATAAGAGTGAAAATTTATTCAACCACTTTGAGAAACCGTTAGGCACTACTTACTAAAGTTGTACATACACAGACAACGTGACCCAGGAATTCAATTGTAAGGCCTATACACAGAAGAAATAACTACATATATCCCTCAAAAGACATCGGTAAGATGTGCAGCATCTTTTTTTGCAGTAGGCAAGAATGCTTGGAAAACAATGTGGAGAACAGGGTGCGGCTGGAGCTGAGAAGTCGGGTGGGAGGCTGACTCCCGTAGGAGCCCCGCTTGTGGGAATGTGAGGGCGTGGAACAGGCGATGACAGTGGGAGGGAAGAAGACAGTAGGGAGAATGCATGTTTATGAAATGAGGTTGAATGGGGTTGGGTGATGTGGAGTATGAGGGAGAGGTGGAAAGTGAGCTTTCCAGTTTCAGGCTGGGTTGCCTGGGTGATGCTGTATTGCTTTTGAGGCACTTGTGGGAGGGACATCATGAGGAGGTGACAGCAGACAGCAAGGAACACTCAATTCTGGAACTAGAATGGCCTCTCCTTTCGTCCTTCTTTGTGTCCAGGGCCAAGCACAGGACTAGACACATGACAGGCACTGGAAAATGTTGGAAGAAGGAAAGGAAGAAAATGCTAGAAGAGAGAGACTGAGAGAAACAGGATCTGTTCATAGATCTGGAGGCCATCAGCAGACAGATGACAGCTGGAGTGGACAATATGGCCCATGATGAGCATATAGCGTTGAGGCCACAGGACAAAGTCCTGGGGATATCATGTTGTCAAGGGCTGGAGAAGGAATCAGTGTACATATAGACGCTCGTGCAGGAGAACCAAGAGAGCAGGGTGGGGAAGCCGAGGGAGAAAAAAGCATTAAGGGGAGGGCCAGAGCAACAACATCCACCACTGCGAAGGTGGGGGCAGACAGCGGACCTGAGGTAGCAGGTAGTCAGTGACTCCAGTAGAAGTGGGTGCTGCCTAGTGGTGGGTATGTCTAGGGTGGAAGAACAATAGTGGGTTCTCTCAGGAAAGGCAATGGAGTTGAGAAAGTTAAGGCAGTTCCTGAGAACCTAACAGAATGATTGACAGATTGTTTTTTGAGGAATTTATTTTTGGGGTTGGGTAGACTGAGCATGTCTGTGAGCTGACTTGAAGGAGTTGCCTATGAGACGGCAATAAAGAAGTCAGAAATGGTGACAGTACAAGGATTTGGAGGCGGCAGGACAGAGTGAGCCCCAGCACCTGGTCAGGAAGGCTCAGAGAAGAAGCAGGGAGGAGGCAAGGTAACCGAAGGTGAAGGCAACTTGAGATGTCAGCATGTCTCCATACTGAACAGGACCTTAAGCGCTATTGAATCATTTGGGAGAGACTCTGGGCAAAGTTATTAATAAAGCAGATACCTACCCAGCAGTGGGGCCATCTGGACCCCCTAGGGAACTGAGAGCAGGGCTTGCTCTCTGCAGACAGTTTGTCAGACAGCAGCCCCAGCAGCATCTCCTCTGAGACATTTGTCCCTCAATGCACCTCTACAGGGATTTGCACGTGGGGTCTGTCTGCACACACACAGCCAGCACACTCCCTGTTCTGCAGGGCCTCCCTCTGTGTGGGCCACATAGAGCCTGATGCCCAAGGGCCTCTGTGCAGGGCAGACCTGAGTTTGAGCCCTGCCGTGTCATTAGTTACAGCCATTGAATTAGAGCAAATGTAATACCTGAGCCTTCTTAAATAAAGTCTCACTCTCCTCTATGAAATAGGCCAATATGACCTAATTCTGATGTGTATGGTGTACAGTAAGATATATACATGTGTGTTTCATGAACGAAAGTTGCACAGGCTTGTTTGAACTTCCAGTAAAGAGTGAGGGCCCCGTCTAGAATGTGTACATTTACAGTTCACAGCACAAGCAGGCATTCCCGTCTCTTGCTTAATCCCTGGAACCCCGTGAGGTGTTCCCCATGAGGTGTCAACTCCATGAACTCTGACTTACCTAAGCCCAGGGTCAAGTAATTTTGCATTCCCTCTCTACATAGGCATATCTTTTCAAAAAAATGGTATTTATATATTTTTAAAGAAAGGAAGTGAGAAAGAAAGGGAGAGAAACATCAGTGTATGGTTGCCTCTCATGTACTCCCTACTGGGGACCTGGCTGGCAACCCAGGCCTGTGCCCTGACTGAGAATCCAGCGGCGATCCTTTGGCTGGCAAGCTGGCACTCAATCCACTGAGTCACACCAGCCAAGGCTATGTAGGCATATCTTTAATAAAACCCTTTTTTTTCCCAGTAATAGTTTTCAGCATAGAGTGAGATGCTGTTGAATTAAAACAGACAGTTGAATGTTTATGCCAGTTTTACCACATACAAATGTCTTAGACTCTGTGGGCACCCAGACCCCCCGAGGGTGCCGCTCACAGTGCTTTCTGTGAGGACAGCCCTCTCTTCCGGCATGGTGTGCCCAGCACACACGAAGCTCCTCCAGACAGGCTCTTGTGTCTCATCTTTGTAGTTCTATCGTTAGCACGGCCTGGCACATCATAGCTACTCAAAAAAATGCTTGTTGAGTAAGGAATGCAGCCGCAGAAACTTTATTTCTTCTCAAAATGGATCTGTAGAAAGCTGCGCCTGCTCTTCTTCTAACCTTGTCTTGTCAAAGGCTGTCAGGTTGTCTTGTCTAACGTTGTCAGGAGTGGCGGGCCACTTTGTTTGCAATTTGCATTGTCTTGTTTCCCGTTGAATTCAGTAAACATCACAGTAATTCCTTTGTTTGCCAGTTGGGTACTGTTGAGCAGCCCCGTGTGCCAGGCACTGTGCTAAATGCTGGGGCTGTGGCAGTCAGGGGCGGCTGAGCACGCCCGTGCAGGCTGCATGCGTCACAGTCTGGGCCACAGCACTCCAGCACAGCCTTTGCCTGAGGCACCTCCGAGTGCCCCAAGCCTGAGGGCAGAGCAGCCGTTCAGACTGCCCCCTCTCCGGGGAAACGTTCGGCTCCATCAAATCTGGTGCTGGGAGACTGACTTTGGTGAGGGTAGAGGGGCAGAGCTCAAGTCCCTCTAGTATCATGGCTCCTAAATCACCCAACATTGGTTTTGGGTACCAGGATACCCCTGGGAAGATTCTTTCCTCTTAGTTCCCCAGTGGGCACTAACTTCCAACACCAGCGAAATTTTCCCCAGTGGATTTCTAACCATTGAAATGGAGGTTTCTAATGGAAGTTCCTGCACCCTTTACTGAGAGCCGTGCTGGTGGGCACTACTCTAATTATTCAATTGCCTGATTCCATTCATCTTCCATGATGCATTATGTGCCTCTGACAGGCTGCGTCTTCCCAGCAGATGCATAACCCAGTCTAATGGACTCTCGGTGAAGCCAACCCCACGGACTAAGGGGTTTGGCTGGTACCTAATTCCCCTAAACTATTATTTTATAAATGAACAAGGCAGACAGCTACATTTTCTGCTTTAGGGTAAATATTTTATGAATTGCCCCTCCGATACATCACATTATTAGTACATTATCTTTCATTTCTCCCCAAGGTTTGAAGGGCCTGGGCATGCACTTGAGAGTGCATTTGGGTGATCTGATTGAACAGGCTGCTTTTAAAATCTGTTTGTATCTGTGGAAAAAAGAAATCATTTTGTCTCATGAACAGAAAAAGTTATTTAAATGATTATTTGCTATTTCAGTGTGAAAGTTGTCATTTGGGGACTTTTGGTCTGACAGAAATGTCCAGGGACTCATTTAAAAAACTCAGTGCCTCTTCCTTCCTTAGCACCCCCCTCCCCCGCCCCCCTCCTCCACTGGGACCAGTGGGACAAGTTCTGCACAGTTACAGAAAGGAGAATCGCCCTCATCTTGAGAACAAAATACCATAAGAAAGTCAATCTTTCTTTTTTGTTACATTTACTTTTCAAAAAGACACAGTTTATAATATAAAAGTCTGTTTCTCGCTAATCATGCTTATATTTTCACTGTGCCCCTGCAGAGGCATTTTAACCAGGGACAGAGGTGGCTTGTGGCTCTCAGGCTAAGAATTCACATCTGTAAGCACTGACCTTCCATATCCTTTCTGCCCAAGTTGGGGGAAAAAATGGCTTTGAGGCCCAGGGGCCTCTCCCTTGTCCAGGATAATGGCTGCACACGTTGTTTTTCATGTTTGTTAGCCAAACCTGACATTATTGAAATGACAAAAAGGTCTAATCTGCCTATTCAGCACTCAGTAGCCTTCATATCATGGCATGAAAAAAAATGAAGACTTTTGGAAAAACGCTGAGAGATGGAAGCAACCGATTCCCTGGTCTTTTCCAGTCTCTGCAGACAAAGACTTGGAACTGAGAGTGAATACACTCCACTCTAGCAGTTTTTCTGGTGACAAATAGTCTTCACGTTTGTTCCAGATACTCTGCCAATATATCTGCTTAGACAAATGAAACTAGTCGTAACACTTCTCAGGGACTAATTAGAGTCGGACGGACGGGAAATGCTGCCGGCTCACCTTTGATGAAGTGCCACGTGGTGTGGAGCTGGAGCGACAGGGGAAGGGCGGCCTGCGTGTTACTAATGCATCTGCGCCTTCTCTGACTCTGCCTTGAGTATGTTTTACCTTTGCCGCAAAATGAAAAACATTTAAATTTCTTTAAAATTACATTTGACTTAATTATACCCAGGCCCTGAGAACAGGAAGGCCCCTGTTTTTCCTGTTTTTCTGTCCGAAACCGCGACCGGGCTCATCATTTCCTGAGGAGTCGTTTCTGTGGGAGGTTTGCTATGTGCAGAATGTTAATAGCCAGCTGAATATGAATAGGTTCTGTGGCTCCACTTGAAATATAGAAAAATGGCCCAGACATTAAAAAAGATAAAAGGGAAAAGGGCAGTAATGAATTTAGAGGAAAATGAACATTAATGGTACTAGCATTACTCATGCTCCACATAACAAATTATTGGAAATCTGTCAAGCACACCAAATTATCTACTCATCTGCTGCTGCAGGCCCTCCGCAGCCATCCAAAACCAGCAAAAGCAAGACAATTTAAGCTAATTTTACTATTTATAACAATAGAACAGGCCATTAAGATAAATTAATGTCATTATCAAGTTTCTATGAAAATGACAAATACCACTATTTCGAGCAGCTTAGAGGCTGTTGACTATAATGAAATCCGCTGCACAGGTACTAAAGAGAGACACTCCAAGTAATTATTTTCTAGTAGCCTGTTTGTTTCCTGACCATTCATTTGCTTTCAACACAATTAGTTCTGTACACAATACGGTGGTAACTAAACAGTCAACACTACGCAGCATTAGGACTAATTGGGCCATTAGGATGCAGTTTACAACGTTTTCCTCCCTAAAGAGAGCTGGGAGTAAACAGACCAGAGGCAACAATGAGAGTACCATGCTGGCATGGATTGTCTTAATTTAAAGGAGCTCCAAACAGAATAATAAGCCCCACAGGTGAAAAGCTTCTGCAGAGAACAGCCTTGAATTTGCTGGAGGATCACCAACTGGACAGCATCGGAGTGTGCTGGTTCCCCCTGGGGGCACCACGCTGGGGGAATCTTCTTCAGCACCACTGGACTTAGAGAAGTGCCCTCGAGAGGTGCTCAGATTACCTGCTGGGTCTGAACCTGAAAATTTGTCTACCACGTGGGTCCATGAGTTCTGTGTTGCTCAAAGCCACCTCATGGAAATGGCACCTCCCTTACAGGGGTGCCATTGTTTGCTCCTGGGTCACTGTTTGAGGGCCAAATTACGCAGAGACTGTCCATAGCAGAGATCGTCTACTTCTCCTAAATCAGTATTGATGACATAATCGTCCCTCACAACGCAGTGAGTGACTTTTTAAGAAGAAAGAGTCCCACACTATGCTCCCTAGAGCTTCCTCATGACAGGAGGTAAGTTGAAAACATTACCTCAAGCAGCAGCCCAGTCGGAAGCTGTGTGTGTTGAGTGAGTAATCAGGTGGGTGCTTCGTGAGGCCTCACAAGGTAGCGCACAGGGCTCCAAGGCCATGCTGCAGTCCAACACAGGGCCTGTGAGCAGACCACTCTGTGGACACCACTCAGAGACTGCCTGTCGGCCAGTCCTGCCCTTTCCCCTCTAGGTGCTGGCTTCAGTTCTACCTCAGCAAGCCCCCGGATTCTCTGCAGTTAGGAGACACCAGCACATCTGTTGGATCTCTAAAGAACGCAGAGCCTGTGAGAATTTTGGGCAACAACGAAACTACTAAAAAGAGGCCAAAAAGAGGACTTGAATGGGAACAGATGCAGGATGCACAGCAACACTGCAGGCATCTTCTGATCCACATCACAGTGACTCTCGATTTGCACCAGGTTCATCATGTGATATCTGCAAGGTACGCAGAATACAGAATCAGCCAGAAGGGACTTTTGAGATGAACTCTTCCTATGACCAGCAGAGGAGTAGAGGCCAATGGCAGAGGTGAGAACCCATTGCTGGCGTTATAGGTCCCTCACCTGTGTCCTTCCTACAGGACTGCTTTGCCCCCCTGCACCAGTGCAGGCAGCCACACGGTGTGTGTGCATGCACAGGTGGCCCCCACTCCTCTCCCTGTGGGCGTCCCCTGCTCTCCTACATCCACCAGCTGCAAACCAGTTATTGGTAGACCAGTTGGGCACTGGGACTGCAAAATTGGGGCTCCTCTACAAAAACTCATGCCTCCTGCCTCCTGGGGCCGCTGAGCCCCTGAAAGAAGGCAGGAAGTCCTCAGCAGCCTCCTCAAATCCATGCCATAGTCAACACAGTTCCCCTCTCTTCTTCCCTCCTTCCTGTTCTCCCACCTCCCAGCTCAAATGGCCTGCTTCTTTCTCCTGAGCAAACAGCCATCTTTGACTCTCTGGTCAGCAGAGAAGGTATAATCCCCTTTCTGTCTTCCACAGCACCTAGAACAGAGTTAGCATTTGATAAATAAATGCTCTTTCAAAGAGCATCCAATCGAGCTTTCTGACTGCAGTGGGTTGGGAAGAGGTAACATGTAGTGGGGTCATGGAACTGGACGAGAAAGAGAGAAGGAAGTTACCAACCAGCTCTCAACAGCTTAGGAAGAGCTATTTCAATCCCGGAGTCTGTATTACTATGGCATTCACTGACACAGAAGCAAAGGACCCTCAAGGAGGTGGTTTGCCCCACTCCACTTTTGGGATGCTCAGAATCTTCATGGTCCAGGGCCCTCCTGGCCTTCCTTTGAAAGTCTCCTAGCTGGCTGCTGACCAATGGGGGCCATCCAATTTGTAAAATTACAAATAGTGGTTTTCAAAGACATGGTTTCTGAGCAAAATATATGGTGAATTCATTATACCCTGGTTCCCAACAATGTCGATCATCATGATCAGCCCTAACTCTGAGAGTTCAAAGCACTCTAAAGGGTGGGCCACTTCATAACTTCTGCTCCCAGATGAGGAAGGCTGGGATCCAAAGGCAAAAGTCCAGGAAATGAGCAGGAAGCTGCCACTTCATGAGTTTTCCAACCTGCCTGGACCTGTGCTGAGCAGACTGAAGCTCCCCACAGAGGCCATCAGGGCAGCTGGGAAAGGCTCTGGGGCCCTTGTGTTTGCTTGTTTGTTTGTTTGTTTGTTTGTTTTCTCCTTTCCTTTAGTGAGGCCAAGACACAATGCTGGGATAAGCATGTTGGTGCATTTTCTGTTTTCATTTTCCCCACTGCCCTGTGAAGCAAAGTTACCTACATGAGAAAACAGGTCACTCGAGTTGAGAACAATGTTCAAGAACTGCACCCCAGACTACTAGTGCGTGCAGAGGCAGGATTCGAAGCCAGGTGGGTCTGCTTGAGAGGCCTTGTGCTCTCCCCAGGGCTTTTCCTCTCTGAGGCTGCCCCACTCCTAGTGGGAGTCACCAGAAACTGGGCTCCACCATCCCCTTCTCCTCTGGCTCTGTAAGTGGCCTGAGCCTCGGCTTCCCCATCCGTAAAATGGGGATCGTGGCAACCCTATCTGATGACTGAATATTAAGATAAAATAGTTCACATTCCATACCAGGCACAGGGTCTCACTCCCCCACCTGCCCACCCCCCAGCCCTTCATTGATCCCATCTGGTTATTTTAGGGCTGCTGGGGCTCCCCAAGCTGATGGCTGGCTGCACCACCTCATTCTGCACAAATCACACTGGCTTTTACAGGTCTTTACGGGAAAGAAATAGGCTAATGCACTGTTTTCCTGTGTATGTCAGGAGCCCAATCTCTCTCTAATGGGCTCAGATTGCACTTTTAAAACCTAAACTATGAACTTAAACTCTCCTACAGACATGCACATGATAGGCGTCCTCACTTCTTATGCTTCCGGTGAGAATTAAGATAGAAGAAAAATATGTATGGCCCTGTCTTCCTCTAAATAGCAGGGCTCAGAAACAGGCATGAATGTGACCTGGATTGAGCTCGTTCTGCATAGAGGTGAAAGAAAAGGAAAAGTTAGGAAAGCCTTTCCGATTTCAGAACTTATAATAGCTTTCAGCACAGGACTGTCTCTCTTGACACCCCAGGAAGCCCCCACCTCGCTGTCTCAGGAAATAAAACCGGAGCCTTGGGGTCAGGCCTGGGGGCAGGGACCACCACCCACTGACCAGCAGGACCTCCCTGCCCGAGACCACCCTTACTTTTGAACTCCAATACCACATGTCCACGACAGACACCCAAGCCCTCTTTGCGGCTTAGATTGGTGTTATTGTTCATCAAATAAACTGAATTGCCCTCAACAAACTGAATTCCTGGCCAAGAACTCTTGGCCAGCCAACAGTTACCATGGGCACTGCACACCGCACACTCACTGCAGGTCCACAGCAGCCCCACGAGGCAGATTTATAACCAATTCCGCAGCTGAGGAGACAGGCGCAGGCATGCTCCGTGTACCTGCCTGAAGTCACACAGCCGGAGAGTGACAGGGACAGGACTGTACTTTGGGCATTCTGACTCTGTTAGATCTCTCTGCCATCCAGACCCTGTGCCTCGCTGGTCCTGGCCTCAGCTGGACCTCAGAGACCTTAGTTACTCCTTTGATTTACTGTGGCAGTTCCTATTTTCTTGCTCTCCACCGCCCCACTGTGCCCTCCATGCAGACAGGACCTGCATCCCCTCTTCTCACTATTTGATTCCCAATACTAGTGCCTGGCAAAAAGGAGGTGGTCAATTAAAGATTTGTTGAATAAATGAATGAATCACTGAAGAGATGAAAATCTCCAATTGGGCACACCCAGTGGAGGGTGTACAGGGACTGCGCAATTCCCCTGGTGTTTTTGAGCGCTGCCCCAGAAGAAGCTTAGTAAGTGGTCTCTGTCTCAATGGCACATGAGCCTGAGGGCTTCTCGGACTAGACCGTGATGCACTTGACACATTCTCATCGGTGGAGGCCGACTGTCAGTGGCCCTCACTTTCTCCTAACGAAGAAGACGGCTCGCCTGGCTTCAGCAGGGAGATCTGACCAGGGCAGGGCGGGGGCGGGGGATGTGCTCCTGGCCCTTCATACACTCTTTCTCCTAACTCTTAGCAGGAATTTTCTAAGCACTTTTTAAATTACCTAATTCCCAATAATTAATGTCATGGGAGGGAATCAGGCCTGAATTTCTCTTCTTTGCTCACTTATACAATAAGACATGGATCACTTCTCCCCCGCCTTCTCACGATCCACGAATCAGGAGGGCCGCTCCAGTGGACCCAAAAGTCACATCTAAGTAGAGTTGCTGTGTGTGCTGACGTGGCCACGCTGGCTTCCTCACTTCACTATATCTGATGCTCTTGTCTACTTTTAACAGCCTGCTTACTTCCCAGATGGGAATGCAGCCAAGCCCACAGCGATGACAGCCCAGTTCCGGAGGCTGCACACTGGGGGCGGGCAAGGAAAAGCCAGCAGCAGATCTCGGCTTTCCCTGGGTCATGCAGTATGCTTTCTGTAGGTGGGGAGCCGGGTCTGTTTCATCCAGCCACTCTGAGCCAGTCCCCCAAGCCCCTCTCTTCTGGGTTATAAACACTCGATAGTCCAAATTCCACTCTGGTCTTAGCTCAGCCCTGTGATTCTACAGCCGCACAGATTTTGCAGCTGTACTCGACATTTGGGCTGGATTCAGAATCTATTTATCAGACCATAACATCTAATTCACTTAGTTTGCTACTCATTATGTATTGAGGGGGGAAAATACCCACCTCATGTACATAAAAGTGTCCCTAGAAGGTGACACTTTGCCTCCCCTTCAGGAGTGTCAGGCGAAGACAAGTGAGATGGGGCCCATTCGGAGGCACTTGCAGTCCCCCAATCATCTCCTGAAGATCAGCACAGGTGGGTGTGGGCCCCATGGTCTCCAGTGAGTGTGGGAACCGCCCAGTGAGGTAGGAGTTTGCTCCAGGTACAAACAGTCTTGTCATTCACCTCTTTTTTCTAAGCAATAGCAACAAGCAGGAACACTTTCCTGTTTTGATTCTTTGTTTTTTTAATCCTCACCTGTAGGCATTTTTTTCATTGCTCTTTTAGAGACAGTGGAAGTGGGAGAGAACCGGAGAGGAAGGGAGAGAGAGAAATATCAGTCAGTCACCTCCTGTTCACTCCCGGGGATCGTATGCACTCCAGTCAAGGATGGAACCTGCAACCCAGGCACAAGGCCTGTCGGAGAATCCCACCTGCAACGTTTTTGTTGCCGGAGGATGCTCCAACCAACTGCTCCCCACATGCCAGGGCTCCCACTTTAATTCTTAAAATGGCAAGTCACAGACAAGGCATTTCCATTTAACTGGATTTTGTGGTTAGTTTTAGCCTAGCTAATAGAAGATTTGTTAAACGGAGATTTTAGCATCGAGGTAAAGGTTGTTGTGGATTATGACTTCTTGTAATTTTTTGGGTTCATTGGTCCCATCAGTTTGATTGCTCTGTAGTTGTCACTTCCCACCGGGTACGTGCAAGAAGGTCCTCCGTCCATCGGAGAGAGCAGCTCTGCAGGCCAGAAACTCCGACTCCAGTCAGAGCCCAGGCTCACCTGGAAGCAGGAAAACAAACATAACCCACAGGTTGGTCAAAAGATGATAGGAATTCACTTCTGTTAGCTCCCTGGCATCACTGGTGTTTTTAAACATCTATAACTAACTGTTAGCAAGTTATTTCTTAAAGAAAGCATGACTGTGCAGTGACCTATTTCCTGGAACACACCTTCTCTGACATAGTGCCCATGATCTCGCTCAGAGTACATTCTGGCCCTTTAGGGTTTCAGAAAACAACGATAAAGACTTTGGGCTGGACTTGGCCTTGGGATTGGAAACCGTGAAAGAAAGCTTACTACAGATGGGGAGGCCAACACCCCTCCCAGGAGAGAGAGTGGTGTTTTCCCATTTAGGACAATAGAGCAACAAAAAGCCTCGGGACACTATGGGGGTGGGGATGGAGTTCTCAGGCTGTGAGATGAATAATACATTGGAAAGCAAACATAAGCATTATTTCTCTTCTAATCAGGATCATGGAGCATTTTACAAATTAACCACTTTCCTCAGACACTTACCATATTGAGTGGCTCTAGGTGGAGCCATCAGGGCGGACTCGACCACCTGCATTTAGAAAATTGCTTATACATTTATTAAAGTGAAATTCACCCATTAATTATTGCTGTTCTCCCTGAAGACTCTCATTAGCACATTGAGCTAATTACTGAAACCACAGGCCCAAGGTTTGGGTTGTTTTTTTTTTTTCCCTATTGCAGTAAAATTTGCTCCTGCTTTACCTGTATAGGATTTAAAATGAGAACATGGCAGATTCAAAATAACCTTTGGTTGCAAGAACTGAGTAAACTCTCAGGGCACTTTTCAAGCCAGCTATCTTTTCCTTCTCGGTGGGAGGCATAGGCAGCTGCTATTTCAGCAAGAAATACTTCAAGTGTGAGAGCGGCCCAGAGAGCGGGCCCACACTGAGGCCTTCTCCAGGCTCAGCTGCTGGGCTGGAATGAACGTGGAGATACGTTGACTCACACACAGGCTAGTGTCTGCTCAGTGTTCCTCTAATGCAGTTATTTCCTCTTCTCTTCCCCATCATGCATGTGGCTCCTACATATCCTTTCATCCAGCAGAAGGCAAAAGCATTACCAATGACGTGAAAGGGTTAGACACATTTCTTCGTTAAAAATTTATTTTCAGTTACAGTTGGTATACAATATTATATTAGTTTCAGTGTACAGCATAGTGATTGGACATTTATATAACTTATGACCCCCCAATAAGCCTAGTACACACCTGGCACTGTATGGACTTGTTACAATGTTGTCCACTGCATTCCCCGTGCTGCACTTCATGTCCCCTTTTACGACTGGCGGCTTGTACTTCTCAATCCCTTTCACCTTGTCCGCCCACACCCCCGAGCCCCCTCCTCCTATTGGGGAACCTTCAGTTTGTTCTCTGTATCTATGTGCTTCTTTCTGTTTTCTTTGTTCATTTATTTTGTCTTTTAGATTCCACACATAAGTGAAATCATATGGGATTTGTCTTTCTCTGACTTATTTCACTTGCCATAATATCCTTTAGGTCCACTCAGACTGTCACAAGTGGCAAGATTTCATTCTTTTTGTGGCCGAGGAATATTCTGTACATGCACTACTTCTCCTTTATTTGATTGTCTATTAGTAGACACCTAGGCTGCTTCCATACCTTGGCTATTGTAAATAACACTGCAGTGAACACAGAGGGGCATATGTTTTTTGAATTAGTGTTTTGGATTTCTTTGAATAAATAGCCAGAAGTGAAATTGCTGGGTCATAAGGCAGTTCCATTTTTTTAACTTTAATCTTTATTGCATTTCTTTCCATCACCATTTAGTCCCCTTATACCCCTGACCCCCAGCAATCACCGCACTGCTGTCCATGTCCATGAGTCCTTTTTCCTTTTTGCTCCATCCCTCCACCCCATAACCTGCACCCCAACAACCAGCTGTCATCTTGCTCTCCATCTATGAGTCTGTCCCCAGTTTCCTTGTTAGTTCAGTTTGTTCATTAGACTCCTCATATGAGTGAGATCATAGGGTATTTGTCCTTCTCTGACTGGCTTATTTCACTTAGCATAATGTTCTCCAAGTCCATCCACACTTTCACAATGGTAATTTTTTCTTTTTTACAGCTGAGTAGTATTCCATTGTGTAAATATCCCATAGTTGTTTTACTCACTCATCTACTGATGGACACTTGGGCTGCTTCCATATCTTGGCTATTGTAAATAATGCTTCAATGAACATAGGGGTGCTAATGTCCTTTCAAATTAGTGTTCTTGGTTCCGTCAGATATATTCCCAGAAGTGGGATTGCTGGGTCAAAAGGTATATCCATTTTTAATTTTTTGAGGAAACTGTATACTGTTTTCCATAGTGGCTGCACTAGTCTGCATTCCCACCAACAGTGCAGGAAGGTTCCCCTTTCTCCACATCCTCGCCAGCACTTGTTGTTTGTTGATTCATTGATGATAGCCATTCTGACAGGTGTGAGATGGTATCTCATTGTGTTTTTAATTTGCATCTCTCTGATGATTAGTGACATTGAGCATCTTTTCATATGTCTATTGGTCATCAGTATGTCCTCTTTAGAAAAATTAGACATACTTCTAAAGCTTTCTATTTAAAGCATCTTACACTGTCCTGGGGGCAGGGTGTTGGGGGCTGGGGCTGGGGCCCTAGTGTTGACTTTAGGGGAGAAATGGTGGTAGAGATCCTGTCAGAACATGGCGGTGCACCCTTACTGCCCCTGTTAATCTCAGTGGTCCTTGGTGTTTTAAAGG
Organism: Trachops cirrhosus; assembly: GCA_028533065.1. NCBI lineage: Eukaryota > Metazoa > Chordata > Mammalia > Chiroptera > Phyllostomidae > Trachops > Trachops cirrhosus. The sequence goes on from CM052539.1 coordinate 92,289,894, forward strand.
AGTCTCGAATGCTCCTTACATTAAAAATAATTTAAAATAGATTCTCAGTTATGGTTACAAATAGTTTATCACCTTTAATAATGATATTCATCCAACACTGCAATTACGTAAAAGCATGTCTTCACTGAGCCAAGAACAGGAGGGAAAACAGGAAAAAATCAAAGGTTGATTTGTTTTTTTTTTTAAAGATTTTATTTATTTATTTTTAGAGAGAGGGGAGGGGAAGGAGAAAGAGAGAGAGAAACATCAACGTGTGGTTGCCTCTCAAGTGTCCCTTGCTGGGGACCTGGCCTGCAACCCAGGCACGTGCCCTGACTGGGAATTGAACCGTGACCCTTTGGTTTGCAGGTCAGGGCTCAGTCCACTGAGCTACACCAGCCAGGGCAAAGGTTGATTTGCTGAAGTGGCAAAGAGATAAATGGTTTGTCTCTTCCATAGTTTTACAAATGATATTTGAAATTTACATTTTCAAGTGAATTATCTACCTGGGCTATTGACACTGACCCTGGGCCCTGGATCCTTGGGTGGATCCTGGGTGGGGTCAGCTGGATAATGACCCCTGAAGGTGTCTCCTGCCCAATCCCTGAAACCTGCGGTAGTCACCTTATGTGGCAAAAGCGGCTTTGCAGACGGGAAGATGATGAGATGAGAAGGCCACCCTGAATGATCCAACCGGGCCCTACATGTAATCACAAGTGTCCTACAAGGGAGGCAGGAAGGTCATGATCAGCAGTGGGAGATGCTACAACAGAGCGGGGGAGTGGGATGATGGGGGGAAGGGACCCCCAGGAGCTTGAAAGGCAAGGGAATGGATGCTCCCCTAGAGCCTCCAGAAAGAATGTAGCCCAGCACCTTGATTTTAGCCCAGGGACACAGATTTATGGATTCTGGCCTCTAGAATTGTCACAGAAAAAAAATGCATTATTTTAAAACACTTGGTTTGTGTTAATTTGTCACAGCAGCCATAGGCCATGACTCCACTGGGCCTCCCTCCACAAGAGGACAGTGACAGAGCCATGCCTGGCCATCACATGCGTGGAAGGCACTCTCAGAGCTGGACTTCCTTGCCTCTGACAGGCTGTGCGATGGGGTTTTCGGCACCCACAGCAGAAACTGCAGTGCGGCAGTGGCTGCGCTTGAGCACAGGAGGGACTCTGCTAGGCCATCAGTGCTGAGGGCCTGAGCCACTGGGAATTAGGTGTCTTCAGGGAGTGAGTGCACCATATATATCCAAGCAAAACCACACTGCAAGCCTCTGTCTCCCCCTCTGTAAAAGGAAATATTTTTGTCATTCTCACTCGCAAAATTTGTGAGAGTAAAATGAGATGATGTACCGTACATCAAGCCTCCAGGACATAGTAAGCACGTGGTGAGCATTCAGTTGGCAATAGGCCCTGCTTCCAGTTTGTGAGAGCCTCCATTTGCTCCTGCACAGCATCCAGTCCAGCCGGCCATGGCCAGGGATGTCCTGCTGGGTCTAGAAGCACCTGCAGACCCGCGTATGCACCACACTCGGCTGCCTTCCTCCCAGACATCAGTGTGCTCATTCGACACCCAACACAAGCTACTTACCTTGCAATCTCAGTAAAAACTAATACTGCTTCTAACTAAGACCTTCAAGCCTTTTTCTGGGTAGAAGTTCTGGAACCACCCTTAGTGTTGAGAAGTACAGGGCACCAAAGAAGCATTTTTCATGGCCACGGTGTTGTGCGTTATGATTGGAAGCAGGCCACCATCCTTGTGGCTGGTCTGAAAACCTCACCACTCAGGAGAAGTTCATCAAGAAATGCCAAAAAGTCGGTAACTTTGCATGGCGGCAGGTGGTAACTACACTTACTGGGGTGTATACAGATATCGAATCATTACCTTGTATACCTGAAACTAATAGAATGTTTCATGTCAATTATACCTCAAAAAAAAAAGTCCAGTTAAAAAATCTCTGGAGTAGAGTCCATCTATAAACTGAGTTCTGCCTACAATACACTTATTTAAACAGCTCACAGCCTATTGTGACAACAATTTACTGGGTTAACTCTCCTGTTAATTTGCTCACTCACAAAACATTTGGTGACCACCCACTCTCAGCCGGGCTCTGTTCCAGGGGCTGAGCACACAGGCAAGTGGCCATCTTCAGTTTGAGGAGCCCAAAGCATACAAGTTGCAAAGACAGGGTCCGTGGAACGGTGGTGGCAGATCCTGTCCCCGCGCCTCTGCCCAGCCACCCAGTGCTCTCAGTTAGAACCACAGGCTCCTTCCCATGATGCAGAGGCAGCGAGGGGCTGCTGACCAGGCCCTTTTCTGGAGAAAAGGCTCAGAGAGAAGAGATGCAAACTAAAGGTCAAATTGGAATGAAGGAGATAGGGGAAAATACTGAACATTTTTAATTTTTAAAAACCCAATATGTAAAACAAACAGAATAAAGATAGTGAACCTCATGTTCCTGTCACCCACCTCCCACAATGAGCAGCACTCTGCCGTCCCTGTGTCATCTCTGTCCCCAACCCTCCCCACGCAGTTACTCAGGGCAAACGTGCACTCGCTGGAATGAGCACAGCTTCTAGTGCACTTTGGACAAATAATGTGCTCTTGCAATCCACAACTTACCACGAAAGAGGACATTTCCCTTCACCCCTCTCAGGTATCCCCACACTCCTCAGTGGTAGCCATTGTTCTGACGTTTTTCACCATCAAATTTCTTCCCTTGTTCTGGATCTTCCTGTAAGTGGGATAATGCAGGGTGTACCTTTGGTGTCTGGGTTCTTTCACTCAGTGTAACATTATCTGATTATCTGTGGCATTCATTCATGTTGTTACAATATCTGTAACTTTTTTATTGCTAGATAGTATTTCAAAATGAACACATATTTTTATTTTTTTATTTATTTTTAAATGTTTTCTTAATTAATTTTTTAGAGAGAATGAGGGAGAGAAACATCGATATGCGAGAGATAAATCAATCAGTTGCTCCTCACACGTCCCTAGCTGGGGACCTGACCCACAACCCAGGCACATGCCCTGACTGGGAATTGAACCTGCAACCCTTCAGTTCATAGGCCAGCACTCAATCTACTGAGTCACACCAGCCAGGGCTGAACACACATTTTTAAAAACTTCTACTTAGTCTCCCTTTGGACAGGCCTCTCTAGTGGCCTCTGAGAGGGGACAATAAGGACACAGAAGGCAGGGCCTCTACTGCCCTCAGGATGCACAGTCCACCTATACGGAAAAGGCATGAAGGAAGGCAACTCATGGCGCGGAAGAGGAGAGGACAGACACCGTTGGTTACCTAACCAGGAACCGTCCCTCTTTTTCTCACTCATGGAACCCCACTTTGTCTGGTTGATGGGTGCCCAATCATGGGGGTGAGTCGTGATCCGTCTAAGAACCACTCTCCTCCCTGCCATTGTTTATCCAAGGCCTGAGGCTGTCTGTGCGATGGGGAAACACAATGGGAGGGAGAAAAAACCTCTGACCCCTCCTCCTTCACACTTTGGATGTTGTAATGAGAAGCCAATGCCATGTCGACACAGAAAAACATGTCTGTCCCACTGAGGATGGCGGAAAAGAGTCTGATCCTCATGTTGCCAAACCAACCCCCATACTGCCCACCTCCCGACTTCTTGTTAAGTAAACAATACTTATCTTTCTGGTTTAAGAACCATTTAGCCAACACTCTATCATCTGCAGCCAACGGCAAATACGAGCCAGGTGCACGGAATTGTTCACAGGTGCGTTAGGAAGCATCCCTCTAGTGCAGTGGTGTCAAACTCATTTTCACCGGGGGCCGCATCAGCCTCCCGCATCGCCTTCAAAGGGCCGAATGTAATGTTAGGACTGTATAAATGTAACTGCTCCTTAACAGTTAAGCAAGAACTCGGTGCTGCCGCTGGGCAGAAACAAGGTGCCAGGCCGGATAAAACAAGGTGGAGGGCCAGATTCAGCCCGTCGACCTTGTGTTTGCCACCTGTGCACTAGTCACAGCAAAGGAAGCTCTGGGACACACCATGCTGTGTCTCACTTACAAGGAGGAAGCACGAGGACAAACAGATCCAAAGGCTTGAGTACAAGAGGGCGAAGAGGACCTGAAGGGACTACAGAAAACTGGAGCTGGGCGTGGGCAGAGGGAAGACTTTTGAGGTTTGGAGTTATTTTGAAAATATCCACACTGGTCCAAAAATATGGAGTTTTGTGGTTTTGGCCAGTGCTGGGGTGTCTTGTCACCGTGTCACAGCCACTCATGGGAAGCAAAAGAAGTCCTTATTTCTGGTGAATAAACTGCAATTTATTGTCAGTTCCACTTCCTGCTAAGCACCAGAATAAGCATCGCACCATGCTATGAAATGTTTTAAGGTTGTCCTATTTGTGAAGATATTTGCAATCGAAATTTAAAATACGTATTTTTTTAAAATACGTATTTTTTAAAAATACGTATTTTAAAATTTGCTCAAAACCAGGTTTCCTATTCTGGTTGGCAGTTTCATCTTGCAAATCACTGTAGATACAGCCCCGGAGTCTCTGTGCACATGGGGGCCTCTGTGCACATGGGGGACAGTCCTGCAGCTTTCCTGCCTGTGTTTCTCCAGAGTGTTACAACCACTGTATGCAAATGGGCTACAGGTGTGCCTGAGAGGTTGCTCCAGCCAGCCCTGAGGCAGCCAGACCGGTCTTGGGGCGAATGCTGCCCTGGGCCCATTGTTGTGCAGTAGGTAGCATGGTGTGCCCCTGTTTGCTACACAGATAGTATCATTTTCTCCGTGTAACCAGGCATAAAAAGGTTTGGTAAGCCATGCTCTGAAGGCTGTAATGCTAAAAATGCCCCATCATCCACCCGCCTCTGAGGCTAGGGGCAGTCCCATTGCCCAGCTCTGGTCGTATGATAAGCCCAAAGCTCACCTCATCGGGTGCCGGATCTTGCCCTTGCTCTTCCTTTCTGAAGTGCAGGAGTAGAACAGGGGACGGGAGAACAGGAGACACCTGCTGCCCAGTTTTGTAAGTGAAGTTTCACTGGAGCACAGCGGTGCGCATTTGTTTACAAGCGTGTGTGTCTGCTGCTGTGCGGAGGTGGTTGCCTGCAGCGGCGGCGGGGGCCAGCTGCAGGGCGGGCGTGCCACTCTACACACGCCGGAGAGCAGAGCAGGGCCAGTGGTGCACAGGACGCGGGCGCCCCTCTCCCGCCGCCCCCCGCCCCCAGCCCCGGGCCTCCTGGCTCCCAGCCCTCCGGCTGCCCTCCTCCCAGCACAGCCGTCCCACTGCGTGTCTCCCACCACCTGGTGCCTGACAAATGTTTCCCCTGTTTGAGTCCCTGTTGTCTGGTTTTCTTCAATACTGTCTTCTCTAGAAAAACCACTAAATTGGTTTGAGTTACCAGTGGCAAATAACGTGTTGAAACAGAAGAGATATTTATTTACGGTGCTGGTTATCCCAGGGGTTCTGCAGGGCTGGGCTGCAGCTCCAGCACCAGACAAGCAGGAACCCGGCCCTGTGTCCCCTGGCTCAGTCCCACCACACAGCCACCTCCAGTGCTTCCCTGATGACCTTCAGGCCTGGGTACCAGAGCCTCTCCACTGCCACCTCCCAAAGAAATAGATGTCTCTGCCAGCACGAGGGTTGCCGCCTCACCTTGGGTATTTGTCAGCGCAGGCTGTCATCCAAAATACCAACTCAGACCAGGGCCCCACTCAACAGAAACGTGTTTCTCACAGTTCTGGCTCTGCGCGTCTAAGGTCAGGGTGTCAGCAGGGCCGGTTCCTCCTGGGGCCTCCCCTGTGACCTGCGGATGGCCTTTCTACTCCTTGTAAGGACATCAGTCCCATTGGATTAAGATCTCACCTTATGACCTCAATTAACCTTAATTACCTGTCTGAAGTCCCTATTTCCCAAAAAGTCACATTAGGGGTTAGGGTTGCATCCTACAGATTTTGAAGGACATAGCACCTTGCTCACTATCAAGTGCAAGCCCTCATGGGAGCTCATCCGCCCGGCAGAGATGAGGATGCATGCCTGGAGTCTAGCTTCCAGGAACCCCAGGAAAGCAGGTTTTCTGGCTTCCACTTTCGAAAAGCAACACAATATAAAGAATTGTCACTCTTTGAGGAAGGTAGTCAAAATATTAAGCAACCACAAATGACAAATGTTTAGTCCAGCAGACAGGCAGCTCAATGCCAACCGCAGTCCCGAGCAGCATTCTCAACCTTTTCTCCGTTTCTATCGGCTGCTCCAGATCCCACCCGCTTCTGGAGTCAGTGGCCTCCTGGCCCCGTGGGAGCGCTCCCCCAGGGGGCCACTTACACAGACCACAATGTGACTGACCACAGTGGTGCTACTGGGTAGTCCCGTGGCCAATTTTGCCAGTGTCTGGACCCAGAGCCCTGGAGACCTGTGGTTTCATATGATAATATCTTTATGTTTGTATCTGGTTCCAGTTTGAGAACATGTTTACCTTGACTTTGAGATAGTTATACATTTCAACTGTTTTTAAAAGATGTTTTGTCTATTGTTGGTATGTGTTTGGAGCACAAAAGGAAGTGGGGGGTGGCTTCCACATGAACCAGATTTTCTACCTTGACAAATACTAAAGCAATGATGCTATTTACAACATTATTCAAATAAGCCACCATTCACCATTTATAGCAAAGTCATTTTTAAAAATTAACACTGATTTTTCTCATAAAATATAAAATTAACTGCATCAAAGTGGTATGATAAAAGAATAAAAGAGACTAGAAAGCCTAAAGACAGACCCAAGCATATGAACTAATTTAGTACATAACAGCGGCACGGTTCTCTTTACTGAGCACTTTCTATGGGCAGGCGATCAAAGACAGAAGAGGCACTAACTGTCTTTGTTCCATTCTAGATGGAGGCAGGCATTTGTTTTGATTGCTTGGGGTGCTTTCCTTCCTTCAAGGTGCTAATTCTCCACAAATACTCAGTGACGGTTTGTTGTTTTTGTGAGTTTACATTTGGCACACATCTTGGACACCGTCCCCCAACAACTGGGTCGCATGTGGCTGCAGGTGGCAGAGGGCTGGTTTTGCCCAGTAGGTATCATTCACTGTGCTCAGGAAGGTCCTATTTGTAAGCCTGAAATCCCTCTACCCATCCTCAAACTAAGAATTTTCCCTCTGCTTTGCAGTGGAGATAAAACTAAATAACAATAACTAACAAATATGTTATGCCAAGGTTTATGTATGCCCCTTTCAAGCAGATAAATTGCACATGATGACTGTAAAGTTTCTGATTAAAAGTATCACCAGCCACTGCATAATGACCCTCCTAAAGAACAACAAGGTGTTTGTCCACAAGAGCTGCCGCAACTGGGCACTGGAGCAACGGCCAGACCTCACCACTGCCCACTTTGAGGTGGTCATTTCATTGCCAGCTACTCTTTCGGGCCAGCTCTAGCAGGCGGGCTACCGGAATCTCGTGTAAAGGGCGCTCTATCTCCAGCAGATGGCTGAGCCAGCACGGGTATGGCCAGCTGTGGGTAATATTGCTCTGGACTGAAGATAAAGAGGTAGTAAAAACAAAATCATGAAGATCCTTAGAGTGGTCTAGGGAATCCTGAAATTTTTCACCCCAGTACTCATCGGGAGAAAAGAGCCCACTCCAGAGAGGTTCCCCTGACGTGGGTAAGGAAAATGGTGTGGCAGTAGGTCCTGGAGCCGCTGGAGGACAGAGTGGGCTCTGGGAGTCACCCCAAGTGAGAACGGCAAACAACACAGCAAGGCTCTTCCCCGCCAGCTCCCTTGTCCAGCCCCTGCCCTGCTGCAGGCGGGGCTGGATGAGGCAGGGTCTGCATCCCCTTCTCCCCTCAGCTCCCTCCAGAAGGAGCTCTGGGGAGGCTGAACCCTCGGGGTTTGAGGAACTGAAATCGGTTTCTGTGGGGGCCTCCACAGCTCCCTGACTCTGCCTCTGAGTGCATCACCCACAGCAGAAGGCTGCCTCGCTTGGAAGTGATGCCCTTCAACCCCTCACCTCACCCTCACCACTGTCCACTGACCGGCCTGAGCTTAGACTCAGTTGGGGAAATGCATCCAGTGATTTATTAGCAGAGCCTCCTCCTCTCTTCCTGTGTGAAACAGGAGGCTAAGTGCAGCTCGACTTTCCCATCATCCAGTTCGCTCCATTTCACAGCTTCCCCGTCCATCTCACAGGGCTGCTATGTACGCTGTATTACATGGCCTGATGCATGGGGAAGCATTGCGCCATGCTGGGAACATAGGAAAGCCACATTGCTATTGTTATCATCACGGCAAAATGTCCCAACATTTCTTCTCTGTGTAGAGAATATATTCCCCAGTATCTACATTTTTCCTTATTGTTTTCTTTTTTTTTTTTTTCCAATAACACATCTGGACAGAGTGGAGATGAACACATGGCAATTTTCCATCTTTTAACCTAACTCAACATTACTTATTGTAGTATTTAAAAGAAGCCAACAACCTAAAGTCCAGCAATAGGGTGACGATTAGGTCACAGAGTGGCTTGGAGGTGAGACTTGAACTTAGTAAAACATTTCAAGACAAGTATAGAAAATCATGCTGAAGCAGATCATCAGTCTGGGGAAAAAAGTGTCAGTGATCTCCCATACACATAGGGCAGGGAGGCATCCACTTTCCCAGAGAAAAGAAGACATAAATCATGTTGTTTTCCTGAACAGTTAAGCAAAAGCTAACATAGCTCTTGATCTGCAGGGCTGTCCACTGGGGAGGAAGTAGACTGGTTTGCCTAAGAAACCCAGGGTCGATGGTCCATCCACCGCCCCCCAAATTTGAATTTAGAAAGATATATCAGGCACAAAAGGGGAGCTCAAATCTAGTGGCAAGGAAATGAGCAAGAACCTGAAATACAGTTAGCCTGAGGAAAGGAGAGTCAGGGTTCATGTTGCAAGCTCAGAGCAGGGACCTAACTGGTAGTGGAATCGATTTTGGAATAGTGTGTGCCTGACCTTAGAGGTGTCTCAAGACCCCATAAAGACATTTGCCAGTGGCTATGTCTTTAGAGAGCAGTGCCTGGGAGTGGAAAGGTGAGCTACAAGGGGCTGGGCCAGCAAGGACCTCCTTGGGTGGATAGACAGTCACTGCCTGGTGGAGTGAACAGGACTACTCTTCAACAGTGACACCTTGTGGTCAGCCGAGGAAACTGCAGTGCCGTGCAGCTGGGTCCCCAGTTTTGTTGGCTTGGTATATGAAGTTCTTTTGGGATAAAAACGGATTGTGTGTCCTTGGAGAACTTGAGTGAAAGTTGGGCAGGCAGGGAATCTTGAAGGGATGAAATGGACTTTCTGCTCGAAGGGCCTGTGGTGCTTTGTCAGTTAGTAAAAAAAAAATAGAAGACGTGTGACTGTATTTTTACAGAGTAGAGAAACACAATTTCATCTACATTTTTGAACAACCATTAAATGAACTGCTATAAACCTATTAACGTAAGGTTTTAAAGGAACACTTAAAAAGTAAAAATATTGCCCTGACCAATATGGCTCAGTTGGTTGGGCATCATCTTGCAAAATGAAAAGTCACTGGTTCGATTCCAGGTCAGGGCACCTGACTAGGTTGTGAGTTAGGTCCCTGGTTGGGGTGCATACGAGAGGCAACTGACTGATGTTTCTCTCTCACATCGACCTTTCTCCTCCCTCTTTTTCTCCCTACCTTCCACTCTCTCTAAAAATAAATAAATAAAATCTTTTTTAAAAGGAGTAAAAATATTTATGATACAGTGTTAGTTTTAAAAAATAGAATATAAAACTGTACATATGCATGATCATTTTATTATATTTATAAAAAATAAGATCATATGAAGAACTGGAAGTAAATGTAAACAAGAGGTTAATTAGAGATTATATCTCAGTTGCAGAGATATGGGTGATTTTATGTTCTCTCACTCAATGTACTCAAGATAATAGAATACCTTGGCTTTATTTTCACCTGTGGCTTCAACTCCAAGGCTGGAGCTGCACAATTTGGGATGGAGGTGGAGGAGGCCTCCCTTCTCTTTCTTTTCTTTTCTTTAATTCCTGCCCTGGCTCATAAGGTAAGATCTATGTCCCACCCTTGTTTTCTCTCCCACGAAGGACAAGTAGAAATCAGATTGGAGAGACCCTTATCGACAGTAGGGGTAAGGTCCCTGTGCCGCTGAACAAAACCAGGCTCCAGTCTTCCCTCTTGCATCTGTTTGCCTGGAGTGAGGGAGAAGTGTCCTTTCTGTCTTGGTTTTCTACCCTCATGCGCCCCCTTCTGAGTTGGAGGCCTACCGTTCCCCTGCTCCTTCACCTGCTGCTAAGTTGAGACATGGAGTTTGGGATTTGGGGAAAGGGAGGAGAAAGCCCTCATTTTGTCCAGGCGAGGACTGATTTTCAAGCCAGCTCCACTGTCATTAAGCTCATCCTCTGATCCTCGGCTCCACGGCCATTCTCCATGGAGTGGAACTTGGAAGCAGGGCTGTGAGTGACTCCCATCCTGAAACCACAGTGCCCTCATGTATAAACATATCCAGGAGTTCCAATTAAACTAACCTAATGTTTCCATTTTGCAATTAGGCAGGTTTGTAGACTAGGAAAAAACTACCTGGATGCTTCAAGTACATCCTGCTAGCATGTGGGGAAGAGAGGAGGGAGGGAGGTAGATGGTCTGGCAGCACAGCTCCTTTGGCCAGAGGGAGGGAGGTGTGCTGGCCTGCAGCCTGTGTGCCCTCGCGTCACCACAGGCTGCCAGCTCAGTGGCTTCCAGCAAGGTTTGGCACAGGAAGTGCTGGTGGAAGACTAGATGGAAGACAGGGAGGAAGGAAGAAGCCAGACTGTTCCTCCCCTGTCCTCCACACTCCTCCACAGTTCTGGATTCACCAGGAAGGCCCAGCTCCCACAGGGTCACCCGCCATCCACTCACTTTGTCCCTGCTGCCTGCCTAGAGGTGCTGGTGGCTTCCTGCTAGGGCTACTTTCTCTGAAGCTTCACAATCCCCTATTGGCCTCACACCAGTGAAACCAGTTTTCTGTGCTTTCAGTCCTTGGAGATGTTCCCATTTTCCTGACTGAATCTTGACTGATAATACAGGTTTGATTGTCACCTTAAAGCTTAGGAATGGAGCTTTTCCAGCTGCTGGGCTGCCAGGAGTTCTCAGTGTCAGACCTTGGCGGTGGCAGAAGACTGTGCATGAAAGGCTCAGAAAACTGTCAGCAGGGTAGCTGTGACGTTGGGGATGCCGTCCTGAGGCACCATAGCCCTTTCTTCTTCACAGATATGGACATCGAGCTCACCTCTCCAAGGCCTCACTCTGAGCTGGCTATTCATTAATTCCTCTGAAATTGTTGCCCGATGAATACTTAAGAATTAACTAGTTTCAAGGTTACTTTTATAAGAAAATAAAATACCTGTTTTTTCTAATTAAAAAAGTAATATAGGCTCCTATAGATGTTTTGAAAAAACATAAAAACTGAAAATCAATTATAATTCCCACTATCCAGAAATAACCTCTGTGAACGCTACGGTGAGAGTGTGCAGTCTTTTCTTTTTCTCTAGCACATGTGTATGTTCTTGAGATTATATTCCATTACGTGGTTCTATACACTTGCTTTTACCACTTCAGACACAAATGCACCTCAAAGCCAGAATCCCACCTCCCACCCAGAATATGACATTAATTCAACTTCCCAAGTGTTGGTTGAGTGCCCCCTGTGTGCTCCAAAGGTGTTTGGCGTCCATTCAAAGCCAACAGGAATCTCCAATTTGAAGTGCAGTGAAGAAGGAAACTTTATCCAGGGCAAAACAACTCAGCTGTGGAACAGCACAGCTGTGAAAAACAGCATGGCTGTTCCACAGCTCTTTGGCCTGGAGGCCCTGGCATTAAGCCCCTCCGCAGCTACACAGTTCTGCTCTGCTCCCCTGAAATATTCTAAGTGTTTCAGCCCCGCCAAAGAGAAAGTCCTCCATCTTCAACATTAAGAAAAGCGTGCTCTGGAGCCAGAGGGGAACTGGCTTATATGGACAGGAGTCCCCATTCCTGGTCCCTGATTGGTTCATCCTCATGCAGATAAGGACTCCCAATTTTGCCGTGTGATGGTCCAAAAGACACTGTCCTGACTGGTCCGAATAGAGCTGCTTTGATTGGTTAGCACTGCACAGCTATGATTGGATGAGGAAAGTTTCAGTCCTATTGGTTGTAATAGAATTCAAGGAACTCCTTTATAAGGAATGGCCCAGCTAACAGGAACACAGTGCAGACGAGCAGTTCAGTGCAGAGGCCCGTAGCTGAGTGCTGGCTTCTTAGTGAAGTATGGCTTGAGTGAGAGGCCCCGGTGCAGAAATAGCTGGTAACCTCTGGTTTGGTTTGTTTATTTGTTTGGTGGCCTCTGTTTGTTTTTTGTTTTTTTGTTTTTAAGTTTGAGTCCAGTTAGTCACCAGGAGCCATTCTTAGTAGGTGTCTTTTTTTTTTTCTCTCAGGGTTCACACTACCAAGTGCTGGGATGGTGTTGATACAAAGAAAGGGTGAATTGGGAGACAGGCTAGCTGAGAGTACCCCACGCAGAATGCAAGGGTGGTCCATGTGTGTAGGCAAATCGAGTGACAAACTGAAAAAGTGGTGTTTGGGGGCCTTTTCCTAGATAACAGCAATAGCACTGTGGAGAGGGGGCTACAGGGGGAATTCAGAACTCCCTTGAAATTCTGGGGCTTCTCAATCCAGGAGTAGTTAATCTCGGCTTTACTTTGTTCTTAATTGAAAAATAAAGCTTCTGAGATGTGGCTAGTGCATATCATGATACTGCAGCCAGAGGAGAGGAGAATTTCACAAAGGGGCAGGCATTCCCCATCCCCCACTGAGCTTCTTTCTCTTGCCTGTGAAATGTTTCAGAGAGAGGCTAGGGTGAAGGCCCATGAGACATTATGTTAATGAAAAGCAGAATAAATGCTAAAAATGATTTGCATAGATGGAACCTGAGCCAGCTGATATTTGAAGAGGAAATCCTGGGGGAGGTGTCCCACATAACGGGAGGGCCATTTTTGGTGCTGAATCTGAAAAGAAGTGTCTGAATCTAGAAAAACAAGTTTATAGTTTTCCTCTCACCTGGCCAATGCTTTCTGGGCTCCATTACAGCATTTCCAGTGGGAGCGATCACTCTGCCATTGACTGTGTGTTTGCACTAATGTTTGCTCTAGTGCTGCCCAGGACCACCGCAGGGGAATGCTCTCTGAGCAGGCTAATGCTGCAGGCCCCAGCTCGGCCTGCTGAGAACAGTGCAGGGACAAAAGAAAAGGATGTCCCCAACCACAGGTTATTTTACACAATCATACTGAGTCTTCCTCTTGATGGGAGAGTTCAGTGGCCAAGTTACTGAATTCTGGGAAGGATTTCCAGCTGCTCCTCCAACCTCTGTGTCTTTGCCCCATACCCACTGACATCAGTGTCTATGGCTCAGAATAAGGTCAGACAGTAGAATTGCTGACGGAGACAAGGTAGGAGGTTCAGGACTTGCAAAGAGGGTATCTGGGCCTCATGAGGTTCCCAGAACCTCATAACCTTCCCAATCTTCCTTCTCTCCAGGGCACATGCCCCCTTACATGTGAGCAGTACAATTCAGAGCACTTATGGGAACAAACACATTCGGGGCCTTAGCCCTCATCAGACTGGATCGGTGCTAAGAGAGAAGGTCAGTGGCATTGCTGAACTCCAGCTATGTGGGAGGCACCATGCTCTGCTCACGTCTCCTTCTCCTAACAAACCTGCAAGTTTGATACAGTTGACCCTGATGCAGGTGAGGAAACTAAAACCCAGGAAAGCCCAGAGCCTCACTCAAGGTCCTTGGAGCTAAGGTTCAAATCTGAGTCAGCTGCTTCCATCCCTGCACCGCTTCTAACACTCGTTATTTTATTACAGGCATATTTGTTGGGCACATACTGTCACATGCCCAGGCACTCTGTTAAGTGCTAGGAATACAGAGTGGACAAAACCCCAGGCGTGGAGCTTAGTGACAGAAGCAGGTCTCACACACAGAACCAGATGCATAGTGACAGATGTGAGCAGTGCCAGGAAGAAAGAGGAGGGAGTCCCGAGAGAGGTTGACATGCCCTCCTCATGCAGTAGGGACCCTGGAGGCGGTGCCACAGAAACAGAGACCGTGGGTGAACCTCAAGGACATTACGTTACACAAAACAAGCCAGACACAAAAAGACAAATACTGTCTGACCTCTTAGGTGAGGAACCCAGCAGAGTAGGTTCACAGAGACGGGAAGTAGGAAGGTGACTGCCGGGGGCTGAGTGGGGAGAGAGTGGGGAGTTGCCATGTAATGAAGACAGAGCCTCTGCTGGAGAAGGTGAACAAGTTCCGTGGGCGGATGGTGGTGATGGTCGCACAATGGTGTGAATGTATTTAACACCACTGAACTGGACACTTAAAGTAGTTGCGACGATGAACTGTAGGTTATGTATATCTTACACACGCACGCACATTCTGGCTGCCAGGTGGGGAACAGACTAGAAGGAGGGTAGATAGGGAGCAGTAGATCCAGATACAATGCTTTGCAGTAATGCAGGTGAGAGATGCCACTTCATCAATCCCACTCAATGGAAATAGCTCCACTTAAAATGACTAGGGGAATGTGCTCCGTTTGCCAGGACATCTGACTGGCGTGGTTAGTCCTGAGGAAGGCTGCGGGGAGCTCCTGTGCCAGCCCACCGCGGGGCTGCCTGTGCTGCGAAGCCCGTAGACAAGTGGGATTTGAGCCCTGAGCCGCTCAGCAGCTGGCTGTCTCCATGTCAGGTAGGCTGGATCTGGGCCTGCCCGTGTCCATCACCACAGACCCTTGAGGACGAAAGCTAAACATTGTGGCTGCCATCCCCTTGCATCTCCTGGGGCAAGCCCCTTCTACAGTGTTTGGCTTTGGTTGTTTAAATACAGAAGTGACTAAATCGTGCCAGTTGTGCGCAGGCCCCCACACATGGTGGGCACATGGGAGGTCTGGCTCCCCATGCATCCCCAGGTCTTCTTGGGTCTAGTTCCAGGAGGATGACACCTCCCTCCCCAGGGAAACCTGACCTTGCCCTCCTCTGCTCCTTACCTCACCAGCTCAGGTGTGTGGGGTCCTGGTAGCTGTACTCTCCCTAGATGTATTCACTGGCAGTGAGGCAGTTACAGAATTAGGAGTAAATACACCCATAAGGCTTGTTTTCCTACAAGCAGAATTATGACTTATGAACAGGCTTCTAGACCTTGGCCCTCGTAGCCCTGCATCCCACTCATTCACACAGAACCATTGGGTTCTCTGTTTCTGGGATGGATGAAACCGCAGGACAGCACGGGCATCAGGAGCCTGTGCCCGCCTTCCTGTGCCAGAAGCCAGAGCTCGTGTATCAATACCAAGGTTGTGACAAATGCAGGCTTGACCACCAGATATGGAAGCAGAGGGAGCAGTCAGAGCCAGTTCTCCAGGCTCCCAGGGGAGAACGATTCATTTTGCTGAGAGGAGAGGTGTGTCTGAGGGCTTCAGCTTCTCTCTACCTGGTTCTGTGACCATGGGCAGGTCAAGTCACCATCTGGGCTTCAGTTTCTTCATCTGTAGACAAATCTAGGGGGTCGTAGAGCACCCCCTCATGTACTACCCACCCCAAGTCAGCTGGTTGTCCACAGACCCCGGCATTGGAAAACCTGTGAGGGAAACATTTCACCCAGCGATAACATCCCACATCTGTCTCCAAAGTGACTTCACTTCTGACTCAGGTAGGGTGGATTCCTGCCTCCATGTTGATGCTGACTTTGCCAGAAGGGCCACGCAGGGCAGCGGGAAAGAGCTGGCACGGGAGTCGGACAGAGTGGGGTTTGGATTTCTGAGCCCGTGGTTTGTAGCCTTGTGAGGTCAGGCTCTCACATGGACACGGAGTACCTTTCGGGCAACAGTAAGAAGGAGAAAGGACATGGCAAGTACCTCACGCAGGGCCAGGCACACGCACCCCACAGCACTCGGGGCACGACAGTTAACCTCAGCTTCTTGGGTCAGACAGAGTGGGGTTTAAATCCACTTCCATCACCTCTAGCTGTGAGCTCACTGACAAGGACTACATAAGACTTATTACTATTATTAGCAATTATTAGGGGAAGGACTTCAGCTGTATGTACAGGTTAAGAGGGGTTTCTTGTTTTCAGGTGGGTTTTGAGGACAGTAATCATAAACCACGATGCCCAGCAGAGCTCTGAGTTGCAAAAATAGGGCACAGGAACCTTGATCTAAAGGAGCAGGAGCTCCACTGGCAGCAATTGTACACAGACGAGCCTTTCTCAGATACAATCAAAAGCTCCTTTCACCCAACAAACAACCTCAGTGTCTTCTTTACTGACAAGCCTCTTTCTTGTGTCCAGAAAGCCAGTCCCTCAGCGCAAGCCTCAGAGCGGCCCCTTCGGGAGTATATCGTCCCTAGTGAACAAGGTGGTGGGCAAGTCTGGGGCCTCCCACAGCCGGCGTGGCCGTCCACAGAGGCCGAGCCTGCTCCAGGGACGCCTGCTGGCGGATGCCATCTGGTCTTCAGGCACTGCGGGGACAGGTGAGGGGAGATCGTGGAGCCTGCTGCTGCAGCCCCGCTCCCCAGGCTGAGCGGCTGAGTTGCAGGAGAAGGATCCAGTTGTGTCATTTCAAAGAGCAGATCGATACTCCCGAGTATTGGTGTATCGTCATTTAGTAAACCTGTCGTGAATTTTTGCTCCCTTATATGATTTGTAAGTTTTAACAAAAATAATGCTACGATGAACAAAGTTCAGGCTTACAGTTTTTTTGCTTGCTGAATAATTTTTTCAGATAATATTAAAGGAGTAGGATTTCTGCTTCAAAGGATATATATACCTTTCTAGATTTTGCTAAGTGTTACCTTTATACTTTCTAAGTATAATATACTTTCTAAGAGTAATGTTTCCCTAATATTAGTATAATAGATTATGTTTTGGTTGTCTGTTACTATATAACACACCACTCCATAAGTTAGTGGCTTAAAAGGGCTGGCATTTCATTATCCCTCGTGGTTCTGAGGGTTGAGAGGCTGAGCTGAACAGCTGACAGCTCTGAGGCTGGTCTCACTTGGGGTCTGTCGTTCAGCCACAGTCATGCCCTCAGAATTTGGTATTAAATCTACAGAGTCTGGTAAATTAACTGCTGAACTAGGCACAAGGGAGAAGGCAAAGAATTCAAAAGTTTGAGAAGAAAAGATTGCTTTTAAGATCAAATATTTCAGTCTACAACTTCTCCCCCCCGCCCCGGCCCACCCCAGTTCCACGGGAAGGATGAAGCTAAAAGTATCACAGGGCAAAGTCAGAATAGGGATTCAAAACTCAAGCTAGGGGTGGGTTTCAAGAGTATGGAAGTCTTTTTGTTTTCTTTTTTTCCCACATTTTTTATTGTTGTTCAAGCATGATTGTCTTCATCCCCCGCCCTTCCCTTGATCCTACCCCCTTTGGTTTTGTCCATGTGTCCTTTATACATGTTCCTGAAAACACTTCTCTCTTTTCCCCCCATTAATTCTCTCCCACCTTCCCACTGGTTACTGTCAGTTTGTTTTTAAAGTCTTCATTTAATTATTCCAAGAATGTTGCTTCAGCTAGAAATGAAGAGGGTTCCAGCTTCTCCTGAAACTGTGGAAATAGAATGCTTATGTGAACTTCTGAATTCCTTCTGTTCCCCACATCTGGGTGTACCATTAATAATTACTACTTTCTTTTTTAAGCACCACTTCTGCAAAGCAGGAGTGTCACCAGTATAGGAGGCAGCTCTGAAACAGAGACCATGTTGTATAAATAGCCTCTCTGAAAGCTCAACAAAGGGTAGGCTGTGCCCTCCATGCAGGCATCAGTATTTCAAATAGGCCTCAGTGCCTCTGGAAGCAAAATTCTATCTTATCACCACCCCCACCCCACCCTGCTTCCTCCACATTCCACCCTTCTCTACACCAGCTTCCTCCCACTTCCCACCTCTAAACAAAAGAACAGCAGGAAAAGCTCAAATATACTTGCATAAGGTCTACAGCAGCAGCTGGGCTCTGCTGAGAACTTCTGGAAGGAATGTGGTGGAGGGCTGCCACTTAGCAGAGGGCTGTGGCATCAGCCCTACGGTTGGTTAGGAAGTCAGCAGTGGCTTAAGATGGCAATTGTAAGAGTTCCAAATGATCTACCAGTCAAAAACCCATCTCCTCCCACGTGGACCAGAAATTCTCCGGGGGGTGGGGGGTGACAGAGGAGAAGAAGACAGAGACAGGTCACAGGTGAGAAGGCAGCACTGAGGCAGGGAGAGGAGGGAGAGTCCTTGTAGTGAGTGAGATGAGACCAGGGGTGGCGAGGTGACGGTGACCATCGGCAGGGACCATCGGATGTGAAGGCGCCAACCCTCCTGGCCAGCGGAAGGCTTTCTTGTTGGGCAGACCCAATATTAATGGTTCGTTTGCAGTGGTTTCCACACCACCAGTTTACGGGAACCCTGAATCTGCCAATCCTACAGCACTTTGAGTCATGTTAGCCTAAAACAGTAACGGCAATAATATTGTCGTGTCTAATTTTTTTTTTAACCTTTTTTTTTTTTTAAAGATTTTATTTATTTATCTTCAGAGGGGAAGGGAAGGAGAGAGGGAGAGAAATATCAATGTATGGTTGCTTCCTGTGCATTCCCTACTGGGAACTGGCCTGCAACCCAGGCATGTGTCCTGACTGGGAATCAAACCATGATCTCTTGGTTCACAGGCCCGCGCTTAATCCACTAAGCTACACCAGCCAGGGCATGTCGTGTCTAATTTTTGTTAACTGAACCACTTGAACAATATCTGTCCAGACACCTTTGCTAAAGCTCTGGACCAGCACTACAGGTGCTCAGGCTGCCCGTGCCGCCCCTGGCTCTGCTCTGGGCTTGGGGAGCAGCCTCTTCGCCATGTGTGTCTGTGCTCAGAGGCTCCTGCTTTGTGCTAATGTTCATCCATAAAGACAGGATGGCAGCACCTCATCGCCAGGGTTGTCCTGAGGACCGAGACCAGCCACCAAGTGAAGAACTTGGCGCTGAACTTTCATCAAAGGCAGCTAATAGCTGTCCTTGCTCCCCAGAGGAGAGAGCTCAATGGCCCCTTCAGCCACAGCCCCATAACCTGGATGTACATCCCAATCAACTTAGGGGTCCTTTCTAAGCCCTCACTTGAAATAGGGCTTCTGGATCAAGGCCATTCAAATTATTAAGCCATAATAATGCTCAGAAGTAAGTATTTTGAGGGGACCAGGGGCCAGGAGATTAATAACATCTCACATTTGTATATTACTTTGGGGTTTCCAAATTATTTTAATGTGTTTTATTTCATCCTTGCAATTCTGTGATGCTATTACTCCACTTTACAAATGAAGAGGCCAGGGTCCAGAGAATCACAATTAATTTCTCAAGGAACCACAGGAGGTACAACGTGGAGTTAGTTAATTGGGTCCTCTGACCCTCACTGTGGAGCTCAGTCCTCCACACTTCACACAAGGAATTCTGAGAATTAAATAAATACTGATATAAATATTCCTTTATAGGAGTGACTTTCAGTATCACCTTCTTAGCAGTGTTTTTGAGAGGTGAAGAAAATTCTCGGATAATAATTCATTTTCAGTAAGACCTAAGTATATATTCCATGTGAAAATAATAAGAAATCACTATTATTATTACCACATAAATAACAGACCACAGTATTATTTGAACAATTATTCATCAACAGCAGGTAAGAGCATGAACTCTGGAGACAGACCTAGGTCCTAATCCCAGCTCTGCCAACTCTCTCAGCTTATGATCTTCGCCAGGTTACTTAACCACTCTTGCCTCAGTCTCAGAGTTTTTATGAGAACCGAGTCAATATATGTAAAGTGCTTGGAAGAGTGCTTTGCACACACAGCCAGCTGCGTACGTGTGTATGTGTATGTTATATCATTACTAATGTACATACACGGTCTGTCTGGGAAAAGCCCAACCATTGTTAACATAACAAGAACAGTTTGCAGACATCAATGTAACCTGGCAGCCAAGGAGAGTGGACTGGAATGTGCATGTGTGAACTGTGACGACTTCACTGTACTAGTTAGTGGGGGCGGTGGACACCATTGAGTGAGCATGTGTACTGTGTGGCCACTGCATTCAAAATGACTGAGCATCCCCTGGCTGGTGTGGCTCATTGGATTGAGCACTGGCCTGTGAACTGAGAGGTCGCTGGTTCAATTCCCAGTCAGGGCACATACTTTGGTTTGGGGCCTGGTCCCTGGTCGGAGCCCCACAAGAGGCAACCAACCGATGTTTCTCTCTCATATCGATGTTTCCCTCCCTCTCCCTCCCTTCTCTCTCTGAAAATGAATAAAATTGAAAAAAAATGAACAAGTCGAGCAAGGAATCTGCATCAAAGTTTGCATTAAGCTTGAACATTCCTCCACAGAAACTATTCAGAGGATTCAGAAGGCCACAGCTATGGGCAAATGGTGATTGGCAGGTTCATCACAACAGCGTCCCCACTCATGCACCAAGTCTCATGCAGAGATTTTTGGCAAAACATCAAATCACCCAGGTGACTCAGCCCCTCTACACCCCAGATTTGGAGCCCTGTGACTTCTGGCTTTTCCCAAAACTAAAATCACCTTTGAAAGGGAAGAGATTTCAGACAATCGATGAGATTCAGGAAAATATGACGGGGCAGATGACGGTGACTGGGAGAACTGTGTAAGGTCCCAAGGTGCCTACTTTGAAGGAGACTGAGGCATCATTGTCCTATGTACACTGTTTCTTGTATCTTGTATCTTCTTCAATAAATGTCTCTATTTTTCACAGTGCATGGCTGGGTACTTTCTAGACAGGCCTTGTGCACGTGTTATAGTGTTATTACTAATGTGCGTACATGTATGGTGTATATGTTATATCATGATTACCAGAGTGTGCTCCGGAGCCTTCCGGCTGGGGCCAGGCGGGATCTGTAGGAGGCCTGAATTCAGACCCGGACTCCTGGATGTGGAGACTCTGTTTTCTAATGTAGAATCCTCTTTCTCAAAAACAAGGTAGAATCCCTCCATTGGAGAGGCCAGAGACGAGGTGTCCTTGAAAATGAAGCTCAGCAATGAATTCACACAGCATGTCGGTCACAGTCCCTGTCTCGGAGGCAGCAGAAGCCCAAAGGCCTGTGGCGGAAGCAGCCCTGGGGCTGCCAGAAGGGGAGCCAGGCTGGGAAGTGACAGGCAGTGCTTGCTGCCTGAGCACCAGGATTTGCTGCCGCCTGTGCCCTCCTGATATGTACGCGTGGCTGGGTCATTCAGGCTTGTGCTACAGTATCATTTCTAAGAAGGTGCTGAAGCTAAAAACTAGACCACAGGTAAATGCAGCACAGTGCCCTGTGCTGCCACTGACCACACCCCTCTGGTCCCAGTCAGGTGCAGCGCCAACCCTGGGGGCTGGTCGTTGGCACGTTGCTTTCCAGGGTTACCCGACTCCTGTGTGCTCACTTTGTCCGGGGCTCTCTTCTAACTGCTGGTGCTCGGCTCACAAACCCCTTTTGCTGTCAGTGCCTCTCCTCTGCATGTCTGTAGCTCCCCAATGGTTGAGGGTGCTGTCCCTTAGGAAGCTCATGGGTCATTTGTCATGGAGTTAGGGACAAAATTCACCAGAATTCCTTGAAAGCCTTACTTCTGTTCAGCAAAGCATTTCCAGGGCACGTAAGGATGATTCAGGAGTAGATTGCCCTGTCAACCCTTAAATCAGGGAGATGAGATTTTCTTCACGAAAGAGTCTAATAATGGCAGAGTCGAGACTCTCGTGGAATCTGCAGTAGTCATTTCCTGATCCAGCTCCTACAGAGCACGAGACGCAAAAGCACTTTGTAGGTGAAGGATCCGCTCTGGCCCAGCCTCCTCCTGTGAAAATATTTTAGACAATGATTGAAAAAAAGAAGAAATATAAAATCTTATGGAACAATAAACTTCACTGTTTATACATGTCAATTTATAAAAGAAGTTCAATTTATGCACAGGCTGAATTTATAAAACATCTGAAACTGACTCATACAACCTAATGCAATACTTAGCAGTTTTAATTTTCATTTTATACAATATTCTATCAGTTGTAACCAAAATGATACCTTAAAATTATGACAATTTTAAAACATAAACTCCATGAAAATTCAACTATATCTTTAAATTGCAAGGCAAAGATGTAAGATCTGAGCACTCAGAGTTCCACAGGACACCGACTCATGAGGAAACATATTCTGATCTAACACCACACAAACTGAAATAAGTACAAACTGCTTTTTTGCATAATAAAAATTTTAGCAAAATAAAAACATTATTCATATTTAACATCCTAATTACATTGAGATAAAATAGATGCAATACTAAGAATAGAAATTTGGCCCTGGCTGGTGTGGCTCAGTGGATTGAATGCTGGCCTGCAAACAGAGAGGCTGACAGTTCGATTCCCAGTCAGGACACAAGTCTGGGCTGTGGGCCAGGCTCCCAGCTGGGGGTGTGGGAGAGACAACCTATTGATGTTTTTTTGCATATTGATGTTTCTCTCTTTCTTTCTCCCTCCCTTCCCCTCTCTCTAAAAAATAAATACAATCTTTAAAAAAAAGAATTTAAAATTTGGTAAAATTATAATCTTATTTATATAATAAGATTTTCCCACAAATGTTTTAATTACTTTCTTATTAACATGTTTCCTTTGATTTTTTAAATAGCCTATCGATATATAATATCAATACATACTATAAAATTTACATACCATAAAAACTTATTTTAAGTGTAGAATTCAACATTTTGTAAATTTATGGAGTTGCGCAACCATCACTACAATCTAATATTAGGACACTCTCTCGTCACCCTAAAAACACTTTACTATTTATAGTCGTTCCCCATCCCCACTCTCTGCTCTAGGCAACCACGAATCTGTTGTTTGTCTCTCCGCATTCACCACAGTGAATGCCCGTCTGTGAGGGGCTGCTGTCACCAACCATGTTTCTGGGTGCGCCCGCCCGCACGTCAGGGCTTCCTTTTGCTCAGCGGCCAGAAGGCGTCCCGCTGCATGGCATGCCACATTGTGTACCTCCGGTCATCGGCGGCAGACGTTTGGTCCTGTCCACGTTCTGGCTATTGTAAATAATGCTGCTATGAACATTCGTGTACAAGTTTGGGTGTGTACACGCGTTTTCATGTGTTCTGGCTGGATACCTAAGAGTGAGATTTCTGGGCTATATAGTAAGTCTATGAACGTTTAAAGAAACTGCCAGATTTTTTTCAAAATAATTGAACCATTTTAAATCCTATCAGCAATTTAGGAGGGTACCAGTTTCTACACATCCTTGCCAACACTTGTATTGTTTTTCTTGTTGATTCTAGCCATCCCAGCAAGTCTGAATTGGAGTCTTATTGTGGTTTTGATTTGTATTTCTCCTGCAATTTTTAAATCCTTAAATCAATCCATCATTTAAAGCTTTTTATTAATCCTTTTATTGTCACCACACTTCTATTTTTAATTCAATTACTCAGTTTCCTTAAAAAGGTAGTAACTAAACAATGTATACATATCCACAGGCTACTGGTAAACAAATGATTCATTCCATCAAAGAAGCCTAGGAAAATTAAGCCTTGTTATAACAGGCTAAAGGTATTAAGAAAAGTGAATTAAAGTAACAGAAAATAAGGAAGATTCCTTTTATGACCCAGTTTTAAATCACATTACAAATAAGAAAACAAAAAGTTACAGAAAGTGATTAGTTTAAAATCACAGAAAATTCAGTCAACGCAATCTAATTGACCGTTGTGCCTACAAGGCTTGCCCAGGTCCTTTCCGTGGTGACACACTCTTTTCACGGGCATGTCTTCTGTTGATAACTTGAAGAGCTAACATTTGTGGAGCACTTCTATGCACCACGAACTGAGTGTGTTTGTATGTCTCTGTGTAGTTTTTAAATGCTAACAAGTTCATGTGGAATAAGCTTTCATTATCCCCAAGTAACAGGTGATGAAATGGAGGTTTACAGAGAGCAACTTCACTGAAGACACACAGCGGCCAAACCAGCTGACCCGCCACTGGCTCCGGGTCTGCACGCCCATTGCTGAGCCTCACCAGGCAGCGGCCGCCGGCCACGCGGCTTTCCAGACCTCTCCCCAGATGCAGAGCTCTTCCTTGTCCTGTTTTCCTTCTCTGACTTTGTTACAGTAACAGTAGAAAGGTGTTTCTGTGTTTTGTCCTTTCATTTACGCCATTGCCTTTGCCTGATGAAGTGCACTAACTAGCAAGCCCTCTGGCCACACTCGTGACAGCCTGGCCCCACCCAATTCTGGGTGAAGTGCAGCCCCTGTTATGCTAGCTGTAACTCAGCAGCTCCGTCCCCATGCAAGAAAGCAAGTGAGCTAGAGGCCAATTATAAAAAGAATAACTTCAAATCCCTTCTAATTCATAATAAATAAAATTAAATAAGTATAATCAGTGGCAACTTCTATGACTAAACTAGTAATATAAGAACCTACCCACACTAGTGCGTCACATGATGGTTGAGTGTGAAGGAAGGCACTATAAATTGCCAACAGCTACCGATCATAGTTTACAAATAGCGCGTCATGGCAGGAGGCACACATGGTTTCCCTCCATTAGCCCACGTCACTCTGTTACTTGCTCTCATAGTACTAATTTAAAGTAGCAGCTATAATCACACAGAGATCCATTTTACATTTTATGATGTCTAGGTTTTTTTTTTACAATGAGTATTAAAACCAAAACATTTGACCAAGTCAGTCACAAAAATCCATCAATGTACAAAAAATTAAAGTGTTTGGACTGGGTTTTCTAATGTATGTGTGGGCTGTGTGTGAAGTTTCAGTTGTAGAGGCAGTGAGGTCATCCAGTGGTACACATGTCGTCACTTACTAATCCCTCTGACGTCGTGGTGACGGTTAACTGAGTGCAGGCTGCAGTTAGAGAGCCCGTGCATAGCAATTAATACAAGGAAACCCAAAGAGCTTGTCATCGCTCCTTTATGAGACACACACTCTCTCTGATTTCTCATAAATCACTTAGACTTTCTGTACTTTTGATTCAGTAATTGTAAATTACTACAGTAGTAAACATGCTACTTAGCATAGAAATTTGTTTCAACAAAAGATGCCGACCTCCAGACTTAGAAAGATTTCTCCTAAAACTGTAACAAAATATCTAGTGGGCTCTAAGTACTCTCAGCCCTGAGCCAAAAAAGTAAAGGAAAGCTTCTACAAGACGTAAAGTGCTGTACCGAAGTACACACACTTAATTCAAAGAAAGGCTGCTCTCTCTTGTTTCAGAGACCATTTGCAAAGGCTTAGTTGTGCATTTTACAGCTCACAACTGTTCAGCAAATACTTACTGTAGGTTGGCAAAGCAGGCTGCAGGCGGGCTGCTAGAGGCCATGCACAAGACACAAAACCAGGAAAAGCACAAAACCAAGAAAGGCGCAATGCAGTGTGCCTTTAGGCGATGACAGTGTAGAGGGCAGGGCATGCCAAATATTCAAGTAACTTGATTAGGAGATGGGGAAGAAAGAAATGACACAGAACAAGCTACGTAAAATGACAGGGGGCCAAGAAAGAGAAAAACTCATCCAGTCAGGTTAAGGGGAGGCTTCATGGAAGAGGTGGTACTTGAGCTAGAGCTTGAAAGATGGCTCTGGATTCCACACAGCATGTGGGGCACAAATATGCACCGAGGCAGAGAAGCACATAACACGGTTAGAATCAGCAGGGTCATCCGTCTGCTCAGCAGCAGTGGGCGAAAAGAGGGTTAAAGCTGTGAAAATGTGTAGTTGCAATGAACACTAAGTTATCATAAGAAATCTACCCAAGCATTACCTAAAGACAGGAAATGAAGACCAGAGGACCCAAGGGGACTGGAATAGAAAGTTAGATATGAAGGCTCCTACCCTCCCATTTCTCACAGGGCCTCACAGTCTCTTGTCTTTCTGCATGGTTCTTTCTGCACGCCTGTTTCATTCTCCCTGCAGACCGATTCACCTCCATGGCGTGAACTCCAGGATGCATGTGGCACTGACTACATAGCAAAATAAACAACTGTATAAGACTTTTTAGTTCAAGAACTTTGTTGGTTAGGAGCAGGTCCAGATGAAAATAAAAGCTTGTTTTTCTCTCACAATCAAGAACCGCGGGCATGGTGGGCGGTGGTGTGAGGACCCATGCTTGGTAGGCCTCATTGCCCTACCAAGCATGGTTCCTACTCCTCACTCTTCTCTTGCTCCAGGGTGCCATCCAAACTCCAGCTGCCACATACAGCAGAGTGGAAGAAGGGGAGAAGAGCATATTCTCCTTCTGAGGGAACTTTCCGGAAGTGCACATATCTGCTCATTTAGGGTGACTGTAAATGCCATCTGAACTGGAACCCTTGTGAGAATGAAAGAATGCCATTAGTAATTATACCAGAATAACAGGAATAAACTAAGATTCCCCCCAGAACCTACTTGGAATAATTTACTTATGTGTATAAACATGTATTTCATTGGCCAGAACTTGGTCATATGGCCACACTTATCTGTTAGGGAGGCTGCACATACTGTCTTCACTCTGGGAAGCTATGTGCTCAGCTAAAACCTGGCAAAGAGAAGTGTGCACGTCCAATTAGTATCTCTGCCACAAGTACCCTTGGACACCCAGCAAACCTCCCATCTTGAGTTTGCAAATTGTTACATCCTGAGGACTGGCTTCCTGTTGGTGAGGCTGCCACCCTGGCCAGCCAGCTGTGAACAGGGAGACGGTGTAGCAGCAGGACCTCGGGATTGCAGGGCTTCCCTTCCAGGGCCCAGGAACAGGGGCACAGTCTGAGAAAGGGGCCAGGCAGGCAAAGTGACTGACTTGTCAAATACAATAGGCTACTGAGAGCTACAGAGGGCCATACACACTACAGTAGAAAATTACAAGTAATGCAGTTTGCAGGCTGTGGAAATCGCCAGAAGTGTTTTTAGCAAGGAAGTGGTGTGAATGGTGGTCCTCTAGTTAAATAAGGTTATCCTGGCTGTGCGTGTGGGCTGATTTGGAGTAAGGTGAGGTGAAAAGCTAAGAGCCCTCTTCAATCTC
Source organism: Trachops cirrhosus (assembly GCA_028533065.1). Classification (NCBI taxonomy): domain Eukaryota; kingdom Metazoa; phylum Chordata; class Mammalia; order Chiroptera; family Phyllostomidae; genus Trachops; species Trachops cirrhosus. Next base: position 92,316,960 of record CM052539.1, read on the forward strand.
TACATTAGGCCAGGTGACACTGAATTTGACGTTGAGTAGAACTTGAAAAGTGGGGGAGTACTCTTAAAGCTAGGTGGGCAATTATAGCAACAAGAAGGGGTGGCTGACAGTATAATGGCAAGAGAGGACTAAGAAAATCTGTGAAAAGTAGAATTACAAATTCAAAATCCTCGACAGTTTGGGCCGTGTAGCAGAGTTTAGTCCTTCAACAGAACACATGGGGTGACACCAGCGTAAGAGCATGAAACACATATACAGAAGTCTGTGGCCATCTCGTTTGCTTACACAGAAATGCAACAAACATTGAAATGCAGTACTGGGTTCTGCTCAGCATCACACTCTGAATGTAAAGAAACCCAAGTGTGGAAACTTAAGAAGAGGGCTCTTTGGCAATTTTGAATAACGAATGGGAAAACTACACCAGAATGTTTGAAAGTTAACTACACAAAGAAGCTTCCAGAAGTTAGAGCCCCTGCACGGGGATTTTTTCAGCATCGCTCACAGATTATTTTTGACTTAGCCAAGCATGGAGTCTATTTTAAAGCTCCCAATTTGAAAATCATGGAAGCTTTATAAAGTCCTCCACCTGCACATCTTTTTTTTTTAAGAACATGACTCTTTATTCTCTAAAGGATATAAAAACTTTGTGAAGCTGTCACTATCAATAGGGAAAAAAAATAATGGTTGACAAAGAAGAAACAAACTGCATCTTCGAAGAAGTTTGTCAAAGCTCTTGTTAAAAGCTATAACCTCTGATGTTAACTAAAGTTAACCCATTCTGACCCTCACCGTGGCCTTTAACCTCTTCTTTCTTCTGCTTCCTGTGGCTGCTGGAGACAGCCGGTGCAGGCCTTGGAAAAGCCTTCTCTGTTGCACACAAAGGCCCAGCCTTCCTGCTACCCCGTCAGCAGGCCTGGAATCGACCGCGGGGTCAGCACCTGTGCAGAGGAGCAGGTGACAGTGGACCGCCAGCCTCCTTCCAGAGCAAGTTGTGAGTGTGTCTACCCTTCAACCACCAGGCTGCCATGTCAGGCATTCAAGCTACTGAAGTTCAGGTTCTCTTTGTGAATGCAGACTTTAAACAAATTAATCCATTGTTGTTCAACTGACTGTAAAATTAGTAGATTTACTGTTGCAAAAAAAAAAAAGAAAGAAAGAAGAGAAACTGAGAGCTTTCACTTCCACTTTGGTAAGGTCATGGATGTGTCCTAGGCTGCCAACAAAACAGCCCTTAAAATCTTTGCAGCAACTTCAGGGGAGGGTGGGGGAGGCAGTTGACGAGGACTGAAATGTACAGTGGAAAGTCTTCCCCATACAGTGAGCACCAAAAACTCCACATTTGAGGACCTTTCCCAAATGGAACAATTTACCTATAATTCCACTTCCCTTGGAGATGGAAAAAACTGAAAGTATAAATTTGTTTGATCGCTAACATTATATTTGCCTTCCTTAAATATCCCTGGGGCTAAAAGATCTCATGTGGATGTTTAAAAACATTCTTGAGTTTTATTTAAAATAGAAAATGCTGATTAATAATTTGGTTCTGTTTTACTTTGCTTTACACAGTAGTAAACATTGTACATTTTGTATGTTTCTGACACTAGCTCTTTATATTTCCGAATGATGTTCCATGATGGTAAAGAAAATTATTTTCATTAAGTATTTCAAAATGACCAAAATTATCTGAATCCCCCCAAAACTCCATACCTTTAAAATGAAAACACACAGCTTTGTTGTTTTTCCAAAGGAGACTTTTGAACCTATTTTCTGTTTCATTTAGTTGCACGAGAATTTTCACACAAGATAAATGGGCCTTCCATATATAAACACTCTTTTATTTAGCAGGCAGGAGAGCTTTTCAATAAATTCCTTAGAATATGTCATTCATTTTAGACAAATTTATTTTGCTCACTCACAACTACCATCATGCTCTAATTAATTGGTGCCATCAGCTTGTTACAAGAAAAATGATTAATCAGGAATCTAATGTTACGGGAAATCTTACACATGAAAAAAATGTATTCTGAATCTAAAAATAACTGCAGAGTACATGAAGGGTTTTAACACAGATGTAGTCACCACAAGTTCTTCAGCTCTTCTGGGGAAGCAGCATAAATAGCCACAGGAGGATCTACATCACTTAAAGGAAAAGATCCCCTAAGTCCCTGTGAACATTGAGTGAGCTACCGATGTAAGTCAAATCACCTTGCCTGGAGTCTCTTCTTCTTCTTTCTTCTATCTTCTATCTTGTTCCTTCTTCCTTCTCCCCCTTCCCCTTCTCCTCCTTCTCCTCCTCCTTCTTCTTCATTGTAGAAATGTTTACATGTTTGCAATGGGTTAAGCATACTTCTGTCTGAGGATAAATGGTAGAGATCTGGTAAGAAGCTTCCAACTCTCAGATATGAGAACAGACACCTGGTATTGGGCTGAGGGTATCTTCAGGATGTTTTGACGAGTTATCCCCCTCCCCTTGCTTTCTATGTCCCTTTGACACATTTGTAAACATATACTCAGGGGAGCATGGATCAGTCAGTTATTAAACTGGCACTTATGTGATGAGAAAGTTGCTGCCACTTAAGGCAACTGCCCTCAGCTAGGTTTAGTTGGCACTGCAGATGAGGAAACAAATCCAGCCTTAAAAAGCTCTGTGAGAGCAAAAACCAAGTGGAGGTGCCTCATCAAGTCCACTCTGTTTCCTCATCAACCCCCAAGTCTGGCACTTTAGGCACTGAATATTTTTGAAATAGTGAAGTGGTAAATCCACAAACAACTCATGGTTGTGACTCAAAGTCCAAGGTTAATACAGGGTCTGTCAGAAGTAATGCCTGCTTGAGTGTGGTTGGTAGGGTAATAATATGGGTATAATAATGTAGAGTTTTAATTTGAACATTTCACCTAAAATGTCATATGGTGTGCTTGAGTGTGATGTTATGTTAGAGACTTAGATGCTTAAGATTTTGTAATAAAAGTTTTTATAATAAAAAAGGAGCATTATTTGTGCCGGACCCTGTATTTGCATGTTGGCCATTTCCAAGTTAAACAAGAGAATTAGAGATTCATTTTATTCTACCAAAATTATTCCTTAATACCAAGATAGAAGTTTGTTTAGTGGCAATACAGTGACAGAGTGACTAGCCCATACCTTGAGAAATGGTAGGTGCTCAACAATGGAAGTGGCCACACTTTCAGCACTTACCGGTGTGCGTACAAGGCTCTATTCTGAGTGCTTTACTTCTATCAAGTCATTTCATCCTCAGCACAACCTTGTCACCCCAGTGCACAGAGGAGAGGACTGAAGCATAAAGAAGTCATTTGCACAAGGTCACACTACTAATGGCAAAATCAAGAATAAAACCCCAAGTAGCCTGGCATCAGAGTTGGTGCTCCTAATGCTGAACGTTCCTTATGCTGATGAGGGAAGCAGTGGGACTGGAAGCCTGTGAAGATGGTAAGTGAAATATATAACATTGATTGAAGGGTTTAATGCCCAAACTAGGAATGTGAAATTTGATAGGATTATTATTTGAATAAACCCACACGGAAGAATCATTGGTACCTGAGCCACCTACCAGCACCCCATTTGTGGCCCCTCTTTGAAGGCGTGTGTGTCCAGAGTGGAGTCAGATGTTTCAAAAAGAAGGTGAGCAGAAAAGGGTGGGTGTCACAGACATGTCCTCAGATAGAGAAGCTGTTGTTTTTTTTCTTAATCTCTTGAACTCTGCTTTGACCTATAACTGAAATAAGACCTGGCAGCTTTATAGAGTCACTGAGAGCCTTACTTTGAAGTCCCTTGAACAAAGATAATAAAGCAGACAGCTGGCTCTTCTGGGACTCCTTCCTGTGTTTATGGCCTCTATGTGCTAAGGTGCACTTCTGGGTTCGGAGAAGTAGTATTACTATGTCACAAATCCTCTGTAAACTGTCCAATTTCATATATGCACACAAGGGGACTCTCAGAAGTGTACAGAACTTTCCCAATTGTTATTGTTCCTATGCATAATAGTTATTAAAATACCAGGCTGTCTCCCTGTTACCACAATAACTGCAACAATTACTTGAAGAAGCTAATCTTACACTAGTCAATACCCTGTGTTTATTTTGAAACTAAAGAGATGTGGCCAAGTGTGTGGAGGTTCAAATATTCAGCATATTCTTAAACAGTTGTGAATGAATTAGAATTAGTTTATAGGACTCCCCTCATCCATTAGATTGTAAGCTCTGATCAGAGCAGTTTTGCTAAAACAGGGGAATTGAAGTCTGTTGTGTGTGAGATCTAAACACCACTAAACAAACTTCACCCTCTGCATTAGGGAATGCTTTTGGTTGAATAAAATGAATCTCTAATTCCTCCTGTTTAACTTGGAAATGGCCAACATGCAAATATTAACCTTGGACTTTGGGTCACAACCATGAGTTGTTTGTGGGTTTACCACTTCACTATTTCAAAAATATTCAGTGCCTCAAGTGCCAGACTTGGGGGTTGATGAGGGAACAGAGTGGACTTGACGAGGACGCCTCCACTTGGTTTTTGCTCTCACAGAGCTTTTTAAGAATGAACTAGTTTCCTCATCTGTAATAAAAGAAGTAATAACTGACTCAAGAAATTATTTAATGCGACTAAATAAAGCAATGTATTCTGCTGGACTACAAGTATGCAATAAATGTAACTTCCTCTTGTAGGATAAATGAAAGTATTCTCTAATTAGGTGGCTTCAAGTTACGACTGTACACTCTCACTCTGCCATGGAGGAAATTCCTATGAGAGGTGAGAGGGGCAGGGGTTGACCCCAGTAGTCCAACAGAAGACCCAGCAATCATCAACCTCGGAGACCGGGAAAGGGCCCCCCAAAACAGACAGGCGAGAAACCAAAGCACTGGGTTGCACCCGAAGTTGAGAGCTACTGAGTTTTCCCCTTCGTAAAATGACTGGCTTGTCAGAAGCTCTCCCAATTACTCTATGGAGCGCAGAGTCCCAGCTGCATCTCTGTCGTGTATCCAGTGATCCGGCTGGCCCGCTGCGCCTTTTACTTCCCGAGTTTATTTGCTCGCCTGCAAAACGGGGACAGTGCTCCCTGACTCGAAATAATTAGAAAGACGTTTATTAAATATTGTTATTAAATACAAAATAACGTTTGTGAAAGTTTTCCATAAAGCCCTAGTGGGAGTGTAGCTACGGCGAGTTTGGCGTTAATGTAATATAACTACAGAAGGAAAGCTCTGATTGCCACTTAAACTCAGCATACGAGTCTTCATCCAACCTCTGCAAGACACAAGAGACAGGTGAACGACCAGCAAGCTGCCAGCAGAAACCTCGCCCTCAGAATTATTTTTGTCGGAGGGATTTATTAGGAGAGCCAGAGCAACGCTCCTCCCCAGGTCACTTTCCTTTAAAAGACCCGGGCCGAGGCCCCGCCCACTACGGGAAGCGAAGCGGTCTGGAAGAGGAACCTGTCTACCGCACCTTCTGCGAGACCCTCGCCAGCCCCGGTGCGGGAACCCCAAAGACGAAGGGAGCCCAGCGACCGAGGGGAAGGGCAGCGGGAGGAAGTGGCCTTAGGGACATGCCTGCAGAGAAGGCGTCATTGTGCTCGAACGTGTCCCCGAAAGGTCAGTGCCACCTATGCTGCTGTGCTGAGCGCGGGGAGGCCTTGCGAGCTCTGCCGCGGGGTCGGGGAGCCGGACAAGCTGTAAAGCCGCCTTCCGGCCCCAGCTGCTCCCCGGCTATGCCACAGTCGCAACACCTAGACCCATCGTTGGTCTTATAGCCCCTTGAACTTCAAACCCGGCCTTTCAGGCGCACGTACGAGCGCTCGCCGTGCGTCCTTACGCCCATTTTCGGGCTTGGCGTGGTCGCCTCTGACGAACGTGCTCGGATCCGTTCCCGAGGTAGCACAAACAGCCTTTGGGTACTTGTGTTCTGCACCTGGGCGGGAAGCGCTGGGCAAGCCAAAGCTATCGAAGAGGTGGTCGTGGGGAGGTTTGTCAAGTGATTTTGGGATTTCTAACCCCCCGCCCCCCCCCCCCCGGCTTATCATTTTCTTGGCCCCCTGGCATGAAGACTCCTGAGAGAAGTAAATAAGTTTTCTTATAAAGTCGCAGTTCCAAGTGCATGTTAGGAAAGGGCTCAGTCCAAGAGAGTCCAGGAACATCAACTGCTGTTTATTGTGCCAGGCACAAGACAGTAAAGGATAAATCAGATTCTTCCCCTGCTTCTTAGAACTTACCGCCTAATGAAGGAACCAGTAATAAGATAATCACAAAATTATCATTGTGATACTGTATGGGAAAGATAAACTACTTTGGAAGTATTTAATTTTAGGCATTAATATTAAGCTCAAGGAGTAAATGAAGGGAGGCGGGGTGAGTAGGGAGAGATCAGGGTAAGTCTGGGAGACAATCAGAAGAATGCCCTGAGAAAGGTGGCATTAGGCAATTATCTGATGTTTCCTAAACCAAGGGAAAGAACATTTAAATAACCTGAAAAGCCAATGTGGTTTAGACAAAAAGGAAGTTTGGTATGGAATGAGGCTAGGAAGGTGGGAAGGGCCTTTTGGCGTCCAGAGGCGCAGTTTTAAGGTGGGGAGGGCACTGGGTGTGGTGATGGCAATGCAAAAGGAGGAGCTCTGATTGCAGAGTTCAAGTGTGATGTAAGAGCCTAGTTAGAGACTGGTGGGAATCCAAACCAGAGATGGACAATATGTTAAACCAAGGTGGTAACAGTGGACTTGGAGAGAAATGGATGGGTTCGAGTAGTATTAGGAAGTAAAACTGATGAAACTTGGTGTTGGGTTAGCCATGAAGGTGAGGGGGAGCAGAAGTGGATGGACTAGGTTGCTGGTCGCTGAGATACGGGGTTCTGGAAGATGAAATGACCATTTAGAAGATTTATGTATGAGTAATATAACCTGTGATATGGAATCTTTAGTTCTGGATTTAAAAGCTTTTTAGAAAAGATTTCCATGGCAGATGTTAGAATATTTCAATAAAATAACTAAAAATAAAAATTTTATAGCTAAAAAGTTAAGAAATTGGCCAAAGATTCATGTTGGCTTTTTCCAGTGTTGTAAATCAGTGTTTGAGCTCTTAAACAGCCAGCCTTGGTGTAGAGCATGCTTTGTGCTTCTTATGAAGGAGCAAAACCAGAGCTGAGGGACGGCAACGTGGAGTCTCGGTGACTACGTTGTAGTCCTCTGGGATTGAAGTGGCACAACCCATGCTGGAATGGGGCAGATGAGACAGTTCGCAGCTATGCAGGGAGGAACAGAGACTGTGAAACTCCTTTGGAAGGTGTAAGAGAGAATTTTAGTGTCATAGGAATTGGTAAAGTTAATGTCACAAACACTTAAGCCACTGGGATCTAATGTCACTCTGATTCAGCCAGCCTTCCTGGAAAGAGGAGATGTCAATATGAGCTTGTGAATATCAGCTGTATCAGAAAGAAATCCAGTGAGTGAACAAATAATAGAAGTGGAGTTATTTTCAGTCCACAGTCTACATAGTTTCAAAATGCACGTAAGAGATTTAATTTCTTGTAGGACAGGACTCCCCACCCACTCCTCTCAGCCACAGTATTTAAATTGCATTCTAGGAAGTTTCCTTAAAAATACATTTCAGTACCTCCCAAAGAGGTACTGGAAAAGTGACGTAAAATAACGGATCATGAAGGGTGCCTGCAAAGAAAAGAGGGAATGCAAAATAATGTACCATAAGAGGAATGCAGCTGTCCTTTGGAGCAGTTACCATTTTGTCTTTTTTTTTTGGTGGGGGTTGTGATACAAGAATGTTTGTAGCAGCCTTATTTATTATAGGCAAAAACTGAGAACAGCCTAAGTGTTCATCATGTGGAAATGGGATTTAAAACTGGTTTATTTGTGTACTGAGGCACTTCTCAGAAATAAAAAGGAACAAACTAATGATACATGCAGCAACGTGGATGAATCTTAAAAACATGCTGAGATGCCTTCAACAAAGAGTGTGTACTGTTTGATTCCATTTATATGAAATCTTAGAACAGACCGTGATGGAAAAAAATAAAGAGTCATAGCTTCTGGACAGGGATGGAGATTGACTTGGAAGACGCAGGAAGAAAATTTCAGGAGTGATGGTAGTAGCCAATATGTCGATAGAAGTTTTGGTTCCAGAAGTGTTTGTACTTGTCAAAACCAATAATCAGACGATGACTTAAGATTTCTACATTTCATTGTATGTAAATTTTGCCTCAAAAGAAAACAAAAAGAATCATAAACACATGCAGAACTATAGTTAATGATATGCATGCTGAAAAGTATTTGAGGATAAATGTACCAATGTCTGCAGCTTCCTTTGAAAGGTATCAGATAAAATGGATGAAAGAGTAGTAAGTAGATGCATACATCAAGCAAGGAAAACAATGTGTATTACAGAGTCTAGGTGAATGGGTACTGGTGCGTTCACTGTACAGTCTTTCAACTTCTCTGTATGTTTCAACATTTTCACAGTGAACTTCGGGGAAGATAAGCCTCCAAAGAACATTTTTCATTTTAGACAACTGAAAACTAACTTGAAAATACAAAGAACACAGCCCTAACCCTACCTGAAATACATAGCATATGGAAGTAGCCACATACTTATTTCATTAAAAAATTTCCCAGTCCATGGCTTAATATTGAAATCATTTCATTATCTTATGGAGTATGTGGATTACTCATTGAACTTAGTCTGTGTTGTGTTCATTTTGAATAATCCAATTGGTCTGTTTTCTAACCTTGTCCTAGGAAAGTTAGTGATGATGCCAAAGAGGTCCAGGAGGAGGGGTGAGGACTGAAAAGAACAGAAGTGGCTGAGAGGAAGTACAGCACCGAGGAGCAAAGGGGCTTTGGGGCTGTCAGTCAGCTTATCCTCTGACGATTGGAGGATATAGTTATCAGTGATCCAGCCTAAGTAAATAAAGAACAGAAAGGAATTCTGTGTTTCTTTCTAAATATGGAGTTGGCTATTGAATTTAAAACTACCATCAGAGCACTGGTTGTTGTGCCCCAGTTGGTTGGAGTATTGTCCTGTGGGCCAAAAGGTTGTAGGTTCAATTCCTGATTTCTAGTGGGGGCATGTGCTGAGGTTGCGGTTGGATTGGGTTGGGTTGGGGCACGTGCGAGAGGCAACTGATTGATGTTTCTCTCTCACACCCTTGTTTCCCTCTCTCCCTCCATTCCTTCCCCTCTCTCTAAAACCAGTAAGCATGTTCTGCAGTGAGGAATTAAAAGAAAACCAACTATCAGATGTAAAATTACTGTATTTTGCAGTATATAATGCGTGCCCTCATTTTTTGTGCACGTTTTACACGGGAATATGTATTCATTGTACCCGTGTATAATGCACGTCCTTATTTTCCCCTCAAAAATTTGAGCAAAGAAGTGCTTATTACATACAGCAAAATATGATATGTAGCACAGAGTGAGTGTGATTTTGGTAAAGTCTGAATAACCATAAAATCACAGATGTGGTATAATAATTATGCATCTTAAGTAACTGACTTTAAGGTAGTTTCTTTTTAAAATATTTCTGGATGTCTCAGAAAGGGTAGTTCTTGGAGTAAGAGTCACTGAATTCACTCATCCTTTTCATTGAACCTTTTCATTTTGATTTAGACGACGGGTTCCTTCACCCTCTTATTTATTGGACAGAGGTGTCAAAGGCATTTCATTAGAGAACATGGCTTTCTATTTCGCATCAACTTTGAAAGGTTAAGGATAATCCTGGACATTCTAGCTCAAACTATTTGAATTCACTTACATTGTAGTATTTATTATTCATTTTCTTATGTCATCTTTTTCTTAATACTCACCTGAGGATATTTTTTATTGATTTTTAGAGAGAGAGGAAAGGAGAGAGACATTGATGTGAGAGAAACATTGATCAGCTGCCTCTCGTTGATCGAACCAGCAATCTAGGTATGTGTTCTGACCAGGAATCAAACCCATAGCCTTTTGGTGTGTGGGATGACATTCCAACCAACCAAGCCATCCAGCCAGGACCTTGCATCATCTTTGTTAGGGAGGGGCCTAATCCAGTGGTTCTTGACAGTAGAGGAGTGAGGAAACATCTTGTTTTGAAAAAGCATCCCCAGATGATGCTGGTAGGCATGCAGTTTCTACTCTAAAATAGACATATTAACTTTTACCTGTTGGCACAACTAGTAAATTTTTTAAAAATATATTTTATTGATTACGTTATTACAGTTGTCCCATTTTCCTCCTTTTATTTCCCTCTGCCCTGCACCTCTCCTCCCACCCATATTCCTCCCCCTTAGTTATGTCCATGGGTCGTACACATAAGTTCTTTGGTTTCTACATTTCCTATACTATTCTTAACCTCCCCCTGTCTATTTTGTACCTACCATTTATGCTTCTTATTCCCTGTACCTTTACCTCTTCTTCCCCCTCTACCTCCCTGCTGATAATCCTCCATGTGATCTCCATTTCTGTGAATCTGTTCCTGTTCTAGTTGTTTGCTTAGTTCTTGTTTTTGTTTTTTTAGGTTAGGTTGTTGTTAGTTGTGAGTTTGTTGTAATTTAACTGTTCATATTTTTGATCATCTTCTTTTCTTAGATAAGTCCCTTTAACATTTCATATAGTAAGGGTTTGGTGATGATGAACTCCTTTAACTTGACCTTATCTGGGAAGCAATATATCTGCCCTTCCATTCTAAATGAAAGCTTTGCTGGATAGAGTGATCTTGGATGTAGGCCCTTGCCTTTCATGACTTTGAATACTTCTTGCTAGTCCCTTCTAGCCTGAGAAGTTTCTTTTGAGAAATCAGCTAACAGTGTTACGGGCACTCTTTTTTTGTCTCCTTTCCTCTAGTTGCTTTTAAGATTCTCTCCTTATCTTTAATTTTGGCTAATGTAATTATGATGTGCCTTGGTGTGTTCCTCCTTGGGTCCAATTTCTTTGGGGCTCTCTAGGCCTAGACTTCCTGAAAGCCTATTTCCTTTGCCAGATTGGGGAAATTCTCCTTCATTATTTTTCCCAATAAGTTTTCAATTTCTTGCTCTTCCTCTTCTCCTTCTGGCACCCCTATGATTCAGATGTTGGAACGTTTAAAGATGTCCTGGAGGTTCCTAAGCCTCTCCTCATTTTTTTTGAATTCTTGTTTCTTCATTCTATTCTGGTTGAATGTCTCTTTCTTCTTTCTGCTCCAAACCATTGATTTGAGTCCCAGTGTGCTTCCTGTCACTGTTGGTTCCCTGTACATTTTCCTTTATTTCACTTTACATAGCCTTCACTTCTCCTTCTATTTTGCAACCATACTCAACCATTTCTGTGAACATCCTGATTACCAGTGTTTTGAACTCTGCATCTGATATGTTGGCTATCTCTTCATTACTTAGTTGTATTTTTTCTGGAGCTTTGATCTGTTTTTTCATTTGGGCCATTTCTTTTGTCTCAGCATGCCTGTAGTAAGGGGCAGAGCCTTAGGTATTCATCAGGGCGGGGCAACCCACTTCATTTCATTGTGACATTGTATGTGGGGGAGGGGTCTGAGAGGGAACCATGCCAGTTGCTTGACTCTCTGCAGGCTTTCAATCACTTCTCCCACTACGCACAATCAAATTTGGCCCTTCTGGTTCTGATTCCCAGGTGGGGGAGGGTGTGTAGTGTACATTCTAGGACCCTGTGGGTCTCTCTGACAACTCTCCTTTGAGGCTGGGAGTTTTTCCTGCTGCTTCAACCCCCACAGGTGTTTTCAGTCAGAGGTTTTGAGGCTTTAGTTCCCCGAGCTGGAACCCTGGGTTGCTCGGTCGTCTCGCTCCCCAGTTGTTCCTCCCAATTTATCCACAGGCAAATGTGGGATTGCCTGCACCATCAGCTGCCACCTCGCCGCAAGTCCTCTCCTTCCCGGCTGCCCGTCTCCGCCTCTCCTACTGGTCTGGATGAATGTTTCTTCAACTCCTTGGTTGTTGGCCTTCCATATATTTCAATTTTCTGGTAGTTCAGATTGTTTTTTGTTTTTAAATTTGTTGTTGTCCTTCTTTTGGTTGTGCAAGGAAGCACAGTGTATCTGCCCATGTCTCCATCTTGGCTGGAAGTCCACAACTGGTAAATTTTTTCCTCCCTGTAGGGTATTGATTGTTTTTTTTTTAACTTTTTTTTTTTATGAAAAACATACAGAAAAGTTGAAAGACTAATAACTAAACACCATATACCCGTAACCTAGATTCAGCAAATGTTGCCATAATTGCTATATTTTCTGCCAAACCATTTCAGGGTCAGTGGCTAATGTCATGAGACCCTCCTCCCTACATACTCCAGTATTCATTTCCTAATAATGCCATTTTCACACCTAAGAATTAACAATACTTTCCTAAGAGTATCTAATCCATCCTGAATCTAGGCCATATTCAGATTTTCCCTTTATCCCAATATGTCTTTTTAGTTGCTTTTTTTCAAACACATTGCATTCAACAGTATGTCTCCTTAGTCTTTTTATTCAAGCATAGACTGCCCCACACCTTTCCTTTCCCAAGGACACTGACTTTTGAAGACACCAGACCAGGCTCAGGTTGGCCCTTTGGCAGGACTTCTTCCCAGGAAGTGCCTGTAGGAGCCGAGTCACGCCGGAAGACAGGTGCTAGGATATGGGTTGTCCCGCCGTCGGGGTGCCGAGTTTGTCCTTTGTTTTGAGGTAACAGCAGAGTGTGTTCTTCCTCTTCTAATCTGGAAGTCATCTTTGGTCACCCTTTGGCACCACGTGAATGCCATGTTTCTTCAGCAGCTTTTTACCTGTTGATTTTCGTGTCCATCCTTGTCTAAATCAGTGATTTGATTGGTGGTGACAAAATGGTGATTTTTAAATTACTTTTACTTTTCTTCTTCATTTATTAGCTGACATTCTGCTCTGAAGAAGAGTTTTTTTTTTTTTATCAGTTGGGGACGATTCTAATTCTTCCTTAAATGGTAGGATACATGCTTAGTTCTTTACCGATTTTCAAAGTAAGGAGTAAAGGTAATAGTCACGGCAAATGATCTTTCTTTTAATAGGGTTTTGCATATTTAATGTGTTGAAATGAATTTTAGTCATTAATGCTTAAATTATAACACATGCGGCAGTGGGCGGCTTTTCATGTTACCAAACTGTAAATGAGATGTACACAAACAAGAGTGTAATACTGTCAGGGACATGGGAAAACCGGGTCTTGGGTGATATAAAGGGATTAGTATTAGTTGGGATAATGTTATTGTGGTTATTGAAAAGATAAAAAAGGCTTTACCTCTTACAGATGACAAGCTGAGGTATTTATTGATGAGACTTACTTTGAAATAGTCCCTGGATGGGGAGGGCAGGGGTTGGGGAGGGTACAGGTGAAACAAGCGTGGCCGCCTGCTGGTAAGTCAGCTGAGTGATGGGTGCTGAGGGCTCATTGCACTGTTCTTTTCCTACACGTGTGAAATTTTTCCTGATTCAGACTTTTGTAATTATCTGAATTTCTGTGGATATTTGCAATTCAAATTTAATAACATATTCTTTCTTAACTGTATTTATAATTTTATCTGTTAAAAGCTTATTTTGAAGAACTGTGTACATCTTCAAATTTGCTGATCTAAAGGCACAATTTAGCTAATATTGAAGTTTAAATGCTGTATAAATCAAGAAAACTTAAAGCTTTTTAAAATTTGAATAATGGTAAAGAACTTTAAAAAATAGTTACAGTATTTTTCTACAGTCTTTTCTCTTGAAAAGTGTTTTTAAAGTTTAAAATATTTTATGTCATTTTTATGTCATTTTTCTGAAAGTCTTGATAAAGAAATATAACTTATTTACTAGGATAAAAAATACTTCCTCTTTATTAAAAGCTTTGAGAAATAATTAGGAAGAATGGGGGAAATCACTATTTTCAACCTCAAATATCCAGGGTTTCAATAAATTTTATCTTTTTCCTATGCCTAGTTTATTTTCTTAGTTCTTAAAAATATTATGTTTTGAAATAATATTTTCTATTTTAATATGGCGATGATTCATTACACAGGGCACAGGAGCTTCCAGCTGTAACTCTGAAATTTGGGACTTGATGCTGCTGCCACTTTTCTGATAATAGATGGAAAAGAATCTTCTCTGGTCAGTGCAGACTCTGTTTTTCGGTTTGGGGCCTTCCTCCACCAACAAATATGTAACTGCTTTTTACTGAATACTAAGTATCTCAGCTATTTCAAATCCAGCTTGCTCCCAGCTTAGAGCCCTTACAACATCCACAACGACTCCCCAGCCCACGTTAAGGACTATAAACTAATTCATCTCATTCTCTGTAGAACAGGGGTGTCAAACTCATTTTCACCGGGGCCACATCAGCCTCACAGTTCCCCTCAAAGGGCTGAAATAATTTTAGGACTGTGTAAGTGTAACTACTCCTTAACAGTTAAGGAGATGAATTTACATTCAGCCCTTTGAAGGCAACCGCGAGGCAGATGTGGCCCCCGGTGAAAATGAGTTTGACGTCCCTGCTGTAGATGAAACACCCAGCCGTAGATGTCACTGATGTCAGTGGGCATTTGAAGCATCAGCTAGAAGCATGAGGGTTGTGGCTGACCAGCGTTTATGTGGATTGGTGGGGAGTGACGCATCCAAAGACCTCGAGGTTAAGTGCCAGCAGAAACCCCTGGGTTCCAGGCTGTCCCCTTGGGCTCACGCATTCATTCATTACGTGCCACTGAGCCAGACTCTGGCTCTAGTGTTGGGACCACCGCCGTGAAGAGAATAGACAAAGTCCATTTTCTCATGAAGGTTACATTCTAGTGAGGAAAGATTACATGTGAATATATGTCAGGCAGTGAATTTTTTTAAAAGGCTAGGTAATGTGTTTGAAAGTGATGGGCTGTGCCATTTTATAAAGAGTGGCCAGTCACGGCCTCATCAGGTGGTGACATTTGAGCAGAGACTTGAAGTAAATGAGCCACACAGCTGTCTGGAGGAGGGGAACGCCTGAGTGCAAGGACCCAGAGAAGAGGCAGGGCCAGTGTTTGCAAGACACAACAAGGCTGGAGCAGAGTGAGCGGAGGAAGCACGGTCAGCGCTGTGGCAGAGGGGTGTACGTGGGGGCTGGGTCATGGAGGACCCCGTAGGCCTCCACGCTTGGCTTTTGTCCTGAGATGGGAGCAAATGGAGAGTTGTGAGCAGAGAGCCATGTTGTCTGACTTACACATTTTACAAGGATCACCCTGTGGGTGTTAAATTATTGGGGGGGCAAGGGCAGACCACAGACCAGTCAGGAGGCTGTCACTATAATCCAGGTGCAGGATGAAGGTGGCTTTTAGGGGTGGTTTGATAGCAGCGGAGGTGAGAAGTGGTTGGACCCTGGATGCATTTTAGCAGTTGAACAATAGGACTTGCTGATGCGTTGCTGAGCAAAAAAGTCAAGAATAACTTGGTCATTTTGACCTGAGTGACAGGTGTTGTCGTTTTATGAGACCAGGAAAACAGAAGAGCAAGTGTAGGGTAGAAGTGGAGAATTCAGTCTTCATAATGTTCACTTAGGGCCACTACTAGATCTCTAAGTGGAAATTTGGGGGAGGCAATTAACTCTATGCCTTTGGCATAGAGTTCAGGGAATTCAGGGAAGAGGTTGGAGCCAGAGCAATAAATTTGGGTGTTACCAAGCTAGTTAAGAAGGGAAGTGAGAATATGCACATTCCGTGCACTTTCTATTCAATTTGCTGAGCCCTATTTTCTCATATCACTTGTCAACCACGGGTAGGAGGGGTAGTGGTGGGTAAGATCAGTGGGGTGACTGGTGGGATCAAATCTAGGGACCAGAGGGAATTTCCAGTCTTTACAGCCTAGGTGAGTCTCGTGCAGGTGGCCCCAGGACCATTCTCTAGAAGCACTATGTACGGCACCTCATGCTTTCCTCTTTCATCTTTGACAAGGCATGCTTCTCAGTTCTTGGTTCTCTGGTGTTTCTCACTGTTTCTCAGCAAACCTTAGATGAGGAGATGAATGGGCTTCTCCATCCGTCCTGCAGCCTGCACTTCTAAGCTTTATCTAACATGTGAATGGAAGGAGAGAGACACTTATGGTAGAGGAGCAACTAAAAAATCAAAATGCCACTAAGCGCAGCACTTAGAACCATGAAACCACTATCACAAGTACCTGATGCTTGGTTAACATTTAGTAGTAATGTCTTACCTGGTGAGTGATCTTTACAGTTAATGAGGTCAGCACTTTGGCTAACATCAGGGTATTTCCTTTCTGATAGTCTCAACTAGTTCCTCCAGTGGGTCAGCTTTCCCTGTGGAGAGGCCACCTTCCCAGAATAGCACTCTTGTCGTTTGTATACCATCAGGTATATTGACAGATTGCTTGTATCTTAAAAGCTTATGAATTGGTGTTTATGAATCACCAAGTATGTTATATACTGCATCCTCCTTCAGGGATGTCCAACCCTTTGGCATCTCTGTGCCACACATTAAATACATTGTGACACGTAATCACAAAAATGTCTCATAATGTTTTAAGTAAATTTACAATTTAGTGTTGAGCCACATTCACAGCCATCCCAGGCCGCATGTAGCCTATGGGCCGGAGGTTGGACACCCCTGTAAAATCCTTGAGATGATCTTTGCTTTTGAAGTTGGCACTATAGGTTCCATGGGAAATAGAATCATATTTGATGAAGAAAAAAATGGGAGACAAAAGCACTATGGAAGTATGTTTTATTCTAACAATACTGGGGACAGCACCACCGAGAATGAGTGTGCGCATGGCCACGTGATGGTCCATGTTATTGGTGCAAATTTCCTGTGCACAGATCAATAACATTCACAGAGGACGTGGTTCCCACAGCTTCACACTCACCCTCTTTGTACCACAGTATGAAACCACAAGAACAAATGATTTACTTGTAATCAACTTGTCTTCCTGCTTTTTAGGATGGCTGCTGTTTTTCTAAAGAAGTTACCATTACGAACCATGATGACTGAAAACAGTTGCCTTAGAAGATGTTTGGGGAGATACAATGTGCAGACAATGGCACTAGCACAGTTGCCCCGTACTGCCTCTGCCCCAAGACCGGCCTATCTAATTCACACAAAAGCTTTCAGTACTGTTGAAGACACCCAGGTGGAAAGAAAAAAGAAAGAAAAGAATGAAACTGATTTTAGTAACATTGGAAGAAAAATCAGTGAGCGCATCATTCATTTATTTGATGAGCAGGGCAATGATTTGGGAAACATGCACCGAGCAGAAGTGATTCGGCTCATGGACGAGCGAGACCTGAGACTTGTGAAAAGGAAGCCCAGCGCTGAGCCCCCGGAGTACCAGCTCATGACAGGCCTGCAGATTCACGAGGAGCGGCTGAGACAGAGAGAGAGAGAGAAGGCAAGACCCAAGACTGGTGGGTAGTTTGCTGTTTGCCCCTTGAATTCTGTATGGCTACAAACCAGCAGTTTTAATTCGGCACTTGCTACAGTGCCTCTGACAGTGGGGAGGTGCAAAGCTGGAAAATTCAGTTTCATCACTGTTTCCAATGCTTTTCGTCCCTCACTTAATTTCTATTGCTTGTTTGTTTTCTTTCTTTTGCATCCTGTGTCATTTCCTCCTTTAAACATACGTAAAATGAGGAAAAACAAGGTAACCACCAGAATGATAGGAACTCCTTCCCCTTTGCCCTTGGCTTTGTCGCCTAATGTGCAGGTCAGTAGAGTAATGATGGGTACAGTGAAATGGGACTCCAAAGGGATGGACTCAAGTTCCCATTGCTGTCCTGAGTGCCTCATTTACCCTCCTTAAAATAGAAACAAAAACCCTCTCATCTCAAAGTGGAGGTGTTTGGTTAATTCCATGGAAACACTTTTTAAACTCTTAAGTGATTCCTCTGCCACGCCTAAGTATTTTGTTACAATACTGGCAGTAACACTCCTTTACATATTTTGCCAATCACCTGACAAGGCATCTGCCATCTAAACCTTATAAAAGCCATTAATGGGATCTGAGCTAAAGATGCTGGTTTTTCATGATTTTTAGTGTGTACTCATTGTAATGAAAGATTGCTCAATGGTAAAAGCACTAGGATGGGGAGCGGAAGACTGGGCCCAGAGCTGCCATAGCGAGGTGGTGCGCCTTGAGAAAATCACACTGTCCAACAACGGTGGCTCGGTTTGTAACGCCACACCGAACAACCAGAATGTTGACTGGGAAACAAAAAAGTGTAAGAAGAGGCCAGCTAAGGGGGTAAGGACATCAAACTGTGTCACTGAAAAAAGGAGTTGACAGACTGGGGAAGACACCTTGCTGTGTTCAGAGATTGTCAGAGGCATGACTGTCCTGATAGGAAACTAGGACCATCTGTTTGAAGCTTTAAGGAAGCAAGTAGGTGTTAATAAAAGCACTCCTTTTTAGTAAAATTACTCTTATTTTGGAAATTAGATGCAGAAAAATATAATAAACTCTTACCATCTAAAATGAATAAGCATTAAAATTGTTGTACTTTAGATTTCTCAAATAAAAACAACAGAAAGTTAAGGTCCCCTGTGCTCCCTTCTCCCCTTCCGCCCTCCTTCCCCAGAGGCCCCTGCTCACTCTCGGACTCAGTGTGGGTCTAGTCCATGTTGCTAAACTCCAGTTAGGTCAGATACAGTCATCGACAGTACAGAACAGTTATGCTTGCTTAAAATTATAAATGGCTCACTGTTGTTTTCAAGATGTTCATATAATGGCTATAGCCAATTATAATTACTAATGACATTCCATCATGAGCATGTACTGTAGCTTTGTCAGCCCATTTCCCTGGCCGTTGGGCCTGTTTGCAGTCTTCATTATTATGAAGGAGCACGTGCACAGCTGTGTCTCCTGGTGCCCGCTCCAGAGGCCTGCGGGGCAAACTGTCAGCGTTGTGCATGGCTGTTCCCGCCCTTGCCCACACTTGGTGCTCTGGGACTTTCCTCTCTGTCATGCTCACGGCCGAGAGAACACAGTGCAGTTTGTGTTTCCTTTCAGCTGTTGAGTCTCCTCATCTGCAAACTACTTGTTCCTATTCTTTTCTTACTTTGATGGTGTATTTTTGACCTGATTTATACAGCTCTCTGTTCTGTATAAAGAGAAAAACCTTCTCCTAGTTAAATTTCTCACTTTTGTTTTTCCCCTTGTCATAAACATATCCTTTCCCCCAGGTCATAAACATATCCTTTCTTTTCTTCCATTTCTATTCAAGTTGTATTTTTCACATTTAGGTCATCCATCAAGGGAGATGGTTGTTTGGGTCAAAATTGAACTACTGCCCTGGACGAAAACTCCTATGTTCCAGTGCCTTTAATGAGCAGTTTGTTTTTTCCTGTAAAATACCCGGCTAACAGTCGGGAGTTCCAGAGTAGAGGGAAAGAATGCAGGCGCAGCCTGGGTGACCCCATTGTAGCCAGGAGGGCATCATAAAAGAGTAAGATGAGAAAAGCACTTCCCAGACGGATCCACCTCAGAAAGAAAAACAAGGATAATTAAGTTTATCATAAAGCTAAACTTGTCCCTTTTGAAGGACCATTCTTTTGTTTTTAATCAAATAATGATAACAGTAACTGGAGACACTTCGTATTTAAACACCCTTTCTTGACAGGCCAAAAAAAATAGTACCTTTGTGTCTGTCACCCATTTGTAAGTGTTTCCCGGACTATGAAAGGAGTCAGGTGAGAGGACCATGGGGCCCTGGGCAGCCTGAGGCGTTCTGTGTGCTGAGGGTTAGTCTCACCGACAGGGCAGTAAACAGTCCAGACCAAGTCTCACTGTTTCAAACTAGGACCGGCTCTGACAAAGGAACTAACGTTTTCTTCAAATATTGCACAACACGATTTGGACACAAAGAGTAAACAGATTCAGCAATGGATTGAGAAAAAATACAAAGTTCAAGTTACTGTGAAGAAAGCAAAGAATACAGAGGAACCAGAAAATAATAAAATAGTAAGTAAAAACAGGAGCAACTGTGTTTTTTGTTCTCTGATCTAAAAGTACAATTGTAGAAAGTCTGGAAAATGTAAAGGCAAAGAAAAGTGACAGTAATACTATCAATATTAGTGATGATAGCTTTCAATTTTTTTTTTCAAAATGCAAGGGTACTTTTATGTTCACTTTTTCTGTCACAGCACACATTTTTGCCACGTGAAAACATTCTATCTCATAATTTAAAGGCTATATACTACCCTATTTTATAAACTAGAACATCTAACATTTAAATAGGAAAACTAGAAACTTTTAGATTTCATTTTTTAAAGTTTTTCTTTTCTCTTTATAAATCCTAGTAAGAAGCATCACTGTCTTCAAGAAAGTGTGTATCAGTTTACAATACCAGGATAAGTGTACGGAATACCTGTTTCACTCTTGAGAGTTAGATAACTTATCAACTAAAAGGCACCATCAGCCCAGTGGTGAGGTCAACCCTAGTTCTGCGTTAGGATCACTTAAGCCTAGGCTCCCAGCTGCTGACCCGGAATCTCTAGACCAGATGTAGTTTTCTAACAGCCCAAGTGACTGCAAGTGTTGGAACTGCACTGAGCTAACAGTTTGTAAATAAGTTGATACTCTGCCAATACCCAAACCCACTGCTTTATACTTGTTCTTGTAAGAAGTTAGCCTCAGTGCAGTGACGGAGTAGGGATTTAAAACTATCAGGCCTTTAGTGCCTTTGTTTAGTTACATGAAGTTTGAATAACTGCCTGGTTACTGTACAGGTTTCAGTCAGCTTAACTGGGCATGTAGAATTTGATTTAGCTAATCACATAAATAGCAATTCAAGAATGCTGGGGTTTATGAGTATTAGAGGATTAATACCAGAAAGAATCAAGACACTGGCTTTAAATTAACCTTTAGCTGTTTTCCCTTCTTAGGAGGAGATATTTAATCAAATCCTCCAGACTATGCCTGGAATAGCTACCTTCTCATCCAGGCCACAACCCGTGAAAGGAGGAAAAGCTGTAACGTGTGTTCTTCGTCATTTGAGCAAAAAAGAAGAGACTGCATACAGAGAGACTCAGCAGACCCAGGAAGGAGACCCTTTGAACAAAAAAAATGGAAACACAGAATCCGATGTTCTCCATCAGTGATTACAGAAAAATGTGCTTTTGAGAGGAAATAGTCATACCTCAGTACTCAGTGGCTTCAGAACTTGTCAAACCCTGTACTTGTCACATTTTGGTGAGAAAAAAACATTTCAGCCCCTGGCACTTGCTCGGGACTCGTCACACTTGCTAGAGCCTATGTAAGTGACAATGTCACCCTGCAAGAGAAAATGCTTCATCACTCATCGCTTGCTTGGTACTCGTAGGTTCAGCACGCATAACGAATTCCAGAACGAATTAATGAGGAGTATGCCAAGGTAACACTATGCAGGCATATCCTGTGTTATTGTGCTTTATTGTTTTACAGATGTTGCCTTTTTTACAAATTGAAGGCAAGACCCTTCACCAGCAAAAACATTTCAACTCACTTTTTCCCACTATGTGCTTTGCTGCGGTGGTTTGGAGGCCACCTGCACCGTCTCTGAGACCTGCCTGTAGGTGAGCTGGCTGGTCTGTGGAAACAACTGGGTGTTCAGCTGAGGGTGAGCACCGCAACCGTCGAGAGCACCTTGTCTTCAGGGTGGCTCAGCAGCTGTCCGGGCTGAGGCAAAGACAGGCCGTGTTCTCTTTTCCCTTTAGGAGGGATGTAGCCACTGAGACGGGAAGCCAAACTCCGTCTTTCACGAGTTTGTTTTACCTTTGGAAATAAGGAAAACACTCAGAATTCAGGATCAAAATTACTTGAACTTACTTTACAATAGTCGCACACCCTGACAGGTACACAACACCCCATACAAGAAAGTGAAACATCCAGTTGCTCTCTGTAGAAGTACAAACTCACATAGTAATAAACAGTAGAAACTATTCTAAGTAGATTGCATCTGGCTTCAGTTTGCAATTTATGTTTTAAAAACGGCTCACCTAAATTGTCTCAACTTACTTTGAGCTTCATTTTCCTCTTGTCAGGGTCATGAACAACAGCATGCCTAGTGAGACTTTGCTGAAATGAAGGAAAAAATAAAGTTCTGTTTTTAAAACACTGCCATTTGGTGTCTATTATATGAAAACTCCATGCGTTATTTAAATAAACAGCCTTCTTTCTGTTATGTTCTGTTGAGAAGTGTGACCTCTACAAAGATTCCCACAGAGGATTCTTCCCAAATCCTGGACTGAAGTCATCGCCTCTTCCAGTGACCCAGGTTAGGAATTTATCCAGTCTGGGTCAGTCCCCTGTGGCTTGTTAGTTCTTTCATAAGTAAAAGGTTGGGAAAACTAGTTCTGAATGAATCATTCCAAGCTGAAGGGGAGGTTCTTTTAACCAAAGCTATGTCAACACATCCTAAAATGAATGGAATATCTGACCAAAGTCTTGCTGTCCTTGCTGAGAATGCTGACCCCCAGCAGCTCCCAGCTGTTTTCTAATGGTTTGAACCTATGCTGAGCCTCATTTCTCTCTCCAGTCTTCATTATAATTCATGGTTGAAGTGCTTGTAAGAGCACCAACCATAGGAGAGTCTCCCAAACTGCAGAGCCCCCTCCAATTTGTATCATGTTCCTAACTGTTTGAATCACACCAAGATGTCGACTAGATGGACCCCCAAAGTCCTACAGGCCCTCATGTCCTTGTTGCCCACTTCCCTTCTCAATCCCTACATGACTGTGGCCTAAAAGGATGGCTCCTGGATGACAGCAGCCTGAAAGGACACCCAAAATATCGGCATACTCTTGAATAAGCATTTGGTTCCATATGCTACTGGTTCTCAAATACAGCCCATGTGAGAATCACCTGGAGGGTTTGTTAAACATGTTACTGTGCCCCCAAACCCCAGAGTTTCTGGTTCAGCAGTCCTAGAGTAGGGCCTGTGGCTGTGCATCTCTAGCAAGTTTCCAGGTGATGATGGAGCACCTCAGTCAGGGCTGCACCCAGAACCACGTGGCACACGCAGATCTGGCTGTGTGGCCGACTTCCGTTGCGAACCGCTCCAGCTGAAGCAAGAGCGGAAGGTCTTGGGGCCCTGCCCACCCAGCCTGCCGGCCCTGGACACACCATCCCGGAACCCAGAGCTCCGTGGAACCCAGCTGGAAACGACACACCGACAGGACTGCCCCTGGGAGGGTGAGCACTTACTTTCATTGCGAACGTTTTGCCACAGCCAACGTGTTCACACACAAAGGGACGCCTTTCCTCGTGAAAAGAGAGAATGTGGCTCTGCAGGTTGAACACAGTTGTGTAGGTTCTACCACAGCCTTCCCTGGGACATCGACACACATTCCTTTCTTCGCTATGTGTTTTCATATGTTGCTTCAGATAATCTTTGCGTTTAAAGGTTTTCTGGCATACTTCACACACCACTTCCTCTGATAAAACACACAAAAAAAGTGTAACCAATTTCCCCAAGTATTGCCAAATAGAAAACATTAAATACTGTATTCAATATGTAAGTAACATATTCAATACGTAAAACCTTGTGACTGTACATAAATCAGAAATTTCAGAGGAAATTAACTCTAGTTTTTATTGCTTGAACATTTGTCTCAATTCTCCCAAGTGCTTCTATTGCATGGAGTCACCTTGCCAAGGAGCAGGGGTTCTCAGCATGGTGCTGTGGGAACAGGGAGGAAACTAAATAGGCCAGTTTCCTTCCTTGTGTTTGGGCACACAGGGCACTCCTTCCCAAAACGCCCCACAGAATCCCAGTGTCCCCCAGATTCTTTACTTGCCAGAGCCTTTGAAAATGCTGAGTATGCACAATGGCTCAAAGAGACCTGGCATAGCTCTTCCCAAACCTGGGACCATAGGCATCTCTTCTTTCTTCAAACAGCTGAAGTACCCAGCACCTCACAAAATATCTATTATTTTAAGAACATAATATTTCTTTAAAAGCCCTACAGTTCTACAGGGGCAAATGGTTATGCTGAGCTATTCATGTCTGCCTTACCTTTATGGGTTGTTCTCACGTGTTTCAGAAGCTCTGTCCATGTTTTTGCCACAAAGCAGCATCCTTTTTGACATTTATAACCTATTTAAAAAACACGGGTGTGTTACCTTTTGTGAATATTCAGTGTAAACACCAATCACAATTAGAAAGGAAACTCACGTGCCCGTGTAATTCTTCTCCTACCTCCCAAGAGTACTCTATGTTGCTAGTCTCCAGAGGTGACAGTAAAACCGAACAGCTACACATCAAGGTACCGCAGGTAGGACTTCACCTCAGCAGACTTCACAAGAGGCTTCCTTTCGCTGTCTGCTGTTCTTAGTAAGCTGACTACACAGCAGGTGGACATCCAGCTGCTTTAATCCCCCCACCTCCACGGCTCATGCCCCCCACCCCCTGCTTTATGCTTGCCCCTTTTTTTCCTCTGCAAAAAAGCTTAGTAGGTCCTTTGTCTTTAGCAAACCATCAACACTAGATCTTAGCAGATATGTGTCCACTTGCTGGCTTCCTCCAGCCTTACCATCTTGTAAGTTTCATATGGCAAAAAAGAAGCAGAGTACAGCTAAGGAAGAAAAAATAAACTAGAATAATCCAGAGAAAAACACAATGAACAAAAATTAACATTGCATATAGCACTAGAATTGAATTATTCTGTCAATGGAACAGACAGCCTGAGTTTCACCCAACGAAATACCAGACAGAAACAAAAGAAAGGCTGCCTGTCATTCTTAGCTACCAGTCTCTTCTAAAAAAAAACAAAAAACAAAAAAAATACCCCATAAGTTCTAGGGCTTGGGAAATTAGGATACAGATATCAAAAATCCTATATGGAAACACAGAAGAGTCAAGTAGTTAGTTTAATCGAGTCTTTTTGAAAAAAGTTAATGTGATTGCTCCAAAAACTCCAAACTATTGTATTAACTAAGCCCTTGGGACGCCCCCAGGAGAACAGTGGCACGTGGAGTAAGTGCAAGAGACTGAAAACTATTGGGCTGGCCAAAAACTTCATTTGGGTTTTTTCCCATAAAATAAAAAACACGTTTTTCATTTTCACCAATGACTTTCTTGATTTGGATATTTTGAGTATGTCAGCTACCTCCTGCTATTGGCTTCTAGTGGGTAGAGGCCAGGGTGCTGCTAAACATCTTCCCATGCATAAGACAGCCCCACAGTGAAGAATTGTATGGCCAAAATGTTAATAGCACCAAGAAACTTTGCAAACCACTTTTGATGTGTTCAATGAGTCACAGTAACTTCTCCATACACTGCACACATCTCTTTTTGAGTTTTTGAGTTATCACCTTTCTTGAAATAATAAAGCATAATGTGCCAAAAATGTTGCATATTTTCTTTCATCTTCAATATTAAAATGGCTGCACAAAAATTCACCAATTTTGGTAATTATTTTTAAATGCAAACTGGTATGACAGCTGTCACAATACAAGCTAACCAAATTGTTTTAAATGAAGTTAAAGACAAGTAAGCACTACCAGAGCCATTGTACAAACAAAACTAAACGAACTTTTTGGCCTGCCCAATACCGTGAAGAAGCAATGGAAGCACACAGCACAGCCAGGCACTGGCTCTGAACACAAGGTCAGCGGGGTGGAAGGACAGACACCACATACAGACAGCACCTCTTTGGTCAAGGGTATAAAACCTGAACAAGCAGAACGGTGCCCCCGCCTCATGCTGAGTTCTCAGTATGACCATGGAAGAGTAGAAAGCACCGAGTTTTCAAAGACTTAAAAACATACATCCTGGGGCTGGTGTGTTAGTCAGAGTGAACACTGGCAAGTACGTACCCTCGTGGACCTTCCCATGTCGTTTCAGCCTGCTGGGCGAAGCAAAGTGTTTTCCACAGCCTTCGTGGGTGCACCTGGGTTAACAGGACACGAAGTGTCAGCCAGGCCGCTTTCGCAGATAACTCCACTTAGGGTAAAGCATACTTTGTCCTGTTCTCCTATCAGTCTCCCCTGCCCACAACTAAACCAGTCACATAAAAATGATTTAAAAATCAGACCATATCCTAAGATAAAATTCAAGTTACCTGACCAAACTGGGGGCAAAACAAACTGAGAAAAGTCACATGACATTTGTTTTTATTTTGCTTATGGGATCAAATTAAACACTGTTTTATCTTTATTCTTCTGAAAATATACTCAGTTTTCATGGCTACAAGAAAGATGGGTATGGTCAACACCTAAACCATTCCCAATCATTTGTGTCTAGTTTTTCTAATGATGCTGCCCCAGGGTGGTGTGACAAGAAAACCGCAGCAGCCTCCCCAGCCTCCTGCGAGCAACGGGACACGCAGGCTGCTTCCGCATCGATGCCACCGGCGGCGCAAGAATAGGCAGACCTGCAAGTGACGGCAGGCACTGTCATGGCAGCAGCTCCCAGGCAAAGGGCATCGCTATGTGAGTGGAAAGAAGGTGCCCAGAACCCATGCTCTTCAAGAGTGGCCATCTGAGCAGGCAGTCAGGAGCCCTCGATGCCCTCTGCATGCCTAACACCTCCTGTCACTCTTTCCTGTTCCTCATAAAACCCTCTCTAATGCAGGCCTGCCCACACCGCTTTTGTTTTACAGGACAAGAATAATTAGTGTCTTTCTAAGGACATGTCATGTAATTCAACAGACTCTATTTGAATAGTTAAGTCATTTATCAGTCCTCCCTCAAAGCTTAACTACAATTGTACTAATCTCATAAATTATTCTGAAGTATATCAGAGAAACAAAAGCAAAACTGAACTTCTGGAATAGGCCATACACTATAAATATAAATAGGCATACACTATACACGTTAACAGAAAAATGCTGATTAATAAACTGTTTCAAAACATGTGTACCCAATTTGCATTTCAATCTATTCCCACCTGAAATTAACCATGTTGATTTGTACCCCCGAGTACCTACGTGAACAGTGGTTCATCAGTATGCTGGCACTGATGGATTTTCAGCTGCTGATGTTTCTTAAAAGTCTTCTTACAGCCTTCAAAAGTGCACTGTTCAGCAAAGGTTTGTTAGTCATGACAAAAATCAAAGACCAGTTCATAACAATCCTCTCAAGGTAAAAATATTGTGGAGATTACAGACTGGCTACATTCACCCATTTAGTTACTATAAAATTCTTTGTCGAGAAACTTTAAAGAGAAACATTTTTGAAAGAGCAAAATGTTTCATTTGTGGTAATCTACCAATAATATACTTTAGTTGGCACAGTAGTGTTTGCTTTGAAAATAAAACAATTATTATGATAGTGTCAGGCTGAATTTAGATATCTGACACATAAAATTTGGATACTGAAAACTTTAGAAACAGACAATACACATAAAAATATTCAGAGAATTTAAGCATAGAAAATCATTCCCACTTACTACATATTGTTTTTGCTGATTTTCATGTTTGCGTTCAAAATGTTTCTTCAAGTTTGATTTTGTGTTGAATTTTTGGTCACAGCCACTCACGGCACAACTGTAGAAATCACAAACCCAAATATTAACAAACCAAGGGAAGAAAAATTTTAAGACTTTATAAAAGCTAATTATTCCAAAGTATAGCATAAAATAGTCTTTAACAAATTCCAAAGTGTAAGCCACACCAAGCACACCTCTCTGCTTTGATGTGATTAGCATGTGACAAGATGCAATTCATGTCGGGCTTCTGCAATCAATCACACGGCATCAGCTATCCTTTGCACACCAGGCAGAGGGGAGGTGAAAAACACTAGCTCCAAAAGCCCAGACCCTGGTTAGGCTTAAATCCATGTTTAAGTTAAATTGTACTCAGTTTAGAATGTGATAACTATAGTTTTGCTTGAAATGTTACTATAAACTGCCTTTCCAAAAAACTTCAAAAAAAAAAAAAAAAAAACCAAAATGGTTTTACAGAACCATAAACCATTCTGCTCTCTGGCATAACATCAAGCCGGTGAAGTTTTCTTAACAAGCATTTCTATATCTGGGCCTTGAATTACCTAAATTCTTCGGGAAACTGTGTTTTGAACATATGTGCTCTGTCTGTGGTGAGTTTTTATCAGCCTGATGGATGAGGCAGAACTTCCTTTGTAAGCCCCCATCTTAGATACCATTCCCTGGTAAACACTGAGTGACACTCCCAGGAGGCACCGTGCTGTCCGCAGGGCCAGGCGGAGGGAGGCAGAGACTAACTGCACACTGACGGTGGGAGCTATGCCCAGAAGCCCACTGGAAACACACAGGAGGGGCACTCCGGGGGGGTGCAGAAATCTCTAGAAATTCCAAAAGGTTCTTTAACAAATTTTGTAATATATATTTATTGATTCCAGAGAGAGAGAGGGAGTGAGGGAGAGAGGCACAGAGACACAGAGGAAGGAAGAGAGAGAAACATCAATGTGAGAGAAATATCAATCAGCTGCCTCCCGCATGCACCCTACTCAGGGACTGAACCTGCAATCTAAGTATGTGCCCTGACCGGGAATCAAACTGGCGACCTTCTGGTCTTCAGGACTATGCTCCAAACAACTGAGCCACACTGGCAGGACCAACAGGTGCTCTTGACCTCAGGAACAGAATGCTGAGTTTCAGGTGGGTACACGGCCAGCATAAAGAGAGCTTTTTCTAGCCTCCCTTGCAATTACAAACACAAATGGCGAACTTCTGGTCCACACCGCTTACATCCCACAAAGTATCTGAAAGGGGGCACACCTCTTTTGCACTCTTCCATCCTGGTGGCTGCAATGCTGATGTGACAGCTTCAAGTTCCAACAGGCGTGCTGGACCATGATGTTAAAGCCCCAAGATGAGGATGGCAAAGATAAGCTGAAAGGAGCCCAGATCCTGATTATGGAGGGGCCCTTGACTGTTTCTGCATTTCAGTTATGTAAGAGAAAGACACTACCTCTACAGGGCTGGGTTTTCTGTCCCTCGTGACTCTAATCCAGACACAAGCGTCTAACCTGACACAGGTGTGGGGCAGGACAGAGCCAACAAAAGTCCTGACAGGAGCCAAAGAGCAGGCACAGGGGCCCTGAAGACCCTGGCAGACTTAGCAGGAGTGAGCAGGGAGAGAGGCTGCAGGTCAGTTAAGCATAACTAGACCACAATTTCACATCTGAAATTCAAGCAAATGCATCAAGATAAACAAACAAATGAAAGGCCAAATCACAAGGGTCACTTATATGACATGCTAAGAACCTGGACCTCATTATGTTAAGGACGCTTAAAAACCACTGCACCATTTTAAGTAGGAAACCAACCTGAGAATAATGTGGGAGAGGGTCAATGCGGAGACAAAGAAAATAGTCATTCCAGTGAGGAGTAAGGCCTGAAATAAGAGAGGCAGCTGGAGCAGGAGAGACAGACCTGAGGGATCAAGAACAGGACCTGATGACCTGTGTGCTGGGGAGGAGAGTAGACCAGGGCGTCCAGGGGAGTTGCCTTATCTTTGCTGTGGGTCACCAGATAGATAGTAATGCTGCCTGACAAAAACAAGTGGGGAGAAGGCCAAAGAAAAAGCCAAGCTCAGACTGGACTTCAGCAAACTTAAGAAGCCACAGAGACAGCTGGGTAATGCTGGCCAGCCAGCAGCTGGCTATGGGGATCTGGAGCTAAAGAGAGAGGGGTCTGGGCTAGAGACAGACCTGGAAGACATCACCTTGTTCCAGTGGAAATGAACTTCTCTCATTTATCCTGTGCATCTGTACCCAGAACCATTTTTTCTGTTGTCATTTTTAAATAGTATACAGTAACTTAGTTCAGAAACCAAAAAGCATAAAAAGGGACTCAGATGCATAATGTTTCCTTCCACCCCTGCCCCTACCCACCCAAGGGCTCCCACCACTCCCAAGACAGGTGATGAAGTTTTTAGTTTTATGTAACTTTTACGGCTTCTTGTATATACACAAGCAAATATAAATATATGTTCTTCCTCTGTACCCCGTCTCATTATATACACAAAAACTAGTCCCTTATATACACTTTTGAACATTGGTTTTTTTACTTAACGTGCCTTGGAGATTTTCTTCGTTTCAGAGATCATCTGCATTCATTTTTAAGGCTGTATAGTATTCCACCATGGTGACACACTTTAACCCTCCTGATGGGCACGTGGGTTGATTCCAATGCTTTGTTACTATTAATAGTAATACAATCCTTTTGGTATAGGAACAAGTATATATGTAGAATAAACTCCCCAAAGTGAAACTTCTAGGTCAGAGAATACATTCCAGCCCCATTTTCCAGACTACCTAGGTTACACTTTGCTGGTGTAGCTGAACTATATTTTGAAATAAATCAAGCCTCACTTAGGGCCATGGACGTTGAGGACACACTGCACGCTTGAACGGGGAGTGAAACCGACATTTGCCATCCTCAGTACTTTGCCCCTTTCCCTCTGGCTGGCACACTGGTCAGGGGAAAGGATGTGGCCTGCCAAAGGGAACACAACCATGAAGACTGTCCTGTGTCAACAGCTCACCTTCTTCAGACTGTGGGAACCTTAGGGAAACAGGGGGCCCTTCACATTCATCAGCTTAAAACTAACAGAAATCAACTCAGGGCACTAAAAATCCTACTACTGCTCATGGAACTGTCTCACAGACAAACTTATGATCTTAAATCTAACATCCGCAAAACCTGCCATACAGATATTTCCTGATACGATCTCCTGCACAAAGCTCTGGACATCTACTAGATTTATTTATTTACCTTTTTCCCCAAGGAAAACTTAATGTTTTCCTGGAACATTCTGTTTAATGGTTCTAAGTGTGGATGCCTGACCAGTAGCATCAACATCTCCCAGGAACTGCTAGAAATGCAAATTCTCAGCCCTACCCATGACATACTGAATGAGCTGCTCTGGGAGTGGGGTCCAGCAAGCTGTATAACTAGTCTCCAGGTGATTCTGATACATCCTCAATCTGAGGTCCACTGTGTTTTAAAGTAGTGGATTTAAAAGAAAAGCTGTATCTCCACCCTTTCAGATAAATAAACAATAACTCTAAGAAGAATATTAAAATTGGTATGGTAGAGGTACAGGGGCTTAATCCAAAGAAATACAAAATAAACTGTTAAAATTTCAACTTCTGCCCTGGCCAATATGGCTCAGTTGGTTGGAGTGCTGTCCCATACACCCAAAGGTCATGGGTTTGATTCCCAGTAAGGGCACATACCCAGGTTTTGGGTTCGATCCCCAGTCAGGGTCCCTAGGAGAAGGCAACCACCAATCATTATTTCTATCTCTCTACCTTCCTTTCTCTCTAACAGCAATAAAAAAATGTCCTCAGGTGAGGATTAAAAAAACACACACACACCAAACAAACTCGACTTTCTTTCTGCTTTTATCTGTTATCCCAGCAGCTTATCAGTTCAGAAAGACCCTGACAATGGGGAGCCAAGAACCTGCCAAAGAATCATTTTCACCTGGTCTAAACTGTGTTTGTTTCAAGGCTGATTTCCCACTTAGTGTATACTTCAAAAGGAGATGAGAGGATGAAAATGCAAAAGAACTTCAGAGTAACTTACTCCTCAAGTGTTAGGAGATGCAAATGAAGCTTCCTGTTCTCTTGGTCTTGAGGTAATAATCAGTTTCCTTACCAGGTCAGTGTGCCACACAACCATTTCAGAGGCCTGATCCCACCCAGTTCTCTAACTTACGCAAAGGGCTTTTCTCCAGTGTGAAGCAGGGCATGTCGGCTCAGGTGGTAGTCTCTGACAAAGGCTTTGCCACACCCTTCATGGTCACAAATGAATGGTCTCTAGCAGGAAGGAAAGAAAAAAAACATGTCAATTCTGCCCACATTAGTAACTCTGATATTATTTAAAGGCCTCAAATGTCTAGTAGGCAAGGCCATGGGCTCTGTTTCCAAAGATGGTTTCCACTGTTGAGCACCAGCTACAGCGAGGCCAGACAAGGCTGCCCTGCATGAAGTTACACATCAATGCCACAACTTCTCAACAAAGTCACTGCAGCAGACTTTGCTCTATGAATAGCATACGCAATAAGTGGGCAGCCTTCACAGTTGGTTGATCTGCTCCTAACCTGACACCTGGCTTCAAGTGCAACCCCTGTCTTAAACATTACTTGCCTATTCATATGGCTTGTATGTACAGATCTCTACCACACGTGTGTGTCCATCCAAACCCTAGGGAAGAAGAATGTGCAGGTTCAGCCACATCCTGAACAAGCCAAGTGTCTGCGCTGATAGAATGGCTGGCACAGCTACAGGAAAACATGTCACACCTGAAAAAGTTCATAGGTGCCAGGGCAAAGCAAAGCTCACAGCCCTAACCACAACCACCCCTTGGGACCTAGTGGTTGAGAGGAGGGGACTCGATCCTGAATCTACAGTTAAAGTCAAAACACATCCTCCAAATCACCAGTTTTGTGTATTTAATATGAAAAATGAACCATGGCAGTTCAGGAGGGAGATAACAAGCCTCAAATGACAGTACTGGCAGCAAAGCAAAAGGAGAGGAAGACAGATGAGCTGTATTACTAGGGGCAGATCCACAGACTTTGCACAGCTCCTGTCGCGGAGTAGGCTCAATCAACATTTGTCAAATTAATGTGAGATTTGGGACGACAAAGGTGCCTTCATGTTTTCTAGCCGAGATGAAGGAAGCTGGTAATGCCAATAGCCAGAACACAATATGCATGTCTAAAATTAAAGGTAAGCACTAATTTGGACATACTGGTTACGGAGCTCAGAATTTGGGGGCTAGGGGGTAAAAGGACAGACAGGAAGCAAAAGGTCATGGATGTTATGAGTGAACCCAATCACCAGGTAAGCTTGCCAAGAGAACTGGGAAACAGTAGAGGGCAGAAGATAAATTAGTGAAAGGGGCCAATGAGGAAGTGGACAAGAACTGGAGAAGATCCTGAAAAGGAAATGGTCAGCCTTTAAATGCTGGAGAGGGGAAGGAGAATGGGTGTCATTAAGGCCACCAGGAGGAGTGATCTCCAAGTTAGGTAGGTGTTAATGGCAAAGGCACCAACTGCGGGTCTCTAACTTAAACAAATTATGGGACTTTCACTGAGGCAGTGTGAAGCCAGTCTCCTCCTAAAAGTAGGAAATTGGGCAGATTCCTTGGCTTCCATGAGCCTTCCTTCCCTCAGCTGTCTTCTCTCAAAGGAAAACCCACACTCCAAACCCTTTTGTACCCTTCCCTACAAATGATCCCACCAGACCTGCTTCTCAGAGCTTCTCTAGTATGGGTCCCACCCAATAACACCGGTTTGCTCCACCCACCCCGCCCCCAAAGCCCACAGGCTCTCTCTGTTCTCTCTGCCCAGATTTCCCCTCAAATGGCTGCATGGCTGGATCCTTTCCTTCTCATTCAGGACACGACAGGCCTTTCCCGAGCACTCTCCAGCACCCCTCGATTTACTATGTCTCACTCCTACCCATTCCTTTCTCTATCTGTCCTGTTTAAGGCACAAGGTGCTTGCCTTGTGCAAAAGCAACAGAGGCCTTGCCTGTTTTGTTCACTGCTCTCTCCACGACACGAATGGTACTGAGTTTCTAAAGAATGAATGCATGCTGCTTGCAAAACCTCCAGTACTATAAGTCATCCTACACCCAAGTTCTGGGAGAGAGGTGCTTCAGGCAGGTGTCTGCTGGAGTGGGGACTTGCAATTGTGCACCTATTTACAGATTACCTGAAGGTAGTGATTGGCCAAGACTCAAGATGAAAGAAAAGGGAAAGGCCGCTCAGTAAACCTTGAACCCATGGACAAGGATACCTCGATCCTAGAACTTCTCGTCTACCTCCTCGGCAACTTTCCTAACCTAAGGCATGGTTCACTAGGGTGGTCCACGGTACCAAAGGTGAACGTGTTTTGCAAAGCCAGGCAAGCAATCCTGCGCACCCACGAGCTGTTCCCAGGACTGCCGGGCGGAGCACACAGGCAGCCCAACCACCACTAGTCCCAGGGCCTAGTCTCCAGGTCCCTCCTTGGCCACGCCTTCAGGCTCTTTACCTCCCCCGTGTGCTTGCACAGGTGAGCGTCTAACTTCCAGGCCTTGTTGTAACTGGCGCTGCAGTTCGGGAAGGAGCAGATGAACCTCCTAGGATGAACGGGGAGCAGCGGGGCGGCGCTCCTTCCTGCTCTGACGAACGCGTCGACAATGGTCAGGGACGATACCGCCTCGGCGACTGAGCCCGGCGGCTCCAGGGCGGCCACGGCCAGGTACCAGGCCACGTGCCGAGTCGCGTACTAGGAACAAGAACCTTCCGCTCCGGGGGGACCCAACACCCGACTCGGCGCACTTCCGGGATTGCGGCCACCCCTCAGACCCCCAAGGGGCGGAACTGGTAAGCCTGCGCGCGGGCAGGAGGCCACGCCCCCTCGGCGCCGCGTTCGCGCATGCTCCTAGACCCTGGGACTAAGACCCGCCCCCTCACCTCACCTCCCACTTTCGTGGGTCCTCCTCCCTCCCGCTCTGGTTGAGGGGCTTTGGCTACCTCCTTCACAGCAAAAAGAGCCTTGGGCCTCAAACAGATCCCGATACACTGACTAATTGTGACGTTTCCCATCCACCACTATCCTATTTAAAATACTAGCCTGCAAAATTTAAGCTATCCTGTTCTTAGGACGTTATCAGTTTGTCTTCTGTATGGATTCATTGCCTTGCGCGCAATCTACATACTTCCTCCTCAAGCCCCACCCAGAACAGCGCTTCCTAAACTTGGCTGCAGGTAAGAACCACATGGAGATCTTTTAAAACTCAAGCTCAGAGCATACCCTGGATCAATTAAATCACAAATTCTGTGTGTGGGAAACAGGAGTCAGTAGTTTGGAAACTCCCTGGGTGAGTCCAATGCGGAGAAAAGTTTGGGAACCACTTCCTTAAGGTTTTGCTGTTCCAGTATGCTCTGTGGACCAGCAGCATCATTAGAAATCTCAACCTCAGACCTACTTAAGTCAAAAAGATCTGCAGGTGATTTGACGGACATGGAAATTTGAAAACACTGTTTAGAGTCTTGAATGAATATTGTATGTGTCTTGATTTATGAAGCCACATGTTTAAAGGATGTCCTTGGATGAGAATGACATGATGGATGGTCTGAGTTCTGTCACATTTGTCTGTTTCACAGCCTACATCATTGCAAATCATTAAGCAAGCCCTTGTCTGAATACGATGAACGGGTTCCTGCAGAGAACAAGAGCAGTCAGTCCTGACCTGGATCCTTACATCATATCCACTCCTGAACCTCAGTCTCCTCGTCTTTATTATTTTTTTTAACAAGTCCTTGTCATTTGGAACTGTTCTGTGTAACCCCTCCTACCTTTCTCTCATTGAATGCCAGTGTCCCTTCACAATCATTGGGACAGTTGGAAAAGGCCCCATAGATAGGCACATTCTCCCCAGGATGTGGTTCATGACCCTCCAACCCAGGACCATTGGGAACCCATTGGGGGAAGAAGAAAATCTGGATTCAAGGGAAGAATTGTCCAAGACATACCAGAGGTAATAGGGTGCAGAAAATCCAAAGAAAAAGATTCCCAAAAGGAGGATTATCACTGGTGTCAAATGTTAACAGAATGATCAATGAATAAGGACACCTTGAAAATGAAAGGACGACTGGGGAGGTGTTTCTCATAGCTTTTAATTACTCCCAAACAATTAGATCTTGTCTTATATGGTAAGTGATTGGAGCTGGATTTTTTTCAGGAGAACCCAATTTTTATGTTTATTACAGTTACACAATCTCAGAATTTATCACTATTTAAAATGTCATATATCTCATATATATTATTTGTATATGTGTATATGTACATATAATATGGACTTGATTCATAAGAAGAATATGGTTTTTATAATCAAAAGTATTATCTCATTGTTGTTATATGTCCATTAATGCCATCTGTGCAGCTATCCATAGGATGACAATATGCAAATATCAGGAAGCTTAGCGAAAATACTCCTTTTCCTTCTTTTGAAATGTAAAGAATATTTTTCTCTGTGTGTGTAGGAACAAATACCATCATTTAAAACTGAAGTTGCCCAACAATACATGTTAATTTTTATAATTAAATACAGTCAAGAAGCTGATAGTGGTCTCTTCCTTATAAGTTAAACACCTGCAAAGATGTTTGAGCTCTTTCCACCCACTTTTCATCCCTCCCTGTCCTCCTTTCCACCCCCGCCCCCCTCTCCCAGGCTTCAGGCCCTCACAGTCTGATCATCCTTGCCCGTCTTCTTCTATAAGACTCAGTTTCTGCCCCTGTGACTGTGCTTTTCTAAGGGTTTTGGCTCAACCCAAGCAGCCTGGATCTTATATAATCTGGCTCCTTAATGTACCATGGCTAATGACTTCTGAAAAAGTCTTTGGCCCACCTGGGATTCAGGTTCTTCCCCAAGCCCGAACAGCTTCATCCCAGAAGGGACAAGACTGTGCAACTTACGGGTTAACCTAGACAGAACTCTGGTAAGCCTGTTCTAGCAAGAAGATTAGGTCTACTTGCCTCAGCTTTGCACCCACCCTTTTCCACGTGACTTCTTTTCTCCCATAAAGAAGGCGGGAGATATTTTCTCTTTCCTTGCTCTAAGCTCAGCTGTGTGACTTACTTTGGCCCTATAAGTTGGAAGTGACAGCACACCTAGGCCTCCAGAGAACTTGTGTATTGCTCTCTTGTGCCTCTGCCACTACCACAAGGAGGACGTTTCTGATTTAGCTTGTCCCCTGAAGAAGACAGACGTGAAGAAAAGCCAAGTCGTCCCAGGAAAGCCCAGCACAGATCAGCCTGCCACCATCTGACTCTCAGCCACATATTCATGATCATAAACAACAGGAAGCCACTGAATTGTGGGATGCTTTGTTATACAGCAATTATATAGCAATAGCTAATGGATACACTCTCATCATTGATACTGCTGAATAGGAACTGAATCCTGCCAACAACTATGTGGCTTAGAAGCAGATTCTTCTTTACTGGAGCCTTCAGATCATACCCCAGCCCTTGCTGACTGTCTCCTTCACTGCAGCCTGGGAGAGTCTCTGAAGCAGAGAAGCCAGTTGAGCTGAGCCCAGATTCCTGACCCACAGAAATGATAAAATAATAAATGTGTGTTGGTTTATGCCACCAAGTCTGGTAATTTGGTATACAGTATAACCAATACAAAGAGCCAAAGTCTTTCATTACACAAAGAAACTCCAACCCCATGATCTTGACCTCAGACTAAGGGGAGAGCATCTGAACACAAAGAGTTCTGAGAGGAGGTGGCTTCTGACTCAGCATCCAGCCATTATACAGGCTTCTTTTAACCAAAAACCAGTCATAGTATGACTAAAATGAATGTAGTTACAGTGATAACTGGGCATGATAGCTTGAGTGTGGACTGCCCTGGAAGATCTTCAGTGTGTAGTTCCTTTAATTCCAATTTAACTCTAATCTTCCAAGGTTTGCTTCTCCCAGATGGGTCCAGCACAGCCCAGGCGGTCAGCTAAGGCCATTGTCCCTGTGGCTTGGCAGGGAACCAGGACATCATCTAGGAAACACACCTGTAACTTAAAGAAACAGAGCCATGTGTTCTTCTTTTGTAGGCGTGCAGTAGAAAGGCCTTTGGATTGGGTCTCAGTTGCCACTAACTACTTGAGTATGACTTTGGGCGACTCTTCCCAACCAGCTTTGTCTCATTTATAAAACAAAGGAGACTTACAGAGTTGATGTGGGCATCAGGTAAGAACTCAGCTATTAACCTCTCTATGGTTCCATTTCTTCATGGGTCAACTGAGGACAATAGTACCTACCTCACAGGTTGTGAGAATTAAACAAGAAAACATATGTAAAGCACACAGCAAAATGGCTCAGAGGAATGGCTCAGGGGATGTCAGCTTTCGTCACCATGGTTACCATGACCTGCACAGACCCCTTCACCAACCATGAAGTGCTGCACATCTGTAAACTGTTACGCTAAGTTCTCAAATATCGGCTCACACAAAAAGTGAATGAATGAGCACTGTTACATTGGTCGTGGTCAGCCCAAAGGAGGCTGGAAGGTCACATTAAGAAAAGTTCCCTCTGCTTAGCCTCAGGATCAAGCAACAGAGATTCCAGCCCTCAGCCATATTCTCCATAAAACCCACACAGGCATCCCTCAGGGATCCTCCAAGAGCCACTGACTGTCTCATTGCTCAGTCAGGAGATGTCCCCACGCTGTCACCTGTATCTCTGTCCTTGGTCCCAGCTGTACTGTTGACAGATTTCTCACTCTCTCAGCATCTGTTCTTTGAATGTCCCCCACGTGGACCTTTGGAACTATCCAGTGGACAGTGCTTAGTCACACTACCATTTATCTTCTTGGTTTTCCGCTCATCTGCACTTCCAGCCTGGCTGCTCTAATTAGCCCTCCCCTTGCTTAGGTCTGATTATCACGTTTTCCTGTGGTTGTAATGGCCCCAGGGTACCACCACAGACCTACGCTCAATCAGTCACCTCCACTTCAAAGCCATTGTATTCTGAAGTAGCCAGATTCCATCTAGTGAGCAAGGCCTAATTGCTCTGTGGTTACCCATGGGGTCAGATGCTGGAATGCACTCTTTCCATCCACAGCCAGCCAAGACTTTTGTGTTTGATCATTTCCTCTGCCAGCCACCAAAGATGCTCCTGAAAGAGGTAACCAGGTGTCTCCAGGGAGTCCTTGCCCCTTGTATGGGTGGCTTCTTGCTTTACTTTAGGGGTAGAATCCACCTGCCCCTCTTCAGCTCCCCTGCCACCATCTCGATCCAGTGCGCCAGCATCTCACCTGATCTTCAGATGCATGCCGCAACCAGGCTCATGCTCCCAAATCCTTTCTCCACACTACGGCTGAGGGCTCCTTCCCAAAGGCAGTGATTTCAGGGGTGTCCCATAGCCTTTAGGATAAAACCCCAACTCCTTACAGGTGCCCTTGCAAGACCTCAAAGGAGCCAGCATTACCTCCAGCCTGCCTTCCCACTTCTGAGCCCTCTCACAGCTCACACCTGCCATTTCTAACTTCCCTTAACACCTCCCACATCCTCTTCACCTGTTTGGTGTCACTGTCCTCGCACCCTGCTGTTCCTCACAAGCAGCCAATGTCAACTTGTCAGGTGGCAGCTTAGGGGTAAATTCCTCCAAGAGCTTGAAAGGCACATTCCTGCTGGCCAAGTAGCCAGCTGCACACCCCACAGTACTCTGCACTTCCCTCCTCACAGCACTCCACACACTTTACCACAGTTGTCTCACCAGTCTTCCCCAGCAGCCCTTTGCAAGCTCTGGAGAGTGGGCTTCCTGCCTGCTAGTCACCGCTGTAGCCCCAGCACCTAGCACAGGACCTGCCACATGGCAGGTGCCAATTCATGTTTCTTCAATGAATCAATACCTTTCCACCACTGCTGTGAAGCAGCGGAATCAATAGTGGACATTTTCATAGCATTTCTCTTGGTAAAACATTTACTGGCCCAGATGACATTTCACATGAAATACTAATTTTTGGCTTGAACAGAAGACTTAATTATTGCTTTCTGGCATGCCAGTGAGTTTTTTTATAATTTCTTTCATGCTTCACAAGTTTCCTGTATCCTATGAATGGCTTTGAAATATGCCCTTCACACACACACACACACACACACACACACACACACACACTCTTCTTCTGAATTATTTTAGGTCAATCCTTGGCTAATTTCTATACAAAGTACTTTAAAGGCACCATCTCATTTCATCCTCCCATTAAGTTTATAAGGAAGGCATTATTCTTCCTCCTCACAAGCAAGGAAGCCGGTGTCCTTGCACAGGACATTCTGCATCTGCTAGCAGCCACATGCCTGCGCATTGGTCCCTAAGGCTGAGACCCTCAATGACCCTTCTTGTCCCCACATCTGTGGGTTCCACAGAGCCCTGCTGAGTCCCTTTACTAGCATGTGGAGGTGTTTATTTACCAACTACGTTTTAGAGTGA
This sequence comes from Trachops cirrhosus, assembly GCA_028533065.1. Classification (NCBI taxonomy): domain Eukaryota; kingdom Metazoa; phylum Chordata; class Mammalia; order Chiroptera; family Phyllostomidae; genus Trachops; species Trachops cirrhosus. The sequence goes on from CM052539.1 coordinate 92,356,811, forward strand.
AACCTGCCTGCTTTTTGAGGCTAGAAAGTCACTTGTCCCGCTTACCTCACAGCACAGAGTGGTAATACGGAAACTTAACATATTCTCTGCAACATCCATTCACCCAAAAATATTTATCAAAGCTTTTTACAAAGCAAGGTTTCAGGGCGAGAGCCAACCCATGACTAAGATGAGGAGTGCCGAGACAGGTGGACACAGTGGGGCACAGTGCTGGAGACACAAATTGGAGAGTTTTGAACTATATTTTTGGGACCATTAGCTCTTTAAAGGCCACCACCCGTATTTCTTCACACTTCTGAGGTCTGTGCCAGCCTTCTGGGTGCTAGCACCCAGGACTGTCCCCAGATGCACATCCTGGGGCTGCAGGAAGCCTCCTCCACCTGTGGGTGGGAAGCACCTGACCCTTAGTCCAACCTGTGCCTCTCCTGCCCTGGATAGCACCCCCGTCCTCTAGTTCTTCCTCTGGACGCACTTGATAAATCCTGCACACAACTCCTCATCTCACAGTCATTCCGGGGCACCAGGAGTCACATCACTTTATAAGGCTTATTGTGAAAAACAACTTGCCTCTGCTCACCCCCTCCCCGCCCCCATCCCAGGCTCCCTCCAATTTCCCGTTCTCCAGAAGCAACCATTGTATATTCATCTTTGCTTTTATTTTTCGGTATGTTCCTTTACCTCTCTAAATAACATAGTGTTGCTTCTGATTTTTCCATCTTAGGCATTTTCGATTAATTTTCCCCTATGGAAGATGAAGATTAAGACACACACACAGTTCTCATTCCATTCTCCTAAATGTTTATAAAATAACAACACTAGGTTACTCTTATATGGAGCTGACTACACAGGAGGCATTACTGTAAGCATTTCACGTGTATTAATTTTTTTATTACTCCCCCAAACCCTGGGTTCTTTTATAGTCCCATTTTACAGATAAGGAAATTGAGTCAGAAGGGTCAAGCCTGTGGCCCCGCCCCACAGTTTATAAGCGCCCTGCGGCGGGAGGGGGAGGGGGAGGTGGCGGTGGTGCAGGTTTGCCCCAGGCATCCTGGCTCCAGAGTCTATATGCTCAATCAGCTCCTTACCCTGAGGGATGATGCCATAATTTTAGTTAAGTCAGGCTTCCATATTTTTACTAACATGATTATATCAATGCTATTAGTATCTGCTCCATGTGATAAACTGATTTCTCTTTCCTGCTTGCAAATATTTATTTTAGCCATGGGGTTAAAATTCTGAGGGAAAATATTTTAAACTTAGAATTCCATATTCAGCCAAACAATTAAGCAGGAGGATAGACAGAAGATATTTTTAGATGTACAAATTCCCCCAAATTTTACTTCTCTGTACTCTTTCTCAGGAAGCTACAGGGTGCCCCACCAAGATAAAAAGGAAAAAGAAGGAAGAAGTGGGCCCAGAAACAGGAGAGGGTGATGTGACCTTATGGATGACAAAGAAAGGGGATCAGGGACTGGGTTCATATTGACCTTCTAGCTGTGCAGTCGATTCTTCGGCACCTCCGTTTCCTCACCTGAAAAGCGAGGATACAGTAAAGGTTACGGGGATGAGTGAATGAGATATTCTGTGCAAGGGCTCCCGTCAGCGCTCTTATTGAATTGGTGACTTGAACACAAGCAGTGACTGCTTCCTTCTGAAACCCTGATAAAATGACAGAAAGGAGGTTTTCCCAAAAAGCATATTATCCCAGAAGGACAAAGAGCAAGAGACAATGTGTTCAAACTGTATTAGAACACAAGTTTGGATATTAGAAAGCAGGAATTTGGATAGCAACTGATTTAGCAGAGTCAAGTGGAAGAGAGAATTAAGTAAGTCAATATATGGTAAGCACTCAGAATAGTCAAAGGCAGTGAAACTATTCTGTAGGCTTTTAGTCTGGTAGAAAAAACACTTTGGAGATAATGAGATAAACCCACAATTTTCCTAAAAACAGGGATTAACTGCAGCTGGTACTGCCTAGGAATGGTGGGGAAAGAAATGTGAATGTGTCTAACGTTCCTAATGGAGAGCAAGTTTTTTTTAACATTTTATTTATTTATTTTTAGAGAGGGGAAGAAAGAGGGAGAGAAACATCCACGTGTGGTTGCCTCTTGTGCATCCCCTACAGGTTGTGGGAACCTGGCCCACAACCCAGGCATGTGCCCTGACTGGGAATCAAACTGGAGACCCTTTGATTCGCAGGCTGGCACTCAACCACTGAGCCACACCGAGTTTTGAATTACACCAGTTTGGGGAGTTGGTAAAGGGGTTACCAATACAAAAAGCCAAGGGGACTAAGTTGTGTATTAAAAACCATGTGAAGATTTGCCACTGCTGCATGTGGGGGAGAATTTCAGGCAGGGCAGGCACCCTCATTTGGAGACTGACACACCATGAAACCGACACTGAGTCAGCCCGTGGTTTTCCTCAGTGAAAGAAGCCGGCCGCTCTTGGTGGCCCTGGCAGGGGACAGGCACCAGATGCTGTGGTCACCTGGCATGGAGGGTGGCCGAGGCATTGAGGGTTTCAGTCTGCAAGGAAGGGGGCCTCAAGTCCATCCTTCAAACTGACCACCTGGCCCTGACGCCTTGCCCAGACTTGTGCTTCACAAACACAAATTTGTCCTGGATCTCACCTTGCTTCTGAGAAGAAACCATGCAGAGCCATCTTGTGGTGGAAAAAAGATGCACAAGTTTCAGCCTAAAAACTTGATGGGCTTTTTTTATATGACGCTACAGGTGCAAACACACCTGCATACTTTGTATCTTGATTCCTCCCGTCCTTGGGCAGCACTTTAAAGTGGCCAGCAAATGTTGACAGCCGTCTCCACTTGTCCCATGAACACATTTACCACAGGTAATTAACTTAACTGCCTGATAAAAACGTAATTGGCGTGTGGTAATGCCAGCCATTGTCTGAGAAGAGTTTGATGGACGGCGACTTCTGTTGTCTCCTTGGTTATCTTTATAGGCACATAATCAAATCCAAATTTGATCATTTGTTTGTGATTTGATTAAAGTAAACAGCCAAATTGGGGAACCATGATCCTGAGAGATTTATTATTTGCTTCCATTACGTGCTTTGGATTTTTGTACCGTTGGAAAGTGAGTTTGGTCAGAGGGCTCTCCACTGCTGCCAGGGCTGTGCAGCCACATTGTCCATGAGGCAGGGCCCTCATCCATCAGACAGGCCTGGAGCATCCCTTTGCATCCTGAAGGACTTGTGCACCTCTCTCTTTGCTCAGTCAGGCGAGCCTTTTCACACATTGCAAACAGCAGCCACGCACTGCTGTCTGTGGGAGCACACGGAGTGGACCCCACCCCCACCTGAGGACACATACGACAGACTTGAGTGGGGATTGCCAAGCACCTGCACCTGAACACCTGGTAGTCGAAGCACTGACATCGACTGCATCTGCAGGACTGTTCTAAGCAGCCTGGACAGTAACAAAGACCTTCATCAAGTCGCCTCCCCTGTGACTGATGATACTACTTCAGCCCTCAAATGAACAGGTCACTTCCCACTTGAGTTCAGGAGTGCTCTTGTCCTGGGCACCTATTGCAAGAGACTTTTTAGGAAATGTAATGAGGGTTTTTCTCACTACCCAGAGAATGGTCAGAAGTCACCAGATGCTTTCCTCTGATTTGGGCCACTTCTTGGCCACCTGCCCCAAGCTGGGAGGAGGAGACCTCTGGGCTGTGTTTAGGAAAGTTTAGACTCAAGACCACAGGATAAGTTGACATTTCCAGACACTGAGGAACATCCCTAACCCCCACGGGGGGATAATCTGCTACAAATGGTTTGGCCACACCTTTGAAGTCAGCTAAAAAAGAATTCAGTTAGATTTTAAAACAAGTAGTTTTCCCCAGGCCCGTATCCTCCACACTCACCCCTGCCACGCCCCGCCGCCGTCCATGCCAATCTGACCTTTGCCCAGCAGACACAGAGGCGCCTGCCCAACCTCAGCCCTTGGCCCACATGGCCCTGAGCCCGCTGACTTCCTGCCACAGAGTGCTGGCCTTGCCCGTGGTTCAGCTCCTGGTTCTGCCGGTCTTACTCTGTCGCCTTATTGCTCCACATGTGCCACGTAACACCCACGTCTCCCCAGGGAAGTGGTAAGTGCCACAAAGGCAATGGGAAAAAGTGTGAAACAGGATTCATTTGTTTGTTTAACAGCTACGGAGTGCCTGCTCTGGGCCAGTCCCTGCTCTAAGCCCTGGAAAGACAGCAATGCACAAAACAGGCCAAAGCCCTGTTCTCATGGAGTCTCTATTCCAGTGGAAGGCAGACAGTGAACAAAGAAGTAAATCACATTCTAGGCGTAGAATCTGAAGCATGGGCCAAGGTCATCCAGGACTCTGGGGGCCAGAGATCGCACTAAAATCAGAGTCTCCAGTGATGAAAGTTGGTCAGACTCGCTGGCTGCCAAGTTCACTGTGGGCTGCGGCACGCTGCTGTGCCTGCATCAGGTGGCAGGTCTGCAGACGAGGTTCAGGCTCTGAGAGTCTGTGTGGCTCCCAGCGTCTTAGGTACCCCAGTTTCTAACCCAGCGATTCTCACGAAACATGCAGCGCTTGCCCCACTTCGGGACTCAGTTAAGAGTGGGCTCGGTCAGGACAAGGCTGTTTCCGGCTGCCTGATAGCACCTTGTAACACCCACCCCACGCAGCAGCACAGAGGCAGGAGGAAGTCAAGGAGGCTGTCTGTGCTGCTCATTTCAGATTACCCTCAGCAAACATGGCTCACTCTGTAGAACAAACAGGATTACCCAGTTACCTTATGGGTGAGAGAGAAGGAACTTTAGCTGTCATTAATGTTTTACTACCTTTCTCAAAACGTGTAACCTTTAACCCCAAAATCAACTCTAAACCAAAGCTAAGGAGGTCCGGCTATTGGGGCAGTTCCGGGTGCCAGTCTGTCACCCAGCCAATGCTGTTTCGATCAGGAGAAACAAATAAACAGAAAGATAAGCTCTTTAAAATGCACATGAAGCAGACCCAGGACTTCCCAAGCAGAGATAACCAGCCACTGGGCCTTGTTCGGATGATAGAGGGTTGTCTGGCCAAGTCCCCTCCAGCCTGGGACAGAGATGGGCCTCTGTAGGGACCAAAAGAAAGGGAAGCCCTTCCAAGGCCTGGAGAAAGTGCAGCCTCGTGCTAACCGCAGAAATTCTGTGATTGACTTGACCCCAGCACCACTGACTGATTGATCACCTGAAAGATTTGTGCTTCCACAAAGATGCCACACTGGTTGCCCTAACTACCAGCAAGGACCTTATTTAGCACAGGACTCCAAAGTCTGAGCCAACTTGGGTGCAGAGGGCATTTATGTGTGAAACATTAGGGATACCACAGAATTCCTGAGAGCCTGTGATGCGTGGGCTTACCTGGATGCACAGCCCCCTGTGCTGAACAGGTCCTTCCTTCCGTTCTAAAAATGACAGGCCGTTCCAGACACTTTCATTTTTATAAATAACTAATGCCTAATTATTTGTGACCTAAGAAGTGAGTCCTTAGGAGTTGTCACGCTTTATTGTTTATGAGCTAAACTTAGCACAGGACTAGAATATACTAAAAGTTCCACTTCAGTTCCTGGAGGTCTGACTGCCGAGCAGGGTTGGCTTGTGCAGCTTAGGGAGGAATACTCTGTCATCAGTGCTGTCCCGAGTCGGTCATGCTTTTCACAACTGCTGCCTTTCTTGCTTTTAAATTATAACTTACTGTTGGTTTAGCTTTGTTACTGTCCATTTAGTTTGTTGTGAGTCGTTGGATCAGCCCAGCACCTGCCTGCACTTCCCCAGTAACTACGCGTTCACACAGAAATGCACTGAGGTTCGAAGGTGAACCCACGCCCCTCCTGCTGAATTTAAAACGTGCCTAGTTCTGCTGAATGTATTTGAGGAACTCTTTCTCTGTGCCCTATGGAAACTAATTGAGGTAGGTAGGCCCAGAGGTGTGTAGCTTGTCAAAGTGGGCTGCAGTTAGGAAAGGTTTGGAAGCCACTGCCCTGGAAGTCTGGAGTCACACTGCACTGGTGTGTGCAGTGGTGTGTTAGTGCAAGTCAGCAACCAGCAGCAGGGATAAGAGCATGTGTGTCTGTGTGTGTGTAATGTGCTCATGTATGGGTTTGCTATACACTTACGGATGTAGGAGAGGTGTGATAACACAGTGGACAGATAAAAAAATGCAGCACTCGCGACTATAAATTCCATAGAGCCAATCGATTCTCACAGGAGGCCTGTGGTCAGTTTTGTTGAGTCTGTGTGTGGCCGGAACACAGTTGCAACCGATAAACAAGGGTAGTTCCTGCATAAATGTTAATTGATGTTTTTGTTGGAGAGTAAGACAAAAGTCAAACAACACAGACTATGTCCAAACTTCAGTTATTTATTAATGATATATGTGAATTCTTTGTAAATCAGATAACATTTCAGACACTGGAAGAATACATTTTCAGTTTTTCGACTATTTACAGTGTAACAGCTACCCGCATACACTTAAGTTTAACATGCATTAGCATTTTCTCCATCACTTTCTTAGATCTATTCTAGACAATCAACAAAACAATAATGCAAGCCTTGATTTGTAACACTTTGCTAATTTCTACGTGCAAACCCTTGCACCCACACTAGCACGGTGGTCAGCCTCCATCTACTGACATGACGTCACTGATGCAGGGCTGGGAAGAGACGCCCAGTGAGAGCCCTTACGCAGTGTCCACACGGCCACAATACCCAGGGGGCCTCGAGGGCACAGAGAGTAGTAAAGAGCAGTGAAAACAAATAGGAAGTGATCAGCTTGGAGTACTACCACCTTTGCTTTTCACATCACTTCATGATTAATAATGATAATGGCTGCATTTGATAACTGACTTGGAACGTTCCCGAAGATTCTTGCGAGCCTGCACCAGCCAGCCGGGCCCACCACTGAGCTCAGGGCAGCGAAGGTAGCTGTGGTTTGACAAAGGCCGGTTATGCTTTCAGACACACTGGTTGTGTTTCCCGTTCCAACTTCCCTCGGTTTGTAATTCCGCCGGCATCTGAGCCTGGACTCAGCCCCATCAATGTCAGCCCCCACCTTTTGTCATGGTCCTGGGCCCCTGCATCCACCCCCGGGGCTGAGCTCTGGCTGCACAACCTATTGGCAGGAAGATGGGCCTAGGCAGGTCTCCTACCTCTGGCCCTGAGGGAAGCACAGCCCCACCATAAAGAGGAAGTGCTAGGAGCAGTTGAAGAATTAGGAGGAGAGTGCCGGCCAGTGACTACAAGCCTAGTGCAGCCATAAAAATCTGCCCGGGGTTACGTCTTGAGAAACAAGGTGTTGGCTTTTAAAGTGTTTAATTTTCACTTCCTGAAAAATGGAACCAAAATCTTTAATTATAGACACCTCATAAAACTCAAATTCCAGTATTAAAGGGCATGTTCGAGGACAGGTATGTATGATTCATACATCTTGTAATGCTTTATCAAATGACTAAAAATGGTCCTTGTTACTCTGTGTAACTGCATTAATTCTTGGCTTGGTCGGTGGAATTTCTAAGTTTTATTTTTCTTAGTATCTGATTCTTAATGACAACACATCTTAATGTCTTTTTAAAAGGGTCCCATTTATTTAAACATATAACAAGACAAAAACATTTTCCCCATCTCCCACTCCCACTTTGTGGCTGAAGCGAACTGAGACCCTGCAGGTCAGTGACTGCTGCCTCTGTGTTCTTCTCCCTCCGGGATCGTTCTCAACCAGTCCAGCCTCGTGCCCTAGCGCAGGCCATCTGGTGAGGAGGCAACGTCCAGTTGGTAACTCTTCTCCAAAGAACCCTCTGTGATCTTCTTGGGATAAACAGTTTAAAAACACAAGCAAGCAAATCATCAATTTGCAAGCTATTCTTGAGTTTTAAACACAAACCCTTTGAAAGATATTACAGGAAAATATATTTAAATCAATACCTTCTATTTGTGGTAGACATGTAGTAATAGGTCGAACAAGCAAAAAAATCAGATCAATTCTTCTTAATCTAAAAAGCCTGGGAAAAGTAGGCAGTGTCATAACTGCCTGTCTTTCAGTCAGGGGAGACGCCAATCCTGAGCTACGCTGGTCTGGTTTCTGAGACAGCCCTGGAGAGAAAGGAACGCGGGTGGCACTGGCTGAAACAGAACTGTCACCCACAGTTTGAACAACTTTAATATAATAGCAGTTACGTACATTCACACAGACTCTTCCTTGTGCCCAGTTGGTGTATTGACATAAGTGCTTTCATGAAAAGGTCTCTGGACAACAAACACATTTTAGTTTTTGAAGGAGGAAGCATTTCTTGTTGGACTGAATTGATGAGGTTTACATGTTCGCTTTGTTCTAGTACATCTTCCTCTCACCCATCTCCTAGTGTTAAAGCCCAGGGTGTGTGGGCTGAGGGTGCCTGGTGTCTCTGTCTACCCATGTCTCCTAGGGGCTGGCTGAATCACCCCGTCCCTCTGGACCTCCATCCCCATGTCTGTTTTATTGGTACCCTAACAAGCAATCAGGTCCCTCCTGTTCCCAAGAAGGTCGAAAGTCCAGTAAGACAAGGTGTGTGAGACTGCTATACCTCAAACACGCTACAGCTCCCATTTCCCCCCGCCCCTGCCCACGTGGGGTGTGGTTCTCCAATTAGCCAAGATTATAAAACTGGCTATTTAAACTGAAGACTCTTCTATGAGCTTACTCAGGTATCTAGGGTTGGACCACCGTCAGTGGATTTGTCTTTAAACACCGAGAAGTCCAAGTTTTCCTCTGAGGCTGGAGAATGAGAAGGGGGCGGGGGTGAAGCTGGGCCTCATCCTGGAACTGGGAACTGAGTAAAACAGTCACCAGCCGCACCTCAGGAAGTCCAGCTACGAATCCTGGCACAGCATTCATTCCACAGGAAGCTGTTGAGTGAATAATTCTTAATCCAAAGTAGAAAACAATCCTCAGAGTGTATGCCCCAAATAACTGTAGGCAAATGAATAAAGCAGTTGACATAAAATTTAAGTTAATTTATGAAGAAACCATTATGTCTTTCAGCAACAGCAGCCTAAATCAATAAAAGCAAAGGAAAAAGCCTTACGAGACATGGAAATCTCTGCAACTTTTGTCTGATCCTGAAATTTGGGAAATGTTTGACGAGGGCTGAGAGTCGACAGCATTTCCCAGGACATCACTAATAGGTGTAGCTGAATAGGATTATGATTCGTGGTCACAGAGCTCCTCACCACTTTCAAAGACAAATAATAACCAAGACAACAAGGACCAAAGTATAGCAAAAATGGAAATGTAAGAAATATGCAATAAACATTTTTATGCTGATAACACCAAATATCTTACATATTTGGATCAGTGTGGTAAAATACCTCTGTATCAGCCAGATCACTGGTATGTGAGTATATGTCATACTTTGTGCTTTTAAAACACAAAGCCATATATTTAAACTTTTTTTAAAAATGATAGGAAACTGTGTTATTCACAATGTATAGATAAATAAATTAGAAATGATAAGCCAGGTCTCTAGGCTCCCAGTTCACTGAACTGCCCACCTGAGGTGCCGCACAAGCTCCTCTCTGAGACCCTGCACTGGCGGCCCTGAGAGAAACCCGGTCTTTCCCAGACTGCCCCCCGCCCCCACCCCATCCCTCCCTGCATCTACTGCCCTGGGGTCTAAGACCAGGAGGGCTATGAGATGTCATATGAGGTAGCTATTCGGTTTGCCTAACTCCTTGGTAAGGGAAACCACAAAATACGTGCTTTTGCAGAGGGATGACACTGATAATTGTAGGTGAGATGAAGAAAAATGTGATTGCTCTAATTCCTGAAAATTATTTGAAAACAGTTGGGTACACACACACACACATAAGAAAGAAGGCAGAGGTGGAACAGCATAAGAAGAGATGAGGGAACAGGGAGGAAGGAATGCTCCTTAAAGCGGGAAAGAGCAAGAGGTAAGATAAGGAAATAAACCCTGTTTAGTAGTCTCCAGGCATTTAATGGGTATAATTCTCATAACAACTCTTTCAACAAATGTATTTATTCTTGCTGATATATTCTTTAACTTTTTATTTTTTAAAGTTTTGGTAACATACAAATAACATAAAATGTATCACCCTAAGCATTTTCAGGTGCCCAGTTCAGCGGTAACAGTACATTCAGATTGTCAAGCAGCCATCACCACCACCTGCCTCCAGACTCTTTGCATCTTGCGGAACTGAAACTCCATGTCTGCTAAACACCAACTCCCCACGCCTGCCTCCCTCCAGCCCTGGAAACCATGATTCTGCCGGCCATCTCTATGAACTTGACCCCTCTCTAGGTAGCTTATGTAAGTGGAAACACACATTATTTATGCTTTCATAGCTGGCTTATTTCACTTAGCACAATGTCCTCAAGGTTCATCCATGTTGTACTGTTTGTCAAAATTCTTTAAAGGCTGAATAATATTTTGTTGCATAGACCACATTTTTATTCATTCACCCGTCAGTGGACTTGGATTGCTTGCACTTCTTGGCCATAGTGAGTGATGCTGCTATGAACAAGGTGTATAAATATGTGTACAAGTCCTTGTTTTCAATTTTTGGGGGTATATATACCCAGAAGTAGAGGTTTTGGATTATATGGCAATTCTATTTTTTAACTGTGATTTAAAAAAAAACCCACATAACATAAAATTTATCATCTTAATTTCTAAGTGTACAAGTCAGTAGTGTTAATACTCTTAATTTTTTGAGGGACCACCATACTGTTTCCCATAGTCCATAATACAGCCTTGTATTCATCATCAGCAAATGAGATAATGAGGCTCTTATAAGAGTATATTTAAATGTAATAAGTGTCAACGAAATAACAACAGCAAGGGTAGAAATAGTAATGATCATGACGCAATTCGGTGACCATTCGTGGGGGACTTCCTGTGTGGGACGCTGTAGACAGCACAAACCTGTAGAAGGCTGTCTTCCTTCACCGCCCTTGTAGTCGCCCTGGAGGCACAGACACGTGGGCCTCCAACTCCTCCTTTGAGCAGGAAGAAGCCGGGGTGCGTGCTGGAGCCGGGCAAGGCGAGCAGGAGCTCGTCAGCGGCATCTCTTCCCGACTCTGGGGTCCTTAACATCACGGTAGTGGCTTGAAGTCAGCCAGGGGGAGTGTTAACCCCACAGGAATGACAAACAGGACAGATCAAGACTCATTCCCCCGCCAAACTGCTGGTTGTTAAGCCTTTACCAGCATACTACTGGGCACACCTCATCAAGGACTTTCACAGACAGAAGACAACCAGCATGGAAGGAAGGTAAGTGGAAGAATATCTGTGCTGAGGAAGCGTCTGCTCTGTCTTGTCATTTTGTCATCCATCACGGAAGTGCCTCTCGGCTCCAGGCCCTGAAGGGGAAATGACAGTGGGGGCAGGTCTGGAGAGCACCCGGGACTGTTCTGCAGGCCCCTCGCCCCTGCACCATCAAGGCTGAAGTCCCTGGGTGCTGGGGTCCAATCACGCAGGGAAAAATCACAGACTTTCAGTCTCACGGTCTTTCAGGTGAGAGCAGCACAGCACAAGCCTGCCGAAGTGCAGCGTTCCAGACAGGAGCTCTCCCTACCCTGGACATTTTCCCATTCAGCTGAACCTGGATTATCAAAATCACTACACTCAAACTTGTCCATTAAAAATTATTGGATTTATTGATTTGCATTAGAAGAAAAGAAGTGGAGGTCCACGTTCTCCAACAACTTCATTTCTTCTTCCCATAATTACATAAATGCCTTTAAAACAATTATTGAACCATTAAATGTTTGTGAAAGACGTTTGTTGTTCAAATAAAACACTGTTGCTTTTTGTCTGTACTGACGCAGTCTTGAATCAGTCATACCCATAAAATGGGAAGGGGGCGGAGGCTTATCATGTATCCTCTGATAGAGGATTTCTAGCCAGCTGGAGCATCCGGTGAGATTACTAAAGCGTTCTCAGTAACTACCTATATTTGACTTTGACACCTTTTGAAAAGTCAGAAGAGACATTTGTGAGGAGCCATAAAAAGTCATTACATATGCGGAACAATTGAAGCCCCTCAGCATCTGGGGAAGGAAACACATCTGTCTTGTCTATTTCTTCCCTAAGTGTCTCCCTGAATCAACTTTTATGGGGCTGGGGGAGGGAGGAGGGTGTCGTAAATATCCCATTCTATTGGGATCCAAGAGTTAACAATACCCCTGCGACTATAAACACATTCAGGAAAGAGGTGCACTCAAGTAAGCAGAGATCTTTGTGACAGTGGCCTCGGTGTGGGCCACAGGCCAGCTAATCACATTACCGTGAGCGCCAAGAGGTGGCCTGCAGACAGTGAAATAAAGAGGAGGGGAAAAGCAAGACTAATCTCATTAAAAGGAAAGCTAAGATAGACGCTGCTTTTACTTAGCTGCTTAAAACGCCCAGCTTTCCCAGGACTGGGTCACCTGTGCAACCTCCCGGCACAGGCGCTTCAGCAGCATTGTTCTGTGCTGCCCAGCGCCAGGCCTGGGGAGCTGCTCAGACCTTGTCTTCAGAGAGTTCTTTTAAAGAAAACAGACATCACCTCCCCGCCCCCAAACATGCCTTCTGGAGACAGTTTTCCTCATTATCTTATTTTCTGTTTACGATTCCCTAAATTGTCTAAAAGCACTATGTCCTCCAAAGACTTGAACAAAATGTCAAGTTCTGCATGTCTTCTGTGACTTTGAGGAAAGAAGAACTTTAATGAAATCTGAGGAAATGCACTAGGTCGGTGATTCTCAAAGTGTGGCCCATGGATCCCTGGGGGACCGCGGACACTTTCAGAGGCCTGTCTAGTCCTCCCTCTTCCAAATGCACATCTGTGTGAGGTGGGCTTTCTCACACGCTTCAGCACAACCAACAGATCACAACACACTGGAGCAGATATGAGAACTCAGCTCTTAAAAGAGATTCACAAGTGAGAAAGCAAGACATTAGAGATTCGCCAAGATGGGAAGCAATGCTCCTCTTTTCACCAAATGTTTTGTTGTTTCCCAAAATATATTTACTTTTGATCAAAAATGCTGTTTATGTTAACATGTCAAGGATTTATTATTCTTATTTTTAAGTGAATTAATAAAATATTTTTAAAAATTCCTCCAGTTTTTGCTTTCAATATGGCAAATATGGGTAGGTATAGCCCACACATTAAAAGCTCTTTGGGATCCTCAAAAACTTTCAGGAATGTAAAGAGATCCTGAGACAAAAAGTTTCAGAATTGTTGCACTAGGAAGACATAAAAATATTCAGCTCTAGCATCGCTTATTGTTCTGGTAAACCTTAATTTTGAAGACCATGGACTGACAAACCTTTGGACAACTGGGATTTTCCCTAGACTGCTGTAAGGCCAAAGCCTTAAATTAGCCTCTGAGCAAAGACATATGATATACAAAGAATGTAGAATTGTAGAAATTTAGCTAAACCAGGTAAAGGGCAAAGAGGCACTATAAGCCACCCAAGCTCTGTGTGTCAGAGTTAGTTTCTTTTTATTGCAGAGTAGTGTTCTGTGGTATGGACACACCACAGTTGAACCGTTTACTTGTCGAGAGACATCTAAGTTGGTTGCAAATTTTGGCTGTTACAAATAAACGTCTATGTACAGGTCTTTGCATGAACATAAGTCTTCATTGCTTTAGGATAATTGTCCAGCAGTGCAATTGGGTCATAGGGTAGTTTCATGTTTTGCTTTGTTTTTTTTAAGAAACGGCCAGCCTGTTTTCAGGTGGTGCTATCATTTTACATTCATTCCCACCAGGAAGGTCTGAGTGATCCAGTCTCTCTGCAACCTCATCAGCATTTGGTGCTGCTCCTGATTTTTTGTTTGTTTGGTTTGGTTTTATTTTGTTCTGCAGTCATTCTGGTGAGTGTGTCATTAAGACCCATTGTGGTTTCATTTGCATTTTCCTAATGGTTAATGATGCTGAACATCTTTTCATGTACTTATTTTCCATCTGTAAATCTTTAGTGAATTGTATTTTGCCCATATTTTATTTCGATTGTTTGCTTTTTTTAACCATTGACTTTTAGGATTATTTTTTAAATGTATTCTAGAGAGTGGCCTTTTGTCTGATATGTGATTTGTAAATATTTTTTTCTGGTCAGTAAAGCTTGCCTTTTTATCCTTTCCAACAGGATCTTATGCTGAGCAAAGGTTTTAAATTTTTAAGTGAAATTTATCAATTTTCCCTTTTACAGATCATGCTTTTGGTGTCAAGTCTAAGAACTTTTTGCCCAGCTCTCGATCTTCAAGATTTCCACCCATTTTTTCCTTAAAGTTTTATAGCCTTACATTTTTATGTTTAAATCCATTATCCACTTGAAGTTAACTTTTGTATAAAGTGTGAGAATCAGGGTTTTTTCCTCTATAGATGTCCAGTTGTTCCAGCATTGTTTTTTGAAAGGTTGTCCTTCCCTCCATTGACTTGTTTCCACGCCTTTACCAAAAAATAGTTTTGTGTATTTGTGTAGGTCTGTTTCTGGGTTCTCTGGGCTGTTTCATTGATCGAGGGGTCTACCTTTCCACCAATACCACACACTATATATTGTAATTATTGTCACTATATAATACGTCTTGAAAGCAAGAAGACTGAAATGGATTATACTTTGAATATTTATTTGAGCTGAGTTCTTAGTCTTTATTTATCATAATATATATAACAGTTAAAGTATCTGCATTTTCTTAACATCATGTCTATTCCCATAATTTATGTTTTCTATTGAAATCGACACTTTTCCCCAGGTTCTGACATTTCCTTAGTTCGGGCTACTTTCCTCATCTGTGAAATGGGGGGCAGTGGTCCATCCTTTGGAGTTTGCACATACTTTGCAGGAGGTACTGCCGGTGAGATTGTGTGAAGTCACATGCGAAAGCAACTAGCACGGTCCCAGGCCTGCAGTCAAGTTTCCATGCTTCCCTTTGCTCAGAGTGATTCTGTCACTCGTGCTGACGATATGTGGAGCTGTCCATTGCATGTCTGTAACTTGTTCTTGCACCATGTGAAGTAATACATTGCTCTTTCATAACAATCCATAATGCAGGGACTGTGCAGGGACTACATTAATCAAAGTTATAATCTGAAAACGCACCCTCTACTGAGTTTCCAACTGGCCGAGGGCTGTGGCTGTCTGCTGCCCACAGCACGGCGAACCTGGGAGGGCCTCCCCGGCCTCGCCCGCAATAGTAATGACATCACTTTCCCTTGTTGCTCGAAGCAGTCCCCTCTTCCTTGCCCTACGCACACACACTCAAGTGTAAATGAGGAGTTTGTATTCTACATGCAAAAAAAGGCAATATATTTCAAGTTTGTGTTTTTTGAAACTTTCTCAATCTCTCCCCCATGCACTACTATTTTCTCCATTTTATGTTTTCCCTTTACTAATCATAATTGAACCTTGACTTGAAGATGTGTTTCCAAACTGTTAATTCAGCAAAGAGACTGCTCTTGACACATTTAGAGTTTTATTCTGTTATATCTCTCTAGTTCCTCCAATATCCTTCACATGAGTTCAGTGATTCAGCAGCTTAAGGACTTTACAGCCAATTATGTTGACAATGACTGTTTTACAAGCCATACATTTTTATTTACAGACAATACAAGGAAAATTATGTTTCCCATAAAAATTAAAAAGGCCTTTAATTAACTTCTTATTTTAACACTTTAAATTGAGAAATGTAAAGCCAATCCAGCAAAGTGTAGATAAATAAATATTCAGTTTAATAAATAATTTTACATTGTTCAGCTGTGCACTGACCAACGAGGCTGATGAATGGAACATTTCCAGAACCCAAGATGTTCCTGTGCGTCCCTTCTCATTTAGTTCCCACCCCCTCCAAGACAGCCACTATCCTGCCCTCTGTGTCGGCCCAGCTCTCTATAGTTGATTGTAGAATTTAACCCGTCCATAGCTTTCCCTGTTCCTATTATAGTTTGTGTTTAACATCTGTGCATGCATCCTTGAGCAACACAGTTGATGAATAATATGCATGTATTCTTGTTTGCCTTGCTTTCTCTACCACAGTATTTTTGCAGTATTCGCCCACATCACTGAATGCAGCCATGGCTTGTTGGTCCTCACTGCTGCATGGTTCTTCAATACACCAATACTCAACTACTCATTTATCCTTTCAGCTGCTGGGGAACACATGTTTTGTCCCCAGTGTTCGACTGTTGTGAACAATCTTAGCACATTCTTTTGCACTTGTGTCCAGCTCGACATGTGCACACATTTCTCCGAAGGACATAGGTAGGAGCTGTGTTTCTGGGTTGTAGCAACTATATGTTTTTTCAAGGGAGTTATGTCTATTAATGTTTAACAGGTAATATATATGGCTAGTGTTGCCTTTTAAAGGAACCAAGGACATAGATGTGTTTCCCTCCTTCTTCACCCCAACGTCTTGAATTTTGAAGTGCTACTTCCTGGTGATCAAAGAACTCAGTCGCCCACTCTTCAGACTGTGCGAGTGACAGAGGGCATCAAAACGCAGGATGGAGCGCTGGTATTAAACTAGAACAGAGTTCACCTTACTAGTGCTCACGTGAGGGAAGGGTAGGTCAGGGAGTCTGTGGTCTGCAATCTGGAATGAGTCTTTTTTTAAATTTCCAGGCCATTTTATTTATTTTTCAACTACAGTTGACATTTAAAATTATTTTATATTAGTTTCAGGTATTGTAATGGTTCTTTATTTCTAAAAAGCATCACCATAAAAGTGATATCTATGACATCTTACTTATTTTGTCCTTTTGAAACACTTAAGAATTTCAAGCACCACCTGAAGCAAACTCTGAGCACCACACCAGGCTAACAAGTACACACTCTAACCTTTAAACCCAACTTTTCAGAGACTTACCTGTTGTGTGAACCAGGCACACCTCTGTTAGACCTCTAAGTCCCAGAACAGACCATGCTTCAGCGACAGGGAAATGTTTAATGGCAAAAATACTTCGCCAATGCCCAGCCCCGAGCCACGTCCGTGCTCTGTAACCGCTGCGTTTCCCGCTTCTGGCTCCTGCAGTGCCCGTCGCCCACCGCAAACTTCCTTGTGCAACGCTCCCAGTTTTTGCTGCGTCTGATATTTTTTAAAGTCCTGTATTGCTCCACCTTCCCCAAACCTTTAGAATTTGAAAGCCCTTTCTTTTTTAAAAAACTTTTTTATTCTGGGAAATTTAAAAATGTACAATAGCTTATACAACAGCAGTGAATGGAGGCCCAAGTCCCCACCGTCCAGCTTCAGTAAGGACCAGTGATGGCCGCCTAGTTTCATCTCCATCTCCTCCCACCACCGGGGCTCCTCCGAAGCAAATATAAGTTAGGATTCAACCCCTGATTGCTTCACTATAGATCAGGGTTGCTTGGGAACAAACACCAATTATGGTCTAACCAGTGATTGTTTTACTGCATAACTCTAAAGGACAGGGACTTTAAAAAGAACCCTCAGTACCATTGTCAAACACACAGGAGTCGACATTAATTCCTTAATTTCATAGTATGGGAATTTTCTTGGTTTTGATACAACTATATAGATACATATTTACATACAGATATATATTTATATACTTTTGTTTCACTTGAATGACTGTGTAAACAAGATTTACGACTGGTAGTTCTATAAATCCACCCTAAAACTTTAAAATGTGACTTATACAGAGGCAGGAGCAACTAGGAAAACCCTGGGAAAGAACAACAATGGGGAGAAGAAAGATTAACCTCGCCACACATTAGAGTACATTATAAAGCATCTGAAATGAAAACAGGTGACTTTGGCCCAAGAGTAGACAGGCAGACCAACGGACCAGAAAAGAAAATACAGAAATTGACCAACTGCACCTGAGAATTTAGTCTACTGCCAAGGGGCAGCTCAAATCCACAGACCAGAATCAAGGAAAGTTCTCTATGTCTTAAAACCAGAAGTAAGAAGATAAATTCTTACTTATTGATAAATGTGCTTATATAAAACAACAACACCACCACAATACTTGTTGCCATGGCGCAAGGCTCTATTATAAAATCAAAAGACAAAAGACCAATGAGGAAAGACATTTGGCCTCCTATTACACATGGTTTTAAAGATCAACAAACCTCTGGGAAAATGAATGAGAAGTTAGGGTGCGGTTTGCAGGAACAGAACTGCAGGTGGCTCTCAATCACATGAGAAGACCTTCAACCGCACTTGAATGGACAGAAACCCAAAGTCAAATGACTTATATTATATTGAAATATATATGAAAAATTATATGTTTATTTACCCTTTGATCCAACAATTTCCCCTCTACACAGGGCTAGCCCAAAACAATACTGGCCGAAATGTGAAAATATATATGCACTATTTATAATAGCAAAAATCTGAAGACAACCCAGATGTCCACAGTGGGAAACTGGCTAAATAAACTATGACACTTTAAGCCGTGCAGCCGTGCAAGTGAGCGAGGAAGATCTCTGTGCTGCCGTGGAAGGGTCTCCAGGGTGCACCATTAACAGAAAAAGCAGGGTAGAGAAATGTGTTCATGATATGCCACTATTTATCTAAGAAAAGAAGGCACACATTTGTAAAGAATGAATTTATGACATCTAAATTATATCTCAGTACCGCTGTCATCAATATGTGTAAGCACTTAAAGTTGAAAAAATAGACCATAATTTTTAAAATGCTTAGTGACAGAGGGAGGAATGGAGAAGCTATAGAATTTATTTTGCAGCCAGTAAATATTTTATATAGCTTGAAAGAACAAAAGTAAATCAAAATAACAATTCCTAAAAACTGAAATGAAGAGAAAACATGGGGCCCGAAGTGTGGACCACACAGACGGGAACTGTGCAAATGGCTTTGAAGCGCTGTATCTGCATGTTCTCGTGGGATGTGCCTGAAGGACAAAGAGACTGAAAACAAAACCTTACAGGTCTTCCCGTAATCACATTGTTGAGGACACGCTGGCCCAGCACTCTGAGGCTGGAGTCCGTGCGCCCTGGGACACATCAAAGGGAAGTGATGCTGGTGTCTTTGAGGACTTTTCACTGTGGTTGAAAGGAGGCACAATGTAAGGCTGATTAAGTTAAGTAAAATTCCTGTAATCCTGGGTTTAAGTGGAAGGATCAGGTAATTAATTTAATCTTCAATCAAGAGTACATGTGTTCTATCTCTGTCCACGGCAAAGGCCTCGACACCACAGCCCCTGTGGTGGTGATCGCACTGCCAGGGCTCAGGCTGCACTCACACCAGGGTTTTCCCACTGAAAGCCACTGGGAACCCTTGGAGAAATGGCCCATTGCAGGTTTGGGTCGGAAAAGGTACCCTATTTTCTCACACCAGGAAGTGAAGAAGCTCAAAGTCTGCTGGGCTGGTGTCAAAGGACTAGGAACCAAGCTGGAAGAGGCTCGCATCAGCCAAAGACACAACAATGTCAGCGTTCACAATACGTATACAAAGTGCACTGGATTGAAATAGATCAGATATGTTTGAATCCAAGGGTCGCAGTCATACAAAAATCCCCCCAAACAATAACAGGTCATTTGCTTACTTTGGGACGACATGAAGGGACAAACTCTTTTATTCACTTGTGAACTTGTAAATCAAGGGAAAAAAACCTAGCATCTGTCCTCATCTCCCACGTGATCTGGACCTCAGGGTAACCAAACAGTTGATGAGTAAGGTCTTAATTTCTAGTATTCCAGCTAATAGATGAAGAGGTATGAAGCATTGGAATATCATCATTTTGCAACTCTGAATAAACTGATCAATCTAGACAATGATCATCAATGGTTAGTAAAGAGAGGAAACAGAAACTGTGCACTTGCTAATGGAAATACACACCACCTATCAAGCAGTTTTGCTCGAGTGCACACACCTGTAACCAAGCCTGTAGATCAGAAAACACAAGGGACAGAAGAACATTTTAAATGACACCACAAAAACTTTGTCAGCAAAACTCAGCCTGCCCGGAAACCCTAAAGAAGGAACAACTCCATTTCTGAGGGGTGGGGAAGGGAGGGGAACCTACAGATTAGAAGATACTCAGGAGACATATCCCAGTGCTAAGACTTCACATGGATCCCAATCAAACAAGCAAAATGTAAAAAACTGAATACAATCAGAGAAATGTGAACATTGATTGGACATTTGAATGATATTGAGGATACAATTGTTTATTTTTAGGAGCGATTTATTGTGGTTATATCTTTTAGAGGCTTTATCACTTAGAGATACTTATGAAAATATTTACAAATGATAGCTACCTGGGCTTTCCCTCAAAAGAGCCTGGATAGTGGGGGGCAGGGGTGTCAGAGATGAACCAAGCTTGGCCTTTTGGAAGCTGCGGATGGGTGGATGGGAGGTGCTATATTATTCTCTCTGTTAAAGAATATTCTGGTTTGGCCCTGGCTGGTTTAGCTTAGTGGTTTAAGTGAGGGCCTGTGAACCAAGAGATCACGGTTCGATTCCCAGTCAGGGCACATGCCTGGGTTGCAGGCCAGTTCCCAGCAGGGAA
This sequence comes from Trachops cirrhosus, assembly GCA_028533065.1. Lineage (NCBI taxonomy): Eukaryota > Metazoa > Chordata > Mammalia > Chiroptera > Phyllostomidae > Trachops > Trachops cirrhosus. Next base: position 92,377,312 of record CM052539.1, read on the forward strand.
TGCACAGGAAGCAACCATACATTGATATTTCTCTCCCTCTCTCCTTCCCTTCCCCTCTGAAGATAAATAAATAAAATCTTTAATAAAAAAAAGAATATTCTGGTTTGTTCAACGAAGACTTAGGCTGCCCTCCTACTCAAGACTCTCAATAACACAAGCAAGGCAGACATAGTACTGGTTTCCTGGAAGGATTTTTCAACAGAACAACAGGACGGTCTGCGCACTTTCCTTTGGGGTAAAAAGGGCAGCCCTTTGTCTCCTGAGTGTGGTCGGTGGGCCTGGCACGGAGCCTGCCCAGGCACACACTGCAAATATACATGGAATGCAGGGACACCAAGCACTGCTAGGTGCAGGGGGGCCCACTTAGCATCTTCCGGTCAAAAGATAACAGATCCTAAATGTATGAAGAACAGTCTTAGCCCAGCACTGTGATATATTATTTAGATACCAGAGCATATTACAAATGAGGCAAAGTAGGTCATAATTGCTTTAAGAATAAGGAGATAACAAAGAGATGCCAAAAACTCAGTTTTCTTTTTTATCTGCCCACAACTGTTCTTTCTCCCTCTGCTGGGCCTCCCAGCCCCCTCTCCCCTCCACATCCTCCATCCCCTTTCCCACCTCCCTCTCCCCATCTCTCTGCCAGTGGTTGGGGTTTTGCTGTGGCCCTTCCCCTTTTCCTTATTCCCACCAGTCCCTCAGCAGTGCTGGGGGCACCATCCCTGAGCTCCTTCCCGGTCCTTCCTTCCCACCCTGCTCCTGCGCAGAGAGGGGCTGGGCAAAGTGTTCCTCCCTGACACACCCGAGCGTCTGTGTAGTCTCTGCTCTGTCCTCTGCCTTTGCCTCTCTGGGGATCTGTGTCTCCTTAGGGTGTTTCATCAAGGGCCCAAAAAGGAGAGAAAAGAACTTCTGTCCTGCTCAGGAACGACTTGGCCAATCCCACCTCACGGTCACACTGCAGCTGCAGCGTCTGTTGGGAAATTCAGATGGAACAGGCTGCAGCTCTGTTTCCAAGGAACCCAGAGCACATGCTCCCCTTTCCTTTTGTCTTTTCTCCCTTTTCTTTCTTTTTAAAAAACTGCTGTGTTACTGCAAATGGGACATACACAGTACAAGTTTTCAGAAAAGGAAATTCAGAAAAGTCTCTCAGCGCTCTTCGGGACTCAGACTGGAAGTGTGTGGGCTCAGAGGGAGCAGCGCGGCCTGAGGATGATGTGTCACTGCAGGCTCCCAGGGCCACGAGTCACTGTCCACACCCAGAGGAGGGTGACCAAGCCAGGCTGAGGAACAGGAGTGGGCAAATAGCCCCAGTGCACTTTCACACACCCTCCCCGGCCATCAGACCTTCACACACTGGGGGGTATAGCTGTCACAGGATGAACTGTGTCCCCTCCCCCAAAAAATTAATGTTGAAGACCTAACCCCCACCTCTCAGAATGTGACTATATGTGGAGATAAGCTGTTTAAAGAGGTAATTAAGTTAAGTTTATTACAATGGGCCTTCATCTCATATGATGGGTGTTCTTCAAAGAAGAGGACATAGGACACAGACATGAATAGAGAAGACCACAAGAGACACAGGGAGACAGGCCTCAGAACAAGGAACTTGCCGATACCTTAGACTCAGGCTGCTATCCTCCAGGACTGTGAGGAAACGCACCTGCCATTGGAGCCCCCAGTCCGTGGTGCGGTGCAATGGCCGCCTAAGCTGACTGATACCGTTAGAAATCATTGGTTCAAAAACAGGTGATTAGATTGCCCGGAATGTGGTGCCAAGGTAGCGACTGCAATGGGACATGAAGAAATTTAAGGAATGATTAAAATGTTCTATATCTTTCCCTGGCCGGGTGGTTCAGTTGGTTGGAGCATCATCCCATACACCTGAAGGCCGTGCGTTCGATTCCTGGTCGGGGCACATACCTAGGTGGTGGGTTTGACCCCAACCAGGGCGTGTATGGGAGGCAGCCAATCAATGTTTCTTTCTCACATGGATGTTTCTCTCTGCTTCTCTATCACTCTCTTTTCCTCTCTCTCTAAAGTGAGTAAACATATCCTCCTCAGACTTAGAAATTCAGATGGCACAAACAAATGGTGTGTCATGTAATTTTAGACAAATCTTCAAATTCTGTAAACTTTCAGCACAGTCTCCAGGTCACCTGTCCACCTCTGGTCACTCCCCACCACCTGTTTCCATAACGACACCTGTTACTAATCCACAGAGTGCTGAACACTCACAGGCCTCACAACAAACCTGCTGGCTAGAGACTGCCTTATGATGAGAAAACTGAGGCACAGGAGACCAGGTAATATCCCAAGATCAGTCAGCCAGGAAGTGGCCATATCCAGATATGAACCTGGCTACTTGTCCAGAGTTCACGCTCCTGATGTTTGCTGTTCCTGTGGCCCGGTCATGGCTTCCCACCACCTCCCCATCGTGTCCAGGCTCTGTGCCCAGCTTCCCAATCTTGCCTTCAGCTGTTCATCTCTCCCTGGTCCCAGCAGCCCTTCCCAGCTGCAGCCTGCCTCCCACACACTGTACCATGGGACTACCACGCCCAACCCAGAATGCCCACCCTCCTCTCTGCCCACCAAACCCCTCCTCTGCAGGTGCCCTTGAGATTTCCCTGACCTGCCACATCCCTCGCTCTCTGAATTTCTAATGCTTAGCACATCATTCAGCCCTTGATTCAATCACTTTCCGGGTTTGATCCCTGATGATGTGTATCTTGTGATGCTCACAGCACCCTGGACGACTGGGCTGACAGCACTGGCTCAGAGGCCCCAGAAAGCAACAACAGGGTGCCTCAGGTGCAGGGAAAGGCAAACAAAATGTCTTTAAAGATCCTGTTTTATTTTATTTAAAGATTTATTTATTTATTTATTTATTTATTTATTTATTTATTCATTTTTAGGGAGAAGAGGAGAAAGAGGGGGAGAGAAACATCAATATGTAATTACCTCTCATATGCCCCCCACCAGGGACCTGGCCCCCAACCCAGACATGTGCCCTGACCTGGGAACTGAACCAGCAACCCTTTAGTTCACAGGCTGGCACTCAATCCACTGAGCCACACCAGCCAGGGCTCATGTTTTATTTTTCACATCAACATACATGTTGCATTCTGATCCATAATATATTTGTTTTGTATAGTATGTGCCAGAATAAAAAGAGAATCAAAATGTGATTTGAAAAATCTTTGACTGAAATTTACCTGCCACTTGCCAGCTGGTTTCTGGGTCCCTGGCACAGCACCCACCAAGCACATTCCCTGAGGAGCAGGAAGGACCAGCATAGGAGACACATGTCCTGTGTGGGGTAGAGAGTGGGCAACGGAATCAGGGCTTGACTCCTGGGCTGCCCCTCACTCACCGGCTCTTGGGCAGCACTTCCTGCAAGCCCCAGCTTCCCCAGTGGGTGCGAGGGACCACACCCATGACAACCATCCTAACCCGGGTCCTTGGGAGCGTTAATGAGATGGTGCCTGCCTCCCAGGAGGTGCTGCACACTAAGTACTGAATCTCTTCATTTCCCTCTCCCCCTCAGGAGTGCATCTCTGGCCTAAGTGCCATCAAGCCAACACCCTCAGAGGAGGCTGAAGAAAAGAAATCACCTTGCAAAATGTGGTAGAAAGTCGGAAAAGGTGAGGAGACTCCTGTGGATCTTGAATCGCCTTTAGAACATCCCAAGTTCTCTCCCGGCCTGCTCACCCAGGGCGCACTGCCCCAGTGAGTGCCCAGCAGCGCCTCAGTCCTCTGAGGAGCACCAGTGCGAACTCCTTCGCAAGGAGAGGTGTCACTGCTGCCTCACAAAGAGCAGCTGGTCGTCCTGGTCCTCTGCCTGCAGGGTCAGGAAAGGAGCGCCGCCCTGCCAAGGAGCACGGTCTCTACTAGAAGTTAGTGGGGCAGGAGCTAGGCACTTTGTTCATGAAAAGCCCCATGTTCTCATTGTACTTTTTATGAACTGCTAGCCTGTTACTTTGATTATTGTCAGTTTGTCAATTGTTAATTAGAACTCAAGATTCTTTGAGAAAGGGATCCTTCTTACTCACTTTTATGCATCTCCACATCTGTGCTGTTTTGCAAATACACACCCCTTAAATGTTTGTCAAGAGGCTTTATTGTTGAAATAATTTCTATTGAATCACCACTGATGTTTTCTAAATTACTTTGATCAATAGTCGATTGAAATACCTTGAAATTTGAGCGATTTCTTTTCTGAAGACTCTCTCCAGAAGTTTTACCTAACAGGAGCCCCACCTAAGCAAGGCAAAGGGTCCCCTGCTGCATCCCCTCCCCGCCTTTGTGCCTTTGATGCTAGCTACTCCTGTGTTCATTTGTCTGTGCTTAGGAACCATGTCATCCATTTGCGTATCTCCATTGTCTGTCCTGGAGCTCTGCACACCATAGACAGCGTATGAATGAACCCGGAGTCCTAAACCAATTCCATTCAGGGTACTTGAGACACTGAACTTGTGTATCATGGATGAAGGAATGGGAAATGTTTCAGAAACAAGTAAGAAGAGCTCATCTATTGTCCTGGGTACTTTCATCACCACAGTTTTTTATTTTTCAGAATTTGTGGGGAGTGATACTAAACCTTGCTTCACTGGGAGAAGGGGTAGAGGGAAGGAGGGTGGATCCCCCACAGCATCTCCTGTGATTTCACGAGACCCTAGGGGAGGGGGAATACGATTGTCCTCATTTTACAGATGAGAAAATGGAGGAGGCTCAGACATGTTAAGTGACGTGTCCAATTACTAGGTTGAGGAGATGGGCCCCCAAAGTCTGGTTTCAAAGCCCAAGCCTGGCCCTACCCTGTGTTTTCTCCTCTCACAAAGCACCGGGCTACCAGATCCCCATGGACCTGCTTCTTTGAAGGCCTCCTGAGCTGTTGAGCTCACCTCCATCTGGTTCCCTCGATAGTGGCACCTCCCCCGATAGGTCACCCTCCATCTGAGAGCCACCCGGTGCTGCTGGCTCCCTGTGCATCTCTCACTAGACACGCCAGTGGCTCAGCCTCATGCTCAAGAGACAAGAACTCCTGCCTCATAGTAGCAATGGGGTGGCTGGTGCTCTCAGCGATATCTCCAACATAAGCACCACCAGGGAGGAAGTTGCCCCCGGCTTTGAACCTCACAGCTCAGGGAGGGGCGGTCTTGGGCCTCACCCCCACGGGTGAGCTTTGGAAACAGAGTAGTTTGTGGCAAGTACTGAAAAAGACTTGGAGGCCCATGCCTCTCACATTAGGAACCCAAACAGAAATGGTTACATATTAATTATGGAAGGCTAAGGAGCGTGAAGTGCTTCCACAGTGGGCATAACGTGATTCCTATCAGTGCCATCCATCCGGCCTGTTTGTTACTTTGAATCTTTTTTATTTGTTTTGTTGCTGGCTGGCAGGGAGCCCAGATCATCCATTAGCCCATTTTCCCAAAAAGCTGGAGACAGTCCTGAGGAGATGACCAGGTTATAGAAAACAAAGTCATTCTAAAGGCAGAACCAGCTTCTTTGCTAACTTCCTTACCAGTTCTCCTAATAAAGAAAACATATTGGGGGTTACAGAAAAAGTTCATGTCTTTAACTGGCCGGGCAGATCCAAGGCCCGCGGGAAAGTCTGTGAATGTCGAAGAGACATTTTCAGCTGGGCTTTTGCATTTAGGAGGGAAGGACGCAGCTTCATTTTGACACTTCAAGGAACGGGCCCAGCTAAACAGCCACAGCACATTTTGTAAAGGGAAGAGGGACCGGAGGCATCTTCTAGGTGCCTCTGGTGACTCATTTTCTTTATTAGTCTGAATGGGATCTTAGCGTGATATTTTGCAAAAGAAAAAAAAAAGTTCAGCAGCCTTTCCTTCCGAGCACAAACAACAAATTGCGCCACATGAGGTCAGACACTGCCATTCTCCCAAAGTGTCACTACACAGATACATGTGTTCTGAGGAGAAGGAATCTTCCCTTAAAAAGCAGGGGGATGTGCGTGTCTACAGTTGCCAGTGTAGGTCAGGGACTGTGTCCTACACCTGGACAGCCTGACCTCCAGTTCATTGCTTGTCGCAGGGTCGAATGACTGACTGACTACCAGATGTTTGTGTCCCATGCTACGAAACAGGGCAGAGGACAGAACACGGTGGGAGAATGTGCAGCCTGCTTGGTGACAAGGTCTTTTGGAGATGTCAGGCATAAAAACCTCTGTCTCGCCTTCCCAGCACCTGCCTTCCTCCATCACCTTCAACCTGTGCGATGCTTCCCGGAGGAATGTTTTTCCCTTAGGTGACACTTCCCTTCTTACACCTTCCCAGGCTGATAAGTTGGGCCTAAGAGGCGTTTCTTTGAGAAATGCTGCTCCCAAACCCTCTTATTAGCCTAACCCCCCTCAAGTCTCTTATAAAGGAATTTGCAGAGCAGTAGAAGAGCCCACTGTAAGATCTCATGGCCTCTGGCCTCCGGAGATGAATCTGTAGGTGTCACAAGACCTGGCACCCTGCCCTCTTCTCTCCCCCAGGTTGGAATGTGGGATTTGTCCCTGGGCCACCTCCAGCGGAGGGGGCGGGGCACCCCTCCCCCACTCCAGCTCCTTTCCCTTCATCTGTGTCCACTCTGTGAAGTGGGGAAGAGCCCAGAACTGAGGGAGAGCCCCTTCTCGGAGGGAACAGCGGCCAGGCCGCCCAACCACAGCTCCCCACTGGTCCTGGCAAAGGAATCCCTGCCGCACCTCGGTCTCCCTTGCTGTAAACACTTTTATTTTTGCTTCAGTTTATGGCCTCTCCTTCCAAAGGATCAGAACTTGTTTAAACCCGCTCTAAACAAAGGGCTCCTGTGATTACAGACATGCTGCTGGTTTTATGGTGGTCTTCCTTTGTCTGATTTTCTCCTGCTGTCTTCCTTCTTCCCCACCCCCACCACTGGTACCCAGTCTTCTAAGAGAAACCTCCAGCCAGCTGCTGGGCAGGAGGGAGCAGGACTTCCGACCCCTCCGATCACTCTCATCATGTCTGGGTCTCCTCAGCTCCAGGCTGGCTACTCTGACAGGGGCGGAGAACAAGACGACCAGACATCTGAGTGTTCCCCAGGTCAGCTCTGGAATACCCCTCCTCCCCCAAGATTGAGGGGGTCCCCTGGGATTGTCCTCAGGAGGTTCAGCTGGCCCACACCTCTGCCACCCTCCCTCAGAGGAATTATTCATAAAGACACCCCAGCCCTATCCTGTACCTTCAGCCATCCTGGCAAACCCTGCACTCCACCCGGGACTGTGGAGGAGACAGGACTCCTCAAAGCCGCCTGCCTGGGCCTGCCCATTGTGGGGACATCCAGACTCTGCTGCGGACACTGGGTCATGTTTCCCACACCCGGTGCACTGTGCAAGTTGAAAAGTAGCTCCTGGCCCGCATCCTCCTTGGCTGGTCTGTCAGCCCCTCTCCTGGGCCTCCTCTCTGGGAGTTGCAAAGGGTAGCAGTCCTGAGGGGCCTGAGAACATGAAAACTGCCCAGGGCTCACCCAGGCGGCGGGAGCGTGCGCTGTGCTACTGCGGGCAGTCTTAGCGGCCCTGCCGGACACTGCCCACTGTGCAGAAGCGGGCAGCCTCCCGGGAGGGGTCTCTGCACACAGCTCCCTGAAGACTCAGATGGGAGAATGACCCACGGAGAGGAAATGTGGCAGTGTCCCCCTGACTTTCCATTCTTCCAGTCTGGGGAATTCTCTTTGACAACAGGTATTTGTTCAAGAGATTCCGAAGAAAGCCTTTTTTTTTAAAATTTTTTTTATTTTAGATTATTCAGTACAGTTTCTATCTTTTATTCCCATTCCAGCCCACCCACCCATCCCTCCCCACCTCCCTTCCATTTCCAAGCCCTGTAGTTTAGTCCATGTGTCCTCTATATTTGTTCCTGTAAACCCTTCCCTTCTCCCCTGAAATTCCCTCCCCTCTCCCCTCTGGTCACTGACATCCTGTCCTCCATTTCAGTGTCCTTCTGAAGAAAGCTTTTGAAAGAAGGGTCTTGGGTGGAGAGGAGAGTTCAGACCCTCCTATTTTGTAAAGAACGTTGCCTCCAGTTCGTGCCCTGGTCACACAAACATACACAGACGGCCTTTGCTCAACTCAGAGTATGGGCCAGGGAAACGAAGACGGTCGCGTGGGGGAAAGTTCTTTCCCCACCGGTGGTGCGTGTTCATCTCCTCCCCACACGTGACATTCTGTACAGAGCACGCGGGGGTGGGGGAGGCAGATCTACCCAGATCTGGACGCCACGGGCGTGTTCCAAAAATAAACCACAGCAGAACTCTCTCCGAGGCTGCCAGACTGCAGTGTGAAAGACCTGAGGAGACGAACACCTACACGATAATCAGAAAGACCCCGGTCGTGACCACCTGGGACGCGATGGGAGTGCGGATGCAGGAAAATCTCCGCGGCCCCTTCCGTCCTTCTCCCTGAGCTCCAGCCTGTGAGTTGAGTCAGGATCCAGGGTGAAGGAAGGAGGAGCTGACGGCGGCCCATTCCCCGGGCTGCTGCTCCAAATTTTGAAACCCACTGGAGGCAGATTTTGCCTCAGTCCTTGCTCATGTTCCTTCTCATTTTATAATAAAAATAGAGCATTTCTATAGCATGTGTGGGATTTTTATTTTTTCAGTTTGCAAATGCATCATCTCATGCAATGCTCACGATTGCTCAGTGAGTCTTCTTGTTTTTGTGTTTATCAGAGAGATCTAGGACACAGAAAAGTTAAGTGACTGACTCCACAAACTAATCTACAGATCAATAAAATTAAAACAAAATACCAGCAGTTTATTTTGTTCTTAAACATAGTCTGCTTCCAAAATTCATGTGCAAGTATAAAGTCCCAAAATAGCCAAGACAATTGTAGAGAACAAAATTGGAGTTTCTATACTGCCAGATATCAAGACTTGTTATAAACATACTACAATTAATACAATTTGGGGTTGATGCAAAGATACAAAAATAGCCAATGGAACAGAATAAAAAGTTCAGAAATAAATCCACACGTACTCAGACACTGGATTTATGTGAAAAGTTCCAGCACAGAAGGGTGGAGAGAATGGTCCTCTGAAAAATCACTGTTAGGGCCATGGGATGTCCATACTTTAAAAAACCACAAACCATACCATACAGAACCTCATACCATACAGAAAAATATCAGTTCCAGATGCATTGATTATCTAAATGTGAAAGATAAAGCCAAGTTTCTAGAAGAAAACAGAAAAACATCTTCCTGCTCTTGAGTTAGGGAAATCTTTTCTTAAACAAGACACCAAAGTAATTAACCGTAAAGGAAACAGGTAAGTTGAAGATTATCAACATCAGGAACTTCTGTTCTTGTAAAATGTTATTCAGAGAGTGAGAAGGCAAGCGAGCTGAGCGTACAAGACACGTTCATGGGCGTCAGCAGATAAAGAACTTGTACCTGTGATGCACAAAGAACGCCCACAGGTCAGTAAGGAAATGACAGACCGCTCATGTTGCCCCTACAGTTGGGTGGCGCTGAGGTGGAAACAGGTATCTGGGCACCCTGCTAAGGAGACGGCAAGTGAGGACACACTTAATCTGGGCCGACCAGAGGCATCTATGCGGCCCTCGGTCCTGTCTGCACACAGCTCAGTGATCGCCAGCTGTTTCGGCGTGAGAAGGGCTCCTAGGAGTGTGCTCTCTTCCCACTGCACAGGGGTGCCCAGCATCAGGACACAAAGGTGAAGGCTTCTCATCACAAGGCATGTGCACCTTTCAATGGCAAAAGTGGTTCACAGCAGCACTGAGTTCATCACAGAAGTTCTCTTCCCTCAGGGATGCATTCAATACGGACTATAAATTGAATGCATCATATATATTTTTCATTTTTCTTAATGAAAATCAAGTGTTCATCAGGACTGCTCTGTGTGCAGGGCACAAGTCTGTAGCAGTGTTTGCACCATGGCTATGTCCATGTGCACTAACATTATGTTATGAATTCCTGACCACCATGCTAGAGAAAAAACCGAATTGTCTTTTTAAGAAAGGAATAATACAAAGTCCTTGATGTATGAAAAGAAGATCAAACACTCTAAAGTCAAAAATGTAGGAACCACAGCGCATTCATTAGGATGGCTACTATTATCAAAAAACCAAAATAACAAGTGTTAGTGAGGATGTGAAAAAACCGGAAAACTTGGGCATTGCCAGTGGGAATGTAAAATGGCATAACCACTATAGAAAATGGTGTGGCAATTCTCCTAAAAATTAACCAAAGACTTATCATATGATCTAACAATTATACTTTTGGGTGGATATCTCAAAGAAGTAAAAGCAGGACTGAAGCGATTCACCCAAGTTCATCCAACATTATTCACAGTAGCCAAAGGTGGAAGTAACCCAAGTGTCTTCCCTCAGTGGGTGAATGGATAAACATCACACAATGGAATCTTATTCAACCTTCAAAAGGAAGGAAATTCTGGCACAGGCTACAATGTGAATAAACCTTGAAGACACAGTGCTAAGTGAAATAAAACATTAACAAAAGAACAAATATTTACATTTCCACTTACATAAGGTAATGAGGGTGGTCCAATTCAAAGAGACACAAAGTAGGAAGACAAGCGCAGGAGTGTGGGGGCGGGGAAATGCGGATGTTTCATGGGGCAGAGGCTCTGTTTGGGAAGACAAAGGGTTCTGGGGTTGGATGGTGGTGGTGTTTGCACACGATGCAAACCGAATCAGGATGTGTCCTGATCCTGGAAACCCAGGATGCCACCGAACCACACTTGAAGTGGTTAAAACAGTAAATTTTGTGTTATGTGTATCTTACTACTTTTTTAACTTCATTATATGCCTTTTTATAAAGGCATGTAAGGTAGTTAATTAATTTAATAATTATGTCGTTTTCCTGGATTTTGAAATGTTTATAGTACATTTGTCACCTTTTAAAATCTTGTCATCTAGTCTCTTATTCTAAACAAAAATTCACTTCCATACCTCATGGTTTTCAATGTCATTTATTATTTATGTAAAATTTAGTTTTCTTTTTTGAAAATTGGGCCAATAATATATATCTTATGTAGTTAATAAGACGTGTCAATATATAAATAAATATAATATGTAATATATTATGTGAAATACATAAAATAAATTTAAATATTTTAAGAGAGGCATGACTTATTACCAAGCACTCCTTTATGTCATGATAAAGAGAAACGAGAACTATAAAATAAAAGCAAGTGCAAAAAAAAGTGCTGTCAAACCTGATGTCTGACAAAGACAAGTACCATATGAATTCACTTATTGAATAGAATCTAAAAAACAAAATAAATGAGCAAACAAAACAGAAACAGGCTCATAGATACAGAGATCAAACAGGCTAATGGCTGCCAGATGGGGGGAGGTGGGGGGTGGGGGGATGGGAGGAGGTGGGGGTGGGGGGTGGGGGAGACTGGGTGTGACGGGGCAGGGACTGAGAAGTAGAGAGGGCAGTTACAGAACAGCCCCTGGGATGTCAAGTGCAGCATAGAGAATGAATGGAGTCAATAGTACTATAATAACTACGTGTGGGGGCAGGTGAGCACTAGGATTATCAGGGGGATCACTTTGTGAGTTATATAAATGTCTAACCACTATGTTGTACACCTGAAAGTCAGAGATCTGTAATTGAAAAATAAAAAAAAATATTTCTATAAAGAATTCTGATGTCTGAGCCGTCTCTTGTGTGATTCTTTAAATTAACCACATCCGTCAGCAGTGGATTCTCAATGTATTGGTTCCATGCAACCTTGTTCACATTTCTTCGGCGGTTCCAGTTTAGCTGAGATCCACAATACTTGTCGAACGCCTCCAGGCAGCCACGCTGCGTCGGACCACGGGAATAACTCGCACACTGTCTCCGTAACGGGGCGGCAGACACGGCGGCAGTGTCTGTGCAACCGGGTTGCTGAGCTGCGCTTTACTTCACCTGTTGCTCCCCAAAGCCTTAATGGCCATCAGGGGTGTCGGACCCACAGCCCAGGATGGCTATGAATGCAGCCCAACACAAAATCGTAAATTTACTTAAAACCTTTTTTTGTTCATCAGTTTTCGTGTTTGTGTGTTTAACGTGTATCCCAAGACAACTCTTCTTCTAGTGTGGCCCAGAGATGCCAAAAGGTTGGACACTCCTGGATAGCCTGGGTGGGGGACGAGGATGGGAAACCCTTTTGTGGGAGGATAATTGGGGAGTGGGGGGGGATCTACACGTGAAAGGAAGGAAGCGGGGGTGGGGACGGTCTAGAAAAGGAATAAAAGCAGAAAAGAGTAGTGGAGCCCCTGGTGGGGAGAAGTGGTGGGGGCTCTCAGGGGGCAGCCCAGGCCCTTCCGCCCGTCCCTGGGGAGTCAGAGAGGTGCTTTCCCAGGGCATCCTTTCTGCCCCCGTGTCTGGGCCCTGCTGCGGCCTCTGCAGGGGGCAGCACCCTTCCCCACACACCTCCTTCTATTTCACTTCTGCTCACGTTTCCCTTGTGTGTCACCCACCGGGCGTGCCAGTTACCCCGACAGCGTTTTCATTTTGTTTTTGGTGTCGATTTTTATTGTTATTCATACCCAAATTCTCCTATTCCATGTTAGACCAGTGTAAAAACTAGACACAGAACTCCTAAATATTGTTTTTTAATGTTTTTCCTCAGTAAGTCTGGGTTTTGAAAAAATATTTATGAGGTATTTTGTTCTTACACGAAGCTATTCTTAACAGTACACACCCAATGAAAATTCTATGTTCTAAACTCGTTCTTTAGGGAAAGCAGACCAAATTTTTCAAGTTAATTGAGGAAATGCAGGAGTGTAAAGAGTTGGCATCAGTATCATTTAGCAATTTATCCCAAATCCATAAATCCATTGTCACTTGAGCACCAAAACTGAACCATCCAGGGGGTGGGGGGTACGGGTGGGGAAAAAATACGGACAACTGTAATTGAACAATAAAATAATTTAAATTAAAAAATAAAAAAAAAACAACTTAGCCATCCATTGTTTCAACCAGAAAAGATCCTGCTAAGTGTACTGCCCTGACCTTGTTACCCAGCAGTTCCACCCAGGTGTTCTGGTCCAGGCAATAGGCACATTAGATTTCCCCAGTCCTACAACCTGGCAACACCCTCTGCAGGTGGAGGGACGCCGGGTCAAAGAGCACCTGGAGTAACCAGTACTGCCAAGCCCTGGGGAAGACTTTTGTGGCGACACAGCTCCCCCTCCTGCTCATTACAGAGATCCAGAGAGCCTAGAGCCAAGTAAGGACAAGACCAAGCTGATGCCTAAAAGAGAGAACTGGGTGGGGCTCTACTATTTTTTCTGCACCTTAGGAGCATAATAATACCTGCGGGGACTGGCTGTGTCTACAAATACTTACTGAATGGAAGCCATCATACGAAAAGCAGGGGTGGGAGGTCTCATGGCAGTTGATGCCTACACCAGAGCAGGCCTGGGCAAGGGAGAGTCAGGAGAATGTTCTAACTGTGGCTGGGGAGGCTGGCCCATGTTTGCTCACTGGGTCAAGAGCTGATTGAATCAGGAACAGCAGGTGGAAACTAATCCTGCCTTCACCTTTGCCAAGAAATGACACTTCTCGGCACCAGCATGTCTAGCGCTAGGCTGGGGAACTGAAGTGTGACAGCGCTGTTCACTGACAGATCTCTTGCCTTCATCTCCTTTCCAGAGAGGAACCACGTGGGATTTTCCAAAGGTCCCCCTCTTGTGTGGCCCTCGCTGCAAGTCAGGACTTTGCAGGGCCCACCTTGCGGTAGGTGCTGCAGCTCACGGAGGGCCTGCACGGCCAGGGCAGAGCAGGTGGCTGGCTCTGAGCAGGCACCCTCGGGCCTTGCAAGCCTGGGAGCCCATCCTCCCTGTGGCCTGATCCACGAATCCCGAAGTACTCTGCTGCGGACTGAGGCAACGTGACTGCAGAAGACAGTGCCTGCTGTTTGGATGGCAGGACCACATGGAGGCTCCAAAGAGATTCAGTTTAGCACGAAATATCTATCTGGTACTTTCAAGAGGAAAAAAAATAATGTACGAAGAAACCCTTCGTGAACCCCAGATAGCTACAAGAATGCAAAAATAGCAGAAAATGCAGACCAACGTTATCCTTCCTGGGCCAGAAAATATTCTATTCCCACAGCAAGTCTATTCAGAAGAGAAGCCAGAAGTGTCCCTTAGATGTGGTGGGGACAGAGGCAGGTGGTGCTGGGTATCAACAGGGCAAAATGCAATGGAAATGAGCTGAGACCCAGCTTGCTGGGCATCCGGTTGTCTCCGTTGGTAAGATCTGCTCCAGCCCAATTCTGCTATGTCTGGGAAACAAGTTCTGATGAGCAATTCCACGCTGCCCGATTTCTCTCTGGAAGGTTCCCCAATGCCAGAAGCAACATGCCACCAACACCCAACGCCAACCCCTCACAGCTCAGTGCTCTCTTAGCCAGCAGAAAGACGAGGAAATGCTAATATTTACTGAGAATTTATTGTGTACTAGATCCTGTTCTAAGTTCCTTATATTATTTATTATCTTGTGTAATCTTCTCAACAGCAATCTTAGCCCCATTTTACAGGTGAGAAAACAGAGCTATGGAGAGATTAAGTCACTTTCCAGGGGGACCAGAACCTAACGCTAGGTGGTATTGCTGTGGACACTGCTTTAATAGCCGTTGTACTGAACTTCTTCCTACCAAGAAAGAGAGGAGGTCTGCTGGGCCAGAGGCCCAGGGGCTGGCTACCTTGTGGTGGGCATGTCACTGCTACTTACACTCCACATAGATGTCTTGGGACACTTCTGTATAATGCTGTATTTCTTTTGAAATAATGAGCCGAGGGAGCTGTCTGTTGAGGAGAAGTCAGGACTCTCCCGTGCCTTCTGCTGGTCCCACCGGGAAGCACCCCTTCGAGGCTTGTTCTGGGCGGTCTGTTTGCTGACAACCTGCCTCGCAAACAGGCCTCCGATGGGGACGCCAGGGAGCAGCTGCTCAGTGTGCAGGAAAGCACGAGTGTGGTTTGCAAAGTAAACGGACTCTAATTTGGACAAATACTGCTGTGACCTGGGACTACGAGAGAAAACAGTGAGGGAGCTGACATGGGCGTTTCCATGGGCTGAAGTCGGGAAATAGAGGAGCGGCCCAGGAATGTGTGGGGTCTTGGCTCCTCACCCCGAGTTCACCCAGCGGGTCAAGGACTCCAGCGCTGGACTGAAACCATGTGACACCTGGGCGCCCATGGAGACAGTGCTGCCCAACGGAGGGGAAGGCCACCTACACCCAGGCAGCATTCAGTCGAGGTTCTTAAATGTTTCTACCAGTTAACAATCTCACAGGTTAACACAGGCCCAGATCTCATACAAGCAAGCTGCTAAAAAAAATAACACAAATAACAATGTAGAGAGAGAGGTTTGAATGCACATTGTCTAGCCCACTGTTTCCCAGACTCTGCTGGGCATGCACATCACTAGGATGAAGGCAAATAAATCTAGGTTTGCATCTCAAATTGTCAAACCCTACCTGCATATCTTGGACAAGGCACCCAGCTTTGCTGGACATCTGTGTCATCTTTGTACAACTGGCACCAGCCTCATGAGGCGGATATGGACACACAGACTGTGCAAACGAAGGGCAGAGCCCAGGGTCTGCACGTGGCAGCAAGTCTCACTGAATGGCAGCTGGTTGTGGTTTCCTCATTGTCAGCAACAAGTATTCATTTCAACAAGTTCTTACGCAGCGCAGTGGTAGACTCTCTGGGTGCCCCACACGTCCCCCATGACTGGGTTTGTCTAGGGTGTCCCTGTGCCCTCCTTCCCCCCACGGCAGAAAGAATAAGGCTGTTGTCACTGTTGTCACAAAATACTGTGTGATTCCACCTATAGGAGGCACGTGGAGCAGCCAGGTTACAGCGACAGAGAGTGGAATGCTGGGGCCAGGGGCTGGGGGAGGGGATGGCGAGTCAGTGCCTAAACTAGTGGAGGTCGAGGCTGATCTGAGAGATACAAACAAATCGGGTGCACATTAAGACATTCAAGCCAGTCATAACCTTGAACCCATGCACCTGACATATGTAACAACACTTTAGAAAGGAGTTCGTTTGTATCGCTCAGATAAGCCGTGACCTCCATTAACGGAGACAGAGTTTCCATCTGGGATGAGAGAGTGCTGGAAGTGGATGGCGGTCGATGATGGTTCATGACTGTGTTTAATGTCACTGAGCTGTGCACTTAAAAGTAGTTAAAGTGGTAAATTGTAGGTTATGTGTATTTTACCACAATGAAAAAGAAAAGGAATAAGGCTATTGTTTAAATTTAAAGTTAGGGTATTTAATGATGTTGTATCCTACTGTATAAGACTAAGAATTATCCACGACACACTTTTAAAAACATCATTCAGTGCCAGAGAGCAGGTGCCCAGCTCAGGATAACCCCAGCCACCTGGGGGTGGGAGGTACCTGCTGCCCCTCCTGGCAACGGTGGCCTTTGAGTTGGGAGAGCCCCAGCTGCATCTGCCAGGACCCCTCTTCTCCATGAAGCCCTTCGTGACCAGTGGGAGCCCTCTGCTCCAGGTCTGCCTTTCTAGAATAGCACCAAACACAAAAATATAGTTACTAACAACGATTCTTAGAATTCACAGAACATCGATGTCACTTGGGGAGCTTCCTTTGCTACACCCAGAATGGAAAGGAGGACACTCAGGACATGAATATCCCTTATTGTCCTCAGCTCCCCCACGTCCAGAGCAGGTCCTGACACACAGATGCCCAGGGGGTCTCGGGGAGGGGGAAGGGGAGGGGTGCCTCTCAGACCACCCAGAACCTGACTCTCATAAAGAGAAATTAATCCTGCTCTGATAAAGAGAAATCTGGCCCAAGACAGAGAGGTTAAGTCCAAAGTCAGGCATTTTAGTTAGGTAAACGGTCATCCTGGGGGGGTGGTCAGAACCAGGCCTCCTGGCCCCTAACCCAAGACCACCCCCACGGTGTTATCCTAAAACCTGACAGTCGAGACACCATTTGATGTTAAGTCTAATTAACTCCCACCTGGAATAACTGAACTTTTGTGTTTCTCTTATTTGTTTCTTTGATACCTGGTATTTGTACAGGTAAAGTAAACTTTTTAAAGATAGGGAGCAGGGTCAGAGGCCTTGCTTTTTACACAGTGATAAGTACCAGAGAGTAACTGTGTCTCTGCCAGGTCCATTTGACTAACAAATTGAGGTTTCATGGATCATGCTTTACTCTAAAACTGCCTCCCTTGGGTTTGATCCAAAATAAAAAAGAAGCAAAAAACTATTGAATGCTGCTAAACGCCAACTCTGCAACATCAGCCCTTGTAACCCCAAGGAGACCCAGAGGGGCCGTTACCTACATAGTCAAAGGTGAAGCGGCCGTGGCTCAGGGCCTTGGGAAGCGTCCCGCACTCCCCAGCAGCTGCATTTGGGGGAGAGGAACACCTGGTATTTAAACGTCTGGTGTTTAGCAGCCCCTCAATGAACATTTGTTGAATGACTAAAGGAATTTATATCCATCTATGTACAACATGCAAACTCCTGCTTGTCTGCCATATCTTTTGTCATTATTTGGAAGGTGTCGTGTAGACCATGGAGATTATCCTCAGTCCCAAGCCTTAGGGTGGCAATGTAGTCAGGTAAGAGATAAAAACACCCAGAAGAAGAACACAATAAACAAAACAGATTTTGTTAATCACTGAAGCAGATAGAAGTGAGGGGGACGGGAGGGTGTTGCACAATTAGCCAGCTAATTTGTGTGAACATGTGAAATTTTGGAATAATTAAGAGAGCGGAGAAAATCCATGTCTGTATGTCACCCAGCAGTCAGTGCTCGGTCATCAAGGATAAGGACCAAGCTAGCAGGGCTCACCCCCAGGGGTGTAGGCTGCTAAGACAGGGTCCTCTGAATATCCCCCATGGTTCTCCTGGCCGTGTCCCACTAACAGGACAGAATCTACAGCAGAGGGAAGCCTTGTCAGCTGGAGAGGCTCCCTGGGCCCACTCGCCATCCTCCCATGGCAGGAATACCTTTCGTTTCCACGGCTCTGGGGGCCCAGAGGCTCCCACTGAGGTTTATGGCAGCACCTTCCCAAGGAGCCCAGAAGTGATCAATCAGGAAGAGCCACCTGGAGCATCTGTGCCCGAGCAGATGTCACTTCCATTTCTGCTGTCCCCAGGATCCAACTATTTATATACCTCTGGCCTCGGGAAACGTTGGGAGAGTTATTTAAACTAAAGGCGGCCATGCACTAGTGCAGCAGAAACTAGCTGGGACCTGGTGACTTGGGAGTTTGCCAGTGCCCAGCTTCCCTGGTGTGATACACTGTGTGCGTTTTGAAAGGGGGCAGGGGGATTGGGAAGGAGGTGGTAAAGTCAATACTTCAAGTCGGTCCTGATTGGATGGGGTGTGTGCTTTTTTTCCCACCTGACTTGCTGTGGAAGCTGTGTTTATTGAAAGGTTGTGCAAATATGATGAGTCAGCCCCAGGGCTGTTAATAATCCCCCAGACAGAGCCTGCCCTCTTCTGATTGACTTCTGAGGTTTTGAAAATGTTAAATTTCTTGAAGCAGAAATTTAACCAGAGGGGTTGGCACCCAAGTGTGAGATCTTTGCCTCCTCTGGGACGGAGCCCCTGGGTCCGGGAGCTGAAGATCCCGTCACCACCGTTCGGCTGCCGGTCTGAATGAGTCAGGGCAAACGCAGCAGCTCTGAGGACAGAGGGAGGCCCCTGGAAGGTTCCTGTGACCAGACTGCTGTAGCATGTCTTGGGCTATGGTGACACCTGCTGGCAGTCACTGGTAATAAAAGCTAGTGCTCAGAAATAAAATGACCTCTTTACTTTTATTTTTTAACTTCTGTATGAGAACAGCATACACACAGCAGGGAGGCTGTTCTCTGCAGTTTTTCCACCCTCCTTTGGGCACTTTTAGTCCTCCAAATAGCAAAAATTTTCTAAGCAATGTCCATATCAAAGTACAGTGATGATTGATACACTTAGAGAGAGTTCCTGAAAAATAGTCTTCCCCACAGATCCGAGATCCCAGCATGTTGGTGCAGGGTGATCCGCTCAGTGAGTTAATAGCGAAGCCTGACATCTTCGGAGACATGCCATCCACACGTGCGATGATCTCACGCTTCCTGCAAAATCACTGTTGAAAACAGAGCACACACATCTTTGCCATTTCTCTCACCCCTGGGTCTGGCCCAGGGCAGGGTGGGCTGCTGAGCTAGCGGGAGAGCCCCACTCTAAAAGGTAAGACTGACCGACTCGTCCAACAAATGATTATGGAGTGCCTCTCCACCTCCGGCACCCTGTGCTGCCGATGGAGCAGAAAAGAAGACCGATAGTGTCAGTGTGAATTGTCAGCGAGGTTCATGTTATAGTTGGGAGAGACAGACAACAAACCAGCAGACGAAAATACTGCGTGGCGAATCTGTCGTAGGTGGATGCAACGCCTCGTGATGGTTCCATCACAGAGAGGATGCAGTGGGAAAGTGCCCTTGGGCCGGCGGCGTTTAAGGCCAGCTCACAACAACTGTGGGGAGCCCGCCAGAAAGGGGAAGCCCATTCCCGGGGTGGGAGTGGGGCGGGGGCAGGGGCTGGCGGTTCCCGGACGGGAGGCGGGCCGCGGACGGAGCGCAGGCTGGCCCTGCGTTGGCCGTGGCGGGCCGAAGGAAGCAGCGGCAGGCTGCTTGGGCCAGGCCCCCTCGGGCCAGGGCTTTCCGTAACAGAGACGCGGGCAGTTCCCTGCCTTGAAGGAGAGTGTGTGCGTCGCACAGCTGTGCTGTTGGAATGGAGTCACCATATTTTGCTGTGTATAATGTGCACGTTTGCCCAAATTTTTTAGGGAAAAATAAGGATGTACATTGTACATGGGTAGCACTAATTCCGTACCTATTTGTTACATAAAATTTCTTGTACCATAATATGTTCAAAAAATACTAAAATCACCTTATAATACAAAAAAACGAATATCTAAATATAATGAATAAATACTTTAATTTAAAATTAAAACAAAAGATGTTTTTCCTGTAAGTTTGGGCCCCTAAAAGTGGGCATGCATTACACATGGGAAAATACGGTACCCCTCAGAAAAGAAAGCTTTATTCAAGATGAAAGTTTTATTGGAACAGAACTGAACATAATGCTGCCTGGGAAGGGGATGGTTTACTAAGGAGGAAGTACGTTAGACATTGTGTTTCGTTTAGAAAGTATGGGCAGATTCTGTCTTTAGGAAGAGGACAGTGAGCGTCTGGGCTACGGGCAAGATAAACGACTGGGTGTGCGCATGACGCCACCAGGTGGCGCTGTAGACTCATAAAAGTGGGACTGGGTCCCCAAGGGGAGGAGGTGCAGCCTGGAAAGCAAGACTCCTTTGCTTCCGAAACAGGTCCACCTCGGATATTAACGCAAGCTTGCTTTTGCCTTTTCTTTTCAAAGAACGTGACATCTTCACGATTTCCCGTTCACACTGTCCGGTGTCCTGCGGTGCCCCAGCATACCTAACAACATGCCCAGCATGGTGCCAGTGCTTTGCAAATGGTTCCTGATTTTAACTTCACAATTCCATGGAGGTAGGTTCTGTTGACCTCAATGTAGGAAAGGAATCTGAGACTCCGAGAGATTAAACAAGTCACCCAAAATCATATATTTGAATCCAGACACTCTGACCCCAGAACCCAGGAGAGTTAGCTACTCTCTGAAAACTAGGACAAACTGGGCTTTCTAGATGAGAGCAAGTGAGTGTAGGCTGTTAAATGAGCTAGTGCTCTCCTTGGGGGGCCAGGTAGTGTCCAGAACAAGAGACACATTTGCCTCCGTTACACACACACACACACACACAAACACACGCACCCGCACCCTCTGCGGAGCCACCTCTGTAGCTTAGATGCCTCTCTGCCTCATCTCTAACGCTGCGTGGGAGCTGTTGGCTTATGTGTATTTCTTCCTTCTCTACCAAGGGCTGAACAATGGCAGGGACTTCTGCTTCCTTTTAAGCAAGAAGACCTCAATTAAGTGTATTCCACCTAATTAATAGATTAATTCGATTAGTTAAAGTCTTAATTAAAAACAATTTTTTTCTTTTTAATTGGGGTAAAATAAACATAATACAAAATTTTCCACTTTAACCATTTTTAAGTGCACGTACATTGCTGTGCAACTGTCTCCACCCCCACCTCCAGGGCTTTTTCATCTGGGAAAACTGAAACTCTGTCCCCATTAAACAATCACCTCTTTCCCCTCCCCACCCTGTGGCAACCACCATTCTGCTTTCTGTCTCCATGAATGTCACTGCCCTGGTTACCTGGTGTAAGTGAAATCGTAGAGGATCTGTCTTTTTGTGACTGGCTTACTTCACTTAGCATAATGTCTTCCAGGTTCACCCATGTTTTTACACAGGTCTAGATTGTCTTCCTTTTTAAGGCTGAATAGTATTCTAGGTAATTATATACAGTAATATAACACATTGCAATTTAATTTTATCATAGAAATTTCAAACATACATAAAGCTTTAAAAAGTAGCCTAAAAGCCGGGGCCAGTGTGGCTTAGTTGGTTGGATGTTGGTCTGCAAACCAAAGGGTCGCCAGTCCGGTTCCCTGTCGGGGTGCACACCTGGGTAGACTGATGAATGGATGGACGGATGAATGAGTGAATGCCTCGGGGACAGCCCTGAGTAGACTGATATAAGGATGTGTGGAAAAGGGAGCAGAGGACATCGACGGTGGTCCTGGTCCGGATCTGACCATCTCACAACCGTGTCGGAGCCCTTCTTCGTGCCGGGTTATCTGGGTGGCAGGAGGCTGTGTGGCCAGTGAGCGCAGTGTCTAGCCTGCCCGCTGACTGCCGGAGCCTCTCTGCAGGACTGGGGCTGCAGGTGCACCTGGATCACACCAGTTCTTTTTGTGTTGACGTTACACTGTGCACCCACTAGGGCCACAGGCCATGTGAGCTTTCTACCTTGGGACCAGTGCGGTTTTTTAGGAGACAAATATACATTGTGTCGTCTGTGCTTCCTGTATGAAACCATTTAGACACTGTGCTACTTTTAAACTTCTGTTGCTGGCTTGCCACACATCTGATTGTTCTCTCTCAGTGGTACTGACCTGTGTCTGCTAGTGCCTGTATTTACGGTCTGTGAGCCCTAGAAATTGCAGTCAACATCCGCATCATTTCCTTCTCTGGGAGGAAGCAGAACACCAAAAAGAAGACTCCAGAACCAGCTGTGGCCTTAACTAGCACAAAGCCGCTTACCCAGCTCTGAAGGCTCCCTTCACTGGAGAGGCCAGAGAGTGCTCTGGTCAAACACTTATGTCCCAGCTCAGCTAATCCTTGGCTGTGTCGCCTCAGGCAAGTTACCCTCTCTGAGCCTCAGCACCCTCATCTGTCAGACTAAAGTAAAAACTTCACACAGAGGCACTGTGCACAAGGAAATGATGCGTATGTTGACTGCAGTTTCTAGGGCTCACAGACCGTAAATGGCTCAGCGGAGTGCTTCCTAGCACTCCAGAGAGGGGCTGTTCTCATGCCCCTCGGAAGCAGCCTTGCTAGCCCCTGCCTCTGAGCGTTTGGTTCACAGCTGCGATGAGGCTGTTTTGGAAGCTGCAGACTGATGACTGGAAAAAACTGTGCATTACAAAATCTTCATCA
The DNA here is from genome assembly GCA_028533065.1 of Trachops cirrhosus. Lineage (NCBI taxonomy): Eukaryota > Metazoa > Chordata > Mammalia > Chiroptera > Phyllostomidae > Trachops > Trachops cirrhosus. The sequence continues at coordinate 92,399,940 of CM052539.1, forward strand.
GCTCAGAACATCCCCTCTGAAGTGGGATGCTGTGGGCTTTTTAAGCAGATCTGCGCAGTGGTTTCTCTTGGACAATCGCCACACGAATCCTGGTGTTTGGGAAGCTCTCACAGTGACTCCAACTTTACTCCGTGTACCCCAGCGTTCTACAAGGGCCGTGAGAGACCTCTCTGTGACATTCTTCTTAAAAGATTGGGGTCATGCCCCCCAAATTCACATCTTCCCATGAGAGATGCCTTGTCCACCCATCCTGCTAAACCCCGCTGACCTTATTTGTGTTTTCAGGCAAAACAATATGGAGACGAGACTGGATGTCAACCAGCCAAGTGGTTCCTGGGTCGAAGTCTCACACGCAGCACACCCCTGGCTCGGGAGAACTGGGGACGTGGGAAATCGAAGGACTCTCAGTAAATATTTATTATGTACATGACACTGAATACAGAGCCCTGGACTGAGCCATCTCCGAAAAAATAATTCTACTTCCCCAGCCAGTAAGTTAGCCTGTGTTTCTCTAACATACATTTTTTAAACCAAGATACGTTATGGTTTCTTTTTATGATGGTTTGCACTCAGACATCCAGTCACTTTAGATTTATTCCATTTGACATAATCTCCTAAATTGGGTTTTTGCCTCTTCCCCCAATAACTCACTCAGGTGTCTATTTTATGGCTTCTGTTTGTAATAACTGAAGCCACGTGTTTATTACTCAAATCATTCCTTCATTTTCTGTTTCCATGCACAGGAGGAGGTAGGCACAAACCACCTGAGGTGGACGCCCTGTCTTGCCTTCCTGGCTGCAGAGTTTTCTCCTCTGAGCAAGACTTTGCCCAAAGCATACATGCCAGGCCACCCAGTCCTGTCGGCCTCGTCAGAACTCACTCCACCCCTCAGCAAGGCTAGTGTTCCTTTTCCTCCTGGGTGGGCTCTTCTATCTTCTTTATGTCTCCCTCACACTGAGTCATGGTCAAGTGCAACCCAGGCAGGTGTACCAGCATCACTGGGAGAGGCAGCCCAGCGGGAGGACAGCAAGGGCTCTGCATCAGGCACCGGCCTCGTGACCAAGAGCAAGCCACCCAACCTCTCAGCCTCTGTTTCCTCATCAGCAAAGCAAGGGCAATAAAGAGAACCTGCTTCACAAGATAGTTGGATGTAGAGTTGTGTCAGAGATGGTTACGTTGGACCTGGGTTTCTTCCAGCTAGGCCAACTAGACCTTAATCTAAGCCCTCCAAAACAGTGACCTTTGGCATTTCCAAGGCATGGTCTAGGCGGGCCTTCCTTCTGCACCCAATTTTTTCAGTTGGTTCTAGTTACGCTCTGGGTCTGAAGAATTTCAAAATGGGAGTGACTGGCCCCTGAATAACTTGCCAGCAATGGCGTTGGTGCCCACTCCTGCCTGGCCCATTGGTTCCCCCACCGCTTGCGCTGGAGCAGGCTACTCCAGAGCCCCAGAAGTGCCTCTGCAACCCTGATCCAGCCCAAACCCAGCCTTCGACGCTCAGGCAAATGCCTTCCACCCTCCTGGGCCCTCTCTCTGATTTACATTGTAACTTAAATCTTCACCTGCGAGTCTACTGAGTGACATCATAACTTTAAGGGGTGCTTTTATCCACCAACCCCGGTAACTGCTTTTCCTATTAGCTTTACCCTCCCAGAAGTACGGAATCAAAAGCTGTGAGTATGATAAAGCTGCCCTCAGGTCTCAGCATACAGATGATTTCAAAGCCAGCTGTCCTCTGATTTTTGGACCTTTCGCTCCAAAAGTGAAGGCTTCTTGGATCTGTTCAAGGAGAGGAGAGTGTGGGACTGGGACATTATCTGATTCTTAGGAGGGTTGCTGCTTAATCAGTTTAGGATGCTGGGGCGGGCAGGTAGATGCAGTGGATCAGCACTCACCACCCCGTTCCATCTTCCTTCCAGCGTGCCTCTGGGACAGCAGAGGCTGGCATGCAACAGGCAGAGGCTCCTGGGCTCCTTGCAGCCAAGGCTGTGCATGTGGCTTCAGTTTGGACAGACTATGTGGAGAGAATGAGGCAGAAACTATGCTCCTGCCCTTGGGCAGGCAAGACAGTGGGTTTTCTGCATCAGCATGAGCCTCCCCCCACCCCAGGGTACAGCCACCAGGCTCACGGATGTCCAGAGGCAGAAGGCCCTGGGCCGTGGTTTTGATGATGTGAATGTGGCCGGCGCCCTGTGATTCGGGAACCAGCCACATTCATGGCAGCTTCTTGGCTGTGGCCTGGGCATATAATTCTGAAGCTGAAAGCTGCCTGCTCTTAGAAGACAGGAAGATGTGTTAGGCTGTGGCTCAACTTACAGGCCATTGCTTGGAAAGTTGCTGAGAGTCTGTAAGCAGTTTCATATCCTTTACTGAACGGCCTTTTGGTGAAACTCATTGGCAGGGACTCTCCTCTGCAAGTCAGCCCTGACCATGCAGAATCTGAAGGCCTCGCAGCTCACGTGTGTGTGGCATTGCAAAGAGACACTTAAGGGAAAAGGAAATAATGTCTGCAGTGGTGTGTGTGTGTGTGTGTGTGTGTGTGTGCGCGCGCGCGCGTGTGTAATTTGAAAAATTACTAATTACACCACAAATCTGTGAGCATTCACAAAGACATTGTGTTGGAAACTAGCCATTATACAGTGGGCATCGTCAGTAACACACTGTGTCCAAGGGAACAAAAATGCCTGTCCCCCCACCACCTCGGAGCAGGTGGACACCGTGGACTTAGATGTGAGACTTAGAGGAGGACACACAGTCATGTAAGCAGCAAATAGTCACGAGGAAACATCAAACAGACACAAAACGAGTGACATTCCACTGAAAAGGTAAGGACTTCAGCTCTGTAAACTGAGGGATTGCACTCTTAAAATGTTGATGTGTCATAAAAGACAGGAGGCTCCAGAAATGTAACAACTAAACTAGATCCAGTCCTGGAGTGGGAGGTCTGCTTTCTCGGCTTCTCAGCCCCCGTAGCCATACGTGGAAGTGGCCAAGGACATTCGCATCACATTGAGAGACACTGGGTTTTCTGTCAGGCCCAGCTCTAAACACCTACATGAGGGGCTGGTGAGACTTCACAGGTTCCTCACGCTGGGCTCACCGACTCCAGTGGGGAAACCTGCCGCCATCATTAAAAACACGGCCGTCTCATGGATGGATGATGGATGGATGGAGTCAGAGTGGGGCAGTTGCTGAAAAGGGGGTACTGGAAAGACCCCAACAGAAGGCAGGTCCACTGAGGCCTGCTGGGGCATGCCACAGAATTAAGGAACTTAGTTATATGTCTCAGCTTATGGGTTGCTTCTCTGGGGCTATTTTGACAAAGCCTGGGACTGGTTGCCACTCCGCACATGACTAATGAAAGGTCTGATTAACAATAATCTAACTCTGCCTCAGTAGAAAGAAGCTGCAGAGTAAAGGGGTGAAGATTAGGTGCTGGCCTCTCTTCGGACTGGGACTTCCCCATAATACCCCTGCTCTCTCAGGCGAGGTGAATGCCTCACAGAGTGGTGCTTCTTCCCGTGCTTTTTCGGTTGGGACCTTCCATGCTCAGCATTGCCCGGGCTGCTCCCAGAACAGGGGTGGGTGGGCTCCCCTCAGTGGCGAGACGGGCCAAGAGGCAGGAGGTGGGTGAGGTCTGGTGGGGTGTGAGGGGTCAGAAAGAACACATGAACTAACTGGGTAAAGGAGAGAGGAGAGTGGGGAGACACTGCACGGGACACAGGAGAGCCCTCTGCCCCACTAAAGCGCCTTCCCGAATAGGTTCCAGAGAGCGGTGAGAGGTGTGCGTGTAGGGACTGAGGGGAAGGAGCGGGAGAGAGAAAGGACCAGACGATTTGGCCCCCTCTCCTCAATGCATTGTTCCCAGGTTGCATCTCTACATTCCAAAGGGCAAACTACTCAGCCCCGATGGCAGCCTTTCATTCACTCATTCATTCATCCACCACTGAACTAATATTTATTAATTAATTTATTCCTATATTGAGCTCAGTGCTACCGAGTATCCTGAGATCGAGTCAGGGGAAGAGACAGACATGGAAGCCTTAATATAATCACTACATTAAGGTAAGTGTGAGCAAAGTGCCAAAGAGAAGAGAGTGCCCTGGGCGCCTGGATGGAATGCAAACAGCTTCATGGTGGAGGAGTCCTGACTGAGTGGTGAGAGATGACCCCCGAACACGGGGCAGCAGAAAGAACACAGTGCAGGGCACCGGCTGCCTGGGGTTTTGTCCTGAGTCTGAACCATGGGGCCAGCACTGACTGCCTCCAGTTCTGTCTTCTTAGCAAGTCACTCCCCGTCGCTGGGCTCTGTTTCTACATATGCGAGGCTGGACTGGAAGGTGGTGGAAGGGCACCTCTCTGTCGAAGACCCTGCGATGGCTTGCCCCAGTGCGTCATTTTCACCATCAGACTTTAAGAGCCCCGGATTTGTGCCCGAGCTGCAGGTGGAACGTGCCTCATGCTGTGCGCGGCCACAGGGCTGGCCGGGAATAGGTATCAATCAGTGTTCCCTTCTGCTCTCTGCCTCTGATCACTTGCAGCTTCCAGTGCTGTCTCCTTCACTTAGCACAAGGAGCCGAAGCATTGCATTGCCATTTTATAGGGAAGGAATTGGATTTCTAACGAAGTTTACTTGGGAAATGAGCTGCTTAAGTACCAGGCTGAGCCTGTGCACATTATAACTGGAGCCTGGAAAATTATTAAAGTCTGTTCTTTGGTAAAGAAAGATGAACCACAAGAAAGTGCCATCCAGCAACTCAGACTGCAAAATGACAGCTCACCAGGGTGTTCAAGTTCCTGTCAAGCAGAAAGAGAAAGTGACTACTTGGAACCATCTTTAGCAGTTTTCAAAGAGAGTTGAACCACAATCCTTGTATCTGATGAACTACTCCCAAACCACTCGGATGTTCCCACAAGTGCCCCAAATTCAACTTGCCCTAAATAGGACGTATCATCTGTTCCAACCCATTCCCCTGCCACCCCAACCACCATGAACCATGTCTCCTGCCCAGAAACCTGGAATCACTAGATGTTCTAGAAAATGCTCTTGGCCTCTTTCAGTGCAGGCATCAGTTGCCAATGCCTTGGCCTCCTACCTGGGGTTTTATGATGCTGTCCCCGCCTGTCCATTTTCTCAGCCAGTTCCCAGGTTCACGCCCTCATTGCCTCTTGCCTGGACTGTACAGAGGCCCTTTACTCGTCACCTTCTTTCTTCAGCTCCTGTGCAGGAGAACCTCTACCGTGCTGCGTCCGTTTTTACTTTTTTTTAAAATGTGAAATATATCACTGATAGTTTAGAAAGTAAAAACAGCAGAGTCACCGCCACTGGATAAAGAGAGAGCCCACCGCCTTTCCTCAGTTGGCTGGTGCAGCCCTCCCCGGCCATCTTCCTTCCTCTCCCCCTCCCTCTCCCCCACAGGGCTTTGTCTATGTTCTAGAACCAGATGCCACAGTTCCACAAAACAAATCCAGTTGGGAGTCTCGTAAATGTTTGGTCATTTTTCCCCTAAGTTTTTCATATTTCTGTGTCATCCTCTTTTTGTTGCTGTTATATTAAAATGCAATTGCTTTTATATTGATCTTGGATCTAGAAGCCCTTTATTTATCTGAAGAACCTCCAATGCTTTTCAGGCAGCATTGCCCAACATGTGTTCCTTTGTAGGAGCACAAACTGTTAAGGTTATGTGGTCAAACAAGCGAACAGGAAATGACCCTGGTGTAACAGAGGTTACACAGCATCCGACCTGCTGAAGGGGCCCCATGAGAGAAAAGGAGGCACCGTGGGAGAAAAGGGGACCCCGTGGGAGGGAGGGGACGAGGCCCCATGGGAGGGAAGGAAGTTACGTGGGAGGGAGAGAAGGGGTCCCACTGGAGGGAAAGGGCCCCATACGAGGGAAGGGGGTCCTGTAGTCAGGAAGGGGGTTCAGTGAGAGGGAAAAACAATCTCCAAGGTGCAACGAGGGTTTTCTGAGCCCTCCTCTGTGCTCTAACCTGGGCTGGGTGCATCCTGGAGACAATGTCCTGCTCTTAAGGGGTCTCCTTGCCGCTGGATGATAGAATTATTTCTCCGCCAATCCATAGAGACTTCCCCTCTGAATGCAGCACGACCCCACGCCTTCTCTACCTTCTCCCCAAAGACACAGCCCCCAGGCTGCTTTTCACTCCTTGTCTCTGCCCCACCCCTGCGGTGTGCTTTCAGCGGGTGCCCTCCCTCTGCTCTTCTGCTCCCAGGCCACCAGAGCTGCTCAGGGTGCCTGGCAGCTCACCCGGCCTCCCTGCCATGTGCGTTGGTGACTGTTGGACCAGCACGGTGACCATCCCACTTCCAGGCTTCTGTCCAGATGACTCTGCGGGTCACTTATGCTCCAGCAGGATGTCAGCAGGACTTCTGCCTGAGGTCACAACTTTGCTCAGCCTCTTCCCCTCCGAGCTCCGGCATCCCCGTGGCTCTGTCCAGCCTCCCCTGGGCGCTATTCCTGATTTGTCTCTGAGTCTGTTTTTCACCATTTGTCTTTTTAGTTAGACTACTCGCCCCAATCCAGGTCTCACCGGACAACCGAATGGGTAGAAACCTCTAGGTGTACAGTCTAGCATCCACTGGGGAAAACAGTCCTTGCCCAATGATTTAGAGAAGGAATTCAGTACAGGTTATGGAAGAGCTTAGAAACCAAGCGGAGACAGTGAAGCCACCAGAATCATCTGCAGCAGGGCACGCAACCAGCCCTGCCAGGGCCAGGGCGAGCAGGTGGTATGACCAGATCCCAGTGCTGAGCCCACAGGGTCTGTCTGCTGGAGGCGAAGTCCCAGAGCCACAGGGCTGCTGCTCCCAGAAACCAAATGTGAGGAGCAGGCAGGTGAGACCTGGCTGCCAGGAAAGTACCTGCAGGGAACAGGTGAGCTTCCAGAAAAGCCTTACTGCCCCGCAAAGGGGACATTTATTCCTGGCTGAAAATATCTCTCTGTTGAGAACACACTCAAGGAGACGTGATTGGCTGCCCACCCATGCCCTCAGCCGGCCGGTGTCACAGTACACCAGGGGCCGAGAAACGCCCAGCTGGGCCAGGAGGCCACGTCAAATGCCACGGAGTCTCTAACATGTCGGGGTTAGGCCTCTGATGACGTTGGGTGGGGCATGGGGATCCTGACACTGATGGACCAAAACAGCTTAGACAAGAGCTCATTCTAACAAGAGTTCAAGGACATTCTAACAAGAAGCTCTGGAGGCCTGTTAGCCCTTAAAAATTGTAGTGTTTGTTCCCCATGCCACATCAAGCCCCTCTGAGCTCACTGGGATAGCACTTTATGATTGCATTTCAACTGATCATCTACTTTCTTTCCCAAAAGGAAAAAATATTAGACCCAGTGAGGGCCTAATCTTTGTAGTACTTTCAAAGCTGTTGTCCGTGGGTCCTTTTCATTTGGGCTGAGTATTATGAAACAACATGAAGAGAACAGGCCCTGAGAGCAGCGCCCAGGCCCCCTGGAGGTTTCCGCTTGGTCCTGTGTCCTCGCTGACCCGGCAGCGAGAGCACTGACAGTCCGACTTCCCGTGGAGGGACTCCGGCTGGCCTGCCCCACCCCACTGGCCTGCCTCTTGTCTGGACTCTTGGTGGCCCCATGCTAAGTGCTGGAACCCACCCCCTCCTGGGGTGCAGATGGGGAATGAGCAGGTGTGGGGTCTTTGTGACAATGTCCCCTCCTCTGGAATGGGAAAATGTGACAGAGACCACCTCCCGGGAGGCCAAAGGAGCTGGAAGAAAAGTGAGTGGCCACATCGCGAAAAGTCCCAGAGGCCCTCACTCTGGATTCAGACCTTGGATGGTTGTTTGCTCTAGGCTGACCCTGAACAAGGAGAAGGGTCTTCCAGGCGACCCCACGCCACTTGGGTCCAGCGTGGTGATAAAGCCTTCTCCTGGCCCCGGGACTCTGCTCATCTCACTGTTCCAGCGGAGAATTCCGTGCAAATGATTATTTCTGGTAACACATAAGAAAGGGTTGAGTTTAGAAACTGACAAATAGGGTACTTTATACTTGCACACTGAGTGTGAACACGGGAATATAAACGTGTGCCTGGGTTGTTCTGTAAACACTGCCGAGCCGTGTGGATGTGTGCATGACCACGTGTACACATCCGAGTGTGTGTTGTGTGTGTGTGTGTGTGTGATTGCTCCATTCTTCTAGTCACACCACACACTCCAAACTCACGTCTTCCAGTTCTTCTTCAAGGCCAGTTACACTGATCTTCCCAAATTTCGTGCCAGAAACAAGTTTTCATGAATTACCTGCTGAAGCCCTCTAGTATGTATGCTAAAATCCCAACTCCTTTCCACTAGCTGAAGGCCGCAGATCTGGGCGCAGCCCTCACGCTCCCTCCAGCTCCCCCTGCTCTCCTCACGCGGACCTAGCCGCTCCCCATACCGGCCAAGCGGGTGGTCCGCAGAGCCCTTGCACCTGCAGTTCCAGTCTTCACGGGGCCTTTCAGGCTGCCCCCACTCCTCCAAGGCTGCCACTCTCTGTCCCTTCACCTGGCTTGGTTTTCTTGCCATTTCTCACTTCCCCTGTGACTTGAAATGAATGAATAAATAAGGTGAAGGGCCAGAGGTGCTGGGACCCGACTCTGTGGCCCTTGTTCAGGGAGAGTGAGCAACATGAACGAAGGCTGAGAGACAGAGAAGGGCGGGTGATTCAGAGAGACTTGGAGTCAAGTTTGGCGGGACAAGGAGTGGCATCTCCTGGAAGATGTGACTTTGGTTCTGAAGGTTGGGCGGCTTCAGTGGGGCAGAACTGGAGGATGAGCCAGAGGGGACTTCACCGTCATCGGGTCTATGGGCTGTGACACAGGGCTGACAGGCCAAATCAGGGAGAAAGTATAGATCCAGAAGGAAATAGCCAGTGTCCTCAATGAACTGTCTTCGACTTTGGCCCTCCACAGGTGACAGCAGCGGTGAAAGTCCAGGAACAAGAGGTGGGTAGGGCCTTGATGTCCAGCCACCCCTGTCCCCATGCAGGCCCATGGTGACCATGTCTCTGGCAGCTCAGACCTTCCCTCTGAACCAGTTTCCTTCTGCCTGGAGCAAATCCTTTGAATTTTTCTTCATTTAGGGTCTTTTGGTGTTGAACTTTCTCAGCTTTTGTTATTTGGAAAAAGATGGTCCCCTCACAAATCAGGGGACTGGTTCCACATACATTTCCTGGAGACTTGCCTCCTCCGTTGCTGCTCTTCCTGGGGGATGAGTTCCAGCTATTGGCTTCCTCATAGTCTCTTTTTTGGTTGGATGTGCCCACAAATGCCCTCAGTAGACATTAGTGCTGCTCCCCAGAGACTTGTCCCTGTCCAGGCACAGTGTAGGAGTGTGTGTCTGAATGTGTTTGGATGGGTGGGGCCGTGTGATCAGTTCTAGCAACTAAATGGTGAGTAGAAATTACATATCTCGTAAGTGAGCATTTAATTGGGAATGTGAACCCTCAGAAGTCTCTTTACCCCCTTTAGCAACTGACAATAGGCAAGGTAACAGCTGCTCTGACAGGCTGGGTCCCTGTGTGACCTCAGTGAGTAGAGCTCTCTGTCAATTTGCAATGGACACATAGTAAGAGCAATAAATGAACATTTGTTAGAGCTATTTGTTGTCACAGCAAGACCTAGTCAATCCCGACTGGCACAATGCTCCTGAGGTTCTGTATTTTGGTTTCTCTTTTTAGAATAAATCAAACCCAAAGCTTTAAGAAAACCAAGGGTAATTATGCCACAGATTAGATTCTCAAAGGTCTAGGATTCAGGATGTGAGCAATCCAAGGGTCACCCCAGAAAATTCAAGGTCAATCAGATGGCCTTCAATTCTATGAAATGAGAGACAGCACCCAAGACAGAAGGAGAAATCAGCAGAAGCTCCTAAATTGACCCGTCTACGCAAGGTTCTCTAAGACACTTGAAGTCAATTACTGCCCACGGTGTGAATTCTGAGCTGCATCACAGTTCAGGGAGGCAAGCTGAGGTTTCATGAGCTGAACCTGAGGGCTTTGACCAAATGAGGCCTCTCCCCATCCCCCACAGAGAGGAGCAAGGGCAGGAGCTCCAGGTGTCTGTTCACTATGGTCAGCTCTTCTGGCAGCCCCAGAGACCCAGGAGAAAAACAGCCGGAGACCACGGCAACAGGGGCTTTGCGTCAGTTTCCTGCAAATGAAAGATTGTCCTCACTGTAGCAAGATGGTCTGCCATCACTTTTCTGGAGGCTAATTATAAGCCTGAAACCAGGACAGCACTAATTTTGGAGCCTCCTGAAAGAGTAGCAAAACACTGACAAAGACCAGCTTTCAGTTTAACTTTGGGTAAACGGTCCTACCTGCCATGGCCTAGATTCCTTGACCATAAAATAAGAATATCAAACGGCTTATTTGAAACTGGGCCACAATAACATTCTAAAAGGAGCTGTATAAAGATGGGGCTTTGGAATTATGGCATATCAGAAGACTGACAAGATCACTCTTCCACCCCCTACCTTCAGAGAAGGGCACTGGTATAGTTCATGCAGATGAGAACTGGTCTCATTCTATAGCAGCTCTAAGCAGATTTCACACTGTTGTTAGTTTACTGTAGTAGTGCACAGCTTGTTAAGAAATTCCTTCCCATGCTGTCTAATTTCCACATCTTGCATCCCCTGACAACCTCTTCCATTGTCCTTGGGCATCCCTGGCACTCTTGTTGGACTCACTGGGCTGTGATGTCCCTCCTGTTGCTGCCTGAGGCAAGGGCCATGCCTCTGAGGTAGGAGGTCGAAGTCTCCTCTGGAGAACAGAGACAATCCCAAGATCCCCACAGGAAAGAAGAGTGAGGAAGGATGGAAGGCTACAACCCCTCAGGCACAGACTTTAAAGGATCCAAACGTACTAAAAGTTATAAAAAGAGTTATAAAAGGCCTGTCTCGTGGAAGCCATTGAAGCACTAGAACAAGAGGTGTCCAATAGGATGCCTCAGGGCAAACATGTGACAAGCATATGTCAGAAGCTAGACTCGCAGTTGCATATTGTTAAGTGTGCTTTGGGGATAAACATCTCTCCACCCTTCTTTTGGGAGGGGGCTTTTGATGGAAATTTGGAGCAGCCCTAGATCACATTTATTCTGTGAGATATTTGCTGTTCTTTCTGTCCATCTTGCTGGCCCAGAAGTTTCCCTGTCCTTCTCTAATCTCTTCATTCACTCAACAAATAGTCATTGAGGTCCTATAACATGCTAAGCATTGAGGATCTAGCTGTGAGCACAATATACCTGGTGCCTGTCCTCAGGGAGTTTCTGGTCCATAAAGATCAGATGCCCCATTCCGGAGACTGGGCTCCTGCTATCTCCTCACTGGCCCCTCCCCGGGTTCCATTCTGTTCTCCTGTTGGGACACTAGCTTGCTTACCAAGGTAAAGTATCCAGATGATGTTATGAAAGTCTGTGGTCCAGGGGGTGGCAAATGAGTGCGTAACTGTGGATGCTGGGCTACTTCTGGACCAGGGATTGCCCATTTCAAGGCTGGCCTGAGTCAGAACAGTCACATTGACAAGGGAAGTCCACAAGTCTGTCTTTAAACTAGCCAGATGCCCACTCACGGGTCTTCAGCAATGAGTAAGAGTTAATTCCCAGACCCCCCAAAAAATAGCAAGTGAGTAAAATGAAATAACCAATAAAATGAAAATAATGAAATTGCCATGTTAATGAAGCCCTTGACACATGACCATGAGTGTTCAGACAAGGGCTGGACTTTCTGCACACCACGAAGCCCTCACGACCATCTTGCTGCCAGCCCAACCCCACGGCTTGCCATCACCCGGCAGAGTCAAACAGATGACTGGGGCGAAACAAGGCAGTGATGTTTCGAAGCAGGCAATTGCTGGTTACCCACATGGGTGTCTGCCTCTCAACTTTGCCTCCCTCCTGTCCACTTGTTTGACCTAGCCACCGCTGCCTAGTGTATTTCCCAGAAGGGAGAAAGAAGAACCTTTTACTTTCTGTGGGTACTCCTAAGAAGTGTTGAGAAAAAGATGAAGCTTAAGACTTACTTAACAGGAGGGTCTAGAATGACCTCTGGATCCTAATTAGCCATGAGTTTCCAGCTGCAGCCTTGAGCCATCACCCTCTGTGTGAGCGCAGCCCGGCCGAGGGGACAGTGTCCTGGCAAAAGCCTGGGGACGCCAGGCTCCGTTAGGAATATTGCACTGTGTCCATGTGGAGTATCCCCAGAAACATCCCCCCAGACGTCAGGGCACAATTACTTACTAGAGGAGAAGGAGTGCTGAGGGAAACAGAGTGCCTGAAGAGGAATCCTGATTGATTTTTTTTTCTTCTTACTTGTTTCTTAGGGGAAATTTTTTTTAAAAAAAAAAAGCAGAAGCCATTACTAAACCGAAGCAGCTATGTTTCAGAACCAACACATCCTGCAGCCTGATAAACAATAGGATTAAACTCTGACTCGCAAGTGGTGGGCGAAATGCTAGACTCAAATATCAGAGAATTTCTCTGGGGACCTCTTGAATCACATCTGCTGTGTTGTGTTTGCTGTTACCTGCAGGGTAACTCAGCATTTCCTCAGGTCCCAAAGCAGCCTCTTCACCAACACATTGGAGGCCTCTGATGGAGTGTGTGCCTGAGCCTGGTGTGGTTTCATTTCAGGATGCACAGTTAATTGAATGCTTACACAGTTGCATTCCATCCTGGAAAATCTACCTGCTGCTTTAACCACCAGCTGGGAGTTCTCAGAAACAGGTGACACTTTGCACAATAGCAGTGGCAATTTCATGAAAATGTCTCCTGATTTGATTCTCACGTAAGTGTGGCTTGCTCATAATCCAGTGACGGTGGAGAGACGATTGCTGCCCTTCCACCCCCTCTCAGCTTACTCACCCCCAGAGACTTCCTACTGTGCAGCCGCCCGTCTCAGACGAAGCGAGGAGGGAACCTGAACCACGCTGTGGTGGTGTCTGCACACCACTGCGCCTGCTGCCGCTTCTTTTCTCTCCAGTCTAGTGAATTGTTGTAACTCTTTTCCTCCCACTCAAAGTGTTCACACTCACGTTCCCTTCAGAGTTTCCGGTGAAACCATACTTATTTTCCAAATTGAAATTTCACTAATTTTTTGTCCTAAAGCCAGAGCATGTAATGAAGTCAGGAGTGGCTCTAGGTTTAAAAACCAAGGTTTCTGGTTTTCATAGACATCAAAGGCTAGGTTTTTTGGGGTTTTTTTACCAAATCTTAAGGAGATTCTGAGTCATAGTTTTAATTTTGCTTATGTAACTACTTGTGCTCTTCTGTTATTGCCCCCAAAAGTTTTTACATCAATTAAAACAGGAGTAACCAGAAACAGCTAAGTCCATACAGTGGAGAGGCTATGTAAACCAGGGAATAGCTGTCCCAAGGAGCTGGTAACACTGAACCAGTAACCATTAAAAAGTGTGACCATGACAGCTGTTACATTTTAAAAAAACAAACTAGGTAAACCTGCTCTCACTTTTGTAGGTGTATAGGTCAATGGAGACATATACATATGTTTAAAGTGCATGGGAAGAGGACTGGGGCATTGCACAGGGAGCCAAGTGGTGCAGCTGGTGCAGGGAGGAGGAAGAAAGGGGAGTTGGTTCTACTTTGATTACTTCTATGTCACAGGATATATTTCAAGACCGTGTTACTTTACGATACCTGTGTGTATACACACGTCCATAAGTGAGTAAGTATATATATAAAAGAGAAGACTACCTTCAAATTTTATAACTCTTCTAGAATGTTCATAGGATAGTAGTATTGCTCCTAGAATCTGCGATTGACTCCTCCTCCTTAGCTTATGGACTTTGGAGGGCTTGTATTTCCTTCGCTAAAATGACCCTCAACTTTGCATGCACCTTAGAAACACTCAGAACTCTCACATATCAATGCCCGGTCGCGCGTTAGACCAATGAAGTCAGATCTCTGCAGGGTAGAGTGGCTCCAGCCACGCTGAGGACTACTGCTCTACTCTCTAAACCCCTCATGGGTAGGGTCTGTGTCTGGTTTATCTTTTTGCCCTCAGAGCTCTTAAGTTAGTGACTTATATAAGTTAGTGACTTATAGTGTTAATATAATATAATGAAGAGATCTTGACTCTCCAATACTTTGAGCGGGATAAAAAAAACCATAACAACCAGAGATTGAAAAATGTGTTAGAACTGTTTAAAAAAGTACACAGGTTCACAGTACCCAGCAGACAGCCTCGTCCTCCTGTTGGTGCCTTTGGGGCCAGGTGACCTTGGACGTTCATCTTTGTGCATGCACACACACACACACACACACGCACGCACACGAGCTTCCTCCTCTGTCCCTGAGAATTTGGTGTGGCGTTTCTTCAGCCAGATGAGAAACCAGTCAAGGAAAGTGAAAACCCTCGACCAGTCGCACCCTTTTTTGATGTTCACACAAAAATTGTAAAACGAATTTCTCAGGCACCACTGAGCAGGAGGCCGCCCTGCAGTCCCCCTGACCCTCCTCATGACTGCGCCCCAACGCTCATCACATTACTCCCGAGACTTTTCCCAGCAGAGGAGGGCCTCTTCTTGGAACTCATCAACAACCCCTCATGAAAAGAGAACTTTGAAAATTTGAAGTTCTTCAAATATATTTCGGTTGTTTTCTTGCCAATGGCCTCATCTAAGATGTTGTAACTTTAAACACCACCGATCCTTGGCCCTACCAGGCCTGTTAAGGAGGAATGAACGCTGAGGGCAGTGGTCTGTTTTTATCGGGCACCACAGCTGAAATCACCAGTGATCGATGTGGCCTCTGAGCATCCCATGTCCTTCTTTTTATTGTCTCTAGTTGTCCATCTGTCAACGATGGGATTTCAGAGACAGAATATCTGGTGTATGAGTGGATTACAATTTTATGATAAATATCCTTGTAATATGTTAATGAGATGCTTTAAAAATAATCGACACAAACACTCTGAACTTACCTTTCTTTCACTGTTACAAGACTCAGACACAATCATCCCATTTTCACATCTTAAGGTGCTGCTGTTGTCGTTTTAAGCCTCGTCAGGCCACAGCATCACAACAGATTCTGGGAAATCGTGTCACGTACTGAACCTCTAAGACAAATGAAACTACCTACATATTTTTGATATTATAGATTTTTAAATCAAGAGACTCCTTAATTATCTGGGATAGTAGCTTACATTTTACATCATTTAGGAGCACATCCATGTTGTGAGCTTACAGTTCCAAACACAGAGAAATAATGGTTTTAAATCCAGTATTTGGAAAGAAAACTACACTAACTCAACTATGTAAATTGTGGTATGTGAGTCAGATGGTCACTTATATTAATTAATGATGTAAAAGTTGCAAACTTTTCATCAAGATGGAAACTGAAATTAAGAGAAAGAAGCAAACCGATTCCTTCAGCTCATCTTCTTTGGGGATGGCATTTTCAGAGCCCGTCTCTGCCGGGCCGGAGTCAGCTCCTCTGGCTACACAAACTGTTTGCTCATGTCAGTTCTTGCGCAGATTGGCATCTTTTAATGTGCATATGTCCTGCTTTGTTCATTCATTTGATATTTCATGCATGGTTACCATGGTTTCTTGTGGAGAAGTTTGTGTTGAAAGTCTTTGCTTTTCCTCCCTGGTTCTCTCAGAGCTCTGTCTCCCTAGTAGCCACTGTCACACCGGAGGCCACCTGCCCCTCTTTGCTCTCCCTCCACTGTTCTCCTCTGGCTTTTTCAACTCCCTGTGAAAAAACTGATTCAAGCAAGAATCATCAATGAATGCTACAACACTAAGTAAAATGTTGTGGGGAGATAGGCTCTTGGATCATTTCCAAAGTGCAACCCCATAGATGATTTGCCCATATTAAGGGAAGGATCTGCTTTTACAAAAGCCCAGGTGGTCAACAGAGCAACCGAAGGGGTAGACCAAGCAGCCCTAACAATGGCACACCCTGGGATGGACCTCCGAGTGTGGTCCCGCAAGACTCATTCAGTATCATTGGAAGCACTGTTTCCTGATAAGCTCAACCTGTATTTAACTAAGCCTTAGACTTAACCTTCAGTGCACAAGAAATATAATATCTATGGTATCAAGGTAATGACACTACAAGGAAACAATCAGACAGGTTGGACATTCTATAACACAGACTGGCCCAGTCTCTTCAGAAAATCAATGTGATCGTGGAACTCAGATCAGTGATTGCTGGACCGAGAGCACAGGGGAGTGACTGCACGGGGCACAGAGGGCTTTCCAGAGGGGCAGCAATATTTACTGTGATGGGTGATGGTTACATAGGTATATATAGTCATCAAAACTTATGAACGGTACATTTAAAATTACTGTATCCAATTAATTAACTAATTAATTCATTCATTTTGCATTCTTTAAAAGATTTTATTTATTTGTTTTTAAAGAGGGGGGTGGTAGGGAGAAAGAAAGGAAGAGAAACATCTATGTGCAATGTGATCAGTTGCCTCTCGCATGCCCCCAACTGGGAACCTGGCCCACAACCCAAGCATGTGCCCTGACTGGGAATTGAACCCATGACCTTTTGGTTCATGGGTGGTCACTCAGTCCACTGAGCCACACCAGCCAGGGCTATATTTTATTATATTTAAATTACACCTCAAACAGTTGATTTTTAAAACAAAATACCAGTGTCACACAAAAAAGTGAGTCTCACACACACATACACAAAAAACTGGTTTACATTTAAATAGACAAAAGAGCTTTTATCACCAGATAAGATGAGAGAAACTCTGTGACATCTAGGTTTGAAAAATAAACATGAACAATTAAAAAAACATCTTGGGTATAACTGG
The DNA here is from genome assembly GCA_028533065.1 of Trachops cirrhosus. Classification (NCBI taxonomy): domain Eukaryota; kingdom Metazoa; phylum Chordata; class Mammalia; order Chiroptera; family Phyllostomidae; genus Trachops; species Trachops cirrhosus. The sequence continues at coordinate 92,416,751 of CM052539.1, forward strand.
GAGAATTTAAACATGGACTGGGTAATAGATCAGGTTGAGGAATTTTTGTAATTTTCTTATGGTTATGTAGGACAATGTTCTCATTGTTATAAGACACCTGCTGGAATACTTGAGAGGCAAGTGTCATGACATCTATAACTTAATTTCTATACCAAAAGATACATGTAAATGTGGACAAGGATAGAACAAGTACAGCAAAAAGTTAATAGTGGTTGAAAACGGAGAATGGTGATTAAGTGATGAGATGGGTCCTATGGTTTGGAGTCAGGTTTTGGAAATTTTGGCCTTTCGTGAGATGTCCTTTATGTCAAGGAGCCACCACTTCCCGCTGTATGATACGATGATGGTGGGTATAAGTCATTAAACAAGGGTGAACACTAGTGTAAACTACGGGCTTTGACTGATAACGACCCTGTAAATGTAAGTTCATCAGCTGTCACAAATGTACTGCTCTGTGCAATATGTCAGTTGATAGTGGGGAGGCTGTGAATGGGGGAGCAGAGAGTATATGGGAATTCTGTGCCCTCCTCAACTTTGCCGTGAACTTATAACTTTTCTAAAAAATAAAGTCAATCAAAATAATGTTTAAGTAGATGTACCTGTAAAAGTTCATTTGCTTAAATCATCAAAGATAAACAGTATCCTTACCCCAACATTGGCCTGGAGGATTCTCCTAAGTTGGTGTTATCAAGTCCTCACGTAAACCTCCAGAGACACTATAAATGCAGCTTGATGCAAGTGATAAATGGTAAAAGACAGAACCTCCAGCCCAGCCTGTGTTTAATATGAACAATGAGCTGTCAAAATGACAACTTGGAGTGCTCAAAAGGGAAATAATTTTGTTAAGGAAAATCTTGAGTGGAGTGGCTGATTTGATGCAATTATTGCTACGTGATCTTGCAATTCAGTTCTAATTCATTACAAAATTTCTCTCCATTTTGTCTCTTTTTCGTCTCTGCAGGATGTTTAAAAGTGTTCCAATAAAAACAAAGAGTTCTTGAAATAATTCAGGTAGAACGCCACTTGTGCCACCTTGAGATTTCATTCCATTGTCATGCATATCTGTCTTCACTGCTTCTGGAAGGACAAACACCATTCAGGGACAAGACTTTGGCTCAGTAAGTTCCAGAAAGGAACACCCATATGTGTGAAGTTATCAGGGAGAGAAGATGCAGATAGGTAGCCTAACATTGGCCACGAATGCAGAGATTTGAGTTTTGAGTCTACTAGTCACTTCCCTGATATTTCCGTAAGCTAACCCTTTGAGTAAATGTTAAGTGACACCAGGTAAAGGGTAGCTAAGATGCTGTCCATGCCCGGGGGCCTTACAAGATTCATTCAGTAAGCATTGTTATGCAATAGAAAAAAGAGGAGCATCCTTTCTTCTGAAGTAGTTTTTAAAAAAGATTTTACTTATTATTTTTAGAGAGAGGAGAAGGGAGGGAGAAAAAGAGAGAGAGAAACATCAGTTGTCTCTTGCACATGCCCCACCCGGGGACTATGTGCCCTGACTGGGAATCAAACCGGCAATCTTTCACTTTTCAGGACAATGCCCAACCAACTGAGTCACACTGGTCTGGGCCTATCTGAAGTCATTACAAACAGTATAATCTTGTGGTGAAACTGCCAGCATCAATATTTTTGATACATCCCTAAAAGATTTTTTTTAAATTTTGAGCTAATAGAACAAAACTCTCATAAACAATTTGATATAAATTCTAACTATTATCCATATTTTCTTTGCCCAGACCTGGTTTTGCCCTGATGGATGAATAGAACTCATCTTTCTGGCTCACCCAGGATCTCACAGTGGCCAGTGCTTGTCCCTAGCTCTTGTTAATTTCCTGACTTGGTGACCACACTGCAGCCAAAATGACTGTCTGGAAGTGCACAGGGGATAGTGTCACAGGTACCTGAAAGCAGTTTGGCAGCCTCCCATTTGTGTTCTTACAACTGAGCCCTTATAGGCCCCATGAGGAGGTGGGAACTGGTGTTTGGTGAGCCAGCTAAGAGTATCTGTCTCAACAGGACAGAAGGCAGAGAAAGCCACACGTGTCTTGGCTTAGTATTGCAGAAGCTTAGTGTGTTGAAGACTTTTAGAAGATTCTAAAATCTCTCACAAACCCTGGGGAGTGCCCAGGGTGGCTGTGAATGCGGCCCAGCACAAAATCGTGAATTTACTTAAAACATCATGAGATTTTTTTTTTGTGATTACATGTTGCAATGTATTTAATGTGTGACCCAAGACAACTCTTCTTCCAGTGTGGCCCAGAGACACCAAAAGGTTGGACACCTCTGTGTCTACATAGAGATAAAATGTTATAGTCAGATGCACGTATGTTGTATATTTATAATGAGGAGACAATTTGGGGAATAAAATGATCTTTGCGGAAGTTAGAATATGGTGAGAATTGGACTTTCTTTCCTCCCTAGACTAGAGAACGAATCCCTTCAACTCTTGGGGAAGAGGGGGAGCAGGGGTAGTGCTGCTGAGGAGGTGGCCAGACCCCTGAGGGGAAATGTCGGCTAAGCCCAAGCAGTCTCCAGGAAGACAGCATTCCCCAGCTCATCCAGACACTCCAGAGGCCTGGCAGGTCCAGCTGTCCACGACAATGACCATCTCAGCAGTAACCAGCTGGGACAGGTCATTGGTGACCACACAACCCCATCTACAGCTCCTTTTTATCTTCCCGTACTTGTTGACAAGGGTTGGTGTTCATTAAGTAGGTTTTAAATGAATGAAGAAAAAAGAAACACTTTGCAACAGTGACTTTCTACAATAGACATTTTTCTACCAAATTACCTTGAACTTCTTTCTCTCATCTGATACATAAACTTCTCTCATCCCATACTTAAAATGAAACCCTGACAAACACAAAATGTTCCCCTTACCAATTTCTTTTGTTTTCACATAATGGGCTATGGCTGAAACAGTCTTCTAAGAGGTTTTGGCTAAGTTTATAATTAAGCAGATGTATAATGGTTAAAAAACAAAGTGTTTTCTTCTCACACAAAGAGAAAAAGATATTAGACCTTCATCATCTGGGCTTCATCCCGCTCCTACAGTCTGGTCAACAGAGCGGTAGGGCAGAGAAGTAGGTCCCCTTACAGGGAAATTCTGCTTGAGCTGTGTGGCTGGTATGTTAGAGGCCTTGCTGACTCCAACACTGACAGGTTAAAGAAGCTTCTAGCCCCATTAATGGGCTGAAGGAAAGATGCAACGGCCATGTCATGAGTTTGCTCTGACCTGGTGTCTTACTAACTTCCACACACTCCTCTTTCCTTTAGCCTTGCCTGCTTCTCTGCCTTCCAGTGTTCTGTAGTCGTTTAAAGCAATTAGCACTTCTGGTCAAGATGGAGGTGTAAGTAGACATGCTTCCCCTCCTTGCACAACCATACAAAGAATTACAACCAGATCTCAAAACAAGAAACACCACAACCATCAGAAAAACAAACTGTATGAAAGTCCAGAAACCAAGGATTCAAAGAAGCCACATTCATCCAGACAGGTGGTAGGAGGAGTGTAGTCACAGAGACAGGAGGAGAGCTGGCAAGGCAGTGGAGTGGATGGTCCCACATTCACACAGAGTGGATGAAAATCAGGAGGGTTATCTAGGGAGCAAGTGATCCCAGCCCCAGGCCAGACTGCACAACCCAGGTCTCCAGCACTGGGAAGATAAATCTCCATTATCTCTGGCTGTAAAAACCAGTGGGGGTTGGGTGGTAGAAGGAATGGCAAGATTTTCGCTGTTTACAGGGCCCACACAAACTTAGAACATTCACAAACCCACCCACTCTGAGTTTCATCTCTAGGGCAGCAGCTGAAAAGGTGTCAGTTGCATACAGGAAGTGACTGGAAATGGAGCAAGTGCCAGGCAAACCTCCAGAAGGTCTCCTTCTGAGCCCTCCCCCCACACAGAGCCACAGCAGTAAAGAGGGGTACCCTGCCTTGGCAATTACCTAAGGCTCTGACTCACACAATTTATAGGTGCCTTTTCCACATGGGCCATGCTACTAAGACAGGGAGTAAAAGCAGCTCTGCCTAAGACACAGAAACAAACACAAAGAGTCTGCCAAACTGAGGAGACAAATAAATATGGCCCCCCCCCCAAAAAAAAAAACAGAACAAAACCCCAGAAAAAGAACCACACAAAATGGAGATAACCAACCTATCAGATACACAGTTCAAAACGCTGGTGATCAGAGAACTCACTGAGTATGACAGAAACTTGAGGGAAGAAATGAAGTCTACATGAAGTGAAATAAAGGAAAATCCACAGGGAACCAACAGTAAAGGGAAGGAAGCTGGGATTCAAATCAATGATTTAGGATATAAGGAAGAAATAAGCATTCATCTAGAACAGAAAGAAGAAACAAGAATTTTAAAAAATGAGGATAGGCTTAGGAACCTCTGGGACACCTCCAAAGTGCGAACATCTGAATCATAGGGGTGCCAGAAGGAGAAGAGAAACAGCAAGAAATTGAAAACTGATTTGAAAAAATAGTGAAAGAACACTTCCCAAATTTGGCGAAGGAAATAGAGATACAAGTCCAGGAAGCACAGAGAGTTCCAAACATATAGGACCCAAAGAGGGCCACACCAACACACACCATAATTAAAATGCCAAAGGTTAAAGATAAAGAGAGAATCTTAAAATCAGCAAGAGAAAAGCAGAGAGTCAACTACAAAAAAATTCCCATAAGACTCTCAGCTGATTTCTCAAAAGAAACTTTGCAGGCAAGAAGGGGCTGGAAAGAAGTATTCAAAGTCATGAAAGGCAAGGACCCACATCCAAGATTGCTCTATCCAGCAAAGCTATCATTTAGAATGGAAGGGCAGATCAAGTGCTTCCCAGACAAGGTGTAGCTAGAGGAGTTCATCATCACCACACCATTATTACATGAAATGTTAAAGGGACTTATTTAAGAAAAAGAAGATAAAATGATGAACATTAAAGAGGCAACAAATTCACAACTATCAACAACTGAATCTAAAACAAAACAAAACAAACTAAGCAAACAACCAGAACAGGAATAGAATCACAGATATGGAGGTTTATCAGCAGGGAGGGGAAGGGTGAGAATGGCGGGAATGGTGCAGGGGTTAAGAAGCATAATTGATAGATACAAAATAGACAGGGGTATGTTAAGAATAGCATAGGAAATGGAGAAGCCAAAGAACTTACACACGTGACCCATGGCCATGAACTAAGAGGAGGGGATTGCTGGAGGGAGGGGAATACTGAGCAGAGGGGGACAAAGTGAGACAAACAGAACAACTGTAAGAGCATAATCAGTAAAATATACTTTTTAAAAAGGAAGTACATAATAAAGAAGAGGAGAAAGGTAAATGTAAAAAAAAATGTTAAAAATTGAATACATGTAAGAGAAACCCAAGTATTTATATTATTTTTCAACTTATTTGTAGATTAAAACTGTTTCAAAATAAAAGGTTGAAGAGAAAAGCAGGCAGAACTTTTACAAATCTTGATGATTACCCTCCTCTAGGAAGGAGGGTGACACAGGGAAGCTGCTGGGATCCAGTAGTGTTCTACTTCTTGATCCAGGTGGTAGGTACCTGCATGTGTTTGTTTGTTTTCAAGCCCGACACATGATTTGTGCTATTTTCCATATCTTTTACTACAATAAAAAGAACTGTTTAAGTAAAAAGAAGGAAAAGAAAAGAAAAGGAAGGAAGGAAAGAAGGAAGGATGAGCAAGCAATTATCAGGGCATCTGATGCACCCAAAGACTGTGGTGAGTGTTGTCCGAATGCATCAGCTCTGCCAGTGCATTCCTGCTTTGTGCTAGAAGGGCTGTGGTTCATTCTTGCTGCAGGGAGTATGCTGAGGCTTCCTTAAGAAACTGGGAGTTTGTGTTTCCTCCTTAGAGTCTTCTGCTCCTCACTGTTCAGAAACCAAGGGGTTGTAACCTGCTACCAACTCCCAAACACTGCCTGGCACATAGGCTAGGTCTTCCCTTTGTTAGGAGAAGGCAGCCCTGTGCTTCATCATTACCACTGACATTACTACACAAGTCACTGTTTGGTCAGTCCCACTTCTCCTCACAAGATGAGAGCAGAAAAAATGATGTCATTTTTTTTGCACATATCTGTCCAATTTTCCCACCTCCATTTATTGAATAGACTGTTTTTATTCCCTTGTATGTTCTTGCATCCTCTGTCAATTATTAATTACCATATAGATATGGGATAATTTCTAGACTGTCTATTCTGTTCCATTGATCTGTGTGTCTGTTTTTATGCCAGTACCATGGCATTTTGATTACTATGTCTGTATAATATAGTTTTATATATCAAGTAGCTTGATATCCCTAACTTTATTCTTATTTGTCAATATTGATGAGGCTATTTGGGGTCTTTGTGGTTCTATATAAATTTTTGGATTATTTGTTCTAGGTCTGCAAAATATGCAATTGGTATTTTGACAGGGATTGAGTTGAGTCTATAGATTGCTTTGGGTAGTACGGACATTTTAATGATGTTAATTCTTCCTATCCATGAACATGGTATATGCTTCCATTTATTTGTATCTTCTTTGATTTCTTTCTTCAGTACCTTATAGTTATTTAAGTGCAGTTTTTTTACCTCCTTGGTTAAATTTATTTGTAGGTATTTTTTTGGTGTAACTATAAATGGGATCATTTTCTTATTTTCTCTTTCTGATATTTCAGTATTGGTATATAAAAATGCAACCAATTTCTGAATATTTATTTTGTATCCTACTACTTTACTGAATTCATTTATCAGTTCTAGTAGTTTTTTGGTGGAATCCTTAGAGTTCTCCGTGTACACTATCTAGACTACCTCCTTACTTCTTATACAAGAATAAACTCAAATGGATTAAAGACTTAAGTATAAGACTCAAAACCATAAAAGCCCTAGAAGAAAACACAGGCAGTAAAATCTCAGACATTTCTCATAGCAATATTTTTTCTGATATATCTCCTTGGGCAAGGGAAATGAAATAAAAAATAAACAAATGGTATTACATCAAATTACCAAGTCTTTGCACAGCAAAGGAAACCATCAACAAAATAAAGAGAAAACCCACTGAATGGGAGAACATATTCATCAATGATACATCTGATAAGGGGTTAATATCCAAAATTTATAAAGAACTCTTACAACTCAAAACCAAAAAAACAAGCAATCCAATAAAAAAATGGACAAAGAGTCTGAATAGACACTTCTCCAAAGAGGACATGCACTTGGCCAATAAACACATGGAAACACATTCAACAGCACTAATCACCAAAGAAATGCAAGTTAAAACCACAATGAGATATCACCTCATAACTGTCAGAATGTCCATCATCAATAAATCAACAAACAAGTACTGGTGAGGATGTGGAGAAAGGGAACGCTAGTACACTGTTGATAGGAATGTAGATTGGTATAGCCACTGTGGAAAACAGTATGGAGGGTTCTCAAAAAATTAAAAAGAGAACTGCCATATGACCCAGCAATTCTACTTCTGGGTACATATCCAAAGAAACCCAAAATACTAATTTGAAAGAATACATGCAACCCTATGTTCTTTGTAGCATTATTTACAATAACCAAGCTATGGAAGTGACCCAAGTGCCCATCAATAAATGAATGGATTAAAAAATGTTGCTATGTATATACAAAGGAATATTCCTCAGCCATGAAAAGAATGAAATCTTACTATTTGCAACGATGTACCAAGAGGGTATTATGGTAAATGAAATAAGTCAGTCAGAGGAAGACAAATACCATATGGTTTCACTTATATGTGGAATCTAAAGAACCAAATAAATCAACAAACAAAATGGAAACAGACTCATGGATACAGAGGGAAAGCTGGTGGTTTCCAGAGAGGAAGGGTGATTGGAGCAATGGGTGAAAGTTATGAAGGGACTGCCCTGGCTGGCGTAGCTCAGTGGATTGAGCGCGGGCTGCGAACCAAAGCATCGCAGGTTCGATTCCCAGTCAGGGCACATGCCTGGGTTGCAGGCCAGGTCCCCAGTGGGGACCACATGAGAGGCAACCACACATTGATGTTTCTCTCTCTCCTTCTCCTGCTCTTCCCCTCTCTAAAAATAAATAAATAAAATATTA
>CM052539.1:92425353-92459946 GCA_028533065.1 Trachops cirrhosus
GTGGGTGGGAGAGGGTGTTCAGGGTGGAGGGGAATGAAGGGGGATAATAGGACAACTGTAATAGCATTATCAATAAAATATATTAAGAAAAAAAAAGAAAAACCTTACTGACCATCCCCTCAAGAGTTTTGTGATTTGAAACCACTGTAGTAATTATTGCTTTTTTCACAATTGTTTTTGCTATTATAAGTTTTTTTTTTTACCATAAATAGCAATAACTATCCAGTAGAAATTCCCAAATACTTCAATATTATCCAGGAAAGCCACACAAAGCAGGACTTTTATGCATGGGAAGCTTTTACATTTGATTAAAAGCAGCCACTCAGAAAGAAAAAGAAACCTCTTTTACTAAGAAAATGTCCGTTTCAACCCTGGCCCAGTAGCTCAGTTGGCTCGAACGTTGTCCTGGAACACCGAGGTCATGGGTTCTCGGTCAGGGTGTGTATGACAATCAGCCCACAAATGGATAAGTAAATGGAACAACAAATCAATGTTTCCTTTTCTCCCTCCCTCTCTCTCTCTAAATATCAATTTTTTAAAATGTCAGTTTTAGGTTGCTATGAAAAGTTAATATTAAAAAACACCATCTGTACTGGCAGAGGTTTCTCATTCAAGAAATTTCCAAACCAGCAAATGTGCTCGAAGACCTAGATAAAACAACAGCAAGTACGTGTGCCAAACATGTCAATCATTTCACTCCAGAAGAATCACTTAGGTCTATTCTCAGCCAAAGAATTCCTCTTTTAAACACCCCTTTAAAACACCTTTAGAAAGATACCATGACTGGTGAAGCTCAGGTGGCTGGGCTTCATCTTGCAGACCAAAAGGTTGTAGGTTCGATTCCTGGTCAGGGCACTTGCCTGGGTTATGGGTTTAGTCCCTGGACAAGATGTACATGAAGCAACCAACCAAGGTGTACATGAGATATTTCTCTCTTTCTCTCTCCCTTCTCTCCCTCTCTGAAAATAAATAAATACACTCTTTAAAAAAACATCTTAAGAAAGAAAAACTGGCATTTTCCAAGTTCATGGTTCATTTCAAGCTGCCAGGTAGACAGGTTGAGAAGGTTGATGGGCAGACACACCAAAAGCAATGCCACAAGAATGCAAGCCCTGTGATGGCAGGGCTGCTGTCCTTGTTGCGACTTTAGTCAGATGTGCCGGGCTTTTCTTTCAAATCTTCTATGTTGTGTTGGCTAATGTTATATGTCAACTTGGTTGGGCTATGGTGCCCAGCTGTTCGGTCAAACACTAGTCTAGACATTGTTGTGAAAGTATTTTATTAGGAGCAATTAATATTTAAATCAGTAGACTTTGAGTAAAGCAGAGTATCCTCCATCATGTGGGTGGGCCTCATCCAATCAGTTAAAGGCTGTAGGAGCAAAACCAAGGTTCTCCAAAGAAGAGGAAATTTTTCTCAAGGCTGCCATATGGAAATCCTACCTGAGTTCCCAGCCTTCTGACTCAAGACTACAACATCAACTCTTACCTGGATCTCTAGAACGCTGGCTTGACCAACAGATTTTGGACTTGGACTTGCCTGTCCCCACAATCACATGAGCTAATTCCTTAAAATAAATACCTCTCTGTCACACGTGCATGCTTCCCCCAGTCTCTCTCCCCCACTCACATGCCCACACACATTACATAGATAATTATATGTATATAGTAATATTTGTAATGGATACATTTGTGCATCTCCTATTGATTGTGTTTCTCTGGAAATCCTAATACATGTGCTTTGTGTCACACTTAAAAAGACCTTCCCCATTCTGAGATTATTAGAATAATTTTCTCTCATATTTTCTTTTCACATTTTCTATGTTTTCTTGTTTTAATATTTAATATTGTATCTGTTTTTCATTTGGGTGTAAGATATGAATAGGATATAACTTAATTTTATTTCCAGATAAGGAAATACCATTTTGATTTGTAAATCTGGCATAAATATCATAAGACTGGTTTTATTACACAGTTCATAAACTATCTCTGAGAGCCACTACAAAAGCAAGATTTCAAAAACACTTTAGAGAATGCCAGCATCTGTGGGAAAAGTGTATTATTTCTCAGAAACCACTTTGAAGGACATAACACAGTCAGATATAGGAGTCCTGAAATGCTTACTTCTAAAAGAAAGCCAGAAACTTAAGAGGAATGCCTCCCATATCAACTTTATTACCCAATGGAGTTAATTGCGTGGCTCCTGCCGTGGGCACTGATCTGCGGCTGAGGATGGCATTTTGCCACCAGCCCCTTTCTGTAATTTTTTAACATTTAAAAATTTTTTTCAATTACAGTTTACATTCAATATTATTTTGCATTAGTTTCAGGTGCACAGCATAGTGTTTACACAATCATGTACTTTACAGTGTCCCCCGATATTTCCATTTCCCACCTGGTACCAGCGGTTATTACACTGTTGTTGACTCGGTTCCCTGTGCTGTGCTGTGCTTCACATCCCCGTGGCTGTTTCGTAATTGCCGATCTGTGCCTCTCAATCCCTTCACCTTTTCCACCCAGTCCTGCAACTGCCCACCCTCTGGCAACCAACAGTCTATTCTCTGTAACTTTGAGTCTGTTTTTGTTTTGTTTGTTCATCTATTTTGTTCTTTAGATTCCACATATAAGTGAAATCATACAGCATTTGTCTTTCTCTGACTGGCTTATTTCACTTTGCATAAAACCCTCTAGGTCTATCTATGTTGTCGTAATGGTAAGACGTCATACTTTTTAAAGGCTAAGTAATATTTCATTATGTGTGTAGCACCACTTTTTTATCCATTTTCTATGGTTGGACACTTGGGCTGCTTCCAAATCTTGGCTATTGTAAATAACATTGCAATGAACAAAGGGATGCACATATTTTTTCAAATTAGTGTTTTGGGTTTCTTTGGATGTATACCCAGAAGTGGAATTACTAGGTCATTATTTTTAATTTTTTGAGGAACCTCCATACTCTTTCCCATAGTGGCTGCACCAGTCTGCATTCCCACCAGCAGTGCATCAGGGTTCCCTTTTCTCCTCATCCTGGCCAACACTTTTTTGTTGATTTATTACTAATAGCCATTCTCACAGGTGCAAGGTGATAGCTCATTGTGGTTTTCATTTTCATTCCTCTGATGATTAGTGACATTGAGCATTTTTTCATATGTCTATTGGCCATCTGCCACCAGCCCATAATTTCATTGTGCACCCCGTTACTTTGGGTTTGCACAGGAACAATGACACCCCAACTCAGACCAGTGTGGAGCTCACACAGTGTTTCTTCCTGCCCTGTACTGAACCCTAACATGCACGTGAGGTGCCCTTTGGCGGAAGATGAATTGTAATCCAAAGGGAAAGTTGCCTACGGGGTCAGATTCCCCATGGCGCTAATTCAAGAGGTATGACTATTCCTTGGGTGGATTCAGTTTGTTTGAAAAGCTGTTTGAACATTGTGAACACTGGAACATTTTGGAACTGCTTTCCCAGCAGAGGAAAAGAGGAAACTGTTCTGTCACCATGCGAAAAATACACTCACAGGGTTTACAATAAGGTCCTTGGTTTGAATTCAGTAAAAATTTGGTCTCAGCACCTGTGTGTATGTGTGTGTGTGTTTTCACTAAGCTACCTGACGATGTCAAATGAATCCATGTGCCAGTGGGTGGGAAAAGACTCTAATCAAGCATGGCCTGAATGCAACATATTTGAAACAACTGGGATCAAGTGGTCACCTTGGCATACAGAGGGGGAAACAGGAAGGAGAAGAAAGCAGAGTGGATGAAGATGGAAGGAAGTGAAAATTTCACTTTATGCCTTTATATATATATATTTTTTAAATTTCTGAACCATATAACAGTGTACATATCCAAAAATATAAAACTTGAAAACTGCGCTGCCTCGGGTGTAGTGACCCTTTCTCTCCATGGAGTAAGTTCTGGAAAGGGTCCCGGTGAGGGAGGAAGCGTGAGGACCAGAGCGGGCTGCCAGGGCCCAGAAGCGCAGGTTCCTGAGATGAAAATGGCTGTGATGGGAGGGTCCCCAAACCACACCCTGCTGGCTTGGAAGGCACTCTCGCCAGTTAAACGGTTATTTAAACATGAACGCTGCCATCGTGAAAAGGACACTTTCCTGGGGAAGGAATCTGATTGAGCAATCCTTGTGACTATTAGGAAGAGGCAGCGCTATTCCCTAGATGGTTCCTTGGTTTTCAATTTCTCCTACTGTAAGCGCACTGCAAACTAGGACTGTCCCCGGAACCAAAACAGGAACTTAGTGGCAGGTCTCAGGGGCAAAAGGAACATGCTGTTGCAAATTACCTACCTTACTCTAGTTTGAAAATAATACAAAATTTGCAACATTTGAAACAGTATGTGAAGAATGATACAAAAATCACAAAAACTAGAATTTGGGGTACTTTTGTATTCATGGAACTTGAACACAATTGTATTAGGCAGATGAATTGGTACGTAAGTCAATACTTTGCTTTTAAAAAACAAACTAAGTGGAGAAAATACCTCTGGAGGAGATACAAGGAACAGGTAAATGGTTGTTGATTTCAGGAGAGTGGGTCCAGGTGGCCAGAGAGTCAGACCTAGGAGAGAGACTTTCACTTTGTATCAAAAAGGAAAATGATTTCAAAAGAAATAGGAGGAGAAATTATGTGTACTAGCAAACACAAACAAAAAACCAAACAAATGAAAAAAAAACACCCAGCCTTGGACTGTGTGGCTCAGTTGGTTGGAATGTCTTCCTATGCACCAAAAGGTTGTGGGTTCGATTCCCAGTCAGAGCACATACCTAAGATGCAGGTTTGATCCCTGGTTGGGGCATGTATTGTATTATATTATATTGTATTGGAATCAGTGTCTCTCTCACATCAGTGTTTCTCTCTCTCCTTCCCTCTCTCTTGCTCTCTCTTTCCCCCTTCTTCTCTCTACAATCAATAAACTTTTTTTTTAAAAAAAGAAAACAACCAAGGAAATTCCATACTGTTTTCTACAGTGGCTGCACTAGTCTGCAATCCCACCAACAGTGCACTAAGGTTCCCTTTTCTCCACATCCTCTCCAACACTTGTTTGCTTTGTTTATGATGGCCATTCTGACCGGTGTGAAGTGGTATCTCATTGTGGTTTTAATTTGCATCTCTCTGATGGCTAGTGATGCTGAGCATCTTTTCATATGTCTCTGGGCTCTGTGTATGTCCTCTTGGAGAAATGTCTGTTCAGGTCCTTTGCCCATTTTTTAATTGGGCTGTTTGTCTTCCTGGAGTGGAGCTGAGTGAGTTCTTTATATATTTTGAAGGTATCATTGGCAAATATATTTTTCCTATACAGTTGGTTCTCTTTTCATTTTAATGCTGTTTTCTTTAGCCATGGGAGTGGGGGAAGGGGGGAAATGGAGACAACTATACTTGAACAACAATAAAAAAAAGTTAAAAAATTTTAGAATTTTAAAAAATTTAAAAAACAACCGAAGTAGCAAACACTAACAAGTGTTGCTGAAGAATGGCTGAACGATTGCTGGCCGGTGATACCGTTGACCACGACCTACACCTTGGCACTCTGCCTTCCTTGACTTCCAGGACAGCGCACTTCCAGGACCGGCTCTCCTACTTCTGACGCTCCTATTTTGCCCTGTCTGGGCCTGCCTTCACCCACAGCTCTGTCATCAGCCTTGCCTCCATCCTGGTTGTCCTCTCTCTTGTCCTCCCACCGCACACCTCATTTTGGACAAATGTATTCACTCTCAAGTCTCTCCCCAAACTTCAAAATCTGTACCCAAACACCCCAACATCTCACTTCAAATGCCCTGCGGGCTTCTCAGTCTCAACGTTCCCACCTTTGAATACATCTAAAAACCAAGGGAAGACTTTTTTGGGACCCTTGGAGGAAGTTCTCCCAATCTGGGACTGTGCTGGACCAGGCTTAAGTGACTTGGAAGATGAGAGATCATGGGTTAAAATAAGGTGGGAATCTATGTGTTGTGTTCACCAGTATATCGCCCACAGCTTACACAGCACCTAACGCCTATCTATTTGTTGAGAGGAAGAAAGAGAAGGAGAAAGGAAGAGAAAGGCAGAGAGGGTAGGGGAGCAGGCGATAGAGGAAACAAAGAAAGAAACACCTGGACTCAAACCCCAGCTATTTATTTTCTAAATATATGACCTTAGGCCAATGACTAGGCTTCCCTGTCTCTAAGCCTCAATGTCCTCACTGGTAAAATGAGGCACCAACTCCTGGTTGTTTGAGGATTGAATGAGATAATATATGTAAAATGCTCAGTGTAGGGCCTTGAGCCATAAATACTATTGTTATTACTGATAAGAGTCATACATATTGTCATACAATATTGTTATTATTGACAAGAGTCACCCTTGGTGAGAACCAAGGGTTTGAAACATGCCTGTTTAACTTGACATCCCAGCTTCTTCTCTCTGCTGTTGTTCCACCCAATGGCCATTTGTTGAAAGGAGACAGCATATTCCAGGTTCACACTCGCCTTCTAAAATCCCTGTCCCTGGCCACACGGAGCCCAGTCCCCTCTGGTGAAAGTTAAGTCTGTTCTGAGAACAACCAAGGATCTATCAGCAACTGTTTCTGTGAGCTGGATAAAACCTCTGCAACAGATCGACAGTCTCTGACACATGAAAAGACAGAGTAGGCAGGACCATTAAGATGCACTCAGCTTGTTCTAAGCCTCCAGGAAATCAGCCTGAATCATCGTGCTTGTCAGCTGAGCCTTTCAGCAGCACTGGAAGATTCTGCTCTTAGCAGCATACCAGACCGCTCAGGGAGCAAGAGGAAGTGGGAAGCTCAGGCCACTCTCTCACTGTTGCTGACCAAGTGCCCACTGTGTTGGGAACACTAAGCCACACCAGATGGAGGGACACAAGTACAGCCTATCCTAGTGGGAGGGATGGCAACCAAAGAATTCCAGTGTCTGATACTGTCACAGAGCACTCACTCCTTTCCCAAGGTTCTGTAATGCTCTCTTCCTCTCCAAGAAGTAGAGAGGGGTAGCAAGCAGCCATCCTCCTGGCCTGCATATGTCCCTGACCACAGGAAATGGCTCTTCACCAGAGGCGGTATGGCTTGGCAGCTAAGAGTGTAGAATTTTGAGCCAGATAGCTTGGATCTGGATTCTGTCTGCCTCTTACCATCTGTGCAACCTTGGGAAAGTTATTTAACTTCTCTGTGGCTCAGTCTCCTCATCCATGATGAGAACCTTAGAATGAAGTTGAAACCAATGTCAGAATGAAGAAATGGGAAAAACTTCTAAGCCTGCTATTATATGAGGTGGTAAGTGTTTCTATTGTCAAAGGTAGCTGGGATCAAGTATTTAGTCAAATGCATGCTAACTGATACAAGAAGGGAATCATAAATTCTAGAGCTAGAATAAATGGTAGAGACCTGCTAACCCAGCTTCCTCATTTGCAGGTGAGGAAACAGAGGTAAGCCAGAAGTACGGTGACTAAGGGTCAGTGCTCACCCTCCTCACTGCTCTGCTGGAGCTATGACACGAATCAGTGAAGGTGGGGGTCTCTACCCAGGGAGCACTGGAGTCAGGACTGATACCCAGCTAAGGACTGTGATGGTGGGCCATATCGAGGAAGGACGTGAATTGACCCACATGACCTAAGACAGTACAAAAAATCAGTGATGAATATTCTAGTCACTGTTACTGATTTTCTGTTGACCAACTAGAAGTTACTGAGCCCCTGTGTAAGCCTTACCTTTTGGGAGGTGCTAAGAGTTATCCGAAGAAGTGTAGACATGGTTCCTGATCTCCACAATGTGCAGCTTGGGTTTGTATGGCCCTTCACAGCTAACAGGGTGTTTTCAAACTCATGAGGTCTTCCTGATTATGACTTGGAGGTATGGGAAGATAGAATGCCTGGCTGTCAGTCTTACTGAGGAGAAAGCATGTATGTGACTCTCTACAATAAACCTAATAGAAGTGGTACCAGCCTACTTGGGCTGCCACCATAATCAAGTACCATAGCATGGGCTGCTTAAACAACAGAAATGTTCTCAGAGTTCTGGGGGCTGGAAGTCTGAGATGAAGATAATGGTAAGGTTAGTTGCTTTTGAACCTGTCCTCTTGGCTTGTGGGTGGCTGTTTCTCCCTGTGTCTTCATATGGTCTTTCCTCTATGTGTTTATGTTCAAATTTCCTCTTTTTGTAAGGACGCCAGACAGATTGGATCAGGGCCCAACCATATGACCTTATTTAACTTAATTACCTCTTTAAAGGTCTTATCTGCAAATAGTCACATTCTGATGAGCTGGGGAGTTAAACTTCAACATACGAATTTGTGGGGATACAATTCAGCCTGTAACAGAGAGCATCATTTCTGGAGAACACACCCACACCACTCTAAGTGTTCAAAGTAATTATTCACAGCTACAGAAACTTAGCACACCCTGGGCATAGCCCAGTGCAGCTTCTCTGAGTCCTCTGAAGCAGTGTGGGGGCTGGAGTTGGGGGCTGGAAGGTAGAGGCAGGAGATGGGCATGGCTACCGGTGACACTGACCATGCAAAGTAGGTCTTACTGGATTTCAGAAAATTGGTTTTGGCCTCTGCCACCGTCACATTACACTGGGCCTTTCAACATTCTTCAGGAAGAACTTATACAAACAGCCTCCATACTTAATGCTCCCATTTAAAGAATATTTACAACAAACGCCAGACTTCTGGTTCCTGAACAAACTCAGCAGCAGCAGCAAGACCACAGCCTTGTTTGTATAAATCAAGAGTCCAGGACAGGGGTCTTGTGCAGCATTTCACAGTCTCCAGTTTCCTAGCACAGACAGGATAAGAATACTTAAAATTCAAATTAATTTCATCTCACCTCTGACAACCACCAACTATCCTGGGGACTGGAGGTCCCCCGAGATCACCTGATACTCGAATATTCTGTGGCTCTAGTTAGTGTCATGAAAAGCAACAGAAGCAATGAATGCGTTGTTGTTTCTTTCACTCACTCACTCAACAAGTACTGATCAATCACCTACTATGTGCTGGGTGCTCAGGCTGGAGGTGCGAAGAGGTGACAGGAGGCTTCATAAAGAAGTGGCATTTGATGGGAAGAAGGAATTCCAGGTAGAAGAAACATGTGAACAAAGGCCAGGAAAAAGGAAAGACTAACCATATTTAGTGACGATGAGTAGGTAAGGTCTGGTGTGAACCTAGAGAGGATTATGCCAGGGAAACAGGAGTTGCCAGTCTAGGTGAGTACATAGGGGTTTGTGCCTGAGAGAGAGAGCTTCACTTGGCCATCTGCCCTTCACCTCCTACAGGCTTGAAGTCAGCCTGCAGAGATCAAGGAGAAGAGGCAGAAACACCAGAGGAAGGCAGATCATTCTTCTTTCTGGAAAAGGATGGAGAGAGGAAGGAGAATCAGTGACGATGACAACAAGGTGCTTTAACTATAACCAGCCTAGGCATTCTTCAGTTGGAATGTACTATAGCTCTGGACTCGGATTATTCTAGTGGGCATTTGGATCAGTGTGGGAAAGTGACTTGACTGCCTATTTTTGAGCATCTCAGTCTGTCACTGGTTGAGTGATTTTGTTTGTATGCCACGCACAGGATGAGTATTACTGCTTACGCAAGTGCTTCCTTTCAAAGCAGGATGGTTGGAAGTCAAGAAGTTTACGCTGGGCCTGTGATTGGCCCCTGAGACCAATATTAGTGTCTATTGTAAGACTGCCCCAGCTCCAAGTGCCCCTAAAACAGAATCCCAAGTGAACACATTGGCTTCCTAAAGTAGACTGGGAGCAGAGACAATGAAGAGAGGTGTGTGTGCTTTGCCAAACTGCCGGTCCTTTCTGCAGGAAGTTTGAGAGGATGGATGGGGTCTGGGCAGCCAGTCCTAGCTGTTCAACACAGCTCGGCCATCTCAACAAGCAAGCGCCTTCCTGTCCAAATTTGTCAATCAGGAAACTCCTTCTTGCTTGAGTGTAGGATTCTGAGTTTTCAGTGCACCCAGGAAACTGTAAAGGGAAGCTTGTAGAATGTTGCTTCCCTTCTGGAGCATGAAAAAATGAAGTGGTCTGCTTCGTGCCAAAGGAATGGGTGAGGCACTACCTCTTTAGAAAGATCCAGTGATGCTGTTCAGGTGGGTAGTACTCCTTGCGCCCTGAGTTTTCTTCTGAGTTGAGAGCATCTCTGTGTCTCTTTAATTCAACTTTTCTTCCACCTAGCCCTCTGTTGGGGTTTCTTTTCCTGCATTCCCCTCCCCTCCGCACCAAAAAGCCATCTTTTATACCTCTATTTCCTTTGTTCTAAACCTCCAGGCCCCCTCCTTTCTTCGGGCTCTGCTTTTGAACCATTCCTCCTGTACCCACCACCTCTTGTCCTTGCCCCTGCCACTGCTCTGGTCCAGGGGACTCAAACTGGCTTCCTGGTCTCTTGCTGCAGCTGCTGCCCATGCTCCCTCCGCTCCCTCTGAGGGCTCCTACAGTCTGCACAACAAAGCCTCCCCCTTCCTGGCAGGCCATCAAACTCTTCACAATCCGCTTGCTCACAGACTTCCCTCTGCTCCCTCTGGAGCCCTCCTGTCTGTAGCCCACACACCAGCCCAATCAAAGGACTTGCTCCTTGGAGAAGGCTGGCCCTTCTGCACCTGGAGCTGTGTGCTCCGGCTCCTCCTTTGGGCTGGGTGCTCCGCCTCCCTCCACCCTTGACAAACTCCTCACTTGAGTTGCCTGCTTCTCTCTGCTGCTCACTTTAATCCCCCCTTTCATGAAGACCAAAATCCCCTACCACCCACTCTGCTCCCAGAGCACATTGCTTGTCACTTTTTCATGGCTTCTGTCCGTGTTTGCCTTGTATTCTGCGATGTGGGTCTCAGCTTCTTGATAAAAGAGCCAGTCTCTTAGGGACAACTGTTTATTTAAGCAGCCAGCAGAACAGCTGGCTTATAGTTTACAACAGCCTCTGAGTAAAACAGCAGTTGAGGGCACAGTCGTCTGCAGCCAAGGCCTGACCTGGGTCTTAGCTAAGCCTCTTCCCAATTGTGTGACCTGAGACAAGTCACTCAGAGGTTGTGGGCCTCAGTTTATACATCTGCAACCTGGGGATAATAATACTACATACCTCACAGGATTGTTGCAAGTTAAAATGAGTTAATCCACAAAAACTCTTTGGAACAGTGTTTAGCACAGGCCACAAGCTTGATGGATTTGGGGTACTATTATTCTTGGGTCCCACCCGGAATTGCTGTACCAAGGTCTCTGGGAATGAGTCCAGGAATTTTCTTTGTAAACTAGTCTTCCCAGGTGATTCTACTGCACACCAAGCTTTGTGGATCACTAGTGTCATTCGAATGTCTCGTTTTGTAAACGAGGAACCTGAGGACCAGGAAGGTGAAATGACTTAGCCAAGCTCAAAAATGCCTTGCCTAATCCACTACCTAGTCCACCTTTAATTATTCATGAACCTGAACAAGTTCAAGCAGTGCCAATCAAGTTTGATTTTCGATGCCTTCCCCACCCAGGGGTCTTTGATCTCATGGGCAGCCTAGAGGGAGGGACCAGAGCCCATGGAACTGGCACAGACAGAAAGCCCAATTTGTGCCACTATACCCAGCTCTTTGCAGTTCAGCCATGAGAGGACCCACCCCATGAATTGCTATTTCTTTCATTTCCTCCATTCTATCTAGGATCCTCAAGTTTACAAATAAGGGTGGCCTTGACCATCAGATTTTTCTTTAGTCTGACCATGTTCCTCCAAGACAGAGGATCTTGCTGTGATTTATGTTGGTCAAATATTCTTCTGCGTAAGTCATTCCTCTGCATGAGATTAACATTCAAGTCATTTAACTGAGTAGATAAAGCAGATTGCCCTCCCAAACATGGGTGGGTCTCTTCCAGTTGAGTAAAGGACTTCGTAGAGCAGAATTGCTGACCACCCCTCCAGTAAAGGGGCTACTGCAGCCTTGAGCTGGGATATCAGTACCTTCCTGCTTTTGGGGACCAGCTCAAACACCAGTTCTTCCTGAGTCTCCAGCATGCCGCCTTTCAGATTGGAAATGTGCCATTGACTCCCTGGCGTTTCCAGTTTGGGACTGCAGATATTGGGACTTCTCAGCCTCCACAGTCCTGTGAGCCAATTCCTTATAATAAATCTCTTCACATATCAGTACATCCTGTTGGTTCTATTTCTCTGGAAAACTGAGAAATACATGAAAATTCGATAATTACAGTAGCTAACCGCTGTTTTCATTAGTTTTGTTATGCTACAAATGATGTGACTAGCACATGGTTCCTGGTGATGGCCCTTCAGACTTCACAGCATTCTCTTATTTTCTCCATCTGGGGACATATGTGCTCATGAGTACAATGGACACACACACATGCACACTACCATCCTGGGCCAGACGGAGCTGGGGTGGCAGGCACTTTTAGCTCCCAAATGTGCATTGTGAATTTCTGCTTCTGGCATCTTCCCACTGGAGTAAACCGTTCATTCCCTTAGCCCCTTCCCTACGCTGACATTCAATAACCCCTGATCCCCAAACCCTGCCTAGCCACCCACACAAGGTGCTAACCTCCTGCCTCCAGGAGAAAATGACAGGCTTGAATCCCTGGGGGCTGGGTGCAGGCTGCTTCTCAAGATGCTGGTCAGAGAAGAGACTGAGGAGAGATGCGGCTAGTAGGAGGGAGTTCCTGGGCACGCTGACTTTGATAATGCCTTCCACTCCATCTCCTACCACTGCCCTCACCCCACCACAGTTTTCAGAGTGGTGGGAAAGACCCCATCCCAGAGAAGGACATGGCTCTATCAGGTGGTTCTGAGGAGACTAGATGAAGGTCAGCATGGTCAGCCCACCCCGCACCCCACCTCTCAGGCAACAGCACCAGGCAAAACACAAGCATTCACACCCCCTGACTTTGTGTGGTGTTCCTGCTTCTCCCCGCAAGTCTGACATCCCCTGGGTCAGCAGGAAGCATGGGGAGAGCTCAGCCTGGGATCTCACTGGAAAGCTAAAACATGAGTCATCCAGCCCCAGTGCCACCCAGGGAGCTCCTTAAAACACAATGCGTCCTCCACGGCTCAGATACACAGCGGCGGAATCTTCATTTTTCACAAGTTCCTCAGAAGATGCTGGCTGCACAGACCTGGGCAGGAGGAACAGCTCCGAGCTGAGGGGAATTCTTGGTCTTTCCTGGAGCCAGGCCTCCTGGTCTTCTGCCTTATGTAACATTAGACTGTCATGTGACCCCTCTGAGCCTCAGTTTCCTCCTCTGAAAGATGAGAATGGTAATAGTTAGACCTTAACGATTACTGAGACAGTTAAGCATCAATAACTGTTAAGTATTATTACTGAAGGAATAACTACTCCCCTGCAGACCTTCTCTTTCCTAAATGTGAAATGGGAAAAGTCATATCTTTCACAGCAACTATTAAACCTTTTAGACTATACAAGCAAGCTCAAGAAGCACTTTTCCCCTCAAAACCCCCTCATAATGTACCGATGTACCTTTGAACAAAAAAGACAACTACGACCTACAGAGCATGTTATATATGTCAGATTCTGCCCAGCGGGTAGTGTTTATCTCCACTTAAAGATAAGGAAACTTACAGTACACTGTGCCCAAGGTCACGCATTCATCAACAGCAAAGCGGGGTTCGATGCTGGTCCCACTCTGGAACCCATGCAAGGCCGCCTCCTCAAAGCTGGTCAGCAATTGTGTGTTCATTGGCAGGAATCCCAAAACTTCCCTATTTCTCCAGAGTTATAAACCCATGTCAGTATTTCCAGGCAAAATCTGTTTACATAAGTAAGCCTAGTAGTTGACATTGTTCTTCTAATTTAAGTAGAGAATGCCAGTAAGAAATGGCAGGAAATATTTCACAAATTTAACTCATGAATCCTCAACTGAACATAAGTATGTTCAAAGGAAATAATGCTTTACAATTTATAAAGTAAGAAACATCATTTTCTTAATAAGGGTGCTTTCCCACTTTACAGGGTATCTGCTTCTGTTCCCTGCTTTGCTCCAATGTGCACCCTCCACTGATTTTGTCAAAACACTCAGATTTGGACCCCTCTTAGTTCATCTTACACTCCACAGAGCTCCTCCCTCAAGGCAGGGCCCCCAGAGCTCCACCGCCCGACCTCCTAGTCCAGAAATGCTGTCTTGAACCCAACAATAACCACGAGGCTTTCCATGCAGCGGGTTCTCAATAAATGTGATTTGAAATCATGAAAATCACTACTGCAGACACCTGTTTTGTTTAAGCAGCCCTGCTTTCAAGAGTGGGGAAAGGGCCATCTCTGAGCATTTGACAGGGAAACCCAGAATACAGATCTACACCACTGCACTAGTGAGCGATATGAAAGTATCATTATGGACTCCTTAATTCTCTAATGGTTCAGCTTAGCAAATAGTATTGAGGATCCTGTTTTGTACTAGACACTCTGGCAGGCTCTGTGGAGCTAAGAAGAATGAGACCCTTCCACCCTAATGGAGCTCATTTTCTACTGGGCAGAGTACATTTTTTCTAGTATAAGCAAATTTCTACTCTGTACACTGAAAACTGTTCTGTTATTGCAAACTAATCATTGCAATAATTTAGTGCCCTAGCTAACTTAATGGTATTTGGAAAATGATCCTTTTGGGTTTTTTCCCCTATATGACATCTTTCTTATTGAGAGTCAAAGCAGTTAAGACTAGGTAAGTCTTTTAAAATATTTCACTTTGTGGAGACATATGAAATGGTAAGAGTAAATTATTAATCATACAAATATCTGTGCATTATAAATTTGAATTGGTAAATTTGCATAATGAGAAATTGAAATTGCAACACATACAATGGGGAGAACACATACAATGGCCAGAGCCTCCAATTCAAGACTTAACCATCATCGTGACTTCCCTACTTGCTGTTTTGTTTACTGCCCCTTCCACAGCTGTTTATTTTAATCCATTTCTCCAAACAGATATTAATAAACTTTAGAACTTCCACTGAGCCCTTCACCTCAACACAAGCAAAACAAACTTATTTTCTTCTGTTAGAATTGATGTATTTTTCCATTATTCAACTCTGCTTCTCATGAGTCTCATGTGAAGCACAGAATGTTTGCAGGATGTACAATTAGCCTTTGGATCCCGTCCATTTCTCCAGGACCACACTGATAGGCATGCTAATTAGATCATTCTGCAGTTTTAGAGCACAATTAGACCAAGCCTTGACCAGAGGAGGAGGACGGACCAATGGGGGCCTGGGGATTTCAAACACAGAGGCTCTGATGGGGGCAGGGGAGCAAAGAGGCAGCAGGGCCACTGTAGCTCCACCTCCCTCCTGAGGATGTCAGTGATGGGCACACTTCCATGCGAAAGTGTACACGCATCAGCCTCTCCACACCCACCAGGTTTTCGGTGTTTCAGGAGTTCCGCCACTCTCTGTAATGTAATGACACCCAGGGCTCCCACAGCCCCATTCTCCCCATTCCTGAGAGGAAGGAAGGAGGGTTCCAGGCTCAGCTTCCTCTCTAAGGGCCTCCTGGGCGCCCACTCAAGCCCAAATCCTCAGTCTCTCTGCCGTACACACAAATCTGACGACTTCCTGCCCCAACCGCCTCCTGATAACTTCCCGCTCCCCTCTTCCATTTCCAGGGCTAGGATCCCAGGACCTTTCCTGGTGTCCTCAAGCACTTGATCCTGCAAGTGACCCTGCTGCCATGAACAGAAAGCTGAGGAAAGAGACAACAGGCCTTGAGGTCCCTCCGAGACGAGGGAGCCAGGTCCTGTGCAAGGCCAGTTCTGGGGCCAGAGAATAAAGGAAGTTATTTGTGATGCTGAGGACAGGAAAAATACCGTGGAGTGCTTTCCGCTTGACCCCGCAGCCTGCTGGGGCCCCTGCAGGCTGTCACTCCCCTTGGAACTGCCCTGTGACTCATCTTTGACCCCTCCAGTCCACAGTGTGCTCACTTGGAACTCAATAATAGGCTGCCTTGGGACATCTCTTGAGTTGTTCTTTTGCTGTCGAATTATGATTGAACTTTTTCCCATGGGATGTTTGACCTCAGCTTCTTGAAGGCAGAGGACCTGGTGGCACTGGGTGGCAATCTGGGCATGCTGTGAGTGTAACAACGAGTAGGAGGATCAGATGTTCTCTGGTCCGTGCCTACGCAGGATAGGGAGCAGGAACGAACAAAGACAGAACTCCTTTTGTTCTGAGTGTATGCAAATGAGCAAGGAGAATTGGGCAATTTTAAAAAGATAGTGGAATCTAAAACAATACTTTTTTTTATTAAATATGTGGACACTCCTTTAGACAAAAATTATCTAATTTTCTAAATGCCTCATGCCATTTTGCATAGGTAGATGCCCCCCAACTACAGGGAAGAGTGGTGTAGCCACTCCAGTCTGGACAGAGGTGTCCTGAGAAGGAAGGATAATGGCCTGCAACAGCCATTAGCTGCAATGTGTCACTTTCTGTCGCTGCTAATAAATTAGAACTCGAACTACTCTGAATGTCTTCTGTCCCGGTTCTGTAGAAGTGACAAGTTGTGTCATTGTAATCTCCCATATTGTCCCTTGGAACCAATAAATAACACATTAGTCATTTATTCATCAAATATTTACTGAAAATCTGTCACTCCATGTGCAAGCCTTCGGCTAGAAGCTTGCAATACAAAGTCATAAAACGCAGTTACTGCCCCTGGGCAGTGTTCCTTCCGAAGGAGGTGGCAAACAGCTGCATGACATGGTTGGGTTACAACACAAATGCAATGAAAACAGAGGAACTCAGAGAAGGCACCTCAAAAGCTGAATGTGGCATGTGACTTGGGCCTTGGTCAAGGACTAAGCCATCCTTGAGCTGGAGAAGAGGGAAAAATATTCAAGGCAGAAGTAATAGTTCATGCCAAGGAAGGGAGGTGTGAAAGAGCTTTGTGTATACTGAGAAAGACAGACTGTTCTGCGGGGATGGAGGGTTGTGTGTCTGGGCGGCGGGCCGGTGTTTTGGCAGAAGGCAATGATGAGGCTGGAGAGGTGGTGAATAATCTTGATGCCGTGCCTCCTTTATACTTTGCCCACTAAATAAGGGGAAACTAGCTGAGGTTTTTCAATCATGGAAATAAAATGATTAGGGTTGGTTTTAGTAAGGTTGTTCTAGTGTGAAGAAAGAAAAGAATTAGACAGTTGTCATTGCAGAAGCCAAGAAACCAGAGTCTTGCCTATAGTGGTAGAGGCCTGAATTAAGGCACAATGATGCTTTAGAGAAAATAGAGATAATTGGAAGATTTGATACCCTAATGAACGTGAGGGTTAGGAGACAGAGAGGGACGCAGGATTTTTAGGCAACTCCTGGATGGTAGCGTGCACTTGCTGACAGAAATACTGGAAAAGGTTTTTTGTTTTTTGTTTTAATAAGGGTAGGAGGATGAGCTTCCATTTGTACCAATAAATAATATTATTCATGTTTGTAATTTTCAGCATCAGTGCCCAGTGAAAATCGCACGTTGTCAATTTCATGCCCGTGGCAAAGTGCCCTAATTAAAGACATCCTACAGTTATTCAAATCTCTTTCCTCCTCCACATGTTTTTCTTTCTCCCACAACAGATTTCCTCCACTTAAACCCCTCCTGACAGAGAGACACCAATCAGAGTTCAGACTGAGGGCAAGCATGGAGCAATTCTGGGCTCTGGTGCAAGTATGATTTCTATAAAAAGATATTTAAGAAACAAGGCGAAATGTTGCCATTTTCCCTTTAATGGAAGAATGGCAAGCAGTTACAGTAAAAAAAAAAACACCCATTTTATTAAAAAAACAATTCCAACTCCTAGGCAATCACTGAATTTTCAGAAATACACATACACTTACAAACCAATAGTTTGTATAAAAATAAACTCTGAACGTGTGATTAAAAAGGGAGACCCCCAGTCTTCTCAGCTGCACCAATACACAATAAAAAGAAGGCAGTCTGTCTGAGGTGGCTTTACCCCAGTGTAGATGGGGCTTTGACTTTGGAAGACAGAGCCTGCTTGAAGCGCCTCTTCAGGTCTTGCATGTTGGGAGAGCGTGGCCGAGGAATGACGGAGGCCCTTCTCCTCTCCCCACTGAGGCTGTGCAGCTTGCTCACTTCTTTGCATAGATGCTGAAACACATCACAGACATCTTCGTAGTTTTCGCTGGTGGAAATTTCAAGGAACAGGCTGCCCAGCTCATTGGCTAGCTGAACGCCGTCGTCAGTCTGCACCTGCCGGGCATGCAGCAGGTCCCTCTTGTTGCCCACGATGACGATAGGGGCCTTTGAGTCAGGGTGGACCTTCCGGATGTGCTGGTAAAGGGGGCGAATAGACTGGTAGCTGTCGTAGTCTGTGATGGAATAGACCAGCAGAAAGCCCTCTGCCCACTGCACCCATTTGTACAGGGAGTCAACCATTTGCATGAGGTTGTCTTGGACCTGAGGAGATCAGAGAGAACCTGATCAAGGAAGCCCTCAGTGGGAGAGGACTCAAAATAACATCAAAGTAACCCTTGAACAATAGCGGAAAAAGAAATCACTAAATATAGTTTTCAGATTCTGCCCAGCTTCTGCAGAGGAGGTTTTCGATGCAGAAAAAGCAAATTCTCAGGCAAGCTCCCTCTCTGGGTTATTTTACTAGCTGTTACCAATGCACTGTTTTTAACCCCCTTGCTTGGCAGGTAGTCTGTGGTGAACCCAGGCTGACTAAAGAATGGCATCAATGAGAACTTTCAAATCAGAATGTCGAAATTTTTAGGGAACTAACTCAGAAGAAGGATTGAAAATAAGCCAAGATAAACATCTATTCCCAAAACCCATAAAAATATTTTTAGCATGTCCTTCTTGAGAATGTTCCAGAAATAAGTTCTTTCTTTCTATTCTTCTACAAGACCTTTCCTCCCTGGAAGGGAGAGCAATTAGTAACTTGTTAATCCAGTTACATTCCTGACAGGGTGCCAGGGGTATCTGACTGCAATTGACTGAGGGGACAGCTAGAAGCAGGAGCTTTTTGGTAGTCCTTGCTAGGGGAGAAGCCCCTCTCCAGAACCCCACCCAGGCTGTTTTGTTAATGGTTCCATCGTCCACCTCAGAAAGTGGTGGTGAGCCCCATCCCAGTAGCGATGCCCTAACACCTTTGCGAAGAGAAGTTAAGCGCCTCTCCCCCTCTCCAAGGTCGCTCAAGGGAGGAAGCTGCCTCTAACCGTGCAGTCCGCGCTCCCTAGGAGGGTTTCTAACAGCCCACTGACTGGCCCCTCCTGGATTGCCCACTGCTCCATCTAAATGCACAACTGGCACAACAACCTCTTGAGACATCTTGCTCACGCTCCGGAGCGACCTCGGTGTGGGGAGGGAAGTTTGCCATCCTCACCTGGATTCCTCCGGGGGTGTCCTGGATCTGCAGGGACAACTGGTCTCCCTCGACACAGACAAGCCGTGAGTACAACTTGCCTGGAAAATGAAGGACAGTCTGCTTTTAAATTCTTACACTCTCAGCAGGACAAAGAAAGCCGGAGCATGCAGCCACAAAAGCAGGAGACACGTAATTATTCTAACCTGTATTCGGTTCATAATCCCCAATGAATCTCTTGGTCAGAAAGCGCACAATCATTGCTGAAAATGAAATAGTAAAATCAGCTGAAGGACTCGAATAAGACCATCCAACCTCGACCCTCTCGGGGAGAAGGAGGGAGGGACAAGCTGCGGACTCTGCAAAACCCAGAGTCGGTCGTCGTGGTTTTTGGTGGTGGGGACAATGGCAGAGCAGGTACTCGACCTGCTGCACCAGCCCGCGTTCTCCAACAGGTGCCAAAACAGCCACAGCCCTCGAGTGGATGCTCCGGGAAGCCGCGGGAAACCAGGTGGGAGGGTATGTCCACTTAGTCCCTGGGTCCTGTCCTCTCCTGCCACAAGCTGCTGTTCTTCCCCAGCCCCCGGTAGTCTGGCCCGGACCGGGGCGGTCGCCGCCCCGTGCGGTCCCCTAGACACTCACCACTCTTGCCCACGTGGCCGGCGCCCAGTACAGCCAGTTTGATGTCCCTGGGC
This sequence comes from Trachops cirrhosus, assembly GCA_028533065.1. Classification (NCBI taxonomy): domain Eukaryota; kingdom Metazoa; phylum Chordata; class Mammalia; order Chiroptera; family Phyllostomidae; genus Trachops; species Trachops cirrhosus. The sequence continues at coordinate 92,445,361 of CM052539.1, forward strand.
AGGAGGTAGTCGGAGGAGGACTCGGGGATGGGCGCGAGCAGAAAGTGCCCGGACATGCTAGGCGGCCGCATGGACCACGTCCCACCTCAGAAAGCACCAGCCTACCCAGCGGGGCCTCGGCCACACAGAGAGCGGCTGGCAAGCGGGGAGCGGGCAGACTCGGGGCTCCGAACCAAGCGCACGCGGAGCTGTCAGCACTGTAGGCTTTTAAAGGACTCCGCAGTATGGGGGCAGTGGCGTTCGGAGGCGCCTCTCGCTCCTCCTCTTCCCCCGCCCTTCCCACAGTGGCGGGCGGGGGCGGAGCAGGAAAACCGGGGGCCATCACTTCTGGCTTGCGCTCCACCCGGAACCTGCACGTCTCAGGGCTCAGAGTCCCTGGAAATACAGCCACTATCCTGAAAGCTCAGGCGAGGCCTTTCCCCAGGCTGTGCCTGCACAGCCCTGGTAGCCCCTTCCACTAGTCACTACATTATACTGGTAGGTGAACCGAGACCAGAGTCAGGAGCTGGGGAATGAAAGGAAAAGGGAAAAGCGCAGTCGGATGTTTCTGCAACAGTGGAGGGAGACATTCCTGTCGAATGTTGCCTTTTATTTTCAAAAGGCAATAAGGGTGGCATTAATAGGGAAAGGGGAGGGAGGGAGCAAGAGCCTCGAGATATATAAAGGAACTGTAGTCACCGACCAGACTCCAGATCTGTGAAGGCCCCTGGGGACAGTGATTGCACCTCGGCAGGCACTGGTTGCACTGACTCATCGGAGAACACTCAGGAAGCATTCCCTTCCCTGGGAGCTTTGGCTCAGGACCAGTGCACTTGAGTCACGTATGTGCTTCCCTTTTCAGGTACTGACTTCCAGGTGTAAAGTTGTGTTTGGAGCTTGGGGAGAGTGGGAGGAAGAGGACACAGAAGAGAAATATGGCCTGGTCTTGTGTTTCCAGGCCCGCCATGGCAATGCAGAGCCATGGGTCTGTATCCTTGCAGGTTAGAAGACCTCCATGCTTCTGGCCTCAGGTGTTCTAGCCTCGTATGTCCAATTGCATATTATCCCCACCCTTCCTCACCACTCCCTCTGTCCTGGTTTCATTAGTTAGCGTTTACTGCATGAAAAACCATGTGAAACCAATTGGCTTAAAACAATAATCGCTCATAGTTGCTCACAAGTCTGAAAGGCAGTGCGGTAGTTATCCTGCTCTAAGCCAGGCTAAGTGGATCTTGGTTGGCTCATTTATGCATCTTCAGAGAGCTGGCAGGGGTTGAAGAACTGGCATCATCCTGCAGCTGGCTGGCTGTCAGTCAGCTATGATGAGAGGACAGTGGCTGAGTCACACAGCTCTCCTCATCCAGCAGGCTGGCCAAGAGTTGTTCCCCTGGTGGCTGAGGTTTCCAAGAGAGTGACTTAGGCTCACACATGGAACTCATCACCTCTGCTGCTTTCTTGTTGGCCCAAGCAAGTCACAATAGCTCAAATTCGAGGAGTAAGGAAATACGCTCTATCCCTTGATGGAGGGAGTCACAGAGGTACATTTGAAAGAACTGGGATGCAGAGAAGGGTAGAGAATGGGAACCATTTTTGCAATGGACCACACTGAGTGTGCCTCCAATCACCCAGTATTAGTCCAGACCTCCCAGTCACCCGATTCCTGACATTCTCACTTCCACATTGACTAGTTGCCAAGTTCCATCATTTCAAGTTCCACTGGAAAGCAGCAGCAGGGCACCTTCTTCCCTGACTGGGGAAAGGGCACCATAAAGACAGTTACTATTTACAGAACTTTGAAACAATTAGATTCCAGGGGACCTTGAGCAGTTCAGAGAGGGGTCTGGGTGGCTGTCTCTTAGATTCTCTTGGCCTCTCCTTGTTGGACACAACATGGCTCCTGCTGCACCAAACATCACGTCCTCATTCAAGCATGGAGGGAGGATCTTTGTCTCATCTTACTGTGAAATGATTTTCAGGAAGAACCCAGCACTTTGTTGTATTTCAATGGCCAGAATTGAGAAGCTGGGAAAGTTTATCCAAGTATCTGGCAAAGAAGACTGGGATTGCTATGACTAACTTGAACACTCATAGTTCCTCCCCAGGGGCTAGATACAGTTGCTACCTGTTAGAAATCAAGGGACAGAGAACATCTGTTGAGCAGCTGTCAATGGTATCTGCCACAAACTTCACTTTCTTGAATCTAAATGCAGAACTTTCAAGGGCATATAAGCCCTTTCTTGACTGAATCTTGTGGGCTTATCGCTTCACCTCATTCAGTCTTACATTCCCAGTCAGGAATAAGATTTTAAGTTTAAGGTCACCCAGTAAGGATTCCTGTTCCCTGCCCAGGTAATAATTACATTCATTTTACATTTACATCACATCTTTGCTTAGTGAGCTCAAAACGTTATTCCACTCTACTTAGAAAGCTCTTTGCATTTGCAAATATACAAGATACTACATGATTATCTTAATGCAGACAATTATTAATGAACTGTGGAATTACAAATAGCCTTGCGTAAATTGTGGCTGTTGTATTCTACTTAATTTTGGATTTGTGTTGTTATGTAAAATTGTGGTGCAGCTAACATAACAGGCATGCTTAAGTCATTTTAGAAAAATAGAAATGAGTAGACAAGATATGAATACACAAATCACAAATCCGTGGGTGTTTAGAATGAGTGTGAAGGACAGAATTTGGAATATGCAAACATTACCACACACAGGAAGTTAATACTAAATAAGCTTGATTTCTAGCCCTGGGGCAAAACTTCACCAAAGGTCTGTCTGACCCCCACTAGTACGTCTCTTCCACCACCATCCATCACCCATCAATGGCCCTTCCTGTGTAGCCTAAATGCTTACTACTGCCACTTACTGCAGACCCAGGGACTGAGTTTTGATACTTTCCCCAGAATAGGAATTGTTTTTGTCTTTTATCAACTCCTTATTTCAACAGTCAAAATAATTGAAAATCTACACTGTATGGCTAAGTGCTGGTACAGAATACACAGAACAGCCACGTTTCTATTATGAAACATTTACTGAGGACAACGAAGTATAAGATGCTCCTGCCTGCCTTCACAGGCATCCCCATGTTAAAATAATTATTCATAAATTACTGAATTAACAAACTCTAAATCTGAGTTCTTCCTTGATCCTTGAAATTGGTAAAATATCTTCTAAATCGAGGTTCAGACAAGCATAGTACTTTATGCAGTCAGAGCCATTCAGTAGTAGTCCAACCCAGGGGTGTCAAACTCATTTTCAGTGGGGGCCCACATCCGCTTTGCAGTTGCCTTCAAAGGTTCGAATGTAATTTTAGGACTGTACAAACGTATAACTACTCCTTAATTAGAAGCAAGGAATTCAGTGCTGCTGTTGGGTAGAAAGGTGTCAGGTCAGATAAAACAAGGTGGAGGGATGGATTTGGCCCACAGGCCTTGTGTTTGCCACCTGTGGTTCAACCCGATTTCAGATTTTGGTGCAGTCCACCACTGTGGAAAGCAAGATGGAGTACTCTGCTCACATAAACAGAACGACAAAGCAGGTCACACTGAAGTCTTTCTTTTGTCCTGGGAGCAAAAAACCCAACACACTTTCACGTCAGCTAAGCCATCATCTCTTTTTGCAGATAGTAGAGTATCCCATTGCCATTTCTTTTCCAAGCCAAATGATTTCCGTAAGTTCTATTCTTGCTAGACAAGTGTATATGAGCATTTTCTTTGTGCCTTTTCCCTTTGGGGCTTTGTGAGATGGTCTGTCACTTGCTCCTTGTCCCACACTTTCACTGTTTGAAAGGTACAATATAGAACCTTGGCTAGCTGCTTATCCATTCCTCGACACATTTTCCACCTCAGCAGGTAACAGCTGCAGGTGCTGCCTATTATTCATAATGAAGCAATTCCTCTAACAGGTAAGGGGTTTTGAATGAACAAAATTTTTTCCCAAGTGGATCTGAGATGAAGTAATGCTATGAACTCGTTTCAAATAAACCAACTTGTTTTGAATCTCTTGTACTGAAAAACATAACCCTACTTTATTTTAGCAATTTTTATTGCTAATTTCTAGCACTTTCTTTTAATGTTAGCACTTCTTCCATCCCAGTACAGAGAAAATACTAACGTACTCTAGTGGGAATACAAGAGATCTAAAATGGAGTGAGGTCCCCCCCCCAACTTTCAAGACAACTTCAAAGAATGTGCCCTTGGAATTGAGTTCAACTGAACAAAAACAGAGGCCTTAAGAGACACCTGGCTAGATAAGAATTAAAAGTCCAAGTAACCATGTGACCTCCCTGTCCTCTTAGAACAGGATGTAAAGTTCCAGAGTTAGAATACTTTTCTTTATTTGCAACAAGTGTTCAGAGATGGGAATTGTAAAGGATTAATTTATAAATTTACCATCTGTGACGGTATTTAAAAGGACCTGCATTTCAAGGCAGGCACGTTTTATCAGCACACCCACACTGCCCAAAGCTCAAGAATTTCAATTTAATAGATGTAGTAAAACCTTCCAAACTAATGTATTTGCAGGACATCCAGATGGAGATACCCAAGAGGGAGTTGTAAATATAGATCTAGAGCTTTAGACGATGAGCTCTGAAATCGGATCCTCAAGCATATTAGACAAGGCTAAGACAGAATAGTGGTTCTCAAACTTGGAACACATATCTTAATCACCCAGAGCTTTGAGTGCTGCACCCCACTCCTACAATTTCTGACTCAAATTGTCCTTCAGTAGGTCTGCATTTTTATCAAGTTTCCAGTTGATGCAGCCAGCTGGAGAACTGGGAAAAAGTATTACGGCAGAAGCCCCTGGAAGAGAAAAAACTGTCGTATTATTTAGGGAGATAGTCAAATTGAAAAGTCTCTAAATTTAATTAGCAAGTGTTGGTAAACTGAGTAGCTTCATTGGAGTGATGGAGGCAGAAGCCATATCTTCAGTGGGACTGGGAAATTACGCTACCAGAGAAAGGCACAGGAAAAGCTGCTTGTTTTATTGTTGGTTTTTTAAGTCCATAGGCTGAAGTCAAGAAAGCAACAATGGAAAAGGGTCAAAGACACAAGAGACCAGGAATAATCAATGAAGACGGCAGAAACAAAGGGACTGCAAGCACCAACTCTTGATACCTTATTTTGCCTTGATAAAGGCCAGGAAAAAAAATTCAATTAATAGTATTTTAAAACATGCAAAGTGAGAGACATGTGCAAGTTTAAAATGACTTCAACTGGACATAGTGTTGCCATCAACTAAAACTGAAAAACTGAGAACAGGAATGCCAACTGAAGCAATTTATAAGATTTTTCTGGTTGCCTTCTGTGATGGTGAATTCCACTGACCAATTAAAGGATGACTGAACACCATTTTCTAGTTTTCAGATGTGAACCTTTAATAGCAGCTGATATGCATCATTTGTTACGTTAGACAAACACTGAGGTTCAAAACCAGGTTTGCTAGATTCCAAAGCAGACTTATTTCTATCACATTTCACTGCAGAAAACTGAAAGCCATGAAACATTGGGTTTACCCATTCACAGCACTGACTGAAGTTACAAAAATGAATAGGTTCTTGTCCATTAATGGGGAGGAGAGCACTGTGCCAAGTTTCCCATTTCAAATGAACTGATGTTATGCTACAGGCATCACAGAACACTGAAGGTAGCTAGGATAGGATGTCATCAATTCACTTCTGGATAAGTCTGTTTTTGCCACATCCAAGTAAATATCCAGGAAGCAACAGAGTAACTCAAATGTGCTCCAAGTATACAAAGTAGCTTTAAAATGTCCCCATTATATGAAGCAATATAACATTAGTGAATAAGACCTGATGTTGGAGCTAAACTGGGTTTGAATCTCCTTGGGCAAGTTATTTGTGCCTCAGCTTTCTTTTATGTAAAATGGGCTAAATATGTAAAGTACTTAGAATGCAACACAACATATTAAATGTGATAGATGTTTATCCTTAGGGGGGAAAAAAGGTATTCTAATTCCAAATTACCAAAACACTGTTATTTTGTAAGCCATGTTGCATGACAGGTGGAAGCAACTCAGAACTATTATGTAGCTCACAAAGGGTACTTGAAGCAATCTATTTTTAAGTACCATACTTCAAAGGCAAGTTTCTGATCCTTAAACGACAGCTATTCATGATCTAATTGTAAGTAATCAACTTTCCTTGAGCTTAACTATAATGTAACAGATTCTGTTTCCTAATCAACAGAGTACATTCTTCGCTGCAAATAAGCCACCTCACATCTTTCAGCCAGAAAAAACACTAAATTCCTTTAGTAAAGATAAAGATTATCACCCAATGAATTCATTTTTATCAGTATAGAAGTCTTTTATTTTTTCACACTTATCATGCCATGAATTCATAGGGAATGGGTTCCAACAGCTCAGGCTCCTTTCCATTTGTTCTCACAAAGTGTGCTTCCCTGGGTGGAGCAGGCTACAATTAAAAAAAAAAAAAAAAAAAGGTGAGGGAATAATTATAAAAAGTACTGTAATTCAATTTCTAAGTGCTCTCAGAAACAATGAAAAAACACATACTCCACTCTTTTTTACTTTCATATAAAGAAAATTACTGAGCAACAGTTTTGTAGTTCCCAAGATTAATCAAAAAACCCTTTGCCAAGCACTCACCTGACGCTTCAGCTGAACCCAGGTACCTTTCTCTTTGGCTTCCTTCTTTTTCTGATCATTCTCCTTCACACGTTTCAGGAAGCTATCTCGACTCTTTGAGTGCTTAATATGCTCAATTCGTACATTAATTCTCTTGGCAAGAATCTTGCCCCTGGAAAAAGCAAAATTCTTACAAATGCTTCATAAAAAATAAAACCAAAATTCAAAAAGCTCATTTTTGGCAGTTTCATTTATTAAATAAACCATGAGCTTTTTACCCCTAGATAGGATAACAGACCCTGAAATACTAAATAATTTAACCAAAACCAGATCATTAATAAAATTTACATTATCAAACTTTATACTCTGAAAACCAGAACTGCTTATTACCAAATCCCATTAAGACTTTTCCAGTATGTCTCTTTTCAACTTGTTTCCTCTGACAGGATACAAGACAAACACCCAGTTTGCTTGAGTTTTAAAAGGGTAGTTCCTTTGCCCCACTTGAATGGCCAATAAAGACACAAGTCCAATTGGCAAAGTGAAAAGGGGGTATGAGGGAATACGAATTAGCCAAGAACTATGACATTACTTACTTAACTTGTTTGTTTACAACAATGCCCACCGCATGCTGGGTAACATTGTAGACTCTTCCAGTTTTGCCATGGTAACATTTGTGGGGCATTCCTTTCTGAACAGTGCCCATTCCCTGTTAAGAAAGGAGATAAATGTCATCCCAGCAAGTCCTCCCTTCCTTTTAAACACTGACTTCTGTTAATGTAACCAAAAGATTTCTCTTTAAATGGCAACTCAAGAGCTTTCAGAGCCGGTGAAATGCATTTTTCACACTGCTTTAAGCAATCAAAAAGACAATCATCATTAAGCTCTAGAGCGCCAGGATACACTTAAATATTGGTCACAAAACATAGCTTTCACTGGTTTTATTAATCACCATCAATAAATTTTGCACTAAGGCATTCCTTATAACCTCGACAAACTCTCACGATTATTTCTCCTATATTTTTCCACTAGCTGTTAACCAGTAATGAGAAATTTCTTAAAACTAAATAGCACTTTAAAAACTGGCTTTAAAAGTAAAATTAAATTAGCTATTCAAGGGCAATCCATTTTCCCCCCATTTAGGAGCTAGCAGGTGCAATAAACACTGACAGTTGAATTCCTGTTAAATTAAATCCAACTGTTCTACATTCTAATGTTATTACCCCAATTTTACAATTTACCTTGATATCTACAATATCACCCTTCTTGTAGATCCTCATGTATGTAGCCAAAGGAACAACTCCTAAAAGTAGTATCAAGATTAAAGTCAAGTCAAAGAAATAAAATTTCACTAGCTTCTGACACACATTTGACAAGTTACATGCATTTTTAAAACATTCAAGTTGACAATTTAAAAACTACTACATGAAATCCATGCCTTTTTATTACAAAATAAGGTAGATGCTGGTTAACTGCCATTATTAAGAATACATTATATGAATCTCAACACAAATGTATCAATACAGCAGAAATGTATGCCATGCTTGGTCCCAAAGGGGGCAAATCTACTTACCATGTTTTCTAAAAGGCCTAGAGAACATGTAACGGGTACCTCTCCTCTTTCCCTTTGTGTTAGTCATTTTGGTGAATTACTAAAACCAGAAAATATGAAAGAGTCAAATGTAACAGCAATCAAATATTTCTTACAAACCATCATCATAGCAAGTAAAATCTTTGCCAAACCTAAATTCTGTAATATTAAAATCCCTAAGTAACAGAACTGGACTTTAGAAGTCAAATCAGTATTTTGCCTATTAGAATATAATAAACCCAACAGGACCCCCCCCCCATACCTGTAGACCCCAGCCTAGAATGCCGAGGGCACAGGAATTACTAACTAGAAGACATTGTAACTAGAAGCCATTACTAACTAGAAGGTATTATTGAAAAGTGTAACAAAACTCAGCATTGCATTTTTACATGGTGAATTAAACTTTTATTGCAAACCTAATTTTTTTTGGCAATATCTCTTATACAAATATTAACTGTCAAAAATCTCCAACTCACTGGGTAAGAATTTACGTATATGCATTTAGGATAGAACCTTTCATTTTGTCCCCCGAAAGGTTTCAAATGTTTCAGGTCACCTAAGAAGAGAGCTGCTATTGCTTACAATTACTACCACAAGGCAAAATATACCTAAGTCTCTTGTTGACAAGTTCTTTGTAAATTGGTCTCCTAATCAACACTCCTTTAATCTTAAAGAAAAGTGACTTCACCAAAGTACTCTTTTCATCTAACTTGTGAGGCAGAGAGGCACAAGAATGTTTCACCTAACCCACCCACAGCCAAACAAACCACTGTTAAAACACTTACACCCTTTACTTTTAGAAGCAACTAGGCATCTATTACATGGCAGGTTCCCTGTTTTCAACCTCAAGATACTAAGTTCATAAAAACCTGTGTTAAGTTTATAAACAAGGAAAGATGCTCTACAGGTCCAAGTAACATGTCAAAAGTGGCAGATCAGTAGTGGGAGTCATTTCTGACTCCAGAGCCCATGTTCCTTGCATCAGGCCCATCTTCCCGAGTAAGAAATTCATTTTATATCCATACCCAATACACAGTTCCTATTATTCCCCAAACTAAAACCCAGTATGGGGTGCAGTCTTCAGTTTGCTCAACTCTAGTGGCTGGTCTGTACTATCTAGAAGCTAGACTAAAACTTAAGACGCTACGTTTAAGTGGTTCTGCAATAACCTTTCCCCCAATTATTTGGGAATCCACTCGTTCAACACAACATGCCCCCCGTATTAACAAAACAATGCCCACTGCAAAGAATTTTCCCTTTGTTAAATGCGCTCCAGGGCCAAGAACAACGGGATATCATTTCCCGCACCAAAGATCAGTGGTCTGGAGTTCTCTATCCAGGTGAGCACAGAGAGAACCTATTCCGTTCCCCGACCACGAGGCTTTCACACAACCAGACCTCACTGCAGATGAAAGGCGACTCCTAGTTTTAAAGCCGTTCCTTCTACCCCTAACTCCCAATCCGATAGCATTACAAATACAGATTTTAAACTAGGAGTAGAAATGCCACGCAGAAGGGTGTTTGAACGGCATCCCACCACGCGGCCCGGCCCCAGAGAGAATGTCCGAGAAGGCCCAGGCTAACGACACAGACAAGAGGAGTATCTTCCCAGACTGACTCAAGTCGCCTCACGCGGGTGATTCGACCTCGTTTTTTCTCGAGCCTTGCCTGTGCTAGGCCGCGGCTCCGCAGTCCGGTCCTCGGCCCCCCGGCCCGAGCCCGTAACGGCCAGACGCGCGCCTTTCAAGGCCCCACCAGCCATGCCACAGGGACCCTGACAATATACCTGGACCCAATGGGCAGCTTCAGCGGACTCAGGGTCACAACTCAACACTACGGAACCAAGCTCGCCGAGAGAAACGCACACACTCTACCTGGAAGATGGCGGTTCCGGCCGAAAAGAAAGAGGCGAGGTTGTGGCGCGCGCCTTACGAGGGCCTGAGGGCTGCCAGCGGCACTGCCTGAAGGAAAGGCCAGCCGGAAGGGGCCCTGCTTGGACTACAGCTTCTTAGAGACGACCAGACAATCCCCTCTGAGAGAAAGAAGAGGCTGTCGGGATATTTTCCTTTCTTATGAAAGAGAAGCAGTCGACCAAAATAAGCTTGATACGTAGATCTTGTCAGACAGCCCGGAAAAGGGCTTTCGGGGACGTAAAACAAAACGTCAACGTCCCTAGCGTGCCGACGTCTGATCTTGCGTCAGAAGTTAACACCGCAAGCAGGCGGGTCTGTGTCTCCGGGCAATACGATGTGACTAGTCGTAGAACATCGAGTTTTAGGGCATGTAATTGCTGGTTGTTTATAGGAATTACTACATGGACACAAAAATAAAACTAAGGTTAAGGAAAGAATGCTATCCAATGTGTATGTCTCTCAAAAGTTTTTCTCCTAATTGCGTCAGAACCTAATACGCACTGACTGATAAATGCATATGCGTTACAGCCTTTGAAAGCAGTTTGGCAAAATCTAGTGGAACTGAAAATGTCCAAATACTAAATCCCAGCATTCCAAATAAAGTATGTATCTTATAGAAACTTTGAGAGTTTCTATAAGATACTCTCAATTGAGATGTTATGTACATAACAGCACTGTGAATAGAAGCAAACATTTGGGAACATCTATCAATAAGAGAATAAATACTTCGTGGGATACTCATGTAATGAAATATTCGCTAGTAAGTTAAGAATGAACCCAGAAATAGAACGAGGCGAAAGAGGATGATGTAAAATATATGTAGTATGATAATTCATATGTATACAATTTTAAAACAATATTGCATATTGTTAGATACATATATCTACTGAAAGTAGTCAAGGGGAAAAAATTCAAATTTAGGAAAAACCGTTTTAAAGCTGGATATTGAATATACAGAAGGCCAATGTTCATAGTTTATTCAGACTTCCTTAACTTTTGTAATATCCTTTTTCTTTTTTTATTGTTTATTCCATCACAGTTGTCCCAATTTTTTCCCTTTTGCCCCCCTCCACCCAGCCCACCCCTCTAGCCCACAGTCAGTCTCTTCTCTGGTGTTCATGTCCACTCATCATTCATACATGTTCTTTGACTAGTCCCTCCCCCTTCCACCATTTCCCCTCTCCTCCCCTCCTACAGCAATCAGTCTGTCCCCTGCTTCCATGTCTGTATTTTTCTCTTCAGTTTATTTTGTTTATTAGATTCCAATTGTAAGTGAAGTCTTATGGTATTTGATTTTCACTGACTGGCTTATTTCACTTAGCATGATAGTCTGCAGGTCCATCCATGCTGTCCAGAAAGATGGGAGTCCTTTACTTTTGCTGCGTAGTATTCCATTGTGTAAATGTACCACAGTTTTTTAATCCATTCATCTACTGATGGACGTAGGCTGTTTCCAACATTTGGCTATTGTAAATAGTGCTGCTATGAACATAGGGGTGCATAAGTTCTTTTGAATTGGTGTTTCAGGATCCTTGGGGTAAATTCCAACAGTGGAATCGCTGGGTTATAAGGCAGGTCCATTTTTAATTTTTTAAAGAAATTCCACACTCTTTTCCACAGTGGATGCACCAATCTGCATTCCCAACAGTGTACCAGGCTTCCCTTTTCTCCACAACCTTGCCAGCACTGGTTATGTGTTGGTTCATTAATGATCACCATTCTGTGAGGTGATATTTCATTGTATTTTTAAATTGCAAATCTCTGATAACTAGTGATGTTGAGCATTTTTTCATATGTCTGTGGGCCCTCTGTATGTCCTCCCTTTTTCTATTCCAGAATCCCATCCAGAATACCCCATGCCAGGTAGTTATCATGTCTCCTTGGCAGTTTCTCAGACTTTCTATGTTTTTCATGAACTTGTCAGTTTTGAAAGAGTACTGGTCAGGTATTTTGTAGGATGCCCCAATAATGGAATTTGCCTCATACTTATAAAATAACTATGTATTATTTTTTTAATTTACTTTTTCATTATAGTTGACATATAATATATTAGTTTCAGGTGTACAAGATAATGATTAGGTTTATGTGCCTTATGAAATGAGCACCGCAATAATTCTGTACCCATCAAATACCATACATAGTGATTACAGTATTATTGGTGACATTTCCTGTCCTGTACTGTATGTGCTTCTGACTATTTTTGTAACTGGAATTTGTGCTTCTTAATCCCTTTCACCTTTTTCACTCATCCTTCCAACATCCCTCTCATCTGGTGACCATCAGTTTGTTCTTTGTATTTGAGTTTGTTTCTGCTTTGTCCATTTATTTATTTATGCCATTTTCTTTTTTCTTATTGTTGATATTATTGAAGATGTCTTTCCACCTCCCCTTTGTCCTCCTCCTCCTAGTCCCCACATCCCCTTCCCTCTGGCCATCACTACACTGTTGTCGGTGTCCATGGGTTATACATATATCCTCTTTGGCTAATCCCTTCACCTTCTTTCATCCAGCCCGCTTCTCTCACTTTCCCTCTGGCAGCCATCAGTCTGTTCCATGTGTTCATGCCTGTTTCTATTTTGTTTATCATTTTATTTTGTTCATTAGATTCCACATATAAGTGGCATTATATGGCATTTGTCTTTCTCTGACTGGCTTATTGCACTTAGCATAATAATCTCCAGGTCCATGTTTGTTCATTCATTTTGGTTTTTAGATTCCATAAGGAAGTAAAATCATGATATTGGCCTTTCTTGGGCTAACTCATTTAAGGTAGCATCATGTCTTCTAGATACCACCCATGTTGTTGTAAATGGAAATATTTCGTTCTTTTTTATAATTGAGTAATATTCCATTGTATACATGTACCACATCTTCTTTATCCACTCATCTGTTGATGGAAACTTAGGTTACTTCCATATCTCGGCAATTGTAAATAATGCTGCAATGAACATATGGGTGCATATATCTTTTTGAATTACTGTTTTGGATTTCTTTGGATAAATTCCCAGAAGTTGAATTGCTGGGTCATATGGTAGCTCTATTTTTAATTTGGGGCAGAAACTACATACTGTTTTACATAGTGGCTGCCCAATTTACAACCCTACCAACAGTGCATGAAGTTTCCCTTTTCTTCACATCCTCGCCAACATTTGTTTGTTGATTTATTGATGATAGCCATTCTGACAGGTGTGAAGTGATATCTCATTGTGGTTTTAATTTGTATTAAAGCCTGATAATTAGTGATGTTAATCATCTTTTCATATGTCTGTTGGTCATCTATATATCCTCTTTGGAGAAACGTCTATTTGGATCATCTGTGCATTTTTAAATAAGATTGTTTGCTCTATTAATGTTGAGCTGTATGGATTCTTTATATTTTTTGGATATTAATTTCCTATAAGATATATCATTTGCAAACATGTCTTCTCACATTCAGTTAGTTGTCTTTTTGTTTTGTTGATGGCTTCCTTTGTGGTGCAAAAGCTTTTTAGTTTGATGTGGTCCCATTTGTTTACTTTCCTTTTGTTGTCTTTGTCCTAATAGACATAGCACCACCACCCCCGCAAAAAAAATTGGTAAGACCAATGCCAAAGAGTTTACTGCCTATGTTTTCTTCCTGGAGATTTATGGTTTCAGGTCTTACATTTAAGTCTCTAATCCATTTTGAGTTTATTTTTGGGTAGCTGTAAGAAAGTAGTTTTATTTTTTTTCCATGTATCTGTCCACTTTTCCCAAAAGCATTTATTGAAGAGACTATCTTTACCCCACTGTATATTCTTGCCCTCTTCATCATAGATTAATTTTCCATATAGGCATGGGTTTATTGATGGGCTCTCCATTCCCTCTCTCTCTCTCTCTCTCTCTCTCTATATATATATATATATATATATATATATATATATATATACACACATACACACACGCATATATATATAATTGATTATGCTATTACAGTTGTCCCATTACCCCCCTTCATTCCCCTCCACCACCCTGCACACCCTCTCCCACCCACATTCCCCCCTTTAGTTCATGTCCATGAGTCTAAGTTCTTTAGCTTCTACATTTCCCACAGTATTCTTGCCCTCCCCTGTCTATTTTTTATCTACCATCTATGCTACTTATTCTCTGTACCTTTTCCCCCTCTCTCCTCCTCCCACTCCCCTGTTGCCAACCCTCCATGTGATCTCCATTTCTGTGGTTCTGTTCCTGTTCTAGTTGTTTGCTTAGTTTGTTTTAGTTTTTGTTTTAGGTGTGGTTGTTAATAATTGTGAGTTTGCTGTCATTTGACTATACATGTTTTTATCTTCTTTTTCTTAGATAAGTCCCTTTAACATTTCATATAATAAGGGTTTGGTGATGATGAACTCCTTTAACTTGACCTTATCTGAGAAGCACTTGATCTGCCCTTCCATTCTAAATGAAAGCTTTGCTGGATGGAGCAATCTGGGATGTAGGTCCTTGCCTTTCATGACTTGGAAT
>CM052539.1:92460446-92471631 GCA_028533065.1 Trachops cirrhosus
TATTTGTTCAAATATCTTTTCCACTTGTTGTTCTTCCTCTTCTCCTTCTGGTACCCCTGCAATTCGGATGTTGGAACATTTAAAGATGTCCTGGAGGTTCCTAAGCCTCTCCTCATTTTTTTGAATTCTTATTTCTTCATTCTTTTCTAGTTGTATGTTTTTTTTCTTCCTTCTGGTCCACTCCATTGCTGTGAGACCCATCTTTCATTCTATCACTATTGGTCCCCTGTGCATTTTCCTTCATTTAACTTATTGTAGCCTTAATTTTTTCATCTAGTTTGCGACCAAAATCAACAAATTCTGCGAGCATCCTGATCACCAGTGCTCTGAACTGTGCGTCTGATAGGTTGGCTATGTCTTGGTTGCTTAAAAGAATGGGTTCTGGGGCTTTCAGTTGTCCTTCTCTTTGAGCCATCCCTCTCTCTCTCTCTCTCTCTCTCTCTCTCTCTCTCTCTCTCTCATTATTTTTTTGGTCTGGTCATGCCTGTTACGTATGAAGGGCAGAGCCTTAGGTTTTCACCAGGGCAGGGCACCCCAGTCTCTGGGTTGTATGTGGGGGCGGGTCCGAGAAGGCACAGTGGTGCTTGCTCTGCTCTCCATCGGACCTCAGTCCCTTCCACCATTTCCCCCGAGCAAACTGGGCCCCTCTGGTGCCAATTCCTGTGTTGGTGGGCTTGTGCACCCGGTGGGACTTTCCTTTTCAATCAGTGCCCCAAGCCTCTATTTCCTCACGCTGGGATCCTGAGTTGCATGCAGTGCCTTGCTTCACAATCACTGCCTCACTGGGTCTGCTGGTCGCCACCCCTTGGCCAGGGTCTGCCAGCTGCAGTCTTGCGCGCCCCGGTTGCCTTTTGCGTCTGTTCCCAGCGCTCTCTGCTTTCTGCTCCCCAACCTGTGCCCGACTGCCCGATTCTGCCCCTCCTACCAGGCTGGATGAACAGGTCTATTTTAACTCCTTGGGTGTCCAACTTCCATACAGTTCAATTTTATGTCAGTTCTGGTTGTTATTCTGTTTATAAATTATTGTTGTCCCTATCTTGGTTGTGCGAGGAGGCACAGTGTATCTATCTACACCTCCATCTTACGGGCTCTCCATTCTTTTCCATTGATCTCTATGTCTGTTTTTATGCCAATACCATGTAGTTGATCACTATAGCCTTGTAGTACAGTTTGATATTAGTGTGGTAGTGTGGTATCTCCAATTTTGCTCCTCTATCTTAATATTTCTGTGGCTCTTCAGGGTCTTTTATGTTACCATATACATTTTAGGATTATTCATTTTAGTACTGTGAAAACTGACATTGGTATTTTGATAGGGATTGCATTGAATCTGTAGATTACTTTGGGTAGTATGGACATTTTAATAATGTTAATCCTTCCTACCCATGGTATATCCTTCCATTTATTTGTGTCTTCTTCAGTTTCTTATAGTTTTCTGAGGACAGGTCTTTTGTTCTTTGGTTAAATTCATTCCTAAGTACTTAACATCTTTTCATGCAATTGTAAATGGGATTGTTTTCTTAATTCCTCTTTCTGATAGTTTATTATTGGTATATAAAAATGCAGCTAATCTCTGAATATTAATTTTGTATTCTGCTATTTTATTGAATTCATTTATTCTAATAGTTACTTCATAAAGTCTTCAGTGTGCTCTATATATAGTATCATGTCATCTGCAAATAATGACAGATTTACTTCTTTCTTTCCAATGTGGATGTCTTTTATTTCTTTTTCCTGTCTGGTTGCTGTGTCTAGGACTTCCAATACTGTGTTGAATAAAAATGGTAAAAGTGGATATCCTTATCTTGTACCTGATCTTAAAAATCTTTCAGCTTTTTCCCACTAAGCATTATGTTAGCTCTGGATTTACCATATATATAGCCTTTGTTATGTTGAGGTATGATCCCCTTGTCCCTACTTTGCTGAGAATTTTTATCATAAATAAAGGTTGGATTTTCTCAAGTGCTTTTCTGTATCTATTGATATGATCATATGATTTTTTTTAATCCTTACACAAGGATATGTTTTCTAATTGATTTTAGAGAGAGAGGAAGGGGGGAGAGAGAGAGAGAGGGAGAGAGAGATGAGACAGAAACATTGATTGACTGCCCCCCACCAACATGCCCCAACCTGGGATTGAACCTACAACCTGGGTATGTGCCCTGACCAGGGAATCAGACCCGCAAACCTTTTGGTATATGGAATTACATTCCAACCAACTGAGCCACCTGGCCAGGGCATGATCATATGGTTTTTATCTGATTTTGTTTAGGTATATTACAATAATTGATTTCTGGATATTGAATCAACCTAGCATTATAGAAATAAATCCCACTTGATCATGGTGTATAATTGTTTTAATGTATTGCTGAATTTGCTTTGCTAATTTGTTGAGGATTTCTACATCTATGTTCATCAAGGATGTTGGCCTATAATTTTTTTTGTAGTGTCTTTGTCTGGCTTTGGTATCAGGATAATGCTGGCGTCATAATATGAGGGAGCCTCTCATCTTCTTCACATTTTTGGAATAATTTGAGAAAGGTATTAATTATTTTTTGAATGTTTGGTAAAATATATGTGATGCCATCTGGTGTAGGAATTTTGTTTCTTGGGAGTTTTTTAAAATTATTCATTCAATTTCTATAGCAGTTACTGGTCTGTTTAATTTTCTGTTTCTTTCTCACTTAGTCTTGGAAGATTGTATCTCAGAGTTTATTCATTTCTTCCAGGTTGTTCAATTTGTTGGCACATAGTTGTTCATACTATTTTCTTATAATCCTTTGTATTTCTGTGGTGTCAGTTGTTACTTCTCTTTCATTTTCAATTTTTTTAAAAATTGGATCCCCTGTCTTTTTTTCTTGATGAGTTTGGTTAAAGGTTTATGAGTTTTGTTTATCTTTTCAAAGAACCAGCTCTTAGTTCCACTGATATTTTCTGGAGTTTTTTTAAAAGTCTCTATTTAGTTTATTTCCAGTCTGGTGTTTGTTTCCTCCCTTCTACTCACTTGGCCTCTGTGTGTTCTTCTTTTTCTAGTTTCTTTAGGTTTAAGGTTGGGTTATTTATTTGAGATTTTTCTTGTTTCTAGAGGTAGGCCTGTATTTCTTTGACTTTCCCTCGTAGAGCTGCTTTGGCTGTGTCCATTTATCATTATGAATTGCTCTTCTGTGTTTCTTGTTACAGTCCTTGTTTTAAAGTCTATTTTTATCTCATACAGGTACTGTTACTCTAGCTTTCCTGTGGTTTCCATTTGCATGAAACATCTTTTTTCCATCCCTTTAATTTTAGTCTCTGTGTGTCCACTCAGCCTGCTTCAGTTGTTTACCTGGCTTTGCCTGTAGACATTTGAGTTTTTAGCCCCTGCCACAAGTTCATGATCAACCATTCTCAAATGTATACTGACTAGTATTAGCATTCTCCACTGCTAATACTAGAGTTCCAGAGTTAGTGTGCTTACCTATGCATGTAAAGACTGTTTCACATTTTTCTTTGATTATCCAATCTTCTGTCTCTTTTGTTCACCTTTCTTTCAGCTGATGACTGCTTGATTTTTATCAGTGTACAAATATGCTCTAATCTTTCCATAAACCCACTACTCTCTCCATCTTGGCCCTAATTGACCTAATTCTCCCTGCTATCTATTGCACCATATTTTCTTCCATCAAGCTTTAAAAAAAGAATCATATGAAATTACTCATTTTGTATATCATAAGTGTAAGATTTCAGCTATGTGGTTTTACCTAATACATGAACCCTGTTAATTCTTCCTCATCTCCCCTTCTGTTTTCAGTTTAATCTGACTTCTGCTCCAATCATGCCACTAAAACTGCTCTTGTCAAGGTTATCAAATGCTTCCATTTTGCCAAAACCAAAAGGCATTCCCTGTTCTTGTCTTTCTTAATCTCTTGGTAGCTTTGGACTCTGTTGGCCACTCCTTGAAACATTATCCTTTCTGAACACTCCAAAGGCTGTTTTACTGGCTTCCCCTTATCTCCTTGTTCTTTAAGTAATACAATTCTTTAGGACTTAGAATCACAGTTATGCATCACTTAACAAAGGGAATACATTCTGACAAATGTCTCATAAGGCCATTTTATCATTGTGGGAACATCATAAAGTACACTTACAGAAACCAAGACGGTATAGCCTACTACTATAATTGTACATGCTATAGATTTATATCACTGGCAATTCGGTAGGTTTGTTTACACAAGAATCACTTAAAAAAAAAAAACCCAGCCCTGGCTGGTGTAGCTTAGTGGATTAAGCGTGGGCCTGTGAACCAAAAGATCACGGTTCGATTCCCAGTCAGGGCACATGCCTGGGTTGCGGGCCAGGTCCCAGCAGGGAATGCATAGGAAGCAACCATACATTGATATTTCTCTCCCTCTCTCCTCCCCTTCCCCTCTAAAGATAAATAAATAAAATCTTTAAAAAAAAAGAACTAAAAACATGACAAAAGCATCTTTAAAAAAAAAAAAAACCCCGGGGATGACTTCTGGCCAATATGGAGCATAGGTAGATACACTTTGCCTCCTCACACAAGCAAAAGAAGGAAAACAAAAAATAACCAGAACTGCCAGAAAATTGAACTGTATAAAAGTCTGAGAACCAAGGAGTTAAAGAAGAAACATTCATTCAAACTAAGTAGGAGGGGCAGAGATGGGCAGCCAGGTACGGAAGACACATGGCAAGATGGTGACTGGAGGACAGGGTTGTTCCACATTTGTGTGCAGATGAACTGGGAGGAACAACTGAGGAGCAAGACAGACCATGCAACCCAGGGTTCCAGTGCAGGGAAATAAAACCTCAAAACCTCTGGCTGTAAAAACCTGTGGGGGTTTTGGCTGCAGGAGAAAGTCCCAACCTCACAGGAGAGTTCGTTGGAGAGACCCACAGGGTCCTAGAATATACACAAATCCACCCACCTAGGAATTGCACCAGAAGGGTCCAATTTGCTCGTGGGTAGCTGGGGAAGTGACTGAGAGCTGAGCAAGAGCCAAGCAAGTGGCATTGTTCCCTCTTGGACCCCTCCCCCACATACAGCACCACAACACAGTGACCAGGGTTGCCCTACCCTGGCAAATACCTAAGGCTCTGACCCTTACAATGTAACAGGTGCACCAAGAGAAAAAAAATATGACCCAAATGAAAGAAAAGATCAAAGCTCCAAAAATAGAACTAAGTGACAAAGAGATAGCCAACATATCAGATGCAGAGTTCAAACACTGGTAATCAGGATGCTCACAGAAATGACTGAGCATGTTCACAAAATAGAGGAAGTCTATGCAAAGTGAGATAAAGAAAAATATACAGGGAACCAGCAGTGAAAAGAAGGAAACCAGGAAACCAAATCTACCATTTGGAGAGGAAGGAAGAAATAAACATTCAACCATAACAGAATGAAGAAACAAGAATTCAAAAAAAATGAAGAGAGGCTTAGGAAGCTCCAAGACAATTTTAAAGCTTCCATCATCTGAATCATAGGTGTGCCAGAAGGAGAAGAGGAAGAGCAAGAAATGCAAAACTTATTTGAAAACATCATGAAGGTAAACTTCCACAATCTGGCAAAGAAAATAGACTTCCAAAAAGTCCAGGAAGCTCAGAGAGTCCCAAAGAAGTTGGACCCAAGGAAGCACACACCAAGGCACATCATAATTACATTAGCCAAGATTAAAGATAAGGAGAGAATCTTAAAAGCGGCAAGAGGAAATGAAATAGTTACCTCCAAACGAGTTCCTATTAGACTATCAGCTGATTTATCAAAAGAAATCTTGCAGGCAAGAAGGGTCTGGAAAGAAGTATTCCAAGTCATGAAAGGCAAGGACCTACATCCAAGATGACTCTATCTAGCAAAGTTATCACTTAGAATGGAAGGGCAGATAAAGTGCTGCCCAGATAAGGTCAAGTTAAAGGAGTTCATCATCACCAAGCCCTTATTATATGAAATGTTAAAGGGACTTACCTGAGAAAAAGAAGATAAAAAAATATGAACAGTAAAATGACAACAAACTCACAAATATCAACAACTGAACCTAAAAAAAAACCTGAGTAAACAACTAGAACAGGAACAGAACCAGAGAAATGGAGATCACATGGAGGGTTATTAGCGAGGAGAGGGAAGGAGGAGAATGGGGGAAAGGTATAGGAATGAAAAGCATAAATTTTTGTAGGTACCTATTTTGTACCTATTTGGTAGGTACAATAGACAGAGGAAAGTCAAGAATAGTATGAGAAATGGAGAAGCCAAAGAACTCATGTATGGAGAACCCATACATGGGTTATATGTATGACCCATGGACATGAACTAAGTGAGAGGAATGCTGGTGGGAGAGGGTGTGCAGGGTGGAGGGTAATAAAGGGGAGAAAAATAGGATAATTGTACTTGCATGATCAATAAAATATATTTATTAAAATCCCTGTCCTGGCTGGTGTGGCTCAGTGGACTGAGCGCTGGCCTGTAAACCAAAGTGTTGCCAGTTTGATTCCCAGTCAGGGCACATGCCTGGGTTGTGGGCCAGGTCCCCTGTAGGGGTCGTGTGAGGAGCAACCACACATTGATATTTCTCTCCCTCTCTTTCTCCCTCCCTTCCCTTCTCTCTAAAAATAAATAAATAAAATCT
Source organism: Trachops cirrhosus (assembly GCA_028533065.1). Taxonomy (NCBI): domain Eukaryota; kingdom Metazoa; phylum Chordata; class Mammalia; order Chiroptera; family Phyllostomidae; genus Trachops; species Trachops cirrhosus. Next base: position 92,467,067 of record CM052539.1, read on the forward strand.
TTTTAAAAAACCCCAAAACATGAGTAATACATTATGACATTATGACAATTATAACATCACTGGGTGATAATTTTTCTGTTCCATTATAATCTTACGGGACTACCATCATATATACAGTTCATCGTTGACCGAAATATTATATGGTGTATGACGATTGTTCCACTGATCTTCTCTCTATATGCTTTTTTCCTAGGATTTCCATTTGCATCCAAAATTTTAAATCTCATATCAATCTTGCTTACTATGAGATCTATTTCTTTCATTTAGGCCTCTCCTCAAAACTTCTATTCAGCCCAACATCTATTCTTGTATACCCTCTAGCATCTCAAAGTTAACATGTCCAAATAAAACATTAGATTCTAACCTCCAAACCTGTTTTTGTGCCAGTTTTCCCCATATCAGTAGATGGCAAACCATACACCTTGCTTTCATCTTTAAGTTTTGCCTTACCCTCTCCATATCCAATCTATCAGCAAATTTTGTCCAGTTCCACTTGCAAAGTATATCTCCAGAGGGCCTATCTCCTTTCATCTCTACTGTTACCACTGGAATCTCACCTGAACTAGTAGTGGTCCCATAAGGTCACTTTTCTCTGTCTTGCCTCTACTCTATCTACTTTCTACATACTGGTCAGAGTGATCTTTTAAAAATGTAAACCTGATTATATCACATCCTTGCTTAAAGCCATCCAAAGACTTTGTATTGCTCTTATAAGAAAATCAAAACTTGTCTTGGTTTACAAGGTCTTCCATAGACCACTTATTACTTATCTTTTCAGATTCACTTGGTTCCTTAAGCTCTTTGTAACTCCCACTGCCTATCTTCAGTGTCATTACCAAGCTCTTTCTCGCCTCAGGAACTTTATGTATGTTGTTCCCTTTGCCCTTTAATGGCTCATTCTTTCTTGTCTTCGTGTTTCCTAAATATATACATTGCTTTACATATCTAAATATCTAGAAATTTAATAAAATGTTTTAATTATAGAGCAAAACAAATGTTTGTGACCAAAGTGTTTACAATTGCTTCTATTTTAGTTAACTTTTTCATTGTATTTTTTCCATTAACATTACCCATATTTCCTTACCTCCACCCACCCCACTCCCCCCAATCACCATATTGTTGTCCATAACTATGAGTCCTTCTTCTCTTTTTGCTATATCCCTCAACCTCCTAATTATCCCCCCAGCACCATCAACCTGCTCTCCATCTCTGAGTCTGTCTCTATTTTGCTTGTTAGTTCAGTTCATTAGAATCCACATGTAAGTGAAATCATACGGTATTTGCCTTCTCTGACTGGCTTATTTCATTTAGCGTAATGTTCTCCAGGTCCACCCACACTGTCACAAAGGATACAATTTTCTTCTTTTTTTATAGCCGAGTAGTATTCCATTGTATAAATGTCCCATAGTTGTTTTATCCACTTATCTATGATGAACACTTGGGCTCCTTCCATATCTTGGCTATCGTAAGTAATGCTTCATTAAACATAAGGGTGCATATATTCTTTTGAATTAGTGTTTTGGTTTCTTTGGATAAATTCCCAGAAGTGGAATCACTGGGTCATAAGGCAATGTCATTTTTAATGTTTTGAGGTAACTCCATACTTCTATCCAAAGTGCCTGCACCAATCTGCATTTCTACCAACAGTGCAAAAGGGCTTCCTTTTCTCCACATCCTCACCTGTACTTGTTGTTTTTTTATTTATTTATAACAGTTATTCTGACTGGTATGAGGTGATAACTCATTATGGTTTTAATTTTCATTTCTCTGATGATTAGTGATGTTAAACATCTTTCATAGGCCTATTGGCCATCTGCATGTCCTCTCTGGGGAAGTATTCATGTTCTTTGCCCATTTTTTAATTGGACTGTTTCTTTTGTTGGCATTGAGTTTTATAAATTTTAAGTTCTTTATAAATTTTGAGTATTAACTACTTATCAGACATATTGGTAAATATGTTCTCCCACTCCATGGGTTGTCTTTTTTATTTTTTAGATGGTTCCTTCGCTGTGCAAAAGCTTTTTAGTTTGATGTAACCCCATTTGTTATTTTTTTTCCTTTGTTTCCCTTGCCTGGGGAGATCAGAAAAAAATATTGCTACAAGCAATTCTGAAATTTTACTGCCTATGTTTTCTTCTATGATTTTTATTGTTTTGGGTCTAATATTTAAGTCTTTAATCCATTTTGAATTTATTCTTGTGTGTGGTGTAAGAATGTGGTCTAGTTTCATTTTTCTGCATGTATCTGTCCAATTTTCCCAACACCATTCATTGATTAAACTGTCTTTAGCTCATTGTATGTGCTTGCTTCCTCTGTCAAAAATTAATTATAAAGTTGTGGGTTACTCCGGGCTCTCCATTCTGTTCCATTGATCTATGTATCTGTTTTTATGCCAGTACCATGCTGTTTTACTTACTATGGCCTTTTAGTATAGTTTGATATTAGGTAGCATGATTCATCCAACTTTGTTTTTCTTTCTCAAGATTGCTGTTGCCATTGGGTCCATTTTTGGTTCCTTATGAATTTTTGAAATATTTGTTCTAGTTCTGTAAAATATGTCTTTGGAATCCTGATAGGAATTGTGTTGAATCTATAGATTGCTTTGCATAGTATGGACATTTTAATGCTGTTATTTTTTCCTATCCATGAACATGGTATGTGCTTCCACTGATTTGTATCTTCTTCAGTTTCTTTGTCCAGTGTCTTATAATTTTACCAGTATAGGTCTTTTACATCCTTGTTTAGATTTATTCCTTGGGATTTTATTCTTTTTGAAGCAATTGTGAGTGGGATTGTTTTCTTAATTTCCCTTTCTGATAGTTCATTATTGGCATATAAAAATACAACTGATTTCTGAATATTAATTTTGTATCCTGCTACTTTACTGAACTCATTTATTGGTTTCAGTAGTTTCTTCATGGAATCTTTAGGGTATCATCTGCAAATAATGATAGTTTTAATTCTTCCATTCTAATTTGGATGCCTTTTATTTCTTATTCTTGTCTGATTGCTAAGGCTAGGACTTCCAGTACTATGTTGAATAAGAGAAGTGAAAGTAGACATCCCTGTCTTGTTTGTGATCTTAATGGGAACAATTTTAGATTTTGCCCATTGAGTATGATGCTGGCAGTGGATTTGTCTTCTATGGTCTTTATTATGTTTAGGCGTGTTCCTTTTAATCCCACTTTGCTGAGAGTTTGTATCATAAATGGGTATTTGATTTTATCAAATTCTCTTTCTGCATCTATTGATACGATCATGTGTTTTTTATCCTTCATTTTGTTTATGTAATGTATCATGTTTATTGATTTGCAAATGTTGTACCAAAATGTTGCATCCCCAAAATAATTCCCACTTGATCATGGTGTATGATCTTCTAGATGTATTGCTGTATTCAGTTTGCTAATATCTTGCTAAGGATTTTAGCATCTGTGTTCACCAGGGATATTGGCCTATAATTTTTTTTGTAGTGGTTTTATCTGGTTTTAAAAGCAGGATGATGCTGGCCTTGTAAAATGAGTTTGGGAGTCTTCCTCCTCTTAAATTTTTTGGAATAATTTGAGGAGAGTTGTTAGTTCTTCCTGCAATCTTTGGTAAAATTCACCTGTGTATTCACTTGATCCAGGGCTTTTTTTTGTTGGGAGTTTTTTGATTACTGCTTCAATTTCACTAGATGTAATCTGTCTACTCAGACTCTGTGATTTCTCCTGATTTAGCTTTGGAAGAAGTATGTTTCTAGGAATTTATCCATTTTTTCTGGTTGTCCAGTTTGTTGGCATATACTTATTCATAAAATCTTATAATACTTTGTGTTTCTTTGGTGTCTACTGTTATTTCTCCTCTTTAATTTCTGATTTTATTTATTTGGGTCCTCTATTTTTTTAAAAGATTTTATTTATTTATTTCTAGAGAGAAGGGAAGGGAGGGAGAAAGAGAGGGAGAGAAACATCATTGCGTGGTTACTTCTCACATGCCCCCAACTGGGGATCTGGCCCGAAACCCAGGCATGTGCCCTGATTGGGAATTGAACTAGTGACCCTTTGGTTCTCAGGATTGCACTCAATCCACCGAGCCACACCAGCCAGAGTGGGTCCTCCCTCTTTTTTCTTGATGAGTCTGGTGAAAGGTTTCTCTCCTTGTTGATTTTGTCTGGAAGATCTATCCACTGAAGTCAATGGGGTGTTAAAATCCCCTAATTTGACTATATTTCTGTTGATCTCTCCCTTTATGTCCATCAAGATTTATTTTACATATTTACGTACTCCTACGTTGAGTGCATAAGTGTTTACTAGGGTTATATCCTCTTGTTGGATTGTTCCCTTTATCACGATGTAGTGTCCTTCTTTGGCTCTTACTATAACCTTGATTTTAAAGTCTATTTTGTCAGTTATAAGTATATCTGAGCTTTCTTTCCTTTCCATTTGCATGGAATATTTTGTCCATTCCTTTACTTTTAGTGTGTGTGTACCTTTCTTTCTGAGATGGGTCACTTGGAGACAGCATGTACATGGATCTTATTTTCTTATCCATTTAGCTACCCTATGTCTTTTAATTGGAGCATTTAA
>CM052539.1:92471731-92512423 GCA_028533065.1 Trachops cirrhosus
CATGGATCTTATTTTCTTATCCATTTAGCTACCCTATGTCTTTTAATTGGAGCATTTAAGCCATTTACATTTAAAGTGATTATTGATAGATATGTATTTATTGCCATTTTATTTTTTAACCTTTTTTCCTTTTCCTCCTCCTCCTCCTCCTCCTCCTCCTCCTCCTCCTCCTCCTCCTCCACCTCTTCTATCTCCTCCTCCTCTTCCCCCTCGTTCGAGCTAGCCCTTTAACTTGTTTAGTGGTAACAAACTCTTTAGCTTTTTCTTATCTGGGAAGCTCTTTATTTCTCCTTAAATGATAGCCTTGCTGGGTAAATGAGCCTTGCTTGTAAGTCCTTACTTTTCATCACCTTGAATGTTTCATGCCAGTCCCTTCTGGCCTGAAATATTTTGTTGAGAAATCATATGACAGTCTAATGAGAGTTCCCTTGTGGATAACTAACTGCTTTTCTCTTGTGGCTTTTAAGATTCTCTCCTTGTCTTTAAATTTTGACATTTTAATTATGATGTGTCTTGGTGTGGGCCTCTTTGAATCCAATTGTTTGAGATTCTGCACTTCCTGAATTTGTGTGTCTTTTTCCTTCACCAGGTTAGGGAAGTTTTCAGTTATTATTTCTTCATATATGTTTTCAACCCCTTGCCCACTTTCTCCTCCTTCTGGTATCCCCATGATGCGGATGTTGCTACACTTCATGTTGTCCCAAATGTTTTTTAAACTCTCATTTTTAAAAAATTCTTTTTTCTTTTTGCTGTTCTGCCTGGGTATTTTTTCTACCTTGTCTTCCAAAACACTGTTTCTATCCTCTGCTTCATCTAACCTACCATTTATTCTTTCCAGTATATTATTTATTTCAGATATTGCATTCTTTATTATTGACTGGTCCTTTTTTATGGTTTCTATGTCTTCATGCTATTAAGTATCCTTATAATCATTACTCTAAACTCTATATCTGATAAATTGCCTCCATATTATTTTTTCTTCTGGAGAAATAATAATATGGAGAATTATTGTTCTTTAATTCTGGAGAATTACTTGTTCTTCAATTTCAGGCTTGTCTCTTTTTCTTCCTATTTTGGCTGCCTGTGCAGCCCTATGTCAGATGCTGCCTGTGACTAGCCCTGGGCAACCCATTTGGAGCTATCAGTGACCCACACATTGTGGCTCCCTTTGCTGGGCCTGGGTGCTCGTGGAAAGGACCAAGCTGCACACCAAGGCCATCTTTACCAGCACTGGGCCTGGGGTACGGTCAGCTAAAGTCTCATAGCTCCCAAGGATCCTGCTCTGCCTGCAGGCTTTCTGTTAGGTTTAATCACTGAAAATGCCTCCAGCTATATTCCTCAGTAGCCAAGTTTAAGCTGCACAGGATGGAGTGAGAGGGTTTCCTGTGGGTGGGGCTATGGCTTCCCCCAGGGCTGATGCCATTTGGAGGGGAGTTGCCTGCCTCAGGTTATTTCCCACACTGGCTCCTGCAGTATGAGAAATGACTAAGCATGAGATCCTGGCAGCTGACCCTTCAGCCCTTTCACAGAGTCACCTATCCCAGACTCCCCTCACTTGTCTCTAGTCCATTCTGCCCTCCCACCGCTGAAGCCCAGAGTAAGTGGCTGCAAATGATATTTAGTGTGTTGGCCCTTTAAGAGGCTCTCTGCATCTCTAACTTTCTCTCCCTGGTGGACAGAAACACTGCTGCTTTTCACAGTTGGATGTTATTTGGGTCCCTTTCCTAGTTCTGGTGCTCTAGGCTAAGGAGCCCAGGTTGGGGTTTAGGCCCCATTCTTCTCAGGCGGAACCCCCCAGGTACTGAAATATCCCTCCAGAAATTCAACTGCATCAGTCCTCTTATGCTTCCTCACTTCCGACGAGTCTTGATGTAGTAATGTTGTTTCTTCTGCATGTCCTTAGTTATAGGGCTTCTCTATAGCTAATTGTTCAGTTGGTTATTCAGGATGATTTTTTTTCTATACTTCAATTGTAGTTCCAGTCAGGTGCTGGGAATAAGTTAGTGTAGTTTCCACCTACTTGGCCACCATGTTTATTTTAGTTAACTTTTCAAAAGTTTTCATCATAGGAAAAATTCAATTCTGTCAATCTTTCTGTTTTGTTAGTATATTCTGTTATTTATATGCTATCAGTTGATCCAGGCTAAATGTACCAAAATTATACTTCTATTACCTTAAGAAAAGTATATTAAGAAAATAAAAATAATAGTACACCAAAATGAATTCCAAAAGTAAACATATTTTTGCTGTGGCCCACCATTTTAAATGTGGTACATCATTCTCGAGTTAATGTGTGTGTGTGTACACACATTCACAAAGAGACAGAGAGATTGAGATAGATTTTTTAAAATATACATACCAAAATGCACATGTCCTAAATTGTGCAATTGGGTGACTTTTGATTATGTGTATATCTACATTTATCTATATATCTATATCTATATCTATATCTATATCATCTATATCTATATAATCTTGTGACCAATATTTCCAATCAAGATATAGAACATTGCCATTCCCATGGAAAATTCCTGATGCTCCTTTTCCAGATAATCCCTTTCCCCACCAGAACCATCCAATATTCTGATTTCTATAACCACAGATTAGTTTTACCTGTTCTTAAATTTCATATAAACAGTACCATACCATACATACTCTTTCTGTCTGGCTCTTTTTGTTCAACTTTCTGTTTTTGAGATTTGATCATTTTGTTGGATGTATCAATAGTTCAATTCCATTTTTATTGCTAAGTAGTATTATACTATATGACTACACCACAATTTATTTATATATTCTCCTGTTGATGAAAATTTGGGTTATTTACAATTTTTGCTACTATGAATAAAGTGGCCATAAATATTTTTGTGAATATGTTTTTCATGTTTTGGGTAAATGCCTAGGGTTAGCATTGCTTGATGATAGGTAGGTATGTGACAGGAATTGGGAGGGCCTATAGGAAGAACTCTTACATCCTTTTTCAGTCTTGAAAGCCCTAGAGGAAGAACTCTATGGTTATAACAGAACTCTATGACTGTAATAGCACCCCCTTCCCCATTTCCTCTCCCCTCTATAAAAGAGCTTCCTCCTCTTTGTGTCACATTCTTCTTGCACATGGCTCACCATGGCTGCATGTAGAGGATGGCAATTCTTTCTTTATCCTGAATAAATCATTTTTGCTGAAAGAATACCTGGCCAAGTTTTTGTTCGTACTCAACAATGTCTTACTTCATTAAAAACTGCAAAATGGTTTTCCAAAATGAACCACTTTTTTATTTCTTTAGCATTTTCCTCTGAAGAGAGTAATAAATTTATATTTACTACAGGCTTTTAAAATAGATTTGTGTATCTAGCTCCATCATACAGATCTGAAAACCAAAGTGGTTTCCTGAGTCTCTAATGGTTTATTTGTTTCCACTTTGAGATCATTAAGATAAAGAAAATAAGAAAAATTGAAACCTAAAAAGAAACGTGAAGTACATTAAATGGAGAAAGTAGTAAAACTCAAAATTCATTCAATATTCATTAACATCTAGACTGGGTATGATACTGTACTGAAACGATAAGAATGAGGAAAACATGGTCCTTGCCCTGAAGAACACCACAAAGAGTCCGGCAGAAGAGAGTGTGAGTGTGTCACGATATTCTAAGTGGTGTGACGGAGGACGCTGAGTACGAGCAGTATGGGAGTTCCATGTGTGACGGCACTGCACGTAGTTTAGAGGAAGGGAGTGGAGGAGAAAACGACCCTTGGACCGAAAGGCTCCACAGAAGAGATTAGCTCAATGAAAGAGTAACACTTTGACCAGGGGTAACTACTAAGGGTATTTTAAGCAGAAAGTATTTTAGCTTATGTCAAGGTATAGCAATGGATAACAATCTTAAAAACTCAGAGAAATGAAAGTCATCCAATAGCTTTAGACAATAAGGACAACAAATGAAAAGTCAACAAATGACTTTTTAAAATGAAGCAAGTATATAATTTTGCACCAGGGTGGAGTAAAATACTAAATAAAACTGATAACTTTTCATCTTTAAAAGCTAATGTTTCCATTTGTGTGTGTGTGTGTGTTTTCTCCTGTGAAGGGATTTTAACAAAGTACATTTTGTTTTGTTTTGTTTTGTTTTGTTTTGACTTTCAGAAGATATTGGCAGTTTAACTCTAGCAGGAAAAATTCTCCAAGTTAGGAGGAAATATGGATTTGTCCTCTATTTGTGAGGCTCCAGTTGGGAATTCTGTTTGAGTACCAATGAACTTTGTTTGATTTGCCTTTTGTGTTGGTAGATTGTCAGGAGAATAATTTTAAATAAGAACCGATTGGGAGTTTCTAATGTAAAAAGTATGTAACAAGAATTCTTAATTCCAGAATAATGTTACTATAATGATAACTAAAGTAACGAGGGCAGAAATATGTGAGTAATTGAAAAACATAGTGAAGAACAATTATATAAAATAATATTTTCCATCAAAATTTTCATTTGAGATCCTGAGAAACAGGAAAAAAAATAACAAGATAAAAGCTGTATTTTAATGAACAAAGGCCAAGGTTGCACTCTTCCAGAATCTGATTCTCTACCTGAAAACAGTGAGGCATAACAAGCAGGCTCATGAACATGTGATTGGATATTCAAACAGAATCTCAACCCCCTAACACCTTCTTTATTGTCTACATCCAGATATTTCTATTCCTGAAGCCTGCTTTTTGCTCTAGCTTCTAAAATATCTTCAACTGCCCTAAACTTTATGGCCAGTGCAACATAAGGAAGAACCTGGTCAAATATCAGAAGTTTTCGGGCAGGAAGAGCATAAGGTGAGAGTTGGGAAAGTTGTTGCAGCAACTAAGGAACCCTAACTATGGTTAGACAGCAAAGTATAATTTGGAAATATGCAAACAGATACAATGCAGAGTTTTGTGGTGGGAAGGAAGCATCTAATAGGCTGTTGGTCTAGTAATAAATTCAAGGAGGCCAGTTGGTCTGTTGGGATCAACTCTTAAGGATTACTTTTTCTAGGTAATGCCACCACTTGGAGCTATCTACATCTCTTCCTGGAAAACTTCTTTTGTATTCGTAAAGAAGAAAGAAAGAGGTTCACCCTCTTACCTCACACACTTGCTTTGTAATGATTTACATGAGGACTGAGAAATTTCAGTCTGTTGTTAGCCCTGGTCAATTGATTGATTGATTGATTGATTACGGCTAATTGCACCTGGATTGAGTAGCTTCTGAGGCCAGTTCCAGGTTGACTGAAAACAAAAGAGTATTAGTGCTTGATGGGCACTCACTGGGGAGAAAAGGACCTCCACATAGCATATCTTTGTCACCTCTGATTTAAGTAGCTAGTTTCACTGATAGAGGCAAAGGCCTTTACAGAGACAGAAATAGGCTGGGAGACAGCATGGGGGGTGTAGCTTATAAGGGGGCTGGGCACTCTCAAAGAGCGGTTCTGAAATCAAAGCTAGCTGTACTATACTGTACTGGTGGGAGCAAAGCATGTCATCTCCCTTGCTCTGCTTTACAGTTTCTCATAGTCTGGTTCTCAAAGTCTGGTCTGTGGATCCATGAGTGTCTCAGACCTTCTCAAGGGATGTATGCAGTCAAAACTATTTTCATAACAATGCTAAGACATTATTTCCTTTTTCCCTGCATTGACATTTCCCTGGTGGTGAAAAAGCAATAATGGGAAAAACAACCCAATGCCTTATTACAGATCAAATCAGTGGCAACAAATTGTACTGGTCATTATGTATTTTTCACCACCATGCACTCACAGTTAAGACCAAAGAAAGAAAAAGCCAGTTCACTTAAAAGTATGCTAGATAAGGGCAGCAAAAATCACTAATCTCCATCCTTGAGTGTGCGACTTTTAAGAAACTTGTGTGTGACAAAGTGGGGAGTATGCATGAGACACATGTGCTGTGTAACCAATATGATGGTTGTCTGGAGGAAAACACTTGTTCTATTGTTTGAGTTGGAAGGAAAGTAACTGTCAACTTTCCCACTGAATACAGTTTTTACTTGAAAGAACAACAGACAGACACACTGGTTATTCAGGGTTGAGTATTTGGCAGACGTTTTCTGAAAAATGTATTAAACCAGACTATTGCTACTATGAGGAAAACAACTGACAGTGTTTGTTGCAATGATAATTTGAGCTTTTAAATGTAAAAATTAGAATTTTGGAAAACTTTTATAAGGTCTGTCTGGAAAAAGTCCAAGGATCGTTAATATAACAAGAACAGTTTGTGTGATGTTGATGTAACCCGGCAGCCAAGCAGAGTGGACTGGAATGAGCATGTGGGAACAGTGACGACTTCACTAGTCAGTGAAAGCTGCGGATGCTGTTGAGTGAGCATGTGTACTGTGTGGCTGTCACATTCAAAATGACAGTGAGTAGAGCAATGAATCTGCATCAAAGTTTGCATTAAGCTTGAACATTCCTCCACAAAAACTGATTCAGAAGGCTGTAGCCATGAGCAGCTGGTGATTAGCAGCTTTATCACGACAATACACCTGTTCATGCATCACATGCTGTGCAGAGTTTTTTAAAAAACATTGAATGACCCAGGTGACTCAGCCTCCCTACACTCCAGATTTGGTGCCCTGAGACTTCTGGCTATTCCCAAAACTAAAATCACCTTTGAAAGGGAAGAGATTTCAGACCATTGATGAGATTCAGGAAAATACGCCAGGGTAGCTGATGGCAATTAGAACTGTGTAAGGTCCCAAGGTATCTACTTTGAAGGGGACTGAGACATCATTGTCCTATGTACAGTGTTTCTTGTATCTTGTATCTTCTTCAATAAGTGTTTTTCTTTTTCTTAGCATGTGGCTGGATACTTTCTGGACAGACCTTATTCACCACTGAGCATGACAGCTTCCTACAACTTAAATACTTTACTGATGAGATCATTGGTGATATGAGCCAATATGGTTTGTTTTATATTGTATAATTAAACATGTCAACATGTGGATTATCTTCAAGAGTGGGTGAATCATATTTTCAAATAACCAACATATAATGTTACAAAACCAGGAAAGGGGAAAGATCATTTGAAGTGAAAGATGGACTGATAGATTTTAGATTTTATTGTAACAGTGTGAACTCTTCATTGATAGCATTTCATATTTCACCTTGCAACTGCTCTTTTAAAAAATCTGCCACTTTTTAAATGTTGGTGTAGTATCAACTAAGAATAGCCATAATTACCTGAAAAGGTTGTTAAAATACTCCTTCCTTTTATAACACATTTGTATGTCTGGAGTTTCTTCATATACTTCAATCAAAAAGGACGTGCAGTGGATTCAATGCAGAAACAGACACAAGTGACCAGCTGCCTTTGAGCTAGACACAAAGGGTAGTGTGAAAATCTGAAACAACATCACACTCCCCACCACTTTCAGGGAGATATAATTCTTTGTCATCAAAAAAAAAAAGATGTTATTTACGTTAATGTGTAGTGCAGCTTTTATAATTTTATATAAGTTCATGAACATATCTAAAAATTCTTTTAATTCCTAATATTGTAAATATTGGTAGATAAAAAACAAATTAAAGAAGTTCTGACTGGTCCCTGGTAGTTTTTAAGAGGTAAAGGGATTCTGAGACCAAAACGTTTAGGAACACAGTCCTAGTTCCCCACTTCCATTGTTGGGTGTGCTTTCACTCTCAGGAGAGCCAGGGCTGTCACTGCAAGTTCCTGAAATGTTCTCTATTTGTCACAAACTTTAACTGTAATGCAATTTGGATGAGCCCCAGGTCAAAATATGCAGGTTTCCATAGTGATTTTGCTTCTGCAAAGTTATTCAGAAACATGGACACATTTTCCATTTTGCTTTGTGTATTCTGGACAAGTCTCAGTACACCTCTTCTGAATTGTTCTGAACTGAAAGTCTTCAATTTTTAATTTACTCTGTAGTTAGGCTGATTTTGCTGCATTTTTATTCTACCATATCCTTAGATTTTTGGTGAAGCTGCTTATTTGTCAAACAGCTCAAATTTTGTAGGAAAATCTAATAGGGAACTAGTACTTGGTTATTATGCTTGTTAAAATTTGTCTTGGAGCCCTGACCACAGTGGCTCAGTTGGTTAGGCGTCGTTCTGTGAACTGAATGGTTGGGGGTTTGATTCCTGGTCAGAGCACATGCCTGGGTTCGGTCCCTGGTAGGTGTGTGTACAAGAAGCAACTGATTTTATGTTTCTGTCCCTCCCTTCCCCTCTCTTCAAAATTAAATAAATAAAATCTTAAAACATTTTTATCTTAGAGACACTTTTTTAAAAAACTCACAAAAGTTTTCTCAAAACAGTCTTTCTAGGTGTCAAGTGAAATAGGTGAGTAATTAGGCTTATATCCTATGAGTAGATTCAGAATTTTCTGCTGACTGGCACAGTGTCCTTTCTCTACTTCTGCACTCATTCAGGTACTTGGCTGCACTTGGATGAAATAAGAAGAATCTGTGGTTGAAATATTTTAACCACAGTACTTGCTGACAAAAGACTAAAACCTTTTTAAACATTTGAAAAATTACTCTGGCTACAGTTTCATATATACCAAGAATTATTGAAATAGGCTTTTTTTTTTGTAAAATTGGCAATCATTTTAACCATGATAATGAACCACAATGTCATCAAAATATTTCTGCAAAATAACTGATACAAAATGTTTTTAAAGTTTCAGCTTGGGATTTGTAGCTGAAGCATAAAATGTTACATGAAGAACCTTTGTCTGACATTAGTTTAATGCTGCACTAAGGTTTCAAATTTATAAATGCATTTCCACTGCCAACTATTTTCTTCACACTTCTTCAAATATCTGTGAAGCTTAAAACTTGGTTTTTGCAGTATTTGAAAACTGACTTATGTGCATGAAAATGGTAAGGGTCAATTTAAATCATTTGCTATAATTCTATTTAATGTTAGTTGATCTAAGAGAAAATACTTGATACGGAGGAGAAATCTGGATAGGGAATTTCTAGGGATAATGGTTTGATTAATTTTGCACAGTGAATTTCAGCAAGTTATAATGTAAGTTTCATTAAGGTAAGGACTTTGTCACTATAGGTGTACTACTTTATATTCAGTACTTAGTATATAGTAAATGATCAAAAATATTTGGAAACAGAGATGGAAAAGATGGAAATGGAAGAGAGAAGCAAGCTGGCCCAACTCAATCAATGTTAATGTTGGTAATTTTAATAGCATTAACGGAATTCTAAGAAAATGATTGTTCACAGTTGCAGAGTCTTATTTAACAGAATGAATCTGTATTTAGAGACCACTTAAATACATTGATTGACAATGACTCTAACTTAGTCTGCTGTCAAGCTGATGGGTTTATTCAAGTTGTGCTCAGAGGATTCATTCTTTCATGGACTGTACATTTATTAAGCACCTATTAAGTGACAGGCATTGATCTAGTGCTGGAGATACAGCAGAATAAAATAGACAAAAATCCTTGTGTTTTTGAAGTTTACATTCTAGTGCAGAAAGATAAACAACACACTATTATGTTACACAACATTAATAAACAACATTATTATGTTACAATTTATACATTATGACCAGTGCTAGGGAGAAAAAAATCAAGGGGGAATGAGGAGACACTACAATTTAAACTAGGTGATCAGATAATACCTCACTGAGAAGTATATTTGAGCAAAGGTCTGAAAAAAGTGAGGAAGGGAGTCATGGAGACATCTGAGAGAAAGGCATTTCAGGCAGGGTGAACTTCAGGAGTGAAGATGCTGTGGACCAAGTGCATGGCCTGTTTAGGAAATGTTGGGGGTGGGGTGTGGGCAATAAACTGGATCAGAGAAGAAGAGAAGTTGGAGGACGGTGTGGAGTATGGTGTGAGGTAATGCAAACATATTTTGTTGACCTTTAGGCATCGTGAATACCTTGATTTGTATTGCAAATGAGGTGGGAAGGCATTAGAGGATTTTGAAAAGGAGTGATGTAACGTGACTTATTTTGTAAAAGATCACTCTGAGGTTAGTGTTAAGATTAAACAGAAAATAACTGAAGGAAGAAATTAAAAAGATCAAAATAATGATTGGAGACATCAATATCACATCTGGATAGATCAACCAACCAGAAAGTTAGCAAGAATATGGAACTCTTGAACAATACTATCAACCAACCAGACCTATGTCATCTATGGGAAATCGATAGCAGAATAGATATCTTCTCATGTGCTTGTGGAACATTCTCCAGGATAGACCATGTACCAGGCTACAAAACAAGTCTCAAAACATTCAAAGTAATTGAATTTATATAAAGTATGTTCTCAGACCACAATGGAAACATTTTGGAAGTCACAAACAAGTGGAAATTAAATGACACAATATAAATTACCAATAGATCAAAGAAGAAATTTTAATAGAAATTAGAAAATAGCCCTGACCAGTGTGGCTCCATTGGTTCAAGCATTGTCCCATAAGCCGAAATGAAACTGCAGGTTTTATTTGGGGCAGGGCACTTGGCCTGGGTTGTGGGTGTGGTCCTGGGTTGGGGCACATGCAGGAGGCAAACGATCGATATTTCTTTCTCATATCAATGTTTCTCTCCTTCTCTCCTTTTTTTACTCTCTCTCTTTTAAAAGTATATTTTATTGATTATGCTATTACAGTTCTCCCAATTTTTTTATCCCCTTTACCCCGCCCCCTCCGCCCTGCGCCTCCCTGGCATCTAGCATCCCCCTCTTAGTTCATGTCCATGGGTTGTATATGTAAGTTCTTTGGCTTCTCTGTTTCCTACACTATTCTTAACTTCTCCCCCTGTCTATTTTATGCCAACTAATTATGCTTCTTCTTCCCTGTACCTTTTCCCTCCCTCTTCCCACAGAAAATCCTCCATGTGATCTCCATTTCTGTGGTTCTGTTCTTGTTCTAGTTGTTTGCTTAGTTTTGTTTTTGATTTTTAGGTTCGGTTATTGGTAGTTATGAGTTCATAGTTTTTTATCATCTTCCGTTTCTTAGATAAGTCCCTTTAACATTTCATATAATAAGGGCTTGGTGATGATGAACTCCTTTAACTTGACCTTATCTGGGAAGCACTTTATCTGCCCTTCCATTCTGAATGATAGCTTTGCTGGATAGAGTCATCTTGGATGTAGGTCCTTGCCTTTCATGACTTTGAATATTTCTTTCCAGCCCCTTCTTGCCTGTAAGGTCTCTTGAGAAATCAGCTGATAGCCTTGTGGTAACTCCTTTGTAGGTAACTGTCTTCTTTCTTCTTGCTGCTTTTAATATTCTCTCTTTATCTTTAATCTTAGGTAACTTAATGATGTTAAGTTATCTTGGCCTTGGTGTGTTCCTCCTTACGTCTAATTTCTTTGGATTTTCTGGGCTTCCTGGACTTCCTGGGAGTCTGTTTCCTTTGCCAGCTTGGGAAAGTTTTCTTTCATGATTTGTTCAAATAAGTTTTCCATTTCTTGTTCTTGTTCTCCTGGCACCCCTATGATTTGGATGTTGGAACATTTAAAGTTGTCCCAGAGGTTCCAAAGCCTCTCCTCATTTATTTTTAATTCTTGTTTCTTCATTCTGTTCTGGTTGGATGTTTATTTCTTCTTTTTGCTCCAAATGGTAGATTTGAGTCCCAGTTTCATTCCCTACACTGTTGATTCCCTGTAAATTTTGCTTTATTTCACTTTGGGTAGCCTTCATTTCTTTCTTCATTTTGTGACCGAGCTCAATCAGTTCTGTGAGCATCCTGATTACCAGTG
Source organism: Trachops cirrhosus (assembly GCA_028533065.1). Lineage (NCBI taxonomy): Eukaryota > Metazoa > Chordata > Mammalia > Chiroptera > Phyllostomidae > Trachops > Trachops cirrhosus. The sequence goes on from CM052539.1 coordinate 92,483,452, forward strand.
TTTTGAACTCTGCATCAGATAGGTTGTCTATGTCCTCATCACTTAGCTGTTTTTCTGGAGTTTTGATCTTTTCTGTCATTTGGGCCATATTTCTTTGTCTTGGTGCACCTGTTATGTTGTAAGGGGGTGGAGCCTTAGGTATCCACCAGGGTAGGGTGACTCTCTTGGCTGCATTGTGGTGCTGTGTGAGGGAGTGGTTAGAGAGGGAACAGTGCTGCTCACTTGCTCCACTCTAGCCCCACTTTCCAATGAACTCTCTCCTGTGAGACTGGGAGTGTCTCCTGCCATGGCAACCCCTGCAGTAGTTGACAGCTAGCTTTGAATCTTTAGTTTCCCTTCAGCCAGTCCCACCTTGCCCACATGGTCCGAAGCCTTGCCACACATCCTCTCCACTGGGCTGCCTGTCTCCTGTCTCCACCCCTCCTATCAGTTTGGGTGAATGTTTCTTTAACTCTTTGGTTGTTGGAGCTCCATGCAGTTTGATTTTCTGGTGCTTCTGCTTGTTTATTATTTTTAAATTGGTCGTTATCTTCCTTTTGGTTATGAGGAAGCAAAGTGTCTCTACCTATGCCTCCATCTTAGCCAGAACTCCCTTTCCCCTCTCTAAAATCAATAAGCATGTCCTCAGGTGAAGATTAAAAGAAATTAGAAAATACTTTGAAATGATCAAGGATAAAATATACTGATATTTATGGGATGCAGTAAAAGCAGTGCTTACAGGGAAATTTATAGCTAGAAATTCTTTTTTACTAAGGTATAATTGATATGTAACATATTAGTTTCAGTTATACAACATAATGATTTGATATTTATATATTGCAAAATGATACCACAATAAGTCTCATTAACATTTGTCACCATACATCATTACAACTTTTTTCTTGTGATGGAAACTTTTAACATCTACTACTTAGCAACTTTCAAATATATACTATCTTATAATTAACTATAGTCACCATGCTGTACATTAAATCCCCATGACTTATTTTATAACTGGAAGTTTGTACATTTTGACCTTCTTTACCTATTTTACCCACCCCTACCCCCTGTAAATCTTATGTTAGGAAAACAAAATCTTAAATAAGTAACTTAATTTTACACCCTTAGAATGTAGAGCAAGAAGTACAAACAAAACACAAAGTAAGCAGAAGGAAAAAAATACTAAAGACTAGAGAGGAAACAAATGAAAAAGAAACCAGAAAAACAACAGAGGACATAAACGAAACCAAAAGTTGGTTGGTGTCAGAGACTGAGTTGTGTGCTCTGAGGTGGAGGCCATTCCACCCCCTTCCTGTAAGCCTGACTAGTGCTCCCACCTGGGAAAACCACTAGACCCATCTTCCTAACTTCCCAGCAGCCCTGTCCTGCCAAGCTTGAGCTACCTGGGAGGTCTGGGCAGCATCAGACCTCAGGAGAGACTGAGTAGTATGGCTCAAGGGCAAAGGCCTTTATTCCCTTACACACTTGGCTAGTGCAGAGCCATACCTTCACAAGGCCAATCTTGCTTTGTTTGAGCCTGATAAACACTGCCAGTCTCACCCTGATGACTCCCCGAGACCCCACCTTACTACAAAGGTCTGTGGGCACATGGGGAGTAGCAGCTGGCCTTGGTGAACCCTGGGACTTTTCGTGAGTGGCATAAAACCCGGCACTGGCACCAGATTTGAATCTGTGTCAGTTTGGTGAACAGTACTTGCCCCTATGTGGTGACTCACTGAGACCTACCTAATGCAACTTGAGCACCACCAGAAGCTCTTTCAATGACTGAATCTAACAGGCAGCCATTAGACAGAGACAGACAGACAGAAGCAGCTCTCAGGAAGCTGTGGGCCTTTTGCTAACCTATACCCTGGGGTCAGTGCTCATGGAAGCCAGCTTTGGTGTACACCTTAGCCCTTCCCATGCACACCCACACCTGGCACAGGCAGATTACTTTGTAGCTCCAAACAGGTTGCCCAGGGCCAGTCACAGGCAGTGTCGGACACTGAGCTGCACTGGTGACCCCCTCAAGAGACTCCAGAACAAACAAACTTGAGACAACATCAAGACAGGACTCAATTGACTCCATGATAGCATACCTAAAGGGACATCTTGGTGAGCACCAGGAACTGCTGAGGTGAATTATGCTTTGTGTGGTCAGTACTTGCCAGGCAGCTTGTGCACTGTGGTTGAGGTCAATCCTAACAGTCATCTGGCCTGAAGGTCACAACTCACATGCTGACAGCAATCAAGACTCAACCACAAGAGGGTTCACATGACCCACACAAAGGACATGTCTGGAGCACCCAGCCAAGGTGATCAGGGAGACTGTACCACTAGGTTCCATAGGACACCTACTACACAAAGCCACCGTACAAAGACTGGGAGAAACAGAAGGTCTACTTAGTACACAGAAACAAACACAGAGTGGCAGCCAAAATGGGGAGACAAAGAAACATGCCACAAATTAAAGAACAGGAGAAATCATTAAAAAAAAAAAACAACCAGCTAAATGAAATGGAGGCAAGCAATCTACCAGATACAGAGTTCAAAACAATGGTTATAAGGATGATCAAGGAACTTAGTAAGAACTTCAACAGATTAAAAAATGACTTAGAAACCATAAAACAGAACCAATAAAAAATGAAGAACACAGTATCTGAAATGAAGAATACACTAAAAAGAAACAACAGTAGGTAACATGAAGCTGAAGATCGAGTGAGTGATTTAGAAGACAAGGTAGAAGAAAATACCCAGTCACAGCAACAAAAAGAAAAAAGAATTTTAAAAAATGAGGATAGTTTAAAGCAAGTGTCCCCCACCCCCAGGCCGTGGACCAGGTCCACGGCCCCTTAGGAACCAGGCTGTACAGCAGGAAGTGAGTGGCAGGTGAGCAAGCAAAACTTTGTCTGTATTTACAGCTGCTCCCCAATGCCTGCATTGCCACCTGAGCTCTGCCTCCTGTCAGATCAGCGGTGGCATTAGATTCTCATAGGAGCACAAACCCTACTGTGAACTGCGCATGTGAGGGATCTAGACTGCGCGCTCCTTATGAGAATCTAATGCCTGGTGATCTGTGGTGGAGCTGAAACAGTGATGCTAGTGCTGGGGAGCAGCTACAAATACAGGTTATCATTAGCAGAGAGGCTTGACTGTACATAGACCATAATAAATCAATTACTTGTAGACTCATATCAAAACCTTATCAGTGAGTGGCAAGTGACAACTAAGCTGCATCAGGTGGCAGGCTATAAAGCAATCCTCCCACCCCTGCAGTCTGTGGGAAAACTGTCTTCCTTGAAACTGGTCCCTGGTGCAAAAAAGGCTGGGAACAGCTGGTTTAAGGGACCTCTGGAACAACATGAAGCATAATAGCATCCATATCATAGAGGTACCAGAAAGAGAAGAGAGAAAACAAAGAACCTGGAACTTATTTGAAAAAATAATGGTGTAAAACTTTCCTAACCTGGTGAAGGAAAAAGACACACCTGTCCAGGAAGCACAGGGAATCCCACTCTAGATGAACACAAAAAGCCCCACATTAAGACACATCATAATTAAAATAGCAAAGGTTAAAGATAAAGAGAGAATCTTTTTTTTTTTTCTTTAATCCATGTGTCCAAGGCATGAACCAGGCATGGGCACAGACCAGAAGCCAACCTGGGATAAACAAGGAGTTAACTTTGTCCCTGGCTGATATGAGACAAGACAAGCACCACCAATCCAGGTGCAACTCTACCCAGATCAGGGACAATAAAGACAGGATCTTAAGAGCAGCAAAAGAAAGACAGTTAGTTAACAACAGGGGAGCTCTCATGAGATTGCAACCAAGACTATTCTACCCAGCAAAACAATCATTTTAAATGGAAGGAGAAATGAAGAACCTCCTAGATAAGAAAAAGCTAAAGGAATTCATTAGTACACAACCAGTATTACTAGAAATGTTAAAGAGACTTTTTTAAAAGAAGAAAGGGAGAAAAAAAAAGAGAATACTTATAAAGAATAAAATGGAAATAAATGTGTACCTATTAATAATCACTTTAAATGTAAAGGATTAAACATGCCAAGATGTTTAACACATCAGGAGACATAGGGTAGCTGAACTGATAAGAAAGGAAGACCCACATATATGTCATCTACAACAGGGGTCCCCAACCTCCAGGCCACAGACTGGTACTGGCCCGGGTATGTTAGAAACTGGGCCACACAGCAGGACGTGAGCTTAAATGTAGTGTACTGAATCATCCCAAAAGCACTCCCCAGCCCCGGTCCATGGAAAATTGTCTTCCATGAGCTCAGTTCCTGATGTCAAAAAAGGTTGGGTACTGCTGTTCTACAAGAGCACCACCTTAAGAACAAAAGACACATACAAACTGAAAGTAACGGGATGGAAAAATATATTTCATAAAGATGGAGATGAAAAAACAAAACCTGGGGTAGTAATACTTATATCAGACAAAAGACTTTAAAACAAAGGATATGATAAGAGACAGGGATGGACATTACACAATGATGAAAAAAAGTGGAGAAATCCAACAAGAGGTAATAACCTTGTAAACATTTACGCACCTACCACAAGAACACCTAAATACATAAAGCAAATCTCGATGGACTTAGATGGAGAGATTGATAGGAATACAGGCATAGTAGGGGATTTTAACTCTCCTTTTGGCATCAATGGATAGACCTTCCAGACATAAAATCAACAAGGAGATGCAGGCCTTCAATGACACAATAGACCAAATGGACTGCATTAATATTTTCTGTGCCTTTCACCCCAAAGCAGCAGAATATGCATACTTTTCAAGTGTACATGTAACATTTTCCAGGATGGACCACATGTAAGGACACAAAACAAGTCTCAATAAATTTAAGAAGATTGAAATCATATGAAGCATCTTCTCTGGCCTCAACAATATAAAACTAGAAATCAGTTACAAGGAAAAAACTGAAAAACGCACAGAGGCAAAATAACACATTTCTAGACAATAAATGGGTTAACAATGGGATCAAGAAAGAAATCAAAAGAGTGTGAGACAAATGAAAATGAAAGCAGAACAACACAAAAACTGTGGAATACAGCGACAAGCAGCTCTAAGAGAAAAATTCACATGATAAGGCTACCTCAAGAAACAAGAAAAATCTCAAATAAACAATCTAACTCTATGCTTAAAGGAACTAGAAAAAGAACAACAAACTAAGCCCAAAGTAGTAGAAGAAAGGACACCTTATCTTAACTAATTATATCCATGACAACATTAAGTAAAAATAAGGTCCCATTCTGAGGTACTAGGGGGTGATAGTTAAGATTTCAACATAAGAATTGGAGATGGAGAACAACACAATTCAACTCATAATAGCTAGAAGGGGTGTAAAAGTGGAGAGATAGCTTTTGAGGTGAACTGATTGATGAATGCCTTGAACCAGCAAAGATGAGAGCAGAAATGAGATTGGTAGAGCAGGGCCAAGATTCACTGTGAGAAGCATTGAGAAAGGAAGAGTGAAGAGGTTGGGTGGGTTCAGCTTGGGGTAGAAAGACTCTCCAAGAATCTTTCCCCATAAAGGGTGTGGCAGGTACCTAAGGATTATGGGAGCCGAATATGCTTTTGGGCTTTCTGATAGCCTTAGTCTCCCACTCTGTTAATCCAAATAGCAAAATTAATCACATAAAGGGTGAATCTGTTTCTATTTAAAAGGTATTTAAAGTCATCCATAAACACCATCCAGGATAAAAGAAATGAGAGATTCTTCCTCAAAGAAGGAGGGAGGGTGGGGAAGTCATTATACTAAATGAAGAAGATGCTCTTGATGCCCCACATCCCCTTGGCCCACCTCTGGTTCCATCCCCCGCCAAGGTGAGCTCAGGAGAATAGCGTCCCACTTCAGGTGCGTGTAGGTGCCTCTCTCTGCCTTGAAACCTTCTGTTGACGCGGGGAACTGGAAACAGTGGATAAATGTTGCAGCCACTGTCCTCAGGATGCAAATTCTGGTAGGCATTCTGTATTTTTCAAAGAAATTCCAGCAAAATAAACTCCCCACTATAGCCTATAGCAAAGGCCTTGATAATTCTCCCTCATATTTTCTTTTCCTCCTTCCCTGTCTCATGGTCACCTGTCCCTCACACTGCTTTTTGGGATCACCTCCAAAATATACTACCTGCACCCAAGTCCTTACATCAGATTCTGCTTTTGGGAAAATCGAAGCTGAAATGGTAAAGGATGACAGTGAGTTTAGCTCTAGGGTTCTCAGCACTTAAGAGTTACCTGCTGTGGCTAAGTGCTTGCTCCCAGAGGGCTGAATTCAGTAAACGGTTTCGGTGTTGGCCATACACAAGATCCTTGTAGGATGCTGAGGGTAGAAAATGGAGAAAGAGATGATCCCTGCCCTCCAGAAATTTAAATTCTGGGAAAAAAGGATTTACACTTACATTTAAGGTGATTATTGATAAATACTATATACTATAAGGCCATAGTAAATAAAACAGCACGGTACTAACATAAAAACAGATGTGTAGACCAATGGAACAGAATAGAGAGCCCAGAAATAAACCCATACCTTTATATAGTCAATTAATATTCAACAGAGGAAGCAAGCACATACAATGGGCTAAAGACACTTTATTCAATAAGTGGTGTTGGGACAATTGGACAGATACATGTAGAAAATGAAACTAGACCACCTTCTTACACCACACACAAGAATAAACTCAAAATGGATAAAGACTTTAATGTTAGACCCAAAACCATAAAAATCGTAGAAGAAAACGATAGGCAGTAAAATCTTGGTAGTAAAATCATCGGCAGTAAAATATTGCTACATGGCTCATAGCAATATTTCATTTGATATATCTCCCCAGGCAAGAGAAACAAAAAATATATAGAAAATGGGACTATATCAAATTAGAACATTTTGCACAGCAAAGGAAACCATCAACAAAATAAAAAGACAGCCCACAGAATAGGAGAGCATATTTGTCAATACATTTGATAAGGGGTTAATATCCAAATTTATAAAGAACTGACAAAACTCAACACGAAAAAAAAAATCCAATTAAAAATTGGGCAAAGGACCTGAACAGGCACTTGTCCAAAGAGGACATACAGATGGCCAATAGACATATGAAAATATGCTCCACATCACTAATCATCAGAGATGCAAATTAAAACCACAGTGAGATACCACTTCACACCAGTCAGAATGGCTATTATCATTAAATCAACAAACAATAAGTGCTGATGAGCATGTAGAGAAAGGGGAACCTTCTTACACTGTTGGTGGGAATGCAGACTGGGGCAGCCACTATGGAAAGCAGTATGGAGTTTCTTCAAAAAACTTAAAATGGATATGCTTTTTGACCCAGCAATCCCACCTCTGGGAATATATCGAAAGAAATCCAAAACACTAATTTAAAAGAACATAAGCCCCCCTAGGTTCATTGCAGCATTATTTACAGTTGCCAAGATACAGAAGCAGCCCAGTATTCATCAGTAGATGAGTGGATAAAACAACTATAGGACATTTACACAATGGAATACTACTTGGCTGAATAAAAGAAGAAAATTTTATCCTTTCTGGCAGCATGGATGGACCTGGAGAACATTATGCTAGGTGAAATAAGCCAATTAGAGAAAGACAAATACCACATGATTTTATATGTGAAATCTAATGAACTAACTGACTAACAGGCAAAAGACAGACTCATACATTGTTAGGGAGGAGAATGACAGCTCACTGGGGGAGGGTTAGGTTAGGGACTAAGGAAAAAGAACTCATGAACATGGACAACAGTGTGGTGACCGCAGCAGGGAGGGGGTGTAAGACGATTAAATGGCAATGGTAAAAAACAATCAAAATATGAAAAAAAAACCCTCTGTGGTATTACCCATATGTCATTTATTTAATAATCTAATGGAAGTCTCAGACACAGGGTCTGTCTCTGCTCCATATAGTCATTCAGAAGCCCTGGACTGTTTTCATTCCATGCCTTAGCCAGCTTCCAGGGATTTGGGATCCTCTATTGGACCTTTTGGATCAAGGTGGTAGACACAGGAAGAGTGACAGAGCATAGAGATTGGTTGCAAAACTCTTGGGTGCCAGGGATAGAAGTGTGCCCAGGTACCATTGACCACAACCTGCTTATGTAGGCCCATCTATCTGGGAAATGTAGCCTTTCTGTGTACTGAGAAATAAAAATATTTGGGGTGTGGTGTACACACAGCAGTCTTAAATAATTAAATCTTGATTATGGAAAAATTATATATATAAATTAAGCAATAGTCGATAGAAGACAGATAAGAAAGCAGAATGAAATAGCTTAAACTAGTTCTAAATTTTAATTTTTTTCTGTAAGTTGTGTCACACAGAGTGGAAGTGTGTGCATGCACACATGAAAAAGTTATAAAACATAACAAAATCTAAAGCTACATCTCCATGGCTACCATACCTCCTCCTATGACCATAATCTCTTCCATCTTCCCATTGGTTTTTTTCTCCAAAGCACATTTATTCCTTTGGTATGAATCCTCCCATCCCAAGTACATTCCACCTATAACTACATTTCTAAAGATGGTTTTGTGTCTATCCCCACTATACTTCTTCACTAGAAAAGTTGCCACACAGAAAGGATACTCATGAACCAAGAGAACGCCCCTACACTAGTTATATATGAACTGGCAAAAGATGGGTAGCTGACCCTTAATGGGCCAAGCAGAATCATTGGTCTAGGAATTTATAGTTGAGACTGAAGTCTGTAAGTAGTGCACAGGCATGGACATGAATGGTCCAGTTGCCTGCCTGCTGAAATGCCACCATTAACTCAAGTACAATTTAAAGTTATGTCAGAGGATTCACTAAGAGCCTTGCAAAGGAAGATGTTGTGAATAAAGCAGACATGAAAAAACAGGAAACATTAGAGAATAAGTACTCCAGAAAAAGAGAAACAAAATGGGTTTCCTGAAACAAGGAAACCCAGCGGTACCTTCTGCCATTGGGTTCCATGAGTATCTCCTGCCAGGGTCCCTAACCCTAGTGCCTCCTCTGACAAGAGCACTGACTTTACTTCCACACAAGAGCAGTGACCTCACTACACTAAGCAGTGACCTCATTTCCGACCAAAGAGCCCAACAGAACTTGGAGCCCTGGTAACCAGGCAGCTACATTCTAAAATTGCCTCTGGGTTTAAAACTGCCCCAAGATTGGCTGGGTAGACATGGAGGGTGGGAGGTGCCCTCTGCACGAGGTTTATCCTGTAACCTGGAGATGAATCTCATTTCCCTAGAGTGGAGGTTTGTGCAGAAGGCTCAGGGGGCAGAAGCAGCAGCAACCAGGACCAGCCAGGGCTTGAGACCTCAGGACTGACTGCCAGTCACTGTCATTGCAGAACTCAACCTGGGAACAGCAGCTGGTCAACAGAGACCCCTGCTTTGTCTCTCCCAGTGAAGCTCAGGTGTGCCACTCCACCAAAGGGGATAGTAGGTCTGAAGAGTCTGAGGCCACCTGGGGGTCTGGGGAACCAGGGCTGCTGGATGGGGGGAGAAGGACTCCTCCCCTGAAGACACCCAGGCTCCCCAAACAGCTCACAATTTCTACCTCCAATCTGGAGTACCACACCTACGTTAAACAAAATGGGCCATGTGACCTGGAGTCCAAGGAGGCAGAGCCCAAGGGTGAGATGGTTGGGGAGGTACTGGTGTGGTGGCGGGTGGGGGGAAGGTACAGCTGTGATGGGGATGGAGGTGCATGTGAGTTTACAGGGAGGGGTTGGTGCCAAACACACAGGGAGCACCCACAGAGGCTGGCCAAGAGGGAAGATCAGCCTCAGACCAACCATCTTCTGGACTGCCCACCAGTAGGACGTCCTAGGGTGGGTCCCAGGCTGCGGCTGTGTTCTGCCTCAGGAAACCACAAGGAAATGCAGGTACATGAGCGACCTACTCTCCTCTCCCAACTCTAGCACCAGTGCAGGAGGCAGAGCCAGCTCCTGCTTCAACATCTGTGGTACATCCCAGGGAGCCTGATGTAAGGACAGACCAGGGGGCCGCTGCAGACCTGGATGGTTGTCTACCTCCAGTGGTCCTGCCACTTCCAGTGGTCCTGCCACTTTCAGTGGTCCTGCCAGCTACAGCTCTGGAGCCATGGCCAGCCTGTGCAGCATCTCCTGACCTGACTGAGGCCCCACCACACCTGCCTGAAGAGCCCTCCTTTGAACCTGCCCTGGCTCCTGACTCAGAGGAAGAGCTGCCTCAGGAAGATGCATCAGGGCCAGCTCTAGAGCCGCTCATTGAAACTCCTCTTTCTCTCCCTCATGTGGATTCCATCCAGTGGGGTCCATGTGTTGTGGCTGCGATGAACAAATTCACATGGACTACAGAAGTCCTGTGGAGAAAAAGGGACAGCAGGGCCACTCTCTGAGTGAGAGAGGGCACCAAACCCTGCCTGGACAAGCTTTTATTGCTTTTCTGGGTACATTACATCGAGGATGGTCCTCATTTACTATGCACAGGTTCGATTTAGATGGTTACCTTTTACAGATAACAAAGGAGAGGAAGTTGCTAATTACTACGAAGAAAAAGAATATTTGCAAATGCAAAGGAAAGAGTGGTTGAACTGGTTACACTCCGTCCTTGGGAGGTTTAGCATAGATTTTAGGAAGTTACTTTAAAGATATGCAGTAAACATTTGCTGCCTCAATTCAGGGTGAGGGGGTTTTAGCAAAAGCAAGTCTCATAGCAGCCTAGGTACAATGCAGGCGTGATTCCCCACGGGAAAACCTATCTGTGGGCTTGGGTCCTGTGTGCTGGCTCACTCCCTACTGGTTTTCTGAGTCAGAGGCTTGGCTGCATTAGCCATGCCACATGGAAAGGTTCCCTATATCTGCCATTAGAAGAATTTGTTTTACCCTCCCTCTTTGACCTTTTTCTTCTGTTTTCTGTCATTGTTATGTTTTTCTTTTCTCCATGACATGATTCAGTAATTTATTTTTTTAATTTTATTAGGTGGGGAGTTTTGGATATCTTTTCTTTTTTCAGTTATTATTCTTCATTTTTCCATGGTGTGATTTACTTTAAGTAATAAATGCAAGTGTTGTTTACATTTTAATTTGTGCCATTCCTGAGCAGGATGTGCAAGCATCACCAGTCTCTAGTAGTAGGTTGTTCTGTCTCCCCAAGAGGAAACCCTGCACCAGAAATACTCACTCCTGCCCTGGCCACCCCTGATGGGCTTTCGGTCTCTGCTCCTTTACCTATTCTGCACGTTTCCTATGAATGAAACCTTACAATAGATGTCTTTTTGTCTCTGGTCACATGTTTTCACTTTTTTTTTTTAATCTGAAATAACATTTCTGTTGTTTGAAAGGAAAATTCCAGATGGATTAGCGATCAGATGTTAAAAATAGAAGCCATTTTTGTAAGTGTGTGTATAATCCTGGGCAGAGACCTCTATGCTAAGTGTGACCCCAGGGCCAGAAGCCAGTCAGGCAATGCCTGGCTTTTGATGTGCCCAAAACAAAAACAAGAAAAATGCAGAAATCTGGAAAGACAAACCACAAGCTGGAAAGCATTCTTCACAACCCAAGGCCAGAGAAAGGTTTAATATCCCCATGGTGCAGAAAACTCTCCAAAATCAGTGTTTTATAAAGTGACACAGGTCAAAAACATGCACTTCCAATAAGAGGCAGTGCACACGCCTCTACATGCAGAGATGTCCAACATCCCCGATGAGGACACATGCGCTGTCCACACTGGGGACAGAGTACTCTCACCATCAGACTGGCAGCCTTCTGGTCTGGTGGTGACCAGCCCTGGGGACAAAGTGAGGAAGCAGGGGCCCAGAAGTTCCCCTGGAGTGAGAGGGGAAATGACTGTCCTCTGGGACAACAGTGCAGAACCTGTCAGAGTTTCACAGGTGAGTATCTTCACCTGGCCGTGCTCATCCTAGATTACCCCACAGAAATACTTGCACAATTTTTTAAAAATGTATTTTCAAGACTACCCATCAGAGCACTGAAGAAATAGCTGAGAACTGGAAAAAGCACTAACGTCCATAGAGAGGGGGATGGGATCCGCCAATCCTGGTCCCCACGGACCAGGGAAGCTGAGGAGCTGCTGAAGTGGGTGCAGGGGCCTCTATGTGCTGACAGAAAAGGACCTCAGTGGTCCTCTCGTGTGAGACATGTGCACCGACAGTGTGCACCCAGGATCCTGCCTGCTAAACTACATACATGTGACTTCAACAGGTAGACATGCATCTATGAAAATGAGTCTGCGTGTGGCAGGGACAAACAAAGAGAGAGGTGGAGCCTGAGAGACTCCAACCCAGCCATTCATGATGGTCACCTCTGGGCGGGGACTTGCACATCTTTCCTCTCCTTGAGGCGATGTCTAAACTTTTTATATAGCATGTATGACTTTGACCATTCTAAAAATATTAAAGTCATATATTCAGTACTATCCATTTGTCAGTCATCTATGAAGTAAGTACATTATTTAGTTTTTATTTTTTAAGGATTTAAGACAAGAAAAATAAAGGTTCATTATAGGACAATAATGAATTCTAAAACAATTGACAACCCAAGTCAAGAACAGAGTCTTTCCAGGGGACAGAACCTGCCCTGGCAGGTGTGCATCGTGCCACTCATCTCCCAGCATGTGCGTGTCATGTCAGCAACTGCACACGTGTGTGCCTGTGTTCCCACACTCACGGGCGCACTTGTGGGTGTCTGCGCACATTCACGAGTGTGTGTGTGCACGAGCACTTGTGGTGTGAGGCAGGGAGGATTTCCAAGTGTGCGCCCTTCCGGAACCTTATTTCCCTCAGGGTGGACACCGCCAGTCAGCCCTCTTCCTCCTTGGCATTTTCAGTGTCCCCACATCAGACTTTCTGGAGCACCTGCTGTGGAACATGAGCCATTTCTGATTTTTCACTCCCATCATCATGCTAAAGGGAACATCTGCAAGTATAAATCTTTATTTATTTAGGACAGGTCTCTAGAAGTAGAGATTCTCAGTCTAATGTAAACACGATTTTAAAGCGTTGGGGGAAGTTCCTTATATCTGAGTCACCTTGTCCACTTTGAGCCTTGTTAGGGAAAGCAGGGACTTTGAGACCAGGGAGAGGGAGGGAGGGAGGAGGAGGGGCTAGGAGTGGAGAATTTGAAGGTACCTGGCAGTGACATGCCCTGCTGGAAGGTCCCTTCTATCCTGCTCTACCCTGCCCTCCCCTCATGCCCCCCTCCACTCCTAGCCCACACCAGCCCCATCCTGCACCGTAACTCAACCAAACATCCTGGCCCTGCCATTCAAGACAGAATGTGCCATCCTGCACATTCTGGCCTGCTCTCTCTCCCTCCAAGCGCAGTGTCCTTTCCTCTCTGTCAGCAAAGCAGATCTAAGGAGGCTCAGCCAGTCACAGGGACCACCATGAATGTGCTCTATCCAGGTGAAGATCTCGGTTGCAACAGTAGGACCCACTTAAGCTTGTGTGAACAAAAGGGACCTTACAGTGGGCCTCATGGAAGGTGCCAGGAAGTTAAAACATCAGGCTGGAGGCTTTGGGGCAGGCCACAGTACAAGTCCACAGAGGTCCTCTAGCAGTGACCTCAGCCCTGGCCCTGTGCCAGCCCTCAGCCATCATATCCAGCACATGCAGCTCCTGTGAGGGAGGCTCCACTCAATGGGGATGAGGGAGAGAACCCTCATGCCTTCAAAGTCAGATCAGATGGAGTCCACTTGGCTGCCACATGAGGCCACAGTCAGTGACACATCTTTTGTCTGCTCAGAAATGGGACTGCCTCCTTGCTGAGCAGAGAACATAGGTCCTCTAAATGGGCTTCATCAGGCTCTCCCTAGAGGCAGAAAGAGAAGCCCTTAATGGTAGGGAAAACAAGAGAGAGAGAGGAAAGGAGGACATTTTTATGAATGTCAGTCTTCTTACTGATTTTAACATAAGTCACAGGCTCAGAAAAACTGTTTTTAATACACAGATCTGATAACAGAACTGGTATCCAAATATACACACATATCATCATCATCTTAATCCTCAGCAATAAGAAAACAAGTAATTCAATTTAAAAATGGTCATAAGCTCTGGACAAACACCTCATCACAGAAGCTACATAGATGGCAGGGTGGGGGATGTGAGATGGCAACGCAGTAGGTGGAAGGTACATTCACCTGCTCCCAGGATCAAATGCAAGTGACAACTAAATTATAGAGCAATCAACCTAAGTAACCAAATGAAGACTAGAGGACTGAAGTCTTATAACCAAGGAACACAGAAGAAGCCACATCCAGTGTGGTAGGAAGGACATAGTCATGAAAAGGGCTGACCCTGTATTCACGTGTGGTGGTAGAAAATCCACAGGAATATCTCAGCTGCATAGTTTCCTCCTGAGAAGTCAGGGGTCTTACCCCCATGTAGAACTTCCCAGTCTGAAACAGCAGAGCCAGGAAGAAGTGCCCACATAATATCTGGCTATAAAACTCAGTTGGGATTCCATCTGCCAGAGTGGGGGAGAGTTCTGGTATGTAAAAAACAAAACAAAACAGGTGCCCTCCTAAAGCGCCAGCACACAAACATCTCATTTGTGGGAACTCATCCCGGGCTCCAGCAGAGAGACATTGGCTCAGAACAGACTGGAGTAATACAGAGAGAGGGCTGGAGGGACAGCTGCCAAGGCCCCCATGCTGAGTCCATCTCCCGCATTGCCCACAGAGGCCACCTTTCATACCTCGAACATTTCCCTCCATAGGGCATCAGCCCAGGGGAATACACTAGCCCCACCCTCCAACTCCTTGTGGCCCCGCCCTGCCAAACTCTTGCTCCGTGGTAAAATGATCTGGCTGTGGCCAGCCTGGGTCCACGGTGCGGACTTCCTTGGAAGGCTGTGAAGGATGTGTGGGCAGATTCAGGGTGTGGCAGAGATGAATAGAAGGCGACTGAGTTTTGTGGCTCTGGGGTGAAAGTCACTTTTCCCTCACCTGCACGACCAGTACCACTGCTGTGCAGAGCCCATCCTCCACATAGCCAAATCTGAATCTGTTTTAGTCTAATGAACTCTGCCGGTTTCACCCTTGTGAATCACTGAGGTCTCACCTTACCACAAAGGCACAAAGGCCTCAGGAAGATGGTAGCTGGCCTTGAGGTACCCTGAGACTTTTGCTGAGTGTCCTCAGACCCAGCGATCATGCTGAATTTGAATCTGTGAACACCACTGGTGAACACCCCTCATCCCTACCTTGTGACTTACCAAGAACCTACACATACAACTTGCATATTGTCAGAGGTTCTTTCGGTGACTGAGCCTAATGTGCAGATGGCAGGCAGAGACAGATCTCAAGGTGCCTTGAGCATTTTGCTGACCTGTCTCTGGACTTGGTACTGGTGAAATATGGCCATGGCAGGCAGCCTGGCCCCTCCCATGCATACCCAGGCCCTGCAGAGGCAGCCATAAACTGTGGATAACTTTGTAGCTCCAAACAGGTAGTACAGGGCTGTTCACAGGCAGTGTCTGACATTAATCTGCACCAGAGTCCCTTCCAAGAGTCCCCAGAACCACAAACCCTGTGCTGGTTTCAGACCATATCAGAACAGGATTCAATTAACCCCATAAGCAGCACCCCCAAAGGGACATCTTAGTAGGCACCAGACCCTGCTAGGCCGAATTCTTCTTTGTGAGGTCAGCCCCCACACAGTAACTCCTACACTGTGGTTGGGGTGGATCCTCATAGCCAGCCTAAGAGTCATTTCCAACCATGGATAGGCCAACAGCAATCAAGTCTCAACTACAACAAAAAGGTTCACATAACCCACACAAGGACATTCCTGGAGCACCCAGCTCAGGTGATCGGGAAGACTATACCCCTGGGTCCCACAGGACACCTACTACACAAGAGCACCCTACAAAGACTGGGAGAAATAGAAGGTCTACTTAGTACACAGAAACAAACACAGAGTGGCAGCCAAAATGGGGAGACAAAGGAACATGCCACAAATTAAAGAACAGGAGAAATCATTAAAAACCCAAACCAACTAAATGAAATGGAGGCAAGCAATCTACTAGATACAGAGTTCAAAACAATGGTTATAAGGATGATCAAGGAACTCAGTGAGAACTTCAACCTAATAAAAACAGATTTAGAAACTATGAAAAAAAAACAGTAAAAAATGAAGAACACAATATCTGAAATGAAGAATCACTAAAAAAGAATCAACAGCAGGTAAGATGAAGCTGAAGATTGAGTGAGTGATTTGGAAGACAAGGTAGCAGAAAACACCCAATCAGAGCAGGAAAAAAAAAAAGAATTAAAAAAAATGAGGATAGGTTAAGGGACCTCTGGGACAACATAAAGTGTAACAGCATCCACATCATAGGGGTACCAGAAAGAGAAGAGAGACATCAAGGGACCTAGAAACTATTTGAACAAATAATGGCAGAAAACTTTCCTAACCTGGTGTAGGAAAAATATACACCTGTCCAAGAAGCACAGAGATTCCCAATCAAGACAAACCCCAAAAAAGCCCACATCAAGACTCATCACAATTAAAATGGCAAAGGTTAAAGACAAAGAGAGAATCTTAAGGGTAGCAAGAGAAATAGTTACCTATAAATGAGCTCCCATAAAACTGTCAGCTGATTTCTCAATAGAAACATTTCAGGCCAGAAGGGATTGGCACAAAATATTCAAAGTGATGAAAAGCAAGGATGTACAACAAAGACTACTATATCTAGCAAGGTTAGCACTTAAAATTGAAGGAGAAATAAAAGACTTCCAAGACAAAAAATAACTAAAGGAATTCATCACCACCATACCTGTATTACAAATTACAAAAAACGTTAAAGAGAGTTCTTTAAGAAGAAGAAAGAAAAAAAGAGGAACATAGTTAGAAAGAGTAAAAATGGCAATAAAAACATACCTATTGATGATCGCTTTAAATGTAAACGGCTTAAATGTTCTAATCAAACACTATAGGGTAGCGGAATGGATAAGGAAACATGACTCATATCACTCTGTCCAGAAAGTAGCTGGTCATATGCTATGAAAAACAGAGACATTTATTGGAGAAGACACAAGATACAAGAAATGTTGTACATAGGGCAATGATGCCTCAGTTCCTTTCAAAGTAGGCACCTTGGGACCTCATCTCTGGTTATGACCTTCTTCAGGACTCTGGTTCATTTGCAGTGGTTTGAATCAAGTCATGAGCAACTGCAGCATGATGTTCCTTCTGCTCTGGTCGCAGAGTCTGCAGAATGAATTTTGTCACAACATTTTTCATGCCAAAATCCTGAATCAAAATCTCAGACACAGTAGTTTTTGGAATCCCCAGATCAGGGGATTCTAGTTCTCACACTGTTGGTTGCTGATCTTTGTTGATTGCAGCCCACACATGTTCAACATTCTCAGGTGTTCTGCTTGTTGCAGGCCTCCCAAAACATGGATCTCTTTCAACAGATTCTCAACCATCTTTGAAACATTTGTGCCATGCTTTTTTTTGTATTGCACTCATTGCATTGTTCCCAAAAGCCTTCTGAATCATCTGACTAGTTTCCATGGAGGAATGTTCAAGCTTAACACAAAATTTGATGCAGATTTATTGCTCTACTTGTTCAGTCATTTTGAATGCAATGGCCACACAGTACACATGCTCACTCAATGGCATCTACCACCCCCACTGACTAGTACAGTGAAGTCATCATTGTTCATGCATGTGCATCCCAGTCCACTCTCCTTGGTTACCAGGTTACATCAATGTCAAGCAAACTGTTCTTGTTATATTAACAATTGTTGGACTTTTTCTGGGTAGACCTTGTATATGCTGTCTACAGGAGATCCACCTAAGAAAAAAAGACACACAGACTGAATGTAAAAGCATGCAAAAATATTTTATGCAAATGGAATGAAAAAAAAAAGCTGGGGTAGCAATACTTATATCAGAAAAAAAGACTTTATAAACAGAGACTAGCCCAGCCAATGTGGCTCTGCTGGAGCATTGTCTCGTGCACCAAGAAGTTGCAGGTTCAATTCCTGTTCAGGGCACCTACTAGGTTGCAGATTCAATTCCCGGTTGGGGCGCATGTGGGGAGCAATCAATTGATGTTGCTCTCATATTGATGTTTCTCTCTCCCTCTCATCAATAAATATAGGTTTTGTAAAAAAAACAAAGGCTATAAGCCTTGTCTGGGTAACTCAGTTGCTTAGAGCATTGTCCCAATACACCAAAGTTGCAGGTTCGCTCCCCCTTTAAGGCACATACAAGGAGCAACCAATGAAGGTATAAATAAGTGAAACAACAAACCATTGTCTGTCTGTCTGTCTGTCTCTCTCATCAATAAAAAACAACAAATAACCAAAGGCTATAATAAGAAACAAAGAACATTATATAATGATAAAGGGATCCACAAGAGGAAATAATCCATGTAAAGCCTTATGCATCCAAATAGGAGAACCTAAATATACAAAGCAAATCTTTATGAACACGAATGGAGAGAGCAACAGTAATACAGTCATAGTAGGGGATTTTAATACCCATTGACACCAATGGATAGATTTTCCAGACAGAAAAGAAGGCAACAGTGGCCTTAAATGACACACTAGGTCAGATGGACTTAATTGATGTCTTCATAGCATTTTATACCAAAGCAGCAGAATATACATTCTTTTCAAGTGCATATTTAACATTTACTAGGATAGATCACATTTAGGACAGAAAACAAGTATGAATAAATTTAAGATTGAAATCACACTAAGCATCTTCCCTTACCACAATAGTATGAAACTATATTATAAGAGAAAAACTGAAAAACACATGGAGGCTAAATAACATGTTACTAAACAGTAAATGGGTTAACAATGAGATGAAGAAAGAAATCAAAAGTTGAATGAGTCTTCTGGTCAAGTGGCGGCATAGGTAAATGCAGTACTTACATCCTTCCACAACCACATCAAAATTACAACTAAACTAGAGAAAAACTATCATTCAGAACCACCTGAAATCTAGCTGAACAGAAGTTCTACAACTAAGGCTGCATAGTAGAAGTGACACTGAGACTAGTAGGTGGCGTGAGGACACAGGATGGGTTGGTCCTACACCCACCTGAGGCAGATAAAAATTGGGAGGGCTATCTACCTTGGTTGTGGTGGTCCCCACTGAGGAGCAAGGGCTCCCAGCCCTACCCCATACCCCCACCCCAGCCCAGGGTTACAATTCCAGGAAGACAAGCCCCTACAACTTCAGGCTATAAAAACCAGTGGGGATTATGGCTGAGTGATACAGGGGGCTTCCAGTGTGCCAGACATTCCCCTTAAAGGGCCTGCACACATACTCACCTGGATTCACTCCTTCTGAGATTCAATGCTGAGGCAGCAGCTTGAACGGCACCAAGGACAAATGGGGACGAACTAAATTGTCTGGCATTAAGACAAGGGCTGGTGGGGTGGCTTTCTCCAAGACAGTAGTGCCGGCAGAGGCTTTTGTTGTTTTTGCTGAGCTCTTTCTCGAGAGAGCCAGCTGGTGGCTGCCATGTCTGAGTGTCCATAAATCTGCCATCACTTTTTGCCCTACCCTTGTGATTTCCCGAGACCCTGCCCCACCCAACTTGTGGACCGAACCAAGTTGTTTCCAGTGATATTTCCATATAAATGGCCTGTCTTGGTTCATGCCCCAGACTTTCCTAAAATCTCTCAGAAAAGTAGCACTTGGCCTCCACATACCCTGTACTTCTAGCAAAGTGGCCCCAAATCTGGCACTACCAGCAGCAGGCATTAGTTCACAACTTGGCCTCTTCTGGGAACCTCCAAGGCCAGCATAAATAGCAGCCATCTGCAGATAGCTTTGTAGTTCATGCCAGAAGGCACCAGAGAGAGCACAGTGGTGGCTGTCCTTAGCCTGCACCTCTCAGGAGGCCCCAGAGCCATCACATTCGTGGGACAGATTCAGACCACATTGAAGCACCACCCACCCACCTCCACAAGTGACACACTCAAGCAGCAGACTCAGCAAACACCAGAGCCCCACTGAAATAAGTTCTGCTCCATGAGGTTGGCAACTGCATAGGTGATCCTCCATGGTGGTCCATGGTTAGCAGCAGTCCTTGCATCTGACTGGCCTGGGGTAATCCTTCTCACTGATATGTCAACAACAATCAATGCTCAATTACAACAGGAGGGTGTACACAGTACACATGGGTGTGTGCACCAGGAGTGTTCAGCATGGGTGAATGCGGAGACTGTGCCACTGAACCCTACAGCATACCTAATACATTAGGAGACTCTACCAACCCAGAAGACATAGCAGCTCTACCTAATACAGAAACAAACACTGGGAGGCTCCCCAAATGAGGAGACAAAGAAACATTCACAAATGAAAAACAACAACAATGACAACAAAACAGAACAAAATTCCAGGCAAAGAATGAAACAAAATGGAGACAAGCAATATACTACAAGCAGAATTCAAAACACTAGTTATAAGAATACTCAATGTGCGGTAAAAGGCAGAAAAGTGTACTTGAACAGCAAGTAAAATTAAAAAAAAGAATACTCAATGAACTTAGTGATAACTTCAACAGGATAAAAAAGGACATGACAACCATACAAAAGAATGAGTTGGAAATGAAGGCTACAGTAACTGAAATGGAGAATAATTTATAGGGAATTAACAGTAGAGTTGATGAAGCTAGGAATTAAATCAGCAATTTGAAATATAAGAAAGCAAAAAACATTCAATCAGAACAGCTGAAAAAAAAAAAGAATCCAAAAATTGAGAATAGTGTAAAGAGTCTTTGGGACAACTTCAATTGTACCAACATATACAACATGGGGGTGCTGGAAGAAGAAGAGAAAGAGCAAGGAATTGAAAACCTATTTGAAAAAATAATGGCAGAATACTTCCCTATCCTGCTGGAGGAAATAAAAAATAAGTCCAAAAATCATACAGAGTCTCAAACAAGATAAACCCAAAGATGCCCACACCAAGACACATCATAATTAAAATGTAAAGGTCAAAGGCAAAGGGGGAATCTTAAAAGCAGTAAGAGATAAGCAGTTAGTTACATACAAGGGAGCTCCCATAAGACTGTCAGCTAATTTCTCTCAGCAGAAACATTGCAGGCCACAAGGGACTGGCAAGAAATAGTCAAAGTGATGAGAAGCAAGAACCTACAACCAATATTACTCTACCCAGCAAAGCTATCATTTAGAATAAAAGGACATATAAAGAACTTCCCGGACAAGAAAAAGTTAAAGGAGTTCATCACCATCAAGCCAGTATTACATGAAATGTTAAAGGGTCTTTTTTAAGAAGAATATGGAAAAAAAGAAGACCAAAAATATGAACAATAAAATGGTAAAAATACATATCTGTCAACAATTGAATCTAAAAACAAACTAAGCAAATAAGCATAACAGGAAGAGACTTATATACAGAGAACATTTAACAGTTGCTAAGTGGGAGGGGGTTTGAAGGGTTTGGTGAAAAAGGTAAAGGCATTAAGAAGTACAAATTAGAAGTTACAGAATAGTCACAGGGATCTACAGTACAGTATAAAAATATAGTCAATATATGTTAATTACTATACATGGTGTTAATGGATATGAGATGTATCAGGATGAACACTTAGTAAGTTATATAATGTCTAATCACTAGGATTGTACACTTGAAACTAACATAATACTGTATGTCAACTTTAATTGTGAAAAATGATTTAAAAAAGAAAGAAATCAAAAGTTACTGTGAGACAAATGAAAAATGGAATATAACCTCAAATCTATGGGACACAGCAAAAACAATCCTGAGGAAAATTCATAATATTACAAACCTACCTCAAGAAAAAAGAAAAATATCAAATAAACAATCTAAACTTAAGCCTAAAAGAACTAAGAAAAAACAACAAAGCCTGGAGTGAATAGAAGGAAGAAAATTATACAGATCAGAGTGGAAATAAATGAAATAGAGTCTAAAAAATATAAAGATTAACAAAGCCAAGAGCTGGTTCTTTGAAAAGATAAACGAGATTAATAAACCTCAAATAAGACTCATCAAGAAGAAAAGAGAAAGGACCCAAATAAATAAAATCAGAAATGAAAGAAGAGAAGTAAAAACTGACACCAAAAAATACAAAATATTGCAAGAAAATAATTCCAAAAAATTATAAGCCAACAAATTGGATGATGTGGAATAAATAAATAAATTCCTAGAAACACACAATCTCCCAAAACTGAATTAAGAAGAAACAGAAAACTGAACAGACTGATTACAGGTAATGGAATCAAAGCAGTAATAAAATAAAATCTTCCAACACACAAAAGTCCTGGATAAGATGGCTTCACAGGTGAATTTTATCAAACATTCAAAGAGGAACAAACAACTATTTTTCTTAAACTATTCCAAAAAAAATTCAAAAGGAAAGAAGACACCCAAGCTATTTTATGAGGCCAGCATTTTCCTATTCCAAACCAGATAAAGACACTACAGAAAAAGAAAATTATAGGCTAACATCCCCAATGAACACAGATGAAAAAATCATCAAAAAAAATATTAGCAAACCAAATCCAGCATTCCATCAAAAAGATCATACACCATGATTAAGTGGGATTTAGTCCCAGGATGAAAGATTTGTATAATATTTGTGAATCAATTAACCCAATATACCACATAAATAAAATGAAAGCTAAAAATCACATAATCATATTAATAGATGCAGAAAAGCTTTTGCCAAAAGCCAACATTCATTTATGATAAAAACTCTCAGTAAAGTCAGAATAGAAGGAACATACCTCAACATAACAAAAGCCATAAATGGCAAATCCATGGCTACATATTCAATGGGGAAAATCTAAAAGTGCTTCCTTTAAGATCAGGAACAAGACAGTAATGTCCACTCTCACCAGTCATATTTAACATAATGCTAGAAGACCTAGCCGCAGCAATCAGACAAGGAGAAGAAATAAATGGCAAAAAATAAAAGGCATCCTAATTGGAAAGGAAAAAGTAAAACTTCCATTATTTGAGTTGACATGATACTGTATCTAGCAAAACCTAAGGATTCCACCAAAAAACTACTAGAACTGATAAATTCAGTCAAGTACAATAGCAGGATACAAAATATCCAGAAAAAAAGTTGCATTTTTATATACCACTAATGAACTATCAGAAACCAGAACTAAGAAAACAACCTCATTTACAATTGCATTAAATAAAAAAATATATTGAAAGTAATTTAACCAAGGAAGTGAAAGACCTGTTCTCAGAAGACTCTAAGACACTGAAGGAAGAAATTAAAGAAGATACAAATAAATGTAATGATATACTGTGCTCATGGATAGGAAGACTTAATATCATTAAAACATCCATACTACCCAAAGCAATTGATAGATTCAACACAATTTCTATCAATATACCAATGGTGTATTTTGTAGAATCAGAACAAATAATCCTAAATTTTATACAGAACCACAAAGCCCCTGAATAGCAACAGCAATATGGAGAAACAAGAACTAAGTTGGTGGTATCACACTACCTGATATCAAAGTATACTACAAGGCTATACTACAAGTGATCAAAACTTCATGATACTGGTATAAAAACAGACATATATTGACAGGTCAATGGAACATAACAGAGAACCCAGAAATAAACTCACACCTATATAGTCAATTAATATTTTACAAAAGATGCAAAAACATGCAATGGAGTAAAGATAGTCTATTCATTAAATGGTGTTGGGAAAATTGAATAGATAAATGTCAAAAAAATGAAACTAGACCACCCTTTTACACCATCAACAAGAATAAACTCAAAATGCTTAAATGTAAGACATGAAACCATAAAACTCCTAGAAAAAAATATAGGGAGTAAAATCTCAGACGTTTCTCTTAGTAATATTTTTCCTGATATATCTCCTCAGGCAAGGAAACAAAAGAAAATACTAAAAATGGGACCACAGCTTTGCACAGCAAAGCAAACTATCAACAAAATGAAAGACAACCCACTGAATGGGAGAACATATTCACCAATGATGCACATGATAAAGGCTTTAACATCCAAAATTTATGAAGAACTGTTATAACTCAACACCAAAAAGCAAAAACAAAAAAACAATCCAATTAAAAATGGACAAAGGACCTGAATAAACACATCTCCAAAGAGGACATAAAGACAGTGAATAGACATTTCAAAAGATGTTCAACATCACTAATCATCAGAGAAATGCAAATTAAAACCACAATGAGATACCACTTCACACTTGTTAGAATGGCTATATCAATAGATCAACAAACAAAGAGTATTGGCAGGGATGTGGAAAAAAGGGAACTCTCTTGCACTGTTGGTGGGAATGCAGACTGGCACGAAAACAGTATGGAGGTTCTTCAAAAAATTAAAAATGGGCACCTGGTTGGGTGGCTCAGTTGGTTGGAACATTGTCCTATATACCAAAAGTTTGTGGGTTTGATTCCTGGTAAGGGCATATACCTAGAATATGCGTTCATTGCCTGGTCGGGGTGCATACAGGAAGCAAATGACTGATGTTTCTCACATCAGGGATAATTTTTGTGTATGGTATGAGGTAAGAGTTCAACTTCATTGTTTTACATGTGGGTATCCAATTTTCCAAACACCATTTGTTAAAAAGATGTTTCTTTCTTACTAAAAGATCTTGGCATCCCTTTGTGCATTTAGTTGACTATAGGTAATATGGGTTTATTGTGGGGACACCAGTTCTTCAAAATAGGAAGATGTGGGTTCCCCAACTTTGGCCTTGATTTTTTTCAAGATTTCCTTGGTTATTTAGAGTCACTTGAAATTATGCATAAATTTTAGGATCAGCTTGTCTATTTCAGTTGAAATCTGATAAGGATTGCACTGTATCTTGTTTATCACTTGGGAAATTACTGCCATATTAACAATATTTAGTCTTCCAATCTATGAACACATCTCTTCATTTATTTAGGTCTACTTTTATTTCTTTCAACAATGCTTTGTAGCTTTGTAGTGTACAAGTCTTGAACTCCTTTGATTAAATTTATTCCTAAGTATCTTATTCTTTTTGATGGTTTTATAAATGAAATTATTTCCTTTCTTTTAGGATTGTTCATTGTTAGTATATAGAAATACATTTAATTTTTTGTGTGTTGACATTGTATCCTGTATCTTTTCTGAAGTAGTCATTTATTAGCTCTAAACATTTTTTTGTGGATTCTTTAAAGATACAATAAAAAGATCATATCATCTATGAGTAGCTTTACTTGCTCTTTTCCTATTTGGATACCTTTTTTTTTTCTTGCCTTATTGCTCTTTCTAGGACCTCCAGTACAATGTTGACAAGAAGGTAGTGAAAGTGGACATTTTTGTCTTGCTCCTGATCATACAGGGAAAGCTTTCAGACTTTAACCATTAAATATGTTAGCTGTGGGTTTTCAAACATGCCCTTTAACATCAAGGAAGTTGTCTTCTTAGTTTTTTGAGTACTTTTATCATGAAAGGGTGTTGAATTGTGGCCAATGCTTTTTCTTCATCAACTGAAATAATCATGTGTTTCCCCCCACTTTCATTATATTATTGTGCTGTATTTTACTGATTGATCTTCAAATGTTGAACTGCTCTTGCAATCCTGGGTGAAAATTCAGGGTTCTGCTTGGATTCTGTTTGCTAGTATTTTATTGAGGATTTTGTGTCTATATTCATAAAAAGTACTAGTCTGTAGTTTTGTTTCCTTGTGATGCCTTTGTCTGGCTTTGGTGTTAGGGTAATATTGTCCTCATTGAAGGGTTTAGGAAGTGTTCTCTTCTGTCCCATTTTTTTGAAGACTTTGAGAAAGACTGGTTTCAATTTTTCTTTAAATATCTGGTACAATTCATCAGTGAAACCATCACTTATTATAAATTTATTAATATTTTCTATTTCTCCTTGAATCAGTTTCGGTACTTTGGGAATTTCTAGAAATTTGTGTATTTTATCTAGGTGCTATACTTTATTGGATTTTAATTGTTCATAGTATTTTTTTAAATAGTGTTTTTCATTTTTGTAATGTCAGTAGTAATGTCCCCACTTTTATTTCTGATTTTAGTAAGTTGAACCTACTTTCTCTCTTTCTTTCTCATTCTTTCTTTCTTCTAGCTAAAGGTTTATTAATTTTTTTACCTTTTCAAAGAACCAACATTTGGTTTTCTTGTTTTTATTGTTTTCTATTCTCTATTTTGTTTATCTCCATTCTAATCATTATTTCCTTCCTTCTTCTAGCTTTGGATTTAGTTTGCTCTTATATATCTGATTTCTTAAGGTGTACAGTTATTGATTTCAGATTTTTTCCTTTTTTAATGTCTCATTTACAGCTATAAATGTCCCTCTGATCACTGGTTAGCTGCATCACATAGATTTTGGTATGCTGTGCTTTCATTTTCATTCATCTCAAAATGTTTTCTAATTTATCCTGTGAGCTTTTTTAAGTTTTTTAATTGATTATGCTATTACAGTTTTCCCAATTTTCCCCCACTTACCCCTCTCCACCCTGCCCCCCCAGACCTCCAGCATTCCCCCCACTTAGTTCATGTCCATGGGTTGTACATACAAGTTCTTTGAGTCCTCTGTTTCCTATACCATTTTTACCTCTCCCTGTCTATTTTATGTTTACTAATTATGCTCCTTCTTCCCTCTACCTTTTTCTCCCTATTCCTTCCTTTCCCCTCCCCACTGAAATCCCTGCATGTGATGTCTATTTCTTTCATTCTGTTCCTGTTCTGGTTGTTTGCTTAGTTTTTGTTTTCATTGTTTTTCTTTTCTTTTAGGTTCATTTGTTGATAGTTGTGAGTTTGTTGTCATTTTACTGTTCATATTTTTTATCTTTTTCTTAGATAAGTTCCTTTAATATTTCATAAAATAAGGGCTTGGTGATGATGAACTCCTTTAACTTGACCTCATCTGGGAAGCACTTTATCTGCCCTTGCATTCTAAATGAAAGCTTTGCTGAATAGAGTCATCTTGGATGTAGGTCCTTGCCTTTCATGACTTGGAATACTTCTTTCCAGTCCCTTGTTGCCTGCAAGGTTTCTTTTGAGAAATCAACTGATAGCCTTATGGGCACTCCTTTGTAGGTAACTCTCTCCTTTCCTCTTGCTTGTTTTAGGATTCTCTTTTTATATTTAATCTTGAGTAACTTAATGATGATGTGCCTTGATGTGTTCTTCTTTGGGTCCAACTTGTTTGGGACTCTCTGAGCTTCCTGGACTTCCTGGAAGTCTATTTCCTTGGCCAAATTGGGGAAGTTTTCCTTCATTATTTATTCAAATAAGTTTTCAACTTCTTGCTGTTGTTCTCCTTCTGGCACCCCTATAATTTGGATATTGGAATGTTTCAGGTTGTCCCAGAGGTTTTTAAGAGTCTCTTCACTTTTTTGAGTTCATGTTTCCTCATTTGTTTCAGTTGGGTGTTTATTTTTTCCTTTTGTTCCAAATAGTTGCTTTGACTCCTGGTTTCCTTCCTGTCACTGTTGGTTCCCTGAATATGTTGCTTTATTTCATTTTGTATATCTTTCATTTTTTGACCAAGCTCAATCAGTTCTGTGAGCATTTTGATTACCAGGGCTTTAAATTCTCCATCAGATAGGTTGGCTATCTCCTCATCACTTAGCTCTCTTTCTGCGGTTTTGTTCTGTTCTTTCATTTGGGCCATATTTCTTTGTCTTGGTGCACCTGATAAGTTGTAAGGGGGCGGGGCCTTAGGTATTCACCAGGGCAGGGCAATCCTCTTTACTGCACTGGGGCACTGCCTGTGGGAGAGGAGCCAGAGAGGGAACAATGCAGCTCACCTGCTCGTCTGTAGCACTTTCCAGTGGACTCTTGAGGGAGACTGGGAGTTTCTCCCACTGTGGCAACCCCCGTAGGCCACAGTCAGCTCTGAATCTCAGTTTTGCCTTCAGCCAGCCCCTCCTGTGCAGCCTGCTGCCTTGCAGAAGCTGGCCCTGCCTGCCCAGTCTGCTACCTCACCTGATTTTTCTGGGTCAGCCCTTGCAGTCCACGGTCCACCGCCTTATTACCAGTCTGGTTGTTCTAGTGCATTTTTTCTTTAACTCCTTGGTTGTTGGAGTTCCATGCAGTTTGATTTTCTGGCACTTTGGGTTGTACATTGATTTTAGATTGGTTGTTGTCCTCCTTTTGGTTGTGCGGGGAAGTGAAGGGTTTCTACCTATGCCTCCATCTTGGCCGGAACTCTCTTATCTTGTGATTTCTTTACTGACCCAGTCATTGTTTAAAAATATGTTATTTAGACTTCCGGCCAAGATGGAGGTGTAGGTAGACACACTGTGCTTCCTCGCACAACCAAAACTAAGGACAACAAAAATTTAGAAACAAAAAAACAACCAGAACAGAGAGAAATGAACTGTACAGAAGTCTGACACCCATTCATCCAGACTGGTAAGAGAGATTGAGGGGTCCTGGCAGGAAAAAGGGGTGGCTGGCAGATGCAGGTGCACAGGGCACAGGCGGCAGTTGGTGTACCCCAGACACGCAGGGGTGGCCAACAGACCGGTGTCCTAGAAGGAGCAAGAGATAAGGAGACAGTAACCTACAAAGGAGTTACCACAAGGCTATTAGCTGATTTCTCAAAAGAGACCTTACAGGCAAGAAGGGGCTGGAAAGAAGTATTCCAAGTCATGAAAGGCAAGGACCTACATCCAAGATGACTCTATTCAGCAAAGCTTTCATTTAGAATGGAAGGGCAGATCAAGTGCTTCCCAGATAAGGTCAAGTTAAAGGAGTTCATCATCACCAAGCCCTTATTTTATGAAATGTTAAAGGGACTTATCTAAGGAAAAGAAGATAAACATGTACAGTAAAATGACAGCAAACTCACAATTATTAACAACCACAGCTAAAATAAAAACAAAAACAAACTAAGCAAACAATTAGAACAGGAACAGAACCACAGAAATGGAGATCACATGGAGGGTTAGCAACAGGGGAGTAGGAGGAGGAGAGGGGGAAAAGGTACAGAGAAT
>CM052539.1:92512523-92542891 GCA_028533065.1 Trachops cirrhosus
TGTAGAAGCTGAAGAACTTATGACACATGGACATGAACTAAAGGGGGGAATGTGGGTGGAAGAGGATGTGCAGGGTGGAGGGGAATGAAGGGGGGGTAATGGGACAACTGTAATAGCATAATCAATAAAATATATTAAAAAATAAAAAAATGTTATTTAGTTTCCTTGTATTTTTTAATTCTCCATATTTTCTTCTGTTATTGAGTTCTAGTTTCATTCCATTATGACTAGATAAGAAGGTATTTTGTTTAACTTCAATCTTTTTAAATTAAGCCTTGTTTAGTGATTTAATATATAGTCTATTCTGGAGTGTTCTGCATATGTCAGTTAGTTTTAGTTGGTTTATAGTGTTGTTCAAGTCCTCTTTTTCTATGGTGATCTTTTGTCTAGTTGGTTTATCCATTATTGAAAATACTGTATTGAAATCTCCAACTATAATTGTAGCATTGTTTATTTCTACATTTAATTTTGTTTGTTTTTGCTTTGTAGACTTTGGAACTCTTTATATTAGATGTTTTATTAGGTGCTTTATATATTTTGGAGTTATTTTATTAGGTCTTTTATTAGATTTTATATTCAGAGCTCCTCGTATATTTTGAAGTTCTTTTATTTGTAGCTCTTTTATTAGATATGATAGTTATAGCTTCCTGATGGTTTGATCCTTTGTTAAATAAGGTGTATAATGTCTTTCTTTGTTTCTTGTAACAATATTTTTCTTAAAGGCTATTTTATCTAATATTAGTATAGCCACCAGGTATTTACTTATTTATTTATTTATTTATTTATAGAGATGGGAAAGCAGGGAGAAACAGAGGGAAAGAAACATCAATGTGCCCCCACATGCCCCCAGTCATGGACCTGACCCACAATCCAGGCATGCGCCCTGACTAGGAATTGAACCTGCAGCCTTCCAGTCTTTGGAATGACGCCCAACCCATTGATCCACACCAGTCAGGTCTTCCCAGATTTCTTTTCTTGATTATTTACAATAGAATGTTTTTTGTCTTTTTACTTTCAACCTACTTCTGTGTTTGGCTCTAAAATGTATCTCTTCTGGTCAGCATAAAGTTGGATCATGTTTTTTAAATCTGTTATGGCAATCTTTACTTCCTCTTTGAAGAGTTTAATGCATTTCCACCTAATGTAATTATTCATAAGGAAGGACATGATGTGTCCATTTTGCTATTTTCTTTGTATATGTCTTATATCATTTTTGTTTCTTAGTGCCTCATTTATGCCTTCTTTGTGTTTAAATTTTTCCATTGTAATGTTTTCTCATTTCTTTCAACTTATATGTTTTAGCTATTTTCTTAGTGATTATCTTAGGGATTACAATTAATTTTTTTTTAACAATCTAGTTTGAATTTATACTGTTTTAATAATATACAAAACTTTGTTCCTGCATAATTCCATATATGTTGTTATGTCCTCCCTTTTATGTTGTTTTTGTCACAAATCACATCTTTCTACATTGTGTGCTGATTAACATACATAGTTTTGTTTATACATTTGTCTTTTAAATCATATAGAAAAAAAACAAGGAGTTCCAAACCAAACTACAAGAATGCTGGCTTTTGTATTTACCTATGTAGTTACTTTTACTGGTATTTACTTCTTCAGACAAAGGAGGATTTAGAGACAGAAGATTTTGAAAGTGAAAGTAGTAGAAAACAGAACAAGAAAGTCAGACTTCAGAAGGACTCAACTGCCCAAATAGAGAACCTGCCTAGTATTTAATCAAATTAGCCATAAAGTTAACTAGATTTCTAAGTTCATATTGGTGTAAAATGGTGGCAGCAGACAACTTCCTTATATAGTTATGGTCATAAAGACCAAGACATATTCTCAGGCATCAGCAAAGCAAAATCAGGAATAAAATTGTTTTTGTTCAGAATTCCAGATTTATAGGATATTTGATATTTTAATATCTTGGAGACCCAAAACAGTTAGGCTGACCTTGCTATTTTTGGTTACCTCAGAAGGCAAATTACTTTTACTTTTTTCCCAACTGCTTCTGTGAAGTGCTCAGTCATTTTGGAAATAGAGCAGTATTTCAGTGTTAGCTTCCTGCGTGGCTTCCTTTGGTCAAGTTCCTGCCATTAAGATGTGGATTTGACCACAGAGCTGGTTTGTAGCTGTTGTTGTTGCTTTAAAATTCAATATCACTACTAAATGGTGTTTTGTGTTATTTGATTTAATAAGAGTAGCTAGAATTGTTTTCATAGAAAGTCTTTTTAATGGTTATGAAAAATGCAGTCACATAATATGGATGCTTAAAGGACAGTTTTGGGGGAATTTTACTCAACCCTTAGGGATATATATATTCCTTTTATGTTCAGAAGTATTTTACTGCCCTTATCAGACCTTTGGAATTGAGATTGAGAAACTAATTTACTCTAACTTTTTGGGCTGAAGTAACTGTGACTTTAAGGGCCCCCATGTTTATATTGTCCTTGGCCTACAGGGAAGTGACAAACTAAAAATATGTGTAAGAGGAGGGTTTCATAAGCCATAGAGAATACATGAGGCAGGTTTTCCTGGAAGAAATATGTGGATGTCATTTTTACATGTAAATCAGTCCTTACAAGTGGACTTATGATACTTAATTGCAGAAGGATTAAACACATGTATAAGAGGAAGACCTTTAAGGATTTATAATAGGAGACTATCTTTTTAATTTTTTTAATTTTTAATATATTTTAATGATTATACTATTTCAGTTGTCCCAAGTTTTCCCTCTTTGCCTCCCTCTACCCAGTACCTCCCCTTCCCACCAGCATTCCCCCTTGCCCCTTAGTTCATGCCCATGGGTCATATATATAAGTTCTTTGGTTACTCCATTCCCTACACTGTTGTTAACATCCCCCTGTCTATTCTGTACAATTCATATTTCTTAATCCCTGCACATTTTTCCTTATTTTCCCACTTCCTCCTCCCAACTGATAACCCTCCAAATGATCTCCGTATCTGTGACTCTGTTTCTGTTCTGCTTGTTTGCTTAGTTTGTTTTTTTAGCTTCAGTTGTTGATAGCTATGAATTTGTTGCCATTTTACTGTTTATAGTTTTGATCTTCTTCTTTTTCATAAATATGTACCTTTAAATTTCGTGTAATAATGCTTGGTGATGATAAACCCCTTTAGCTTTACCTTGTCTGGGAAGCACTTTATCTGTCCTTCAATTCTAAATAATAGCTTTGCTGGATAGAGTCATCTTGGATGTAGGTTGTCGCTTGTCATCACTTTGAATACTTCTTGCCAGTCCCTTCTAGCCTGTGAAGTGTCTTTTGAGAAATCAGCTGACTGTCTTATGGGAGCTCCTCTGTAGGTAACTACCTGCTTTTTTTCTTGCTGCTTTTAAGATTCTCTTTTTATCTTTTACCTTTGGCATTTTAATTATGATGTGTCTTGGAGCGGTCCTCTTTGTGTACACCTTATTTGGTACTCTTTGTGCTTCTTGGACTTTTATGTTTATTTCCTTCAGCAAATTAGAGAATTCTTTTATTATTTTTTGAAATAGATTTCCAATTTCTTGTTCTTTCTCTTCTCCTTCTCATACACCTATGATCCAAATATTGGTACATTTGAAATTGTCCCAGAGGCTCCTTACTCTATCTTGATGGGATTTTTTTTGGATTCTTTTTCTTCTTACTGCTCACTGAATATTTTTTCTTCTTTATGTTCCAAATCATTGATTTGATTTTCAGCTCCATCCACTCCTATTGATTCCCTGTAACTTTTCCTTTTATTCATCTAGTATAACCTTAATTCCTGCCTGGGTCTTTTTTTTTTTTATGTTGTTGAATTACCCAATGAGTTCCTTGAGCATCCTAATAACCAGTGTTTTGAACTCTGCATCCGATAGATTGCTTATCTCCATTTTGTTTAGCTCTTTTCCTGGAGATTTGTTCTGTTCTTTTTTTGGGCCATATTTCTTTGCCTCCTCATTTTAGCAACCTCCCTGTGTTTGTTTTTATGTGTTAGGGGAGCTGCTTTGACTCCCTGACTTAGTAGTGTGGCCTATTGTAGAAAAGCACATCCATAAGGTGCATGGGATGGAGCTTTATGTAATCACCAGGGTGGGGCAACCCGTGTGAACCCGGTTGGTGAAGTCTCAGATATGGTGTTGCCACTCTGAGGCTCTGTGTGGCAGAGGGCTCAGAAAAAGGACAATGGCCACTGCCTCACCTCTGGAGTTTTGTCCAGAAGGAAGCTGTCCCCCAGCACTTGCTCTGATGACAGACACTTTAGTTTCTCCCCACATGCACTGTCGTCCTTCTAGTTGCTTCCCTGGTACTAGAGCCCAGAGGGAGTGAATCTGAGGAAGTCCGAAGTCTGTTTTAGGCCCTTTAAGAGGAGATGCCTGAGAATTCCAAAGTTTCTTTCACCACCCCAGCCCCCACTGGTTTTTACAGCCAGAAGTTATAGAAACTTATCTTCCAGGCACTGGAACCCTGGGCTGAGTGCTCTAGTGTGGGGCTGGGATTCCTGGCTCCTGAGGTATGCCTCCAAATTTTTATCTACAACACATAGGTGTAGAACCACCCATTCTGTGTCTCTGTATCTGCACCCCTCTTATTTCTCCGGATGGGAGTGGTTTCTTTAATTCCTTGGTTGTTGGACTTCCATGCAGCTTGATTTTCTCATGATTCTGGGTGATAATTGTTTTGTAGTTTAGTTGTAATTTTTGCTGTGGTTGTGTGAGGAGGCTAGCCATGTTTACCTATGCTTTCATCTTCCTTCTCCTTAGAGGCTATCTTTTTTAGATCTCTGCATATGGAAGGACTTAAACTAGACACAAAAGCTCTATCAGAAAGATTAATACATCTTACCAGGTTAAAATTAAGAACTTCTGTTTATCCAGAGACACCAGCAAGAAAATGCAAAAGCAATCTGCAAACCGAGAGAAGATATTTGTAACACATACAGCTAACAAAGAAAGTAGTGTTCAGATTATGCCTATTAAAAAAAGCAGAAAAGGACAAACAGCCAATGGAAAAACTTCCCCAACACGTAAAAACATATTTTACAGGTAGAAGAAACATAAATGGTGAATAAACATGAAAAATTGCTCAACTTCATTAGTAATTAAGGGAATGTAAGTTAAGACTATAATGAAATACCACATAAACCCCACTAAATTAGCTGTAATTAAGTTTTATGATCTCAAGTCTCAAAGAACAATGGAAACTCACTGCTGGTGGGACAATAAATATATCATAGCCACTTTGGACTCAATTTGGTTATAACTTAATAGTTGAACATTCACATACCTTATAACCCAGCAATTCCAATAGAAGGTAACCTTGCAACAACTTTTGCACATGTGCATAAAGAGACATCCATAAGGACATTCATAGCAAGATGAAAACTTCATATATCTACCATCTTTTCTGAAAACTTTGGATAGATTTGTCAACTGATGGTTGTTGGTGCCAATTCAATGCCAACAGCTCAACTGTGATACTGCACAGCTGTGGCACATGATGGCTGTGGAACAGCTCAGTAGATTACATCTCAATTATGAGACAGTGTGTGGTGGACCAGCATGGCTGTGAGGTGGCCCTGGGGTGAGGCAGCCCTCAGGCAAGGCTCCACTCTGGTCCACTCCGCCTGCCTTCTCTGCTTTAGTCCACTCTGCCCTGGTCAGATACGATATCTTTGGTGTTTCACATCCAGCTGTGGAAATGAACCTTCATTGTTCAGTGGAAAGAGAAAGTGAACTCTCTGAGGCAAAGGGGAGCTGACTTAGAGAGAAGTCCCCACTCCTATTCCCTGGTTGGTGTTTCCTCATTGCAAATGAGGAATCCAAATCTCCACAGTTTGATCCAAAAAACACTGTCCTGATTGGTTGGAATAGGGCCATTCTGTTTGGTCAGTGAACATACTAATGAAGTTAGCTCCAATTGGATTGGTAAAGCTCAAACCCTATTGGTTGAAATAGGATTCCAGAAACTCCTTTATAATGGTTGGCTCAGATGGCAGGAACATGGTGCAGGCAGGCAGTTCAGTTCAGGCTTCTCCCTGAAGTGGGGCTTGAGTGAGAGGTCCCTGATTAGAAATGGCTGTTAGGCTCTGTTTTAATTAATTTATTTTTAACATTATTTATATTTTATAATGTTAAAATTTTTAAGTATTTAAGATAAATATATATATCAGAACAGTATAATTCAACTGGCCTAATTATTATAACATTCTTCCAAAAGAACACTTATAATTGATACTCTAATTTAGGTAAAATGAATCACTTGGTTTTATCTTTTGAAGTGTTTTCCAAACAGGACTTTGCTCAATGATATCAGATTTAGTTGTTATCATTTTAGAGCAGATGCTATCTATGTGTGGTTTGAAGGTGATCTTAGCTATAGTGCATATTAAATTAATAGCATTTACTATGTTGTGTACTGGAAGTATCTATAAGCTACTACCCCGGAATCTCTGTTGAATCCTAAACATCAAGTTTCCATTTCTCAGGCCCATGGAGGGCAGCAGACAAAACCAGAAAACTATTTTGGTGAATGTTAATAAATGTCTCAATTTTGACTAGAAGTATTTCTTTGGCTGACATAACACATTCTTTAGCATGTTTCAATAAAAATTTAACTCCAATAAGAGAAAACATAAGATTCTACTGAATTTTAATACAGAAACCATAGCTTCAATTTTCTAGGGTAGTTACAACTTCACAATTCTTAAGAGATGAGCTATGATGGTTGTCCATTTTCTTTTTTCTTTTCCAGCATTTTCAGCCATCTTTCTGTCTTTGGATCAACCCAGCTTCTAAAGGTATCACTTCTAAAGTCTGATCAGCAGGTCTTTGGTGCAGCTCAGCTGCTCCCAAGCTTCCAGAACCTTCCATAAACAACAAGAAGCTTCTTGGTAGTTATCTTCTTTCTCAAAGGCCCACATCTCTGGTCTATTGCTGAAGTCAGCTAGAATTTTAGTTTTGTGCATAATTCCTCAGGAAAGTGCTTAAAACAAATGAAGATTTTCACAAAACTACTTATTCTTTCTTTATTTATCTTGGATAGTTGTAACATATCATCTGACTGGCAAATCACTGCTAATAAAATATAAACTGAAAATGGATTTTTTTTCTTCCTTGTTTAGACTACTTAATTTTGTTCTCCTTTCCTATTGTCTCGTTCCAAAAGAAGTTCAGTGTGAAATTTGTGGGAAGGATGCTATTCAGAGTTTAATTGTATTATGTATCAATAAAAACCCAGTGAAAATCCAACAGAAAGAATGTAGGGGAGGGATGGGTGGGTGGGCTAGAATGGGAATAAAGGATAGAAACTGTACTGAATAAACTAAAATAATAAAAAAAAGAATGCAAAAAAAAGAATGTAGATATTTCTAGAAGATACTAAAAACTCTTTGAAAATGAAGAATTCATAGATGTAGTTTCTCTAAAATAGAACATTCAATCATTAGAGATGGAAATTTAAAAAACAAATGATTGAATGAATAGTTGATTCAAAATGCATCATTAACGAATTAGAAGTAATTATGTCATTTTGTCCTAAACATATTCCTCTAAGGAGTCCTTGACATTCTATGCCAAGAACTTTAACAATGATACCCCTCCTCAGCCTCAGTGAAGGCTTCAGATGACTGCAGTCCCAGCCTGCATCTTGACTACACAGTAATAGAGAACCTTGACCAGAACTGTCCAATTAAGCCACTCTTAAATTCCTGAACTACAGAAATTGTGAGATAATAAATGTTCATTGTTTTAAGCACTAAAAAATGATGCCCAAGCCCCAGTTAAATTAAACTCAAATCTCCAGAAGATGGACTTAGCCATTAGTATTTCTTTAAAAACCCCAGGTGATTCTAAACTGTAACAGGTCTGTGAACCACAGAGCTATGCCTTGTACTCAAATTGGGGTTCATGAACATCACCTGAGAGGCTGTTAGAATTCAGAATCTTAACCCCCACCCAGACCTACTGACTCAGAGTGAGAAATTTAACAAAGACCCCAAGTGATATGTTAAACAATTGAAATTTGAGAAGCTTTGGGCAGTCAGAATTACTTTCCATCCTGCATGGCATTCTGCTATATCTTGGATCAGGAGGTTGGGGATGGGTCTTTCTTTTTAAGATGCTTATTCCCACTTTAACCTGGAAGCACTTAATCACCACTTTGGTAAATCTAATCATAAAGAAACACCAATCCATAAGAATCTATGCACCCCAATGTTCATAGCAGCACAATTTACAATATCCAAGGGCTGGAAGCAACCTAAGTGTCCATTGGTAAATGAGTGAATCAAAAAACTATAGTACATTTATACAATGGAATACTACGCAGCAGAGAAAGAAGGAGTTTCTACCCCTTGCAGCCACATGGATGGAACTGGACAGCATTATGCTAGTGAAATAAGCCAGGTGGTGAAAGACAAATACCATATGATCTCACCTTTAACTGGAACCTAATCAACAAAACAAACAAGCAAGCAAAATATAACCACAAACAGTGAAATTAAGAACAATGTGACAGTAACCAGAGGGAAGGTGAGAGAGGATAATGGGGGGGAAGGGTTTTCAGGAACAACTATAAAGGACATATAGACAAAACCAAGACAGGGTGGATTTAGTGGGGGGTGGTGGGGGTGGCTGGGGTGGGGGGGATTGGTGGGGGTAAGTGCAGACAACTGTACTTGAGCAACAATAAAATAATTTAAAAAAACAATCAAATACACAGGTACATGAAAAGGTGCTGAACATTACTAATCATCTGGGAAATGCAAGTCAAAACTAAAGTGGGTTATCACCTCACACCTGTTAGAATAGCTATTATTTAAAAAAAATATCAAGTTGGTGAAGACATGGAGAAAAGAGAACTCTTGTGCACTTTTGGCGGGAATGTAAATTTGGTGCAGCCACTGTGGAAAACAGTATTCACGGTTCCTCAAAAAATTAAATAAAACTACTATGTAATCCCACACTTCCACTTCTGGGTATTTATCTGAAGGAAACAGAAACACAAAAAGGTATCTGTACCCCCATGTTCATTGCAACATTATTCACAACAGCCAAGACATGGAAAAAACCAGTGTCCATTCACTAATGAATGGATAAAGAAAATGTGGTGTATATATAAAATGAAGTATTATTCATCCATTAAAAAAGGAAATTCTGCCATTTGTGACAATATGGGTAGATTTTCAGGGCATTATGTTAAATTAAATAAGACAGACAAATACCATATAATCGCTCTTATATGTGGAAACTTTTTTTTTAAAAAAAGCTCACAGATACAGAGAAAGATTGATGGTTGCCAGAAGTGAGGGATGAGGGTGGAAGAAATGGCTGAAGGGGGTAGAAAGGTACAAACTTCTAGTTAGAAAATAAATAAATCATGGGAATTTAAGGTACATCATGCTGACCCTAGTAGTAATACTGTGTTGTATATTTAAAATTGCTAAGAGAGCAATTTTTAAAAATCCTCATTGCAAGAAAAAGTGTATGACTGTGCAGTATGGGTGTTAACTAGACTTATTGTGGTGACCATTTTGCAACACACACACATAAACACACATATATATCAAATTGTTATGTCGTACATCTGTTACTAATATGTTGTCACTATCTCAATTTAAAAAAGAATAAACATTCCCCTCCCAGTGAAAAAAGTCATTATTTCCCTGATGACTCCCTGATCAAAAATGTGAAGTAGCAATCATCCTGACCCTCTGTTCTGACAACCTCACCACCATCCTGAGAAGACTCCTTTCAACCCCACTTCAAGCTCTGATGTTCCATACTTTTACATGCCTGCTAAAGATTTTTAAACATTTTTTTATTTTAGAAAACTTCAAACATGAAAAAAAACTAGTATAATGAACCATCATGCACTAATGACCCAGGATCAGTAATTACCAACTCATGGCTAAACTTGTTTCATCCGTGCCAACATCCACTTCCTCTTCTAAATTATTCTGAAACAAGTCCAAGTCACCAGTGCATTTCATCTCTAAATATTTCAATATGCATCTCTAAAAGACATAACCCAAGTACCATTATGACAATTTAAAAATTAACAACAATCCCTTAATATCATTACATTACGTTTTCCCAGTTGTCTTAAAATATTTTTGTCTTATAACTTTTAAATAGTTTGAATCAAGCCCTGGCTAGTGTGGCTCAGTGGACTGAGTGCCAGCCTGTAAACCAAAGGGTCACCGGTTCGATTCCCAGTCAGGGCACATGCCTGGGTTGGAGGCCAGGTCCTCAGTTGGGGGTGTACAAGAGGCAGCCACACATTGATGTCTCTCTCTCTTTCTCCTTCCCTTCTCTCTAAAAATAAATATATAAAATCATTAGAAAAATAAAATAGTTTGAATCAAGATTCAATAATAGTTTGGATATATCTTTTAGATTTCTTATAATGCATAGATTTCTTCAAAATCCTTTGTTCCCCACTTTGTGGAATAAAATGGTTTGTCCTATAGAGTGTTCTCTAGTTTGGATTTTCTTATTGAACTGTTCCTTTGGTATCTC
The DNA here is from genome assembly GCA_028533065.1 of Trachops cirrhosus. Classification (NCBI taxonomy): domain Eukaryota; kingdom Metazoa; phylum Chordata; class Mammalia; order Chiroptera; family Phyllostomidae; genus Trachops; species Trachops cirrhosus. The sequence goes on from CM052539.1 coordinate 92,523,028, forward strand.
TATTTCCTGTAGCTTGTTAGATTGATAAAGATCAATAAACTTATTAAATGTTAGTAACAGTCCATTGGATTACTCTAATCCTAAACCAATTAGAGTGGTGCTTCTTTCAAGAAGAGGTTAGTCTGTTTCCGTTCCCCAGTTCTGGCTTGAACTAGAATAAACGATGGAGGTGGAGATAAAAGTTGTGGGGCAAGATAGTGCAGAAGAAAACTTTCAGAATGGAATTGAAGCTGCTCTTGGCCTTCCTCCGTACAGTCTCTATTCCCAATATTCCCTTCTCCCTTAGAGTGTCTCTGGATTTTCTGTCCCTTAGTCACATCCTGCTGGAGATATTTTTGGCACCTGGGATAATCAAAGAGCCTCCTAATTTGTGAGGGTGTAAAAAGGAGATATTCCTAACTTTCCACCCCACAGTTCCCAGACTGATGCAGGCTGATTATGGGGGAAATGCTGGCTGCTGGTTTGAGAAATTCATCTTGCCAGGTAATATGCTTCCCAGCTGCCACTGTATCTGTGTCCTTCGCAGACCATTCCATAATCCTGTTCAGTCATCTCTTTTTAGGGAATGGAGCTTGTGATCAAACCAGTGATTTCTCTGGTCAAGAGCCCACTGTCACGTTACCATCTCTGAAAACCGTGGCTCCTTTTGGGAGGAGATGTTGAGTTGTAACAGCATAGTGACAGATACAACATTCTGTAAGCCTGTGAATGTTGGTGCTGGCAAAAGTGCGGCGGGCAAGGGAGGCAAATCCATGGTTGGATCCAATCTGAATCTAATCTCAGAACCCAATCTGAGATTAATTTTGAGCCTTCCCTCATAGAAAGCATTCAATGTCATCATCTGCAACCAAGTCTGGCTGCTTCCCTTGGGGAATGGTGCCATTTCAGGGTCTCAGTGTTGATCAGCTGCCAGCAGATTCGACATTCAGCTCTGGCAGGAGCCAGATCAGCCTTGGTGAGAGGAAAAGTATGTTACCAAGCCTGTGCATAGCTTCCATCCCTGCCTCTTGCATCTGTGTACATAGGCCTATGGTGGTGAGGGAAAGAGACAGATAATTTGCACAGGATGGATCATCTTGAGCACCTGGTTATTGTTATGGGCTGAATTGTGCCTCCCAAAATTCATATGTTGAAACCCTCTACCCCAATATTTCTGTATTTACGGATAGAGCCTTAAGGAGGCAATTAAGTGAAATTGAGGCCATAAGGTAGGAGCCCTGATCCAATGGGTTGTCCTTATAAGAAGAGAGATTATGTAGCAATAATATCTCAGTAAAGCTGGGGGAAATTTTTTAAATAAATAAATAAATAAATAAATAAATATGAGGAACACCCTGGCTGGTATAGCTCAGTGGATTGAGTGTGGGCCTGCAGACCAAAGAGTTGCTAGTCAGGGCACATGCCTGGGTTGCGGGCCAGGTGCCCAGTAGGGGGCACATGATATGCAACCACACATTGATGTTTCTCTCCTCTTTCTCTCTCCCTTCCCCTCTCTCTAAAAATAAATAAATAAAATCTTTTTAAAAGAGAATGTTTTAAAAAGTGAGGAATGATAAGAAAAGATAAAAGAGGAAAAGACATCAGGGAGCTCTGTACATGCATACCCATAGGAAAGGCCATGTGAGGACACACAGAGAGGCAGCCTTCTACAAGCCTGGCAGAAGAGAGGTCACACCAGAACCAATCCCAATGGCAATGTGATCTTGGACTTTAAGCCTCCACAACTGTGAGAAAATAAATGTCTACTGTCTAAGTTGCCCAGTTTGTGGAATTTTAGTTTGGCAGCTCAAGCTGACTAATATGATTATTGAGAGCCTCCTTCACAGTGGATGCCCTGGTGGGCATTTACATGGGATATAAATATCTTCACGTTCCATACACATCCCAAAAGCCCACCCACATACCTTTCTCCCAGCCTTCCTTGCCACCAAACATATACTTTATGTTTTCTAAGTCCCTGAAAAACCTGATGAACCTCTTAACTAGTGCCTATGAATTAGGGGGTCATGCCTCAGACCATCTTCCCTTGGTATGACGTGAACTAGCCATCATACCGAAAGCTCCACACACTGGGAGGACTGTCTTTCACTCCTTTCCAATAGGCCATCCCTGAATGAGGCTCTAGCTGAGCAGCTCATCACTTGTGTCTAGTTTCATTCTGCCATGTACATCCACTTTTTCCTTCTCTATAAGGAGCTATAGGGAACTCCTCAACAGGCCATTGGTGTGTGTTGAGAGAGGGTTATGAAGCAGTAGGAAGAGGTCCCATGGGAGTCTATACCACCTGACTGTGAAGTTTACTTGTGGTTTCCAGATCTGCGGAGCTTACTCTCAGACATATTATTTACACTTTCCAATGAGTGCTGCTGAGTGTGCCTAGGTCAGGACAGGTAACCTAACTCACACAGTCATTTGTGATTCAAGGTCAGATGTTTAGTCTCTGTTGGGGCTATCAAACAGTCCAGGAGCTGCTTTTCAAAATGTCAGCTGTTGACCTTATTTGGGCCTCATTGGATCTTGCCAGGGCCCCTATGGCATCTGCCTGCCACAGATTCTTCTGCTTTATTAGGTCTGCTGGTTGGACTGACTGTAATGCAGCCTGGATTTGTTTCAGACCCTCTTCATATTCTGTGCCCATTCATCACTGGTAGCCTTGCAAATCACCCAGTAATAAGGTTTGAGCAGTACACCAGAGTATGTTTTAAGTTGCTTCTCAAATCCAAAGAAACTCACAAACTGTTGCCTTTCCTATGTGGTATGAGGGGCAAGATGCAACAACTGTGTCTTATTTGTACAAGAAGATATCCCAACATGTCCAGAACCACTGGACCCCAGAAACCTTACTGACATAGCAGACCCTAAACATCCGAGGGATTATCTCCCAACTCCTTGATATGCATGTGTGTGACCAATGCACTTAAGGTGCCTGCCACCTGTGTACCCTCATCCAGTTAGCATAATGCCATCAGTGTAATGGCACAGGGTGATACCCTGTAGAATATCAAGACAAACAAGTTCCCTCCAGATATTATGACAGAGGGATTTAATTTAGCTCTGAGGAAGGACAGTTAAGATATAATACTGTCCCTGACACATGAAGGCAAACTACATTTGGTTATTTTTGCTGATGGTGGAGGGGGTAGTGAGGGCATTTTCTAGGTCATTAGCTGCATTCTAGGTGCCAGAAAGTATTGCCTTTAGAGCAGCCAACTCACAGCAACCCTGCCGAGAGAAAACCAGGATAATAAATATGCCAACTGCACTCTCACACTCCCATCTCTTGTGGGTGCCTCCAGCTAGCCAAGTCCAGCTGAAACACAATCCTGCAAGTCAGCCTGTGGGACACAAAGTAGAGGGGAGAACGTGGAGACAGGGTCTAAAGAAGCAAACGGAAGCTGTCTGCCACCCTTGCACATGACATAGTGTTTGTCTGACGAATGAATGAATGAACGGCTCCTGCCCCTATGTTAAGGGAAGCTTCCTTTCTCAGAGGTAGAATTTAGTTAGGAGTCATGTCACTCTGCAGGAAGCTCTCTGGACCAAATTGATTAAAGTTTTACTGCCAGTACATTATGCACTTTCTGACTATTTAACGTACAGTGGAGATAGTGATCATGTATGCTAGTGAGTGAAGGTTTGAGATTTTGAAAATTCTAGTGTCCTCTGCTAATGCATCATGGTCCGATAGTCTCCCTAACATGGAGTTTTATCACAACCTAATTCCTCCCATTTTCAGTTCAGGCTGGGCCACTTCCTTTTGAGACTATCAGGAGGTACAGGGTATTAAAAAGATATTAGCACCTAAGGACAAAGGGAAGCGCTTGAGGACATGCTAAGTGAAATAAGTCAGTCACACTAAGACAAATAGCATGATTCAGATGATCTGAGGGCCCTGGAGTAGTCAAACTCAAAGAGACAGAAAAAAGAAGGATGGTTGTCACGTGTTGGAAGGTGAGGAAATAGGAGTTGCTCTATAACAGGTATAGAGTTTCAGTCTTGCAAGATGAAAAGAGCTCTGGAGATGGATGGCAGTAATAGTTACACAAGTATATGAATATACTTAATGCCACTGAACTGTAACACTCAAAATGGTTAATATGATAAATATTGTTATGTGTATTTGATCACACACACACAAAAGATACTGGGACCTAAATTTGAAAACCTCGTGGGCTTTAGAGATGCCCCAGACGATTAAAATTCCAGCATCAGCACTTACTGGTTATGTGGCCTTGGGCAAGTTACTTAACCACTTGGAGCCTTGTTTTCCTTACTGCTAAATTAGTATTGGCAAGGGCTACCTCACTAGATAACTGAATTAGGAAGAAAATACGCATAAACATTTCCAGCAGAAGCCCTTTATAGAGGCTGATTGCCTTTCTCCTTTCAAACAAAAACATGGGACAAGGAACATCTGAGTGAGCAGGGTGGGCAGCTATCAGATTCAGTTTGTTTGAGCCCTTCCTGTCCCGTGAGGCGCAAGGATGTTTTCAAACCTTTATGCAGCTGGCCACTCTCACCTGCACGGATTACACATTTCACATGCTGTTCTTTTAGGGTGGAAGGTTTTTCCCTTTCTTCTTCCTATTCTGGGCATACACTTCCTCTTGCCCCAACATAATCCCTGTTCAGTCTTCAGATTTCAGTTTAGAAAACCTTCCTTTGTAGCCATTTTCTTACCCATATATCTATTGAGGGACTCCCTCCTGAACACTTACTGTGTTCATGGCAGAATTGTCTGTTAAACTTTAAGTGCTTATTCACTGCTCAAGAACATAAAACCACACAAGAGGGGACCACATCTGTCTTCTTCCCATTTGGAAGCCCAGAGCCAAGCAGATCCCAATCAAATGGGAAAGACTATAGATGGGAGGCCTTGAAAATAAGAAAGCACCATCCATGGACAAGACACTGAAAGACTGATAGAAAGTAGATGGAATCATTGCAGGACAAAATGGCATCCACAGGCCACCATGGACATAGTAGCTGTTTTTCCTGTCAGAGCTCTGGAGAAATTCCAAGCCCTGGGGTCACCACATTTGGAGAAAAGGAGTGATAAATGAAAGGACCACCTACAGAATGACTCTGTCACCTAGTTCCTCCCCCTCTATTCCATATTTGGAGCAGCACCATTGGCCCTAGCTGCAGTCCCACGAACCCCTCCTCCAACAAAGTTAAAGCTATGTCTGGGGAGATGCCTCAGTGAAGGCATGGAGGCAGGGCAGGCACTGAGAGACTCAGGTTCCCCACAAGAAGCCACAGGCAAAAGACTCCACTTCCAGAGGAGATTTTTATTTATTCTGGCAATTCTGAGAATTCTGCCTGTGGGAGGACATATCTATTTACACAGAGACTTCTCACCTCCTATTCTTGGCGGTGGAGAGTGAGAGTAGGGTGAGGGAGAAGTCTTCTGGGTAAATAAGCCTACCCATTTGTAAGCAAAGCTCAGATAATTTTGTAAAAATCAATATATCCCATCATTCATAAGCTATGTCAATTAAAATCATAAGACATTTAAAAGAAAGTAATACTGTGAAAGACCAATTTGAACAAATAGAACACATTGCTTCAGAGAGTGGGAGACAGATAATGCAAGAAATAGAACTTAAAACACAACTTTCTAATCTAAGCTTGAAAATTTATACTATTTATCTACTGGGGAAAAAATAGAACATGTGGCCATGATAAAAAGAGCACTCAGAAAATTAAAAATTTTCAAAAGTTAAAAACATGATTACTAAAATGAAAACTCAAAGGACTGAATATGTTAGTAGCAAATGGAACTGAATGTGTTAGTGGCAAATGACACCAGATGTTAGATCTCAGTCCTTGAGTTCTGGCTAAGAAAGAATTCAGAGACAAGACTCAAATACAAGGCAATGCTCTATTCAGAAAGTCACAGAGGTAGAAGAAGTGAACCGTAGAAGAGAGCCAGCTTGGCTGCATGGAATTATGAAATATGTTACAGAGGCAAAAGAAGGACCCTTGGAGCTTAGGAGAAAGAAAGTCACAGAAAATGTGCCTTTCGCACTTCTGGAAATGCACAGGAGAGAGAGAGAGAGAGAGAGAGAGAGAGAGAGAGAGAGAGAGAGAGAGAGAGAGAGAGAGAGAGAGAGAGAAGGGGGGAAGATGCATCCTTTATTTTAAGGGTTTTTATCTGGAGGTTTCAGGGGAAGATCTCAATAGAGTATTCATCAGCTTTCTAGGAGTGTCCTTTCAGGCATGTGGTCTCTAATAATTGATTGGCACCAGGGCAAGGGGTCTTTAGTCTTTGCAGCTGGTCCTGATACCAGCATTGGTGTTGCTCAGCCTGGCCTTGCTTCTCTTCTGGATGGGGAGCTGAAACAACTGAAGCCTAGATGTTATCTGTATGGTTTAATGCTTAAGGAAGTGGGTGTGTAAGGGCTGGTATGAGAGTTATATGAGGCTATTCTATGGCCCCCTTCTTTCTCCTCTAAGGGGGTCTACCACATGACTAGGAAAAAGGCAGGGGAGAAAAGGTCAGGGGAGTGTCCAAGCCACGTGACCGGCTACGTGAAAGATCAGGGGGTCTAAACTGCACAACCCACAATATACTAGGGGAGGAAAGGTCACCCTGGTAGTGAGGTCCCACCTAAAAATTGTCCATTGCTAGGCACCCTGGGCTTTCTGCACTGGTGACCTTCTGTACCTTGCCTATCATTCCTACTCAGCTCATGTATAACTGACTCCTATATCAAATGGAGTAAAAGATCAAATAGTAATCTGCAAATATGGACAGAGAGATAGTCCAAAATATGGAGCAATAATGAGGGACAGTTATGAAACAGAGGATATAATATATATTTATTAGAAGATCCAGGAGAAAATAGTGAATGAAAAGATAATATTTAAAGAAATATCAGAAGATACAGAAGTTACTACTTATCTGAGGTTTTGCCTTCCAAGGATTCGGTTACCTGCAGGGAACCACGGTCCAAAAATATTAAATAGAAAATTCCAGAAACAATTTATTATTTATTATTTATTTTAGGCAGGTGAGGCCACTTTATTCAATGACTGATCCATGTAATTGCCGAGGCCTCTGTGTACAGGTAAGAAAGGTGGAGCTTTATTTCTTGGTCTCTTCCTCCTTGGACAGAGTTTTGATGATTTCCTCCTTCTTGGACTGGAGCCACTCTTCACGGCACTTGCCAGCTTCGTTGGTCTTAGACCTGCGGGTCTCGGCCTGGTCAGCTAGAAGTTTCTTGCAAGCCTTGTACACCTTCAGCTTGTGGATGTGTTGCATGAAAATCTGCTTGTTTTTGGACACGTTACCCTTCACTTTTAGATACAGGCTGTGGTACATGTGGTAGTCAATCTTCTTAGATTCATGGTATCTTCTGAGTAACCAGCGAAGGATCTCATCCTCCTCATCCAGGTCACTCTCTCAGGCATTCGAACATCGGCAGTACCCTTCCACTTACCTATGCCCATATGCCTGCCCTTCCTGTGGGGCCGAGGTGTTTTTCTGGCATTGAGCCTGAGAATGGACAGTCACAGGCTTCCAGATGATCAGCCCATCTTTGATCAGCTTTGAATCTGCTGACAGGAATTGGCATTGGCGATTTCATTGGTCTCACTGGGCTCCAACCAGACCTTTTTGCCACATCGGAGGACACTGCAGGCAAGCCCCTTCTGAATCCTGAGCATATGCACAGCTGTTGCCGCAGGGGTGAAAGGCAACAATTCATAGGTTTTAAATTGCATGCTGTTCTGAATCTTGTGATGAAATTTCATGTTGTCCTGATCCATCCCACTGGGACTTGAATCATCCTTTTGTTAAGCATTCCCTACCCATTAGTCACTTAGTAACCTTCTTGGTTATCAAGGAGAGACTGCATTCTCTTAAATTTTATTACAGTATATTTTTATAATATTTCTATTCTATTCTTAGTTGTTGTTAGTCTCTTACTGTGCCTAATTTATAAATTAAACCTTTAAAAAAGATTTTATCTACTTATTTCTAGACAGAGGGCAGGGAGGGAGTAAGAGAGAGAGAGAAACATGGATCAACTGCCTGTCACATGCACCCCAACCAAGGACTGAACCTGCACCCCAGGCATGTACCCAGACTGGGAATTGAGCCAGCAACCCCACACTTTGTGGGATGATACCCACCACCTGAGCCACACCAGTCATGGCTAGATTAAACTTGATCATAGTTTTGTATATATAGGAAAAAACATACTATATACAGGGTTCAGTACTATCCATGGTTTCAGGCATCTACTGTGGGTCTTGGAATGTATCCCCTGTAGGTAAGGGGGAACTACTATAATTCCCCTGAACTGAAGAAAAAGTCAGATGTTCAGATTGAAAATAACTTCTTACCCATCTTCTATTCTGGGGACGATAAAGGATGAGATATATACCTATCTCTCTCTATGTATATATACTTTATATATCTCAACACTTAGACATTCTGGTAAAAAGTTCAGAATACCAAATTTAAAAAGAAAAACCCTAAAATCTCATAGAGACAAAAAAATTTCTCATGTGGAAATGAGGGATAAACTGGCATCAGATATCTGTAAAGCAACATTGGTGAAGATGGCAGCATGGGTAAACATGGCTGGCTTCCATGCACAACCATGTGAAAATTACAGTTAAACTATAGAACAACATCACTCAGAACCAGCTGAGATTGAGTGGAGTGGAGGTCCTGCAACCATAAAATTAAAGAAGGAACCACATCCATCCAGACAGGTAGGATGAGCGGGGATGTGAAGACACAGAATGGGGTGGTTCCACACCCACACGTGGCAGATAAAAATCAAGATGGATATCTCAGGAGCAACAGGCCCAGCCCCACACCAGGTCCCCCAGCCCAGGGCTCCAGTGATGGGAAGATAAGTCCCTGTGGTCTGGCTGTAAAAATCAGTGGAGACTGAGTAAATGGATTAAACTGCTGGATTCCCAGGCAGTTTTGTTTACAGGGCCAGCACATGGACTTACTCAGACTGACTTACATTGAGCTCCAGTACTGGGGCAGCAGCTTAACAGGCACCAGTGGCATACAGGGAGGAATTGAAGTGTCTAGCATAAGGGTAAAAGGTGGGGGACAGCTTTCTCCAAGATGGAACTGCTGGCAGAGGCCATTGCTCTGCATCTGAGCCCTATACCCACAGAGCCACAGAGTGTGGAGAGCACCAAATCTGAGACTCCATCAACCTGCCCTGGCCTGGTGATTCCTTGAGACTCCTCCCCACACAACTTATGGGCCCATCCAAGTGGTTAACAGTGACTTTTCCATACAAATGACCTGTCTTGGCACATGCTTCTAATCTTCCTAAGTCCTCTCAAATAAGTTGCAGCTAGCCTCAGCAAGGCCTTGTATCTTGCTAAGTGGCCTCACGCCCAGCACTAGCAGCAGCTGGGCTTGGGGCACAGCCTAACCTCACTAGGGCACCTCCAAGTCCAGCACAAGAAGGAACCAGCTGCAAGTCACTTTAGAGCTTATGCCATGTGGCCCCAGGCAAAACACAAGCAGGCACCAGAGCCCTGCTGAAGTAAGCCCTGCTCTGTGGAGTAGGCCACTGCCCAGCTGATCCTCCACAGAGGGCAGGGGTTGGTGATCAGAGGTCATAGCCAGTCCTTGCAACTGACTAGCCTGGGTAAATCCCTCCCATTGACTTGCTAACAGCAGTCAAAGCTCAACTGCAAGAGGAGGGTATACTCCATTCACAGAGGGTGCCCCTTGAGTGCCTAGCTTGGTTGTTAGGGGAGGCTGTGCCATTAGACCCTACAAGGACACCTACGACATTGGGCCACACTACCAAGGCAGGGAGTCATAGCAGTTCTACTTATACATAGAAATACACACAGGGAGGCTGCCAAAATGAGGAGACAAAGAAACATGGCCCAAATGAAAGAACAGATCAAAACTCTAGGAAAAGAACTAAACAAAATGGAGGTGAGCAATCTTTCAGATGCAGAATTCAAAATACTGGTTATAAGGATGCTGAAGGAACTTAGTGAGGACCTCAGAAGCATAAAACAGATCCAGGCAGAACTGAAGGATACAATAATTGAAATAAAGAAAAATTTACAGGGAATCAACAGTAGAGTGGTGATGCTGAGAATCAAATCAATGGTTTGAAACATAAGGAAGCAAAAAAACAAAAACAAAAACCAAAAAACCAACCAACTAGAACAGCTAGAAAAAAAAAAGAATCTAAAAGAAACAAGAATAGTGTAAGGAGCCTCTGGGACAACTTCAAGCACACCAACACTCACACCATAAGGATGCCAGAAAGAGAAGAGAAAGAGCAAGAAATTGAAAATCTATTTCAAAAAATAATGAAAAAAACTTCCCTAATTTTGTGAAGGAAATAAACATGCGAGTCTAGGAAGCATGGAGAGACTCAAACAAGATGGATGCAGAGAGTACCACCCCAAGACTCATCAGAATCAAAATGCCAAGGCTTAAAGATAAAGAGAGAATCTTAAAAGCAGCAAGAGAAAAGAAGTTAGTTACCTACAAGAAGTTTCCATAAAACAATTATCTGATTTCTCAAAAGAAACTTTTCAGGCTAAAAGGGATTGGCAAGGAATATTCAAAGTGATGAAAAGCAAGGACCTATAGCCAAGATTGCTCTACCCAGCAAAGCTATCATTTAGAATAGAAGGTCAGATAAAGAGCTTTCCAGACAAGAAAAAGCTGAAGAAGTTCATCACCAAACCATTATTATATTAAATATTAAAGGGACTTATTTAATAAAAATAAGATCATGAACAATAAAATGGTAATAAATACATATCTATAAACAATTGAAGCTAAAAATAAACAAACTAAGCAAACAAGCAGATCAGAAATAGAATCATAGATACAAAGAAATTTGTTGGCAACCAGATGGGAGGGAGGATTGGGGGAATAGGTGCAAAGGTGAAGGGATTAAGGAGCACATATTGGGCCCTAGCTGGTGTGGCTCAGTGGATTGAGTGCTGGGGAACTAAAGGGGTGCCAGTTGATTCCCAGTCTGGGACACATGCCTGGGTTGCAGGCCAGGTCCCCAGAAGGGGATGTGTGAGGGGCAACCACATAATGATGTTTTTCTCCCTCTCTTTCTCTCTCCCTTCCCCTCTCTAAAAATAAATAAAATTTTTTTTTAAAGCAGCACAGATTTGTAGTTACGGTATAGTCAGGACATGACTCTCAGCTATGCATTGAATTTAGAAAACTATTCTATTAATCATGACACAGGCTTAATGATATGATACTTTTTCTATGGGTTCAGTCACATTACTTGTTTTTGCAACAGGCTTACACATACAAAGCACAAAAGATTTATAGTTCTACAACAGAATGAAAATGTAAGAACAATGGAAGATTTGAAGAGAAATAGGGAAAGGGGAAGATAAACAGAGACCTGCAGATGTCCTAATGTCCTTACCTGACAGAGTGGCCACCAGGGTAGCTCAAAAGGAAAGGCCTGGTGAGTGAGATTTGAAGATGGAAAAGGGAAAAGAGGAGGAAGGAGATTTGCTCCCCCTGCCTGTGGCTTCAGCAGTGCATGCTGCTTTGGTCTTTAGCCTCAGGTAGAGCACTGTCAGGGAGAGCACTGTACAGAAGTGAGGTGCTCAGCGGCCACTGCCTGTTTGAGGCCCATGGCCACAAGTCACGATTCCACCTCCTTCTGCTCTTACTATTTTTGGTCCTTGCAAGTAATTATCTCGTTTCTGAGCCACATTGTATCTTTTTTATGCTCTCTTTGCATATTTTGTTTGGCACTGCTTAATGTTTGCAGCAGATGAATGAATCTTCCTGTACCGTCTTGACTGGAAAGGCATTGTACTACTTTTATAATTTAGAAACTGGAATATTAAAACAGAAAATGCATTTCTCTTTCCTTGTAGGATCTAGTCTGCAATATACTGATATTGTGTAGTTATTATTTTTCATACACACACAAAACCAGAATTTATCTTTCATATCAACATAGCATCCTTTTTCTGAACTCCAAAACTGTTTCCATGAGGGAAACAGAGGCACAGGAAAGGAACTGTAGATGTCCAAGCCAGTCACCACCCCTCCAGTCCTCTACTCCCTGCCTTCTGGAGGAGCATATTCAAATATCTCGGCATTCAGAGACGTCAGTGTATGCTCTGGCCCTTAGAGTGTGTGTGTGTGTGTGTGTGTGTGTGTGTGTGTGTGTGTGTGTGTTTCATTTAGATTTACTTGCATAAGATGATATAGAGAGGAATATCTAGCTGGGTGTGTTTTTCTCTCCTTTGTGCATTAATAGCTCAAGTATACCTAATGCTTACTATTGATATGTACCACCTATTTTTATACTTTACCTCATTTCATCCTGACATAAATCTATGATGCTTCTATTATTTTCATTTTAAATGAGAGTAAACAGACACTCAGAGGTTAAGTAACCACATTCAAGGTCACATGGTGGTTGATAGTGGATCAGGACTTGCAGCTGGATACCTGGTCCCAGAGCCCACCCTCTTGGTACTTTTTTTGAAAGTTGACTCTCTTCCCCAAGAATCTGCCAAAAAGGTATTCATAGTAGCTACCATTTACTGAGTCTCTGGTAAGTGAAGATTCTGTGCTGGTACAGAATGCAAATTCTAGAAAGGCTGGACTGAACTGAGCCTAAGAAAAGCAGAGTAAGCCAAATAACTGGGGGCTGGGATTGTGCTGTGGCCTTCATGTGTTCCGAGCACCCTTCAGTGGTGCTGTCTAGTGTAATTTTCTTCTCTTTCCACTGATGTGTTCTGAAATTGTGACTGGTGGATAAGTTCTTTTTGAAGTTCAATAATCCAGGACTCTTTTATTGTACTTCTGTTTTTGCTTCATCTGGACTTTCTCTTTGTTTTATGTTGAGAATTTTGGTATAATAAAAATCTTATTCATCATATGCTTGTAATAATTCTGGAAAATAGTTATTCTGAGGTACATCTTGTCTTACTGACTCGCATCCAAAGTCATTAGTCATTATGTGGCAAACATGAGGTATAATAGAAATAGAGTAATTTATCAGCAAGTTTCCTGGAGATATTAGATGTGAGTTAAGCTACAAATAGAGTCAAATAAAATATTCTCTGTGTCACTTTTATAAACTTACAGACTAACATTAAAAATCATCTCCTTTTATACTAACAACCTTTGGAAATTTCAATACTCAATATACTGGATATTGATTACATGGCCTATGAAAATAACTGTTCTTCTCATTTGTTCTCCTTATGCTTTACTGTAGTTCTTGAATGAAGAAGACACTTCTCCATCTCCATTCAAATAATTACTAAGGTGAACTTTCAGTCCAAATTAAACTACCTTTTCTTGTGAAATTCTATCATGAATTTTTATACTCCCAAATAATTCTTAACTGCCAATCTCACCATCCTTTTCATTGAGTTGTACAGATAAAACCAAGTATAAATTCTATGCATTATAACTCTGAGCCAATATTGAAAATTAATTCACTGAACAATTTATTTTCCTATTGATGTTCTATAATGACACAAATAATGGCAGTTGCAGATTGAAGAACTGCTTTTCCTAGAAAAATTGGTTATCAAAATAGGGTAATGAACTATTCAAGCAGTTCTTAAATATAGAAGCAATATAGTTTCTCTAGTGCCATGTTGTACTATAAAAATAATTGGTTAAGCATAAAAGAAATTTAAAAAGAGACAAACTCAATAGTTTTTATCACAAAAAATAAAACAAACTTCTCTATGGTAAAATATGGCATTCAAAAAAGAAACAACAGACTACAAATATTAGTTATAAATATTTAAGACAAAAATATAAAAATCTCATAGAAATAACTTTGAAAATCCTAGGATACCAACAGAAGTATGGGCAAAGAATACAGATATATAATTCACAAAAGAGGAAATGCAAATTGCTAATAAACATAAGAAAACAAAGATATGCAAATTAAAATGAACAGGGGTTTAAAATATCTCATATTAAATATTTTTAAAATAATGCACCATTGAATGGAAGCACTGGAAATGGACATCTTTGTTTTGTTCCTGATCTGAGGGGGAAAGTACTCTGTCATCATTAGGTATGATGTTAGTTGCACACAGATGCTCCTGCTCATATTGAAGAAACTTCTTTCTACTCCTAAATTCCTTTTGTCTTTATTTTAACAATAATGCACAATGTTGGCAACAATGCAATGAGACAGACACACTATGGTATAAGTTTGTACACTCTCTGGAAATCAAGTTTGCAGTATTTATCAAATGTTTTTTATGCCATATTTTGGGTCAATATGTTTTAATCTATGTATCTGACTTAAGAAATTAATCTGGTGTATGGTTAAAGATTTACAAAGATATTTATCAGAATGTTATTCATAATAGTGATGAATTAGAACTAACATAAGGTCAGTATTAGGAGAATGGTTAAGATAATTATGGTCAAATATAAGAGATAGTAATATGAAACCATTCAATTTCCATTTACAAAGCCTTTTTAATGTCACGGGAAAATGCTTACTTTAAAAAAAAAGTTCAGCAAAGATCAGATCTGGCCCAGAAACTTGGCTACAAACTCATGAAAGTGAGGTGAGTGGATTTCTGAGATCCTGATCAGGGACATGCTGTGGGGACCAGAGACTGGAGTGAACACTCAAATTAGGGTGACAACTCCAGAACTCTGAGTTTAGTGAGAGAAGGTCTAGAATACAATATGAGAAAAAAGAAAGGAGAGTCATCAGTGAACACAGACAAAACAGAGAAAAGACAAAGAGCGCACAACTTTAATATGGAAAACAAAATGTTCTTCTTATGTAAATCCACTCATCTCTGTACCAATTTGAAACCCACAGTTCCAGAGCAGATGCTTTTTTCTATTTGCAGAGAGAAAAAAAACAAACACTGGAAGGAAATACACCAAAATGGTAACAGTGATTTTGTCTGAGTGGTGGATTATGGTTGAATCTAATTTCCTCTTTTATGCCTTTGTATGTTTTTCAATTTTCACAATGAGTATTTTTAAGGATTTCTGACCACAGAAAATCAGCCCTTTTTCTCTTTTTTTATTGTATTTTATTGATTATGTTGTTCCAGCTGTCACAATTTTTCCATCTTTGCACACCTCCAACCATGAACCTCCACTTCCTCAGGCAATCCCTACACCATTGTTCATGCCCATGGGTCCTGCATATAAGTTTTTTGACTACTCCATTTCCTAAACTGTACTTTACAACCCCATGTCTGTAACTACCTACTTGTACTTCTTAATCCCCTCACCTCTTCACCCATTCCCATACAATCCCTCCCATTTGGCAACCATAATAACGCTTTTTGTATCCATGATTCTGTCTCTGTTCTTCTTGTTTGCTTAGTTTGTTTTTAGATTCAATTGTTGACAGGTATGTATTTTTTTGCCAATTTATTGTTCACAGTTTTGATCTTCTTTTGTTAAGTAGGTCCATTTAGTATTTCATATAATAATGGTTTGGTGATGATGAACTCCTTTCACTTTTTCTTGTCTAGGAAGCTCTTTTTTTTCTTTTATTGTTGTTCAAGTACAGTTATCTGCCTTTTCCCCCCCTCTCCCCCCACTCCCCTGATTCCACCCCCACTTTGTTTTGTCCATGTGTCCTTTATAGTGGTTCCTGAAAACCCTTCACCGTTTCCCCCATCATCCTGTCCCATCTCCCCTCTGATTACTGTCCATTTGTTCTTAATTTCAATGTGTGTGGCTATATTTTGCTTGCTTGTTTGTTTTGTTGATTATGTTCCAGTTAAAGGTGAGATCATATGGTATTTGTCTCTCATCACCTGGCTTATTTTGCTTAGTATAATGCTCTCCAGTTCCACCCATGCTGTCGCAAAGTGTAAGAGCTCCTTCTTTCTTTCTGCTGCTCTGACTTTCTATTCTAAATGAAAGCTTTGCTGGGTAGAGCAATCTTGGCTATAGGTCCTTACTTTTCATCACTTTGAATATTCCTTGCCAATCCCTTTTAGCCTGAAAAGTTTCTTTTGAGAAATCAGCTAACAGTCTCATGGGAACTCCCTGGTGGGAACAAACTTCTTTTCTCTTGCTGCTTTTAAGATTTTCTCTTTATCTTTAATCTTTGGCATTTTAATTATGATGTGTCTTGGAGTGGGCCTCTTTGCATCCATCTGGTTTAGGACTCTCCATGCTTTCTGGACTTGCATGTCTATTTCCTTCACCAAATTAGGGAAGTTTTCTTTCATTATTCTTTTAAAGATTTTCATTTTTTAACTCTTTCTCTGGTACCCTTATGATGTTAATGTTGGATTGCTTGAAGTTGTCTGAGAGGCTGCTTACAGTGTCCTCATTTTTTTGGATTCCTTTTTCTTCTTTTGCTCTGATTGGTTGTTTCTTGCTTCCTTATCTTCCAAATCATTGATTTGATTCTTGGCTTCATCCACTCTACTGTTGTTTCCCTGTAAAGTGTTTTTAATTTCAATTATTATATACTTCAATTTTGACTGGATCTTTTTTATGCTGTTGAGGTCCTCACTAAGTTTCTGGAGCATCCTTACAAGCAGTATTTTGAACTCTTCATTAGGTAGATTCTTTGTCCTCATTTTGTTAAGTTCTGTTCCTAGAGTTTTGATCTGTTCTTTCATTTGGGACGTGTTTGTCTCTTGATTTTGGCAACCTCCCTGCATTAGTTTTATGTATTAGGTAGAGCTGCTATGACTCCCTGCCTTGGTAACATGGCCCTAATGTAGTAGGTGTCCAATAGGGTCCAGATAGGCCCAGATAGGCTCCCCTATCACGCAAGCTGGGTACTCAAGGGGCACCCTTCTCTTGTAGTTGGGCTCTGATTGTGTTGGCAGATCAATGGGAGGGATTTACCCAGGCCAGTCAAGGACTGGCTGTGACCACTGACCACCAACCTCTGCCCTCTATGGAGGATCAGCTGTGCAGGGGCAGGGTGGTAGTCTGTAGCTGTCCACAGGATGCACAGGTTATTGGGTTTCCCGGGTGGTGCAGGCCAAGGTCAACACCCATGTGTTTTGCTTTGAGCCACCCTGCCTGAGTTGTAAAGGAATCTGAGATGGCTTCTACTTGTGCTGGGCTTGAGGATTCCCAGGTGAAGCCAAGATGTGAATCTAGGCTGGCTGCTGCTTGTAGTTCCAGGCTTGGGGCCACTTAGCAAGAGGTACAAGACCTGGGAGCTCGCTGAGGTCAGCTCCTGCTTGTTTGAGAAGATTTAAGAAATTGTGAAGCATAAGCTAATACCAACCATTCATATGGAAAGGCAGCTTTGTTGGGCCTGTAAGTTGGGTGGGATGGAGTCTCTGGGAATCTCCATGGCTGGGCAAACAGTGTTATATAGGTTGATGGAGTCTCAGATATGGCATCAGCCTGTAGGCTCTGTAGGGGGAGGGTTCAGAAAAGGGACACTGGCCTCTGTCCACCTTTCTATTTGGGAGGAAGCTATTCCTCTGCTCTTGTCTTGATGCCAGACACTTCAATTCCTACTGGTATGCCACTGGTGCCTTTCAAGTTGCCTCCCCTCCCCCCAGTGCTGGAGCTTAGAGGGAGTGAGTCTGAGTATGTCCATGTGAGGTTCTTTAAGAGGAACTGCTTGTGACACCAGAAGTTTCCTCTACCAACTCAATCCCTGCTGGTTTTTACAGGCAGAAGTTATGGAGACGTATTTTCCTGGCACTGGAACCCTGGGTAGGGAGGCCTGGTGTGGGGCTGGGACTCCTCACTCCTGAGGTACCCCTCCTAAATTTTTATCCAACACATGTATATGTGGGACCAGTCCATTCCATCTCCACCGCTCCTACCAGTGTGTATGGATGTGGTTTCTTTAACTCTGTAGTTGTCAGACTTCCATTCAACTTGATTTCCACCATTCTGATTGGTGGTTGTTCTGTAATTTAGTTGTAATTGTGATGTGGTTGTGTGAGGAGGTGAGCTGCGTTTAACTATGTCGCCATCTTGACCAGATGTAGATAGAAAATGAGCACTTTAATTCCATGTGCCAGGTTCAGAAACATACAATAATGGAACAAGATAACTAAAAGATGGAAAAGACTTCAAGATCTATCTTCTTAATCTCTAGGCCAATTCCCAATTACTTTATAAATGAACTGCCTCCCCCTCCACCAAACCAGTAAGGCACTGCAATCACTTATACTGAGTTGAGAATGTCTCAAATGATGTGTTTTCTTAAACAGCTGGTTCAGGTTTGGCAGTTGATGGGTGAGTTTTTTTTCTTGATAAGGGCTCTTAACATATTCGTTCATTCATTCAGTCATTCATTCACTGTGTTCCCATTAGATGTTGAAGGTATTACAAAGATGAAGTAATTACCTCCCCACGGCTTAAGTTCACAGTATGTGGTACATACTCTAGGAGCAGTGCAAATGAAGCAAAGCAGTAGTGTCAAGAAGTGAGAAAATATTTCTGCCTGATGATGTTAGGGCTGACTAAAGAGAGGACATGACATTTGGACTTTACATGGAAGTACATGTGATTCCAACAGGTAGAGAGGGGAGGATGCCACTGTCTCTCTGAGGGCAGGAGTTACATTTATCTTGTTCACTACTGACTCTGCAGTATTTAGCCAGGCTAAAATTAAGGTATCGACAGGGCTATATTTCTTTCTGGAAACTCTAGGAAGATTCATCTTCTTGCCTTTTCCAGCTTTGAGAGGCCACTCACATTCCTTTGTGGTAGTCCCTTCCTCCATCTTCAAAGCCAGCACCATAACATCTGTCTAACCTCACTTTCATCATCACATCTGCTTCTTCCCTTCTGACAGAGTGCTTGTTGGCCAGGGTGGCACTCATCGCTCAGACAGCCTCCTGCCTTAATGGGAGCTGACCCCCAGCCCCAGCCCCAGCCCCAGCTCCAGGAGTGAGCCTGCCTCATCCAGGAACATCCCGCACCTACACCCTTAGCAGTGATTTGTTCAGAAATTCACTAATGTCTGTTTCCTCCACTTAAACGTAAATGCCATCAGAATGCATCTACAGGATGTTCACTTGTTTTGCCAAAAAAGCCTAGAATAGTACCTGGCACATAATTCTTAATAACTATTTAATGAATTCAGTTTTTCATTTCTCTTTAGTAAACTTAAATTGAACAGCTAATACGTGTCTGGGACTCTTCTGTGTGACAGAGATGCAAAGATATGTTAGATTCAAGAAGTCTAATTGGGAAGACAGACATGTAAACAATTTCCTAACCGTACAGGTAAACCTGTCATGACTTATACACAGAGGCAGAGCTAGCACTGAAGGAGCCACCGATTTCTCCTTCAGGACTGGGGCTAGGTGCCCCTGCACTGACAGTGAGCAGGTCATGAAGGATGAGCAGAGACTTCACAGGTAAAGAATTAGGTCATATGACTGTTTGCAGATAACATGATAGTGTACATAGAAAATCCTATAGACCCGACAAAAAAACTGCTTGACCTAATAAATGAATTTGGAAAAACAGCGGGATACAAAGTCAATATCCAGAAATCAAAGGCATTTTTGTACACCAACAATGAAACAGCAGAAGCAGAAATCAAGAAAAAAATCCCATTTGACATAGCAAAAAGAAAAATAAAATACCTGGGAATAAACCTAGCCGAAGAGGTAAAAGACCTGTATTCAGAAAACTACATAACACTGAAGAAAGAAGTCAGGAGGACACAAATAAATGGAAACATATACCGTGTTCATGGATCGGAAGAATTAACATCATCAAAATGTACATACTACCCAAAGCAATCTGCACATTCAATGCAATACCTATTAAAGTACCAATGGCATATTTCACAGACATAGGACACTTCAAAAATTTATATGGAATTATAAATGACCCTGAATAGCTGCTGCAATTTTGAGAAAGAAGAGTAAAGTAGGAGGGATTACAATACCT
>CM052539.1:92543391-92599223 GCA_028533065.1 Trachops cirrhosus
AGATAAGGTCAAGTTAAAGGAGTTCATCATCACCAAGCCCTTATTTTATGAAATGTTAAAGGGACTTATCTAAGAAAAAGAAGATAAAAAACATGTATAGTAAAATGACAGCAAACTCACAATTATTAACCACACCTAAAACAAAAACAGAAACAAAAAGAAACTAAGCAAACAACAAGAACAGGAACAGAATCACAGAAATGGAGATCACATGGAGGGTTAGCAACAGGGGAGTGGGAGGAGGAGGACAGTGGAGAAAAGGTACGAAGAATAAGTAGCATAGATGGTAGGTAGAAAATAGACAGGGGGAGGGCGAGAATAGTAGGGGAAATGTAGAAGCTAAAGAACTTATGACACATGGACATGAACTAAAGGGGGGGAATGTGGGTGGGAGAGGGTGTGCAGGGTGGAGGGGAATAAGGGGGGGTAATGGGACAACTGTAATAGCATAATCAATAAAATATATTTAAAAATAAAAAATATATAATTTAAAAGAAAAAATAATTAAAATGGCAGAGTGTGCATAAATGCTGCATTCTTTCCAGTCTGCTCCCCTTGCTGGTCTTGTTGGCCACTGGGGACTCAGGCTTCTTGTCTGGTGGTAGACCACATGGCCCAGGGAGGTTCCCAGCACCAACCCCCCATGTTTTCTAAGGCCTGTCTGGAGCAGTGGGAAGGGAGAAGGGGAGAACCATGCCAGCCAGCAGACACTGGGTGCTGTGCAGCCATGCAACAAGTCCTGCACCCCTTCTCCACATGTGAATCCATGATGGCTGCTTGCAGCAGATGGACCTTGAGAATGTGGCTGCTCTGCACCCCCGTGCAAGGTGCCAGTAGCCAGGATTGCTAGAATGGTAGGCGGAAACAGGTTTAGCGCGGGAAAGAATCCCAGCACCGTGTGAGCTGAACCGACATGCACACTGGTGGTGGGGCACCGTGCCTTGCAGTGTCCCAGCCATCCTGGGTGAGTCGTGTGAGCGCTTTCCCTGTGGGATGAGTGGCTTGGCTGTGCCACCATTTTGGCTCCAGGCAAGATGGCGGCCTACACCCAGCAGTTGGGCTTTGTGCAGGGTGAGCACTGCACACGTCAGGTTTTCTGTGCTGGGTTTTGATAGAGACGGCTTTGATTCTGGAGGCCATAACCTGGCATCTGATGGAAACAGCTCTGGTTCTGAGGGCTACGATTTGGGGTCAAAGGGGGACCACTGAGCTTGCAACTGGAGTCTAGTGGGGACCATTTGAGCTCTGGAGGCCAGCTGTGAATATTGGACTTTAGTGTAGTTAACTGTCCTCAAAGTTTGTTTTCCCTTACAAGTTCAACTAGTTTACCTCAGCACCTGATGACATCATCAGAGATGTTCAATTTATAGACATGAAGGATTTGTCAAACTGCCACTGCTTGGTATCATTCCAGCAAAGCCCTTGTAGCTGAATGTATTCTCAAAAGACAGTGTTGTGGGCCTAGAGATGGTGTAGGCCCAGCATGAGAAGCCCACCTGCAGTGTCACCTGCTGAGACTTAATGGTTTGACAGGACCAGATGGTTGAGCTGGTGAAACATGCAGTGGCTACAGGTTTCGCTTTAAAACTGCTTTCCTTTTCCACCCTAAGGTTTAAACAGAAAGGGTCCAGAAGTGTTAAAGGGGTGGGGGGAATTTCAGAATATTCCCTTCAGTCTAATTTGAGTTAAGTGTGGGAAAAGGGGCTTTGGAAAGGTGTTACATGCCTTGCACCCCTTCCTCCAAGGAACCACTCTTTCTTCAAAGGGCACATTGTAGAATTAGTCCCTACCTTTGTCATTTACTTGTTATGGTTCTCACTGTGCCTTCTAATCCTCTTGCCAAATTTGTTGCCTCCAGAATACAAGTTTGCCAACTTGTCCAGCAGTACCACCCTTTGGACATCACACATGACGCTTTCCAGGGACAACCACTGATAGGGACCTTGCAAGATCCTTCTCCCTTGCATGAAGACTCCCCTCCACTCCACAACCCCTTTTGTTAGGGGCTGCAGATAAGAAATAATGGGGAACTTCTGGGCATGGAATTGGACTTTACCCTTCCTGGGGGTGGCTGGTTTTCTGAGCTCTGTGGATGAGGCCAGCTCAGAGCAGGAATGCTCCCAGCCACCTCAAAATGGATACTTTGTCAATACAAACTTACTTTCTTCTCACAAATCTTCTAGTTATGCATGCACATGGCAACAAGCAGTCAGACTCCAGGCTGCCCACTTACACTACTACTTTAGGAAAAGTCAAATTTATTGTGTTGATTAGTCAAGATGAAACACCTTTATGTGCCAGAATTCTTTACTTTTTTTTTTTTAATTTGCTCTGGAGTTGGACATACTTGAAGTGTAGATATTTATCAGTTTGAATTCATTTAGCAACAAGTATTTCCTCAGTGCTTATTATTCTCTCCCGGACATTGGGGATAGAACTGTACAAGACAAAGTTCTATTTCTCATAGAGGTCATGCTGAGAGGAGGGGGATGAGGAATCAGGGCAGCTCTCCTTGAGAAGGTGACATGTATTGTAGTTGAGGCCTATCATGGGAAGGGGTAAAAGTGTTCTAGGGAGAAGGTATGGCCAGTGCAATTGCTCAGAGGAGGCAAGGAGTTTGTTGGAGGCAAGTGTGATATGAACGTAGTGATTGAAGGGGAAGAGCATAAGATGAAGCTAGAAGGACAGGAAAGAGGAGAAGGAAGTGGTGAAGGAGGATAAAAAACAACAGAGATATCTGTTCTTCAAAGATATAATTACATTACTCTTTAAGATTTCCCCGCTTTTCCCTGTGGTATCATTTTTGATGCCTAGAGAAGAAACAATCCTTGGCAAGGCAGCTCAGTTGGTTAGAGCATTGTCCTGATATGCCAAGGTTGCTGGACTGATCCCTGGTCAGGGCACATACAAGAATCAATCAATGACTGCATAAATAAATGGAACAACAAATTGATGTTTTTTTCTCTATCTCCCTTCCTCTCTCTAAATTTATTTAATTTAATCAATTAAAAAAAGAAGAAACAATTACTCTCTTCTCTGAGTCCTTATAATAGTATAAATCACATAATTGGCACTTATCTAATTAAAATTCTTTGCATACATGTCTTCTTTCTCAACCAGGTGGCAGACTTTTTGAAGGCAGGACTCTTATTCCTTAAGTGTCTACCATAAGCCTTCACAAGTAGGAGGCACTCAAGAGATATGTATTGACTAAAAAAATGCATAATTTTTTCACATAATCAGAATGGATCGTGTTTGTGCATGAGGTTGTCAGTGAGTTCTACACTTTATGGCTCTATCTCTCTCTGTCTTCTTGTCACAAAAGAAACAGGTAACTAATGAAAGCACTGGAAAAGATGCCCCCATCTTAAGCTCAGCAACTTTTGAACTTCCTTTAAACAGCGGGAATAATTGTGTCATTCTCCCAAGCATCTGGGTCGTCCCTTCTGGCCAGGCCCTGGTTAATGAGAAGTCAAGTACACAAAGAAAATATCCTGGTTTACTACTGTGCTCACCAGAAGTCAAGGTTTTCTCACCAGTTATAGATATGCTGGTTTGATATCTCCTTGAAATTCTCTGCCATCTTTAGTCTCAACAAATGGCAGGATTGGGGATTTACACTGATACTACGAAGAACAAGGAAGAGGTATAAAGTAAGGCTGATTCTACCTCTTATTGATGGATATGATAGCAGAGATCCCAGAGCCCATAACCCTTGCTGGTGTCACTGTGGGTTGAATTGTCCTCTTAACATTCTACTTATCTCTACAGACTCCCTGTAAAGCTCCTTGTGCAGCTGCCTTGATACATCCCATCTCTTTCAGTGTTCCTGCAGGCAACTTTCCTTCTGGCTGGGAGACCACTGCCTTCCCCTACCCCCTCCTCCTATTCTTCTGGATCTTAAGCTGTTCTCGGCTTGTTACTCCTGCAGACAGAGTTAGACCTGCTCCCAGCTAACAACAGTTGGTTCTTCATTTTCTTAGCGCATATTCCATAAAACTCATCTGTCTACCCCAGTGGATTGTGTCCTTCCTGAGGACAAAGATTTCCCTTAGTCATCTGTAGATGATCAATAATAATAGTTTTAATGAACTCCCATTTCAGTTTTAAATAGATTATACTGGGGCTGTGCCTTTGGCCCCCCCTTTAAAAAAACATTGATTTCAAAAAAGACAAAGTTTTAGATATATTAGCTATATGCTATCCTGCCCAGCAAATCAGTCATGTGTCCCACTGCATAGATAACTGGACTTAGCTCCTCTGAATTAGAAGTCAGCCTTGGCCGGCCAAGACGGAGGTATAGATAGATACACTCTGCCTCCATGCACAACCAAAAGGAGGACAAGAAAAAATAACCAGACCTGCCAGAAAATCAAACTGTATGGAAGTCTGACAACCAAGCAATTGGTTTCCAAGAGGAAACATTCGTCCAGACAGGTAGAAGGAGCAGAGATGGGAAGCCAGGGTGGAGAGGACTCCCAGCAAGGTGGCAGATGGAGGACCAGGGCAGGTGAGGTGGCAGCTGGCAGACCGGGCAGTCCCACAGTTGTGTGCAGATAAACCAGGAGGAACAACTGGGGAGTGAGATAGACCACGCAACCCAGGGTTCCAGCGTGGGGAGAGAAAGCCTCAAAACCTCTGGCTGTTGCAGTGACAGGAGAAACTCTCAGCCTCACAGGAGAGTTAGTTGGAGAGACCCACTGAGGGGAACCCTGTCCCTCGGAGCCCTCTCAGTCATGGATGAAATGAGTTGTCCTGGACACAATCTGTCTGGCGGGAAAAGGGGTGGGGACTCCCTCTAGTGGAGAATGCCCCAAACCCTTCTCTGAAACAGCTTTTATTGGGATTGGTATGTGTAGGGCACAGGTGGCAAACACAAGGCCCGTGGGCCCAATCCGGCCCTCCACCTTGTTTTATCCAGCCCGGCACCTTGTTTCTACCTGACAGCAGCACCGAGCTCTCAACTGTTAAGGAGTAGTTACATTTATACAGTCCTAAAATTACATTCAGCCCTTTGAAGGCAACTGCGAGGCTGATGTGGCCCCCGGTGAAAATGAGATTGACACCCCTGGTGCAGGGATATACAGCATGCATGCATAGCTCATCAATCAATGTCCAAAGGTCATAGTTACAGAAAACAGATATTATCTACAGGTAACAACTGAAGGAACACAGAGATCTGCCTCAGGACAGGGTCTGTCAGACATGCTGACGCCAGATGGTTGTTAAAGTGTGTTTCATGTGACAAGGAGTTTACTCCTTATGCTTTGAACTTAAACATCTGGTTTATACCAACAGGGCTATACAAAGCAAAGGAAGCTTCAAAGGGTACAATGCATTGTTCAGGCCTGATTTCCCAAGGGGACACTTAGTGCTAGCATTGGGTCATGCCTGCCTCTTGCATTCCTGGTGTTCCAGTCAAGACTTACAGGCCTCTTTCAAGGCATTGCTGTTGTGGGCCTACAGTCTCTGATACCACACAAAGTGGTCCCCAACAACCCACAGAGTCCTAGAACGTACACAAACCCGCCCACTCAGGAATCAGTACCAGAAGCGCCCAATTTGCTTGTGGGTAGCAGGGGAAGGGACTGAAAGCCAGCACAGAGCACAGCAAGTAGCACTGTTCCCTGTTGGACCCCTGCCCCACATACAGCTCCAAACACAGTGTCCTATGTTGCCCTGCCCTGGTGAATACCTAAGCCTCCACCTCTTATTATGTAAAAGGTGTGCCAGAACGGAAAAAATATGGCCCAAATGAAAGAACAGATCAGAGCTCCAGAAAAAATACAACTAAGTGACAAAGAGATAGCCAACCTATCAAATGCACACTTCAAAACACTGGTAATCAGGATGCTCACAGAAATGGTTGAGTATAGTCACAAATTAGAGGAAGAAGCAAAGGCTATGAAAAGTGAAATAAAGGAAAATGTGCAGGGAACCAACAGTGATGGGAAGAAAACTGGGACTCAAATCAACAGTTTGGAACAGAAGGAAGAAATAAATGTTCAACTAGAACAGAATGAAGAAACAAGAATTCAAAAAAAATGAGGGGAGGCTTAGGAATCTCCAGGACATCTTTAAACATTCCAACATTCGAATCATAGGGGTGCCAGAAGGAGAAGAGGGAGAGCAAGAAATTGAAAACTTATTTGGAAAAATAATGAAGGAGAACTTCCCTAATCTGGCAAAAGAAATAGACTTCCAGAAAGTCCAGGAAGCTCAGAGTCCCAAAGAAGTTGGAATCAAGGAAGGACACACCAAGGCACATCATAATTACATTACCCAAGATTAAAGATAAGGAGAGAATCTTAAAAGCAGGAAGAGAAAAGGAAACAGTTACCTCCCAAGGAGTTCCCATAAAGCTATCAGCTGACTTCTCCAAAGAATCCTTACAGGCAAGAAGGGCCTGGAAAGAAGTATCTGAAGTCATGAAAGGTAAGGATTTACATGCAAGGTTACTCTATGCAGCAAAGCTATTACTTAGAATGGAATGGCAGATAAAGTGCTTCCCAGATAAGGTCAAGTTAAAGGAGTTCATCATCACCAAACCCTTATGATATGAAATGTTAAAGGGACTTCTCTAAGAGAAAAAAGATCAAAAACTATGAACAGTAAAATGACAAGAAACACACAACTGTCAACAACCACATCTAAAAAAAACAAAAACAAAAAAAAATTGAACACGTAGAACAGGACCAGCTTCATAGAAATGGAGATCACCTAGGGATTATCAGTGGTGGAGGGAGGACAATGGGGGAAAAGGTACAGGGAATAAGAAGCATAAATGGCTGGTACAAAATAGGTAGGGGGAGGTTAAGAATAGTATGGAAAATGAAGAAGCCAAAGAACTTATATGTAGGATCCATGGACATGAACTAAACGGAGGGGAATAATGGTGGGAGGGGGGATACAGGGTGGAGGGGAATAAAGGGGAGAAAAAAATGGGACAACTGTAATAGCATAATCAATAAAATATATTAAAAAAGAAATATATGAAGGGACATGTGGTTCAAAGGAGACAGGATAGTAACAGAAAGCATGGGTGGCTTGCAAGGAACTGGACAGTATACGATTGTCTAAAAGTATTCAAATTAAACAATTTTTTAAAATGTGCTGACCAACGAATTAAGGCTGGCTTTAGTTCGCTTACTCGCTTGGTCCCTGAGATTATCTGGGTCTATTTTGTAGCTTACACTGTCATGAAGGACCAACAGAATTCACAGTTGCACAAACTCATCTTTCTCTAGGCACAATCAAGCTTTTTGTAAATACAGTCAGAGATCAAAACTGTGTTCTAAGAGCAGATGGCCTCTTCTAAGTTCTAGGTGCAATCATGTGGCCTTACAGTCAAATCTTATCTTCAACTGCATGATATATGATTAAATAAAAACCCCAGGGTAGCACCCAGCACATAGAAGAATCTTTTTATTGTGCCTCACTGATTAACCTTAGGCTGAAGAGACAAGGCATTGTGAGGTTGTACAATTAGGTTCTATGATATCACCTGCTAATTTAATGGCTATAGCACTAAGCACAACTCCAGATAATTCTATCAGGAGGTCACTTCAAAAAGGCCTTGTTTTAACATAAACTCATGTATAGAACTGTTGGCCTTCAGCGTAGATGGAGGCAGAACTTAAATTCTGGCACATCAGACCTGTATGCTGGAACAGAATAGCAAGTGAAGACGACAGGATGACAATAGACATTCATCCAAATAGGTGAGACAAGATCCAGGAGCATGGTGACAGTGGTAGGAGGCCCAGGCAGGCCCTGGAGGTCTAAGATATGAAATGCAGCAAGTAAAATTCAGGCAGGTGACATTTCCAAGTCTAGGAAGGGAAACAGGAGGAAGGACCCGCATACCTGAATGTGTAGTGACAAAGAAGGCCATCACCACTGGCTTGGGTATCAGGCAGAGAGGCTGGGCCCCAACTTACATGGAGGCAGGTGCCTGAAGAACCAAGTCAGCTACTATGAGGCTCAGCTATATTCTATTTGCAATATTTTTTCTCCAAGAAAGCTTATAATTCACGAAACAGAATTCATGTAGGAGGAATCTACTTTCCACCTACAGTTTTCTTTGAATACTTTATGTTTTGAATATTTCGAACCTGTAAGGTAAGACATATTTGATTTTAAAGGTTTGTCTGAATTCATTTCCTCAGCTCCACGGAAATGGGGGAACCCGAAAATCACCCCATCACTACATTTCACCAATAGAAAAAATATCACAAGCTTTCCAATACAATGATTTATGAAGTTTTTATACTCACTTGGACCACTTTCTCAAATAGGAAGAAATAGAGCTGAGCTGCTTGACATGAACAGGGTACAATGAATTTTACAAAAGCAGAAAAGAGTAACTATACTATTAGCTAACGCGACTTAAATATTTCTCACGGGACATTTTTCTCACTTGAGAGACTGCTTGTCTTGGTAACATCATCATCATTGCTGGGTTGGTCTTCCCTATTTTGCAACTCAACTTTCAAAGGATTATATTTAGAAACTATATTTACACACATATTCTAAATTTATGGCCAATAGGCACTGATGAAATAAGTTTAACCCCCCCTACCCCCGAACCCGTCACTAATATTACCTTTCTTCTTAATTCGAAGAGCTAAACATAGTTTCTACTTCGTCTTTTTCATTTTTATGCAATTAGCCTTTCGCTAAGTTAGGGAGTTTTGACGCAGGGGACTTACCCAATATATGCAAAAAGAAATAAATCATTTTACATTTTAAGTGCCTGGGACGTTGGATTACCTGGGTTATTTTAACTGTACAGAGGCAGGTTTGCTACCATCCCACTCAGAATGATCTAGATCATCGCCCCATTTCCTGTTTCAGCAGTGGAAAATAGCTGTCCTTGAGCTCTCGGTGATTGCCGGTCATTCTCTTCCGGGATTTGCGTAGGTCGCCGTCGTAGCCTTCCCAGCGAACCGCACCTCCCCAGGAGCCCCTCGGAGCTTGAGATCGGACAGAAGCACACGCTCTAGGACCGCGAGGGACGCAGGCAGGAGGCGGTGCCTGGAAAAGCGTCTTGCACGGCCAGCTCCGGAGTTCCGGGGCAGGCACGCACCAGGAGGGAGAGGCGTGCGCGGAGGAGTGGGCGTGGCTGCGCGCGGAGCGGTCCGGGCGCGCGGCGAGTGGGCGGGGAGCGCCGCTGGGCCGCGAAGCTGCTGGGCTGGCCGGGCATTAGGGCCTCAGCGGAGCCCGCTCCCCAGCGCGCTGGGCGGGGTGTGTGGCGGACCGCTTCGCGGGCAGGCGCGGGCCGGGAGGCAGCGGCTGCGCCCTGCGCCGGGGAGGAGCCGGAGGCGGGCGGGCGGCCAGCGGGCGGGGGCTGGGACCCAAGGTAGGGAGTGCCGGAGCGCCAGCGGCGACGACGGCAGAGCGGCCTCGGTGCGTGGGTCCTTGGCGACTCGGGTTCAGCCCGCGGGCTGCGGTGTGAGCGGGCGCCCGGCTGCCTTTCTACTCCGCCCGCCGCCGCTGCCGCTGTGATTGGGTGGAAGATGGCGCTGGGCGGATGGAAATCCTAATGACAGTCTCCAAATTCGCCTCCATCTGTACCATGGTAGGTGCGGCGGGAGGACGGCCGGGGCGGCCCGGAACCCTTGGGGCGGGCGGCCGGCTGACCCACAGCGGTCCCCGCCCCTTACTCTGGCTGTCTGTGGGGCCTGGGCGGGGGCGGTTGGACGGCTGCGGGCTGAGAGTACGGCGATTAGCGGCCCCCGGGGACGGGGAGGCGGCTGGCGATCAGGGAGGGCGCGAGGGTGACCACAGAGAGGGCTCCCGTGCGGGTTATGGCTGGGGGTGGGCCCCGGTGTTCGGCGCCCTGGGCTCTAATGCTGAAGTCTTACCGCGGCACGGGGCTGAGCTGCGGGGCGCGTCCGGGCTGTGGGTGCGCGGGCTGGAGCGTAGCTCCGGCCCGAGTTGGAGGTGGAAGGACACGGGGCGGTGCGCTGAGTTTCCGTCTGGCGGTGCGCGGAGCCTGGAGGTGGCTCTGGGCGGTGGTGGGGGTCCGACGGCAGGAAGGCAGAGTATCATTCCTGTCCCAGATAGAACGGAAGTCTAGTGCAGATTCCCTCTCTGCCC
Organism: Trachops cirrhosus; assembly: GCA_028533065.1. Taxonomy (NCBI): domain Eukaryota; kingdom Metazoa; phylum Chordata; class Mammalia; order Chiroptera; family Phyllostomidae; genus Trachops; species Trachops cirrhosus. Next base: position 92,553,493 of record CM052539.1, read on the forward strand.
CTCTGGCGAGGCCGAGTTCCCCACCCGCTGCTTCGGGGAAAGGGGTGTGTGTGAAGGTGGAAACTTTAAATAAGTGAGGTGGAAATTTTTCCCATTTCTACTCTTTCTGAGAAAAACGAGCTCTTCTTTTCCAACCACGTGTCCAGGTGGCAGTCTTGTCTTTGGGAATCCACGTTAATGTTGCAAACAGCTTAAGCTTCCCTATCACTTGTTTACTTGAGTATACTAGGCACATCTGTGTGTGGCTTGAAGTATTTCTGTGCAGCAACTGACTGCAAGGGTTATGGTCTGTGTTTTACTGGGGTTTCTAAATAGACTTTAAGGGCAAAGTGCTAATACCTGTTGAAAAGTACCGAATGAAGCAAAATGTGGGTGCGTGTAAGTCTTGGTGATTTGTGCTTGGCCAGGAGGACCACAGTTTTCCACACGATGTGGTAGATTCTTTTCATTAGCTCATTATGAGCTTACAATTTGAGGATAATAATTATGGGCCAAACAGAAAAAAGTTTTTCTTTGCACTCTGGGCCTAGTGATTTATGTTTTTAAAGACTTTGAAAATCTTCTGTTTCGTCTTACTAGCCTTTTTTTTTTAAGCAGTCTTTGGATTTAAGGGTGGTACATTTTATATACTTTTTTTTAAAGGAATGGTAAATTAGATCCGCAAGATGCTACTGCATGTTGATGAACAGTGCTAAGAAATGGCTGAAATCAAGTGGAATTAAACTCTACAGCAGCGATTTTCAGCCTTTTCCATCTCATGGCACACATAAACTAATTACTAAAATTTCTTGACTCACCAAAAAATGTATTTTTTGCTGATATGACCAAAAATAGGTGTAATTTTGATTCATTCACACCAGAAGGCTATTGTTGTGGTGGCTGCTTTCATTTTGTAAATTTGACAGTCTAAGGGAAAAGAGGTCAGTGCCCCTGACTAAGTAGTTAGATATTGCTTTAAATATTCTTGTGGCACAGTGGTGTGCCATGGCACACCGGTTGAAAATCGCTGTCTACAGAATTAAGGAAATCATATTGAATAATGAATCATTGGAGAATTTATTTCCCCAAATAGATGTTTTTTTGCCCTCACAATTTACATTTCAGGAAGCGTTGATATTAAAGAAACTATATTAAAATGATTTCTGAGGATCACTTGGATTATTTTTAGATATTCTAGTTATTCTATTTCAAAAGGAATCTAATAAGTCTTCGAAAGCGATAGATAGTCTTAAGAGATTGCTGAGCTACACAGATTGTTGGTTCATAGTTCATTGTCAAAGTGTAGTGCTTCAGAAGTGACGTGTTACTCTACTAACTAGTCATTCACTCAGGTATATCAAGTATACATTCGGCACCTACTAAGGGCTAGAGACTGTGCTGAGTGCTGAGGATTCAGCAGTGATTAAGACAGTCCCTGCTGTCATGGTGTTCACATTGTAGTTGAAGGAGGCAAACTATTCAAATGAGCATGTTAATGTAAAATATGCTATAATCAGATTAGGAACATGAGGCACAGAGATTTGTCAAGTCAAACATGAGTAAGTGGGATTCTGATCTCAAGAACGTTAGACTCCAAAGCTCTTGCCTAGGTCTTCCACTCTGGGGCATTAATTGCATGTGGGATGTGTGAGTATGTTGTTGGCAAATACAGAAACACCAGTGGTTGGTCAAATGAGATTGTTCTAAAAGTAGTGTTAAAATTGTGTCTATATTTATATTTGAATAAATTCTGATGTGCTTCCAACGTAATGCTGAATATCTCAAAGTAACCTGCAATTCTATCCTTTAAAGAAAACCTACATTCTGAGAATTACAAAATTAACAATCAAGAAGAGCAAAGATATTTACCTCTGTGCCTTTGTAGATGCTATTTTTCTAGGCTTTGGACGCTCCTCCTTCCACCTTGTCTAGCGAGTTCATGCCTGTCTGTCAAGCAGGTAGCCTTACTTGAATAATCCTATCCCTGTCCATCCCCATCCTCTGTCCACCTCATAATTTCACTGCATTTTTGTAATCTCAGTAGTACTTCCCATATGTACTGTGTAGTGCCTTTTCTTCTCATCTGCTTTTTAGATTGCGAAGGTACAAGGTGAGGGACTATCATTTATTTTGGTGGAACACTAACTTCTACAGTACAGTAAAACAGTTTGGTTAAACGTGGGTGAGATTGGAGGTGTGTGTGGTGTCTTGCGAGAAGAGGGGCTGGACCTAAAGAGCATGATGGTTCTCAGAATTAGCAGCTGTGGAAACATTTATAATGAGTTGGATTTTATTTTATAAATAATGAAATTTATGTAATTTTTTTCATTTGTCAACATAAGGTACCTGGGCAGATCGACAATACCTTGATTGGGGTAAATAACTGTGTTAAAAGCAAATCTTTCTGATATATCATATTGTAGATCACTATTGTTTTGCTTACATGTGAAAATTAGTAAAGTTTGTTTAAGTTAGCCTGACCCAAACGAGAGATTATGTTTAAATTTCACACAATAAGTTTTCAAAGGTATCTCTAGAAGTTCCACTTCTTATATTTACATGAAAATACACATTTTCAGTATCCTACGGTGTTTCTTTTTGCCTCTGAAGTAGCTTCAGAGTTCAGGGCCTGGCACAGAGTAGCTGCCCAGGGCTTAATATTGTACTTAATAATGGTGAAATAGTGGAAAAAGTGGCCAGAAACATGTAGAGAAGCCTGTGTCTTGAAATTGAGGTGTAAGTTATAAAGCCGTCTTGGGGGGCCTCGGACTGGAGAGTGCCAGTGTGGGTCTTGGCTGTCTCATGGAGGCAGGCACTGCTGTGGTCCGGGCTCTGCCAGCTCCCACTGTGATCATTTGTGGTTTCTTCCTGTGCAGGTTGTAGGAGTCCTGATTGGGAAGGGATTGTTGGAGAGGGGACTGGATAAGGGAGAAGCTGTTTGCCTGAGATGGTAGGTGGATCGAGGGGTGGCACTGGCCTACCTGCTTGCCCACCTTCCGCCATAGGGGTGACATAGATCTGTTAGAACTCGGTGTCAGTGAGGCCAACGCCGCAAGTTAGCTGCCAAGTGGGTCTGACAGGTTTACCTCGAACAAGCCTGAATCGAGCACAGCACCCTGCCCATGGTAAACTTTGAACTGCTTATGGGAGGAAAGCCACATGCGAAGCTGGCTATTTCTCTTTCCATTTTCACTCAGTGAGAACACGATGTGTGTGGGGTTAAAGTGCTCCAGAACGAAAATAAACGTAGGAGAAACCTTTTGTTTAGGGGGATGGTTTGATAGTCTACTTTTCAGTAATCAGAGTATTATGTTAGATAATAAAATACCTTGTGCTGTCTCAAAAAATAGGATAGATGAATTTTTGTTAGTAAAATATTTAGTTTTTATTAATATTTTATTAGTAAAATAGTGCTTCAATGATAGGAACAGAGTTGCCAATTGTTTCACCAATTTTTGCTGTTTTTACTGTAAATGTTAATTTAGGACTCAAAAATAAGGAGTCTTCTATTATATGTAAATGTTGGTTAAATACTGATAAGGAATGTTGGAGCATGTATTAGAGGAGGCTTGGAGAGAACATTTTGTGTAAGTATTATTAAAGTTTTATTTAAGCTTGCGATCTTTTGAATTTGGTTAAATACATTTTAGATGTTAAAAATAATACATTCTTATAGAAAATTTGGAAAATCTATTAAAGAGTTTGGAAGTTCTTAAGGGAGCAAAAAAAATATTTTATTTCTCAGAGCACATTTTGTCTTTTCAACAGGAACTTCATTGTGCTTACACCCTAGATAAAATTTTGCTGTTTAGCTTGCCCCAGAAATGATTGTCTTGTTAGTTTTAAAATTTGTACAAGTTCAGAATTAGCATGGAAAGTTGAATTTTATAAAATGATGTTACAGCAAGATTGTTGGCCCAGTAAGGCACAGTGATAGGCAACTGAGTCCTTGACAAGTTAGTTCATGATTACTAGAGGATAAAGTTACATAGGCATTAAAAATGGAGTTTTATGAGATGGTGGGTTTATTCTAATCTAAACTTATTCATTATTGCAAATAACGTAAGACCACTGGGATTTGAAACTTTTAATATGCTTAAAAAGTTCAGGTTTAAATACCATGTTCAGCTGTGTGCAATGTGTAAAAATACTCTGGTATTATTTGATATTATATGGCCTTGCTTACTGCTGGTGTCTTCTCCTTCCACCCCTGGCTAATCTTTTTATAATAGATTTCAAAGTAAGTTAATCATATACTCTACCTTGAACCATGTGGCCAGTTTCTGTCAGACTTTTATCGTAATGTGTGTTGTTGTTTTGTTTAATTCTAGGCTTTTGACCAGGTCTGCAGAGATTGAGCCCACCTCCCTTTAGTCACTTACAAGTTCTTTCTTCCTTACAGTCATATTTATTCTAGCTCTCCTGACACTTTTACTGTCTCAGATTATTGAAGCATTTGTTTACTTAGCATTAATTCCTCTCCAGAGATCTCCATTTTTCAGATTTAAATAATTTAATTTGGTTTCTATTTCTCTTTTAGTAGCTCAGTTTCAAAAATGTTATGTAGTATTTCATGTATCTTACACCTTGGTTTGTTAAAAAGAGCAGTTGGGCCAGAAGATAAATTCTAGTTCAGGTTTTGACTTTTAGATCTGTATGGGGAAGTCTCATAAAACTTGGAGCTGGTTTTTTTAATTTGTGAGATGAAAGGGTTGGACAAGACACTTTAGTAAATATTCGTTGCATGTTTGTTTCCTTCTGGATCTAAAACAATATTCTATGATCCTTTGTGAGTTTACTCAGAGTTTGTTGATGGTTGTTGACACCATCATGATTTTGGGAGCTCTGATCATGTTTTAGGTACCATGAGAAACATGGAGTTAGACATAGTTAAGTGTGAATTATGCCTACTTTTCCAGTTTTCTTTTTAGTGTTACTGAATTTATGGAAAGTTACAGTTGAAAGTAAATATGTTTTTTTTTCTTTAAAAGCATTCAGTGGAGATTAGTGATATGATCATTTTATTCAATAACAGGGTAAAGTCACAGCTGTTTACTCATTTTTGACACTTGTTTCTTTTCCGATAACACTAAAAAAAAATTGAATTGGTACCCTTTTTACATTCCACATCTCCCTAGCTATGTGTGTGATCTTGGACAAGTTACTTCTCTCTGTCATGGTTTCTTGTCTGTAAAATGGGGATAAAATAATATCTGGTGCAGAGGGTTGCAGAGTAGTCCCTGGTCCATGGTAATCACTCTGTAGGAGTGGTTGGTGGTGGTGGTGGTTGTTATTAATATTATTATTCTAAAGTGATTCACTCCCCTCAGTGTGGTAAGAAGAACTCATTGGCACCACTAATTAGTGTTAGCTCAATAAATACTAGTAGCCAAAATTGGAATTTGTGTATTGTGAAATGCAGTTACTTCAATTCATTTTCATTATAAGAAACTAGTTTATTAGTAGTATATACCTCTGAGAAAAAACAAATATACTTTGAAGTTAAATGAATTAGAGTACAATATAAATTATGAATGTAGATTGTATTTTCTCTGTTTTGAATAGTTTGTAGGAAGACATTTTATTCCTTGTGTCTGGGAGTAAAACTGGTCTAATTTGTGATATTCTTAAACATGTTTTACAAATTTAGATTAAGTTGGGAATGCTGCTTTTAAAATAAAATAAAATTATTTTAATTTATTTAAATTAAAATAAACTTTATTTGTTTTAGTAAAGCACAGCCACTTACTGTGTTAGAACGAGGTATGTGTGTATTAAAAGTCAGCTTCAGGCTGTATTTCCTTTCAAAATTTCCTATTGTTTACTGGGGCCATACTATTGCACTTAATTCCCTTTTGCCTCTATCCTTTACTCTTGTTGGCCTACAGTACAGTTACCCAACTTTCTTTTAGACATTTTGTCTAAAACCTGTTCTCTCTCCATCTCATGGGCTGGAAGAGGATTCTTTAAGTATCTGCAATGTACTTGAAGGTATTGGAAGAAAAGGGTAAGTGTTGATATTGTGAAGAGTTATGGGCTGCTGAATTGAAAACTCAGTCAGACCCAGTATTGTTGAAAATACCTATGTATAAGACTTGATCATTTAAAATCTTATGCAGAAAATTTGTATTACAAGGAGATGAGAGAGTTTATATACATAATTTATTTTGGAAGACAAACTATTAAATCTTTGACTGTTTTCACAGAAGTACCCAGTCAAGAATTTTGTGATAGTGTAAAGGACAAAATATTTAATAGAGAACATGATTGAGTGAGGTTTTGTAGCTCCTCATACTTCTGTGTGGTCACTAGCTGTGTTTTTCTGTTGCTTTCTATAAGAAAGACCATTAGCTTCTTCTAAAAACTGTGTGGTGACTACAGGGTGATGTGTAAGCTTGCTTAGGATCTCTGTAGTAATTGACATGTCTAAAGCTGCAAGCTGATAAAAATGAATTTGCAGTTTAAAGTAAGAAGTAATGTTTATTTCAGTGATAGCTAACAGATATTCTTACTGAAATGCTTCCTAGGTCCAGGAACCATTTCCTGGATCTGGACATTTCCTACTTGTGAATAACAGCTTTGGTCATAGTATTTTTAGTGGTGTCTGAGTATTGTTGTCTTGGGTTTTATTTTTGTGCCCTAATGAGCCTTCTGCATGATAGTGAAGAACTTTTTTTTCATGAGATGACAGGCATGATTTTTTTTAAAGCTAAGAGTGACTTTTTTGTGTGAAGAGTCTTTTCTTCAGTAAGTAGTTTCTGGAAGTATTAATGGAGCCCTACAGGGTGTATGTGGGTTGTGAGAATACAGAGATGGCTATGATAAGCTCTGGTGTTAAGAGCTCCCTGTTTTGCGTGACCTGTATAGGATATAGTTGTGCTCGGAATGTAATCCAATCCTCTTGGCCCTGAGGCAGCCAGGTTGTATCTGGGTTGACCAGAGACGCCTGACCAGTCACATCCAGCTGTGAAGTCTTACCTGTATATTCTTGTGAGCTCTGCATGCTGAGAAAAAGGTTGGGAAGGAGGACAGACATAAAACAAATGAGTGTGATGAGATGGCTTTCTTCCTGCTAGTGTAAGTAGTAAGTGTAGGTGAAAGAGAAATTGGTTATTTCTCTGGGAGAATGAAAAGGGTTTCCAGGAAAAAAAACTACATGGAAGAGATTTAAACTTGTGAAATGAAGTCATCTATCGTATAGACAGGAATAGATGGAATTCCAAATATGAGCAAAGATGTAGAATTGTGGGATCATGTGTTTTTGAGGTTCTATAGCTGGTTTGTCATGGAAGGTGTCTTGGGAGAAATAGGCTGAAGAAGAGGATGGGGCCAGATGTAGAAGTCCCAGGAAAGTTTACAAACTATTGACTCTGATTAACATATCAATAAAATAGGTATTTAGCTATAGGAAATGTAAGTTCAGAGGAAGGCTGTGGCGATAAAGAAATAATGTTATTGCTAAAAATATGTTGGTAAATTTCATTACATGGATGGTTAAAAAGTTGCTTGTGTTTTTTAAAAAAAGATAAAGTGATGACAATAACAAGATGGGCTGGGGTAGAAGGGGTATTCATTGGGTAGTTAGAAACTGTTAAAGGCCTTGTCACCCAAAAACCCTAATATCAGAACGTTTGAAGTTATATATACATGTTAAAAAGTAAGGGTAAATTTATACCTGCACAATAAATGAATATTTTTGCTTCCAAACCAGCAGAAACTTAATCCTTCAGACTTTGAGGGCAGGAAAATTGGAAAAGTAAGATGAAAAAGGAAAGGATAAAATAGAAAACCAAAATAAAGTGGAATAAATAAGCTGTATTTCATTAATTACAATCAATCTGAATGGATCAAGTTTATCCGTATTGTATTAATGAAACTCTCAGATTGGGTAAAAAACAAAATATTGCTTAACAAGTAACCTGCCTAAAATGAAAGAGCACGTACGCTATATAACAATAACACAATACTGGTATCACACCTAAGAAAACTGAAAATACATATCTAGGTTGCTATTTGAGATACTTCAAAGTCATTTAGTCCTTTTTCGTTAGTCTCATACTCTCTTTTCTCATGTCTGTCACTTCCGTGATCTATTGAGAACTGGAAGAGCTCAGGTAATATTAGCCCCACTCTCACAGATTTGGGGGGGAAGAGCTTCAGGCCATCCCTCACACCCACCAGGGACGAGGTACAGATTTCTTTACTCCCAAATTCATGATGACATCTACAAGCCAGTGTATTGCGGCTTTTATGTTTTAGACGAAATTGTTTTTCCTTCCATTTTAAACAAGAATTTGGACATTTTTTGGTTTCTAACTTTTAAGCTTTCTGTATGGCTTTGAGTCCCACTTCACTTACCAATGATTTGTTTTTGGATAAACCAGGTACCTGATTTCTAATGTGAAGTGAAGTAATAATTTCTCCATTAGATGAAATAAGAGGATACACGTGAAAGGCATGTGGACTGTACATATAAATTTAAGCCATTCTTACCAATTATTATTTGGCAGAACTCATTAGGAAAGGAAAGAAGGTACATTTGGGTGTTATGACAGGACTCAAGTTACCTGTGACAAAGTGTAGACATTTCAAGGTTTACAAATTAGTATTTTAGACATTTCAAGGTTTACAAATTAGTATTTTAGCGATCCTGGTCTTAGGATGCCCAGCTAATCAATGAAACAAAGTTTTAGGTTACTCTTAAAAAAAAATCTAATGTGTTGGGAAGTTGTGGTTCATGGAACTTTTTTTTTCTAATAAGAATCTGTGGGTTGGGTTCTCTTATCGACACAAAATTCTTGGTTAAATTGTGCTGTGAGGGAGCACTGATGTCAGCAAACTTCCTGTAATTCCCTTTTAGTAACTTTTTTTAAAGGTCTAAAATTATAGTGAGTAAATGGTGTTAATTTTTGTGGTATTGGTCTACCTGGAGAACGTTTGTAATTCTTTCTAATGAGAATCATCTGGTCGTGAAGTAAGCTGTGAAGTCAGTTCTAGGGACAAGGAAAAAATAAAAAGATTTTTATTCTTTGGAATGCAAAATGTGTTTACAATATGAGATCCTGTAGACAAAAACATTTGTTCTGCTTTGTATGTGCATGTCTCAGTCTAAAAAAAATCAAGCCATTATATCTTTGAATAAATTGTTATCTTTTTTTTCCTAGCATTTTGTTTCACTTTGATTTTCCCCCTGATGTTGGAAAGATTCCGTGGGGTTTAGTTTGCTTTATGAAGATAGGTGCCAGATGGTTAAGGTGGTACGTTGGGGGTAGCAATTGGTACACTGGAATTTGATAAGGAAGATGTATCTTGATGTAGTACAGGAAGGGTGTTCTTTCTGTAAAACAGGATACAATGTTTAGAAGGTGTCAGACTCATAGCCTTAAATAAATGAAGGAGCTTTGTTTCATCTAGGAACAGGTGAGGAATAGAAATCATGTTTTCACTGTTCATTATTTGATGGACCTAAGGGTATAACATTAACGATTTCCTCAGACTGATGGTACTCAGAGTTATTTATTTCAAGTTGAACAAAAATTGGGAAAATTTTGAAATGTCAAAGCCTCAAACGTAGATATAGTTGATAAAAAACAAAACCAAAATTATAATGTGCTTTGATCCTGCTAGGCAAATTTATTATTTTTGTTGTCATTATTTGCATGTGTTTCTTAAAAAGAGTTCACTTTTTAAATTTTTTTAGCAGTTTCTTTGGCAAGTATTAAATAGTTTCATTTGTCTGAACCTCATTTTTTTTTTAAATTTGAGGAGGTTTACACCTCCCTCACTGGGAGCCCAGCTTAACAAAGAAGTGCTGTTCCCCTACCTGATTCAAGCAGTTGCCTTGACTTTGACAACCATCTTTGCAAATGCAAAACTGAAAGGAAGCAACTCTCAATATGTGATTGTTTCTTATAAAAATCTAGCCTACCCTGATAACCATATTGATAACCATATGTGGGTGTTTGCATCATTTTCTGATTTAAAGACATTAAAATAATACAAGTGCTATCGGTCACCGGTTTTGTCTGTTTGTAGTTTTATTACTTCTGCTCTTTAAAGACTCTGTGGTTGCCTTTGCTCAGGTCACTGGTCGTTCCTAGCTTTCTTTGGCCCTGACCTTCGGGTAGTTTTTACTTCCTTGCATCCTTAAAGCTTCTTTCTGCTTGTTGCCCTTTTTCACCCCAGACACTAGTTGCTGTAATTCCCCGCTGTCTTTTTTCACTGCTGGAATCAAGTTGTAGTTATCACATCATTTTAATACTGAGAGCCTGGCTTTGTTGTGATGTTTTTGCTTTTTTTCTGTTAGGACGGCTTGGGCCGTCTTCGCAGACTGTACAGTTCAATGTGACTTCTGTCATTTTCAGCTTCCCTAAGAAACTGACATGGAAAACTAACAACGTTTATTGAATGCCTACTTTGTGCTGTTGCTAGGTACTTCACAAATTGAAATCTCAAAAATGAAGGCGTAGAAGGGTTTGGAGTTAGGTAAGATGATAAACGTAGAGTGGATTATTAAAGAAAATTCAGATATTTGGTTGACACTGAAGTTAACAAGGCCCTCTGTAAGTGTTATGTGGTACTGGAACAAAGAGAAGCCTGGACTGAATAGGTGTGGCCCAGTGGAGAAATGAAATTCAGTGATGGAACATTTGTAAAACCTCCAGAATTATGTGCCTTAGAGTCATGATGTGGTGGGTAAATGTTGCATTCTTTTCCTTCTGTCATTTTGCAAACAGTCTTTGAAATGTAATGAATGACATGGTCACTGTTAGAAGTGGAATGGTAGATGTGCCTTCGTAGTTCAGTAATTAATGAGTTGTTTTGAACCAGCAAATTGAGGAATTTAAAAATGAATTAAATCACTCAGGTTTAACTGTGTGTATTGTTAAAGAATATATCACATCTTACGACATCTGGCTATCTTTTGGAAACAGTTTCTTTTGATTCCTCATTTTTTTAAAAATATTTTTTAAAGATTTTATTTATTTATTTTTAGAGAAGGAAGGGAGGGAGAAGAAGAGAGAGAGAAACATCAATGTGTGGTTGACTCTCATGTGGTCCCCACTGGGGACCTGGCCCGCAACCCAGGCATGTGCCCTGAATGGGAATCGAACCTGCGATGCTTTGGTTCGCAGCCCGCGCTCAATCCACTGAGCTACGCCAGCCAGGGCTCTTGATTCCTCATTTAAAAAAAGTTTTAAAAATAAACCATTTAGTTTTTAGAAATACAAAATTATGTGACGTAAGAAAAATCTTTCTACTACAAAAAATTTTCAAGAATGAATTGCTTGTAAGAGTGTGTGTGCGCATTTGTGTGGTTAGACATTTCCTGTGCATAGTGAAAACATGGTATTGTGGGTTTGTTACTCCCCATACCCCTAAATAAAATCGTGAGATTTATTTGCAACTTACTCTTTTCACTTAATAAGTAATGGACATTTTCCTTTGTCCTTATGCTGCTTCATTCTAGGTCAGACTGCTCATTTTCATTCTCCAATATCTTCGGTCTCTTATATTAGAAAGGTTTGGTTATGCAATATTGTTTGTATTATACATTTTTATTTTCTTAAACATCAATTGTATTAGTTTCTTAAGGCTGCCAAAACAAAGTACCAAAATCTGTGAGGTTTAAATTTTTGTCTGTCATATTTCCGGAGGCCAGAAGTCCAAAATCAAGGAGTTGGCAGAGTTGGTTCCTTTGGAGGGTCTCTGGGGAGAGTCTGTTCTGTACCTTCAGCCTAGCTCCTGGTGATCTGCTAGCAGTCTTGGATACATCACTCCATTTTCTGCCTTTGTTGTGTCTGTGTCTGTCTCAGTCTGTGCATTGTTTTCTCTCTGTGTGTGCCTGTGTCCATGCCCACATTTCTCCTTTTTGGAGGACCCTTTCTGTCCCCCAAATCAGTATACGGCTTTCATTGTATCTGAAATATCGCAAATAAGTCTGAGGAAGCAATCAGCATCCGCCTGTTTCTATAGCTGGACAGCTTAGATCTTATTCATCAGCCTGCTGGACTGTTCCTTTTTCAGGAAATAGATACCATCCAAAATTTTCTGATATCCTTGTTTTTAACTGTTGTGTCTTGCTGAATCAAAGCAGCTGAATTTGATGTAAATTCAATGTCGTTCCCTTCAAGAATCAACTCATCTTTCTGGGCTCAAAATACTGAAAAAGCAGTGCCTGACCTCATCCCAACCTGGCGGATGTATTTGTCGCCCAAGAGATTACTGATTTCAGCAGGATAGCCCTTCTCCTGATAATGGCACTGATGGGGAAGTGAGTGTGCACAGACCTCATCCTGTCGCTGAAGCCTAGGGTAACATTCTTGGTCATGTTCTGTATGTGACTGCAGGTAGTGCGAACGGTGGCCAGTGTCTTTCGGTTGTCCCACCATTTGTCAACCCAGAGGCTCTTCTTTTGTGTTCCAAGGAGACTGAGTCCACATTGATGTGATTGAAGTCCTTCCACAGGGTGCCGCTTCACAGTGTCTGTGCATCCCTTCAGAGTGATGTCCACATTGTTTTGGATGTCTGCAGTCTGATTGCTGAGAATGGTCCTCATCCTTGTGGTAGATGTGGCAAAGACAGTTAAGGACCCTTAGGCCCACCCTGACCTTTTACCTTGATTACCTTTGCAAAGCCTCTGTTTCCAAATAAAATAAGGGTGATGTTCTGGGGGTTAGGACTTCAGATATCTTTGTTGGAGGGCACAGTTTATCCCATCACACCAATGGGGCAGTCAGGTCCATTTTCACAATCAGTATCAATGACTGTACAGTAAATAGAATTAAGCACTAGACACTAGAAATGCAAGTTGTTTCAGTTTTTGTCCTCATAGGACTTGCAGTCTATTTGGGAAGACCAGATTGTGCATAACCAGGTGAACAGTGAGTGATGCCAACTTGATAGATAAGTGTTGATGCTTAAATGGAAGACAGGTTGGCACTTGGAGTGAAGCCTAGTCCAACTGGAGAAGAGAAGGCTTTTGAGACTGGTGGAGAGGGAGCTTGGTGGGATTTGAAAAGCAATTTAAGGAAGATTTAGGGGAAAGGGCTTTGGAGAGAAGGTGAGAATGTGAATGAAAGAACTATAACAAATAAGAATTTAGTGATTAAAATTGCTTACACAGTTTAATGTTTCAGTGGTTTTGTCCTAGAACTTGTTAAATTGATTGGATTTGTATTGGTTTAGGCAAAAACCTATGAAGGTCGTTTGGTAGTTAAAAAAAGGCGTGTATGTGTTGTTCATGGTCACATTATGATATAGCTTGTAGAACTCATTTTTGCTGAAAGGAGTTAATCAGAGGAGTACTTTTGATCCAGTGGGCAAAGGAAGGTGGGGGAGATTGTAAACAGAACAACACTCACTCTTGACTTTCCATTGCAGTGACAACGAAAGAAAAATCTGTAAAATCCTAATGTTTTACATTTCAACTATGGTGCTCTTAATATTTTTTTTTAGCTTATATATAAAACATTGAATGAAAAAGGATCAGAGGAAGTGGTTTCATAGAAAATTTATTTTTAAAAGTCTACAAAACATGGTTACTATAGGTCAGTCAGTAGTAAAAATAACTTACGCAGATTATGTCTCCGTGGCGATACCTGCTGTAAAGAAACCTCATCAGTATCATTTGCACTTCAGACCATTTTTTTTTTCTGAACAGCAACTGTAAAATCTGTGAAATGGGCAGTAGTAGTCTGTTTCACAGATTGGGTAATGGTCCGACGGACAAATAGATTACTTCAGACTGCAGTTATGTAGTCAGTGACTTGAGATTAGGATTCTGGCCGGAGGGCTTTCTGTCTGCCATTTACTGCTTGTGTCACCAGGCTACACTGCTGCTAATGTGAGTGTAAAGTGTCCCCCTTCCCTGTACAAGCACGGTGTCAATACTCCCTGTGTGCTGCCCCCACCCTCAGTTTCTTAGTGCCCTCAGTCTAATTATTGTTGAAATATCCCAGTTGTCTCAAATGGTTTTATGTGGTTAGGTTCATACATTAAATCTGATTGTTATATTTCTCACATATAGGTCTCCCACCCCTTTTTAAAAATTTCAGTTGATCTTGTTGAAGAAGTCAGATTGGCCCTTAGCTTTTTCCATTTTCTGCATTTTGCTGATGACATCCTCTAATGCTGTTTAACATATATTCCTCTTGTGTATTTCTTGTAAGCTGGTAGATGCAGAGGCTTGATCCATATTCCTTGTTATGTTTGTTTTTTTTTGGCAGGGGTGGAATGGGTGAGTAGGTGGGGTGGTGGTGATATGGATTTCCTTTCACATCGCCTTAGGAGGCACCTTTGTTCTCTCGTTCTGTGGTGGTAACGTCGCTTGGTGGGTTGTCTGCAGGGTCGTTATGGTTGGTCTTAGTGGGTTGAAGGGTTGTCTGCAGGGTCGTTATGGTTGGTGCAGTTCGGCTGCAGCCCCTCACCTGGTGGTTTTTAGCAGCTGTCGATAGTCATTGTCTAGATCTAGCATTGCGTTAGAGGTTTAGAATGGAGTTTTAACTGCTTTCATAAATTTATTTTAAAGAAACACTCTGAAAAAGTTTAGAGAGAATCTAGATCTATTCTTTATACCATATTTAAAGCTATATGGTTGTAATATACAGAATATTTTTATAATTGTACTCTGAAAATAATAAATTTTGTCAGGCTAAGCTTTGCATAACATTTAGCTTTTTCATACCTAAACATAATTTCGTGATGTGACAAGTGAATAAATGCATGGGATTCTAATGAAAATTCTTGCATCTGAATTGTAATTAATAAGACTTGACTGATAGTACATTAATGCTGGCCAAAGTATGTTTTCTTTTATTTTCCATTTTGAACTCATATACTTAATACTCTTGTTTTTAAAGCAACTTCAAATCCTTAAGCATAAGATTTGGAAAACTAGATGAACTTAGCAGACAGGGTGATGTGAAGTTTCAAATTTTAGGGCTGTTAGAGTTCATTTATGTCTATTTGTAATGTTTAAAATGAACCAAAAATTTACACATGTATTAGTTTCCTGACATATTCTCAGGTTCTGAGGATTAGGATGCTGACATTTGTTGTGGGGAGGGCTATTAGTTTTCTGCTACCACAGTGGTGTTACCGATCCAAAGCTTGTCCTCCTGATGCTTTCTTTGAAAGGCCAAAACTCAGAGTTTGGTATAAGGAAAGGTTTATTGATCTAGAAGGCAGCAACTGGGAAGATGGGAGGCCTAGTGGTACCTCAAATCCATCTTCCTAAAGTACAGAGTTCAGGCTTCTTTCCTGTCAAGGGAAGGAAAAATGGGGGGTGGTTGAGGACCATAGACATCTGGTTGCTATTAGGGGTCTGAGGAAGACCTTGAAACCTCTGTTTCCAGTCTCGTTGACTCCAGTCGATTTGAGTCTGGTCACAAGGCTCCTGCAAATCTTCGATAAACAGTCAATATTTTTTGCATTTTCCCTCATCTTCTGGAGTGGCACCTTCCGGGGGTGGCAGGGCTGTTTCTGTAAAAACTCATGCTGCAAGCAGAGCTCCTCTGATGATAGCATGTCTGTGTGCAAGAAAGAACACAGCAGGCTCGAGCAAGATGTGCGAGGCCAAGCATTCCACTCTGTTACAGTGCGTATGCAGTTTTAACTTTAAAAACTCAGCCAGCATTCTAGTAAATGTTTAAAATTGGTTCCTGATATGCTTATAATGAATTTTGGGCTGTGGTGGAGTATAGGAAAAAAGTTTGAGTGGATTAGCACACCTATGCCTTTTGCACTAAGTGAATGTTAAGAGGTGGTTATTACCTGTTGTAAGTATAGAAGTAGCAAAATGTGAGGGTTTTTTTACTTCAAGAACTGTTAGCATGCCACCTGTCTCAGCAGGAGAAATGTAAAGATGCAACAGGACAGCAAGGAAAAATTAGCTGCCAATACTTTTACAACTTTTGATATGTTAGTAAATATAGACTTTGTTGCATGAGAGGTCATGAAAATGGATAACACCTACACTGTATGACCTTGCTGCTCAACAGAGAATATGTAGACCATATTTAAAGACTTGAAGAATAGATCAAAACCTTTTATATCTATAAGAATTCAAGTGATGGTTGGGTTTTATTAAAATATCATCTTTGGTTAATTTTAGAGAGAAGACATTGTAACAGGCTATGTGCTTCCTCAGGAAGAAAGGATGGGAAACGGGGATAAGTAGGAAGGTGGGGAGATTCTTACAGGATGTGAGATAGATTGTTTTTCATGCTTAAAGATAATTATTAGAAGAAATTCTAACTTGAGTATCGCCAACTATCAAATGATTTTTGACTTGCAATTATTAAACAACTATCATAATTAGATTTGATATCTTAGTAAACTTAAGAGAAATATGTTGAAACAAAAAGCCTGGACATTTAGGGGTTTTATTTTTCACTTTTTGCTCATGAGAAGAGGGAAAGCAAGAGAGTAGGAAACTTACCTAAAGAAGAGAAAAGAGAAGAACCAGTAATCTGTCCAGTGCTGTGCTGGGTGAACTGGTGGGCACAAGAACAGTTTCTTATGGAAGATACAGTCTTACTGGGGAGATGAGGCTCAAATTCATGGCATTCAAAGAAAATGGCAGTCAGAAAAGCAGGTATATGAGCTTTGCTAGTCTGTAGAAGGGGAAAGGTGGTTTGAATCTTCTAATTTGAACAAGATTTGTAATGCAGATGTACCAATTAATGGATTGTAGCACAACTTCTTGCTGCTATAGAAGTGAACTCTTTCTTGTCATTTCCATTTTTGGAGTAGTGTATTGTTATTAGATTTTACAGAACTTATTTTGAGACTAGAAAATTATTGCATCATATACCTTTATATGTATATGTGCATATGAGACATTTATTGAAGAAGATACAAGAAACATTGTACACAGGACAATGATGCCTCAAGTCCCCTTCAAAGTAGGCACCTTGGGACCTCACACAGTTCTCCCAGTTGCCATCAGCTAGCTACCGTGGTGTATTTTCCTGAATCTCATTGACGGTCTGAAATGTCTTCCCTTTCAAAGGTGATTTTAGTTTTGGGAAAAGCCAGAAGTCGCAGGGCACCAAATCTGGGCTGAAGGAGGGCTGAGTCACCTGGGTGATTTGATGTTTCACCAAAAAGATGCACAAAGCGTGGTGCATGAATGGGCATGTTGTGATGAAGCTGCCAATCACCAGTTGCCCATAATTGCAGTCTTCTGAATCATCCGAATAGTTTCTGCAGAGGAATGTTCAAGCTTATCACAAACTTCGATGCAGATTCATTGCTCTACTCAGTCATTTTGGATGTGATGGCCACACAGTACACATGCTCACTCACTGGCATCTACCGCTCCCACTGACTAGTACAGTGATGCCATCATTGTTCACGCATGCGCATTCTAGTCTGTTCTCTTTGGCTGCCAGGTTACACTGATGTTGCACAAACCATTCTTGTTACATTAACAATGGCTAGACTTTTTCCAGACAGACCTGGTATCCATTTTATCTAAACTGTACACTTACATTAAAGACTGTAAAAGTGAATTTGAGGTTTGAATACTACAGTCTTCCCCCACTTCATGGCATTTTTATACATATTACACCTGTTAGTGTTATAAACCCAGCAATACATTGTTGTAGTTACTAATTTACCATCTCTATTTCCTAAGCCCATTACACCTTTGCTCCCATGCACCTCTTCTGTGTTGTTATTGTTAAACATATTACATAAATGTTACATTTATATGTAAGTCCAGCAATACTTTATATACCTATATCTTATGTGATACAATTTCTTTAAAAAAGTATGAATAGCGTTCCTTGTAGGGAAGTAGTTATCATTATAGGTCTTTTTGTTGTTGTTCATTTGGACTTGAATTACTGCCTGAGGTCACTTGATTTCAGCCTGTACAACCTCCTTTAGTATTTCCTATAAGATGTGTCTGCTAGCAAAACATTGTCAGGTGTTTTGTTTTTTTTCTTTCAGTCTTGGGATGTCTTTATTTCCCATTTAATTTGAAAGCTTTGGTAGATTTAGTATTCTTGGTTGACAGTTTTTTCTCTGAGTACTTTGAATATTTTACCCCACTTTTTGTTCCCATTGTTTCTGCTAGGAAGTCAGTCATCTTATTTGTGGTCTCCAGTAAGTGAGTCACCCTTTTTCTCTTGTTGTTCTCAAGGCTTACTGTTTGTTTCTGATGTTCAGCATTTTTGTTACCATGTGTCTGTTTGTGGGTCTTTTTGTTCTTATCACATATATTAAATTCTGGCTTATGTTAAATGCCTATACTTTTCAGTTGGAAGTATTATTTTTGTTTTGACATCTTAGTTATAGTGTACTATATTAACTTTGTAAGTTGGAATGATTATATTCAAATTTGTTAGGTCTCAAATGAGAATATATTACAAACATTCTCATAGAAGACAGTCATACAAAAATTGGAAGCAAACTAAAAGGAATTCAAACTAAATAGTATGAAATTCTTTCATGAGTTGTATATTGTTGGGCCTATAGATTAGTTTCACTGTACAGTTCTACCTTGGACAACAAGGGTTTGAATTATGCTGTTCCACTTATATGCAAACTTTTTTTCAATAAAAACACAGGCATTTCTCCCTATGCCCAGCTTTTGCATCTGAGAGTTCTACCAATTGTGGATTAAAAACAGTATTTTCAGTCCATGGTTGGGAATCTGTGGGGTGGAGGGCCGGATGTGCATTGTTCTGTGCCACTTTATATAGGTGGTGAGAGCATGCACGGATTTTGGTATCCAGCCTGGGTCCTGAAACCCATTTCCTGTGGATACTGAGGGACGACTGCACTTACGGTTTTGGGAGTCAAAAGTTGCATGTGGGTTTTCTCTGTGTGAGGGCGATTCAGCGCTTCAAATCCCCACATTGTTCAAGGGTCAAGCGTATATTTTTTCTACGAACAAAATTGTTCACTGCTAGCTCTTTAAAAAGGTAGTTGATGTGAGGCTGTTCAGCTGCGTGGAGATTTTAGGATGGTATATTAGTTTCTTAAGGCTTCTGGAACAAGTACTACAAGCTAGGTGGCTCAGAACAAGGGAAGTTTATTGTCGTACAGCCCTGGAGCTGAGAAGTCCAAATTCAAGGTGTTGGCAGGGTTATGCTCTCTCAGAAGGTCTGTTCTAGAGAAAGATCTGTCCTAGGCCTCTCACAGCTTCTGATAGCCTCAGGAGTGCCTTGGCTTGTAGATTGCCATCTTTCCTTGTGTCTTTTCATATTGTCTTTCTTCTGTGCCTGTGTCTAAATTATCCCTTTTATAAGGACACCATTCATTGCATTAGGGTTCATCTTAACGTCCACATTTTAACTTGATTACTTCTGTAAAGACCCTATTTCTAAATAAGGTCCCATTCTGAGCTACTGAGTTAAGACTTCAATAAATCTTTTTGGGGGCAGAAGAGGACACAGCTTAACCCATACCAGTCGGGTTAAAGGCATATTGCCATCTTAAGTCCTTTCAGAAACAAGGTAGGGACTTAAGGTACTATACTTTTTTAAGGGGAGTAGTAGTTGGTTAGTTTAAGTATCTTTTTAACTAGTTCAAATAATCTCTAACCTCACTATAAGTCAGTATTGGAACTCCACAGTGATGGAATTTAACACTTAATTTTGCATTAATTATTAATGGCTGATGTTTTCTGGAATTGAATGTAGTTTACAACTAATCGCTTGATCCCTCCACTGCTCCCCCCACCCTTTGTAACTGCTTAGTCCTTTTACCTTCCACCCTCCAGCCTTTCACAATTATGTAATTTTTTTTTTTACTTACATGGATACGTAATAAGAAATTGTATTTATTTTTTGATTATAAAATGAATACATGTTTGTGATGGACAAAAATGTGTAAAAAAATACTAGAAGTCAACTATAATGCATTAATTACTAGTAATTGATAACATATTTGTGTATGTTATCCTGGTCTTTAAAATACATAGCAAACATGATTTTTAAAACAAAATTTGGATTATTAAATATCCTTTGAACTGTTCTTTGGTAATTGAATTTTTAATGCTGGTACTCTCAAATAAGATTTTTTCTCTCCTATCTCCTTCAATTCTGTAACCTCTTAGAGACCAACTTATTTTCATTGTTTCTCATTTTCTCTATTGACAGCAAAAGTTTGGTGTCACAGATTGTTTATAGAGTTTTGGATTTAAAAGGGAGCTGAGGACAACGGGCCCTCCATAGTGATAAGTACTGTAGGTGAACTTATCTGAGATCATGATATTTCACAGTGAAAAACAGATTCTAAATGAGTTGCTTCAACATAGTAATTAGATTGAAGTTATGGGGAACCAGTGTAGGTTAGTTGTTGGGAGCTCATTCATTTTCCCATAAATTCACTTCCTTTGCCAAAAGGACAAGACGTGTTTCAACACTGATGGTTATAGTAGTTCAGTACCATTATGTTAAAAGTTCATTCATAGGAGCTACCGTCACCGTATGGAGAAAATCGTGGCTCAGAGTTTCATGTCTTTTGACACCTGTTATTTTTCAAGAAGGAAACTCACTGGGGAATATCTTACGCTTTTATAGCTGTTTGAGGACACCCCAGTATTTGGGGAGGAATAGGGAGAGTTGTGGTGAAGAGTCGGAGCTCTGCATTTGACAGAGATCTGTGTTGAGGTTTCCTCACTGCCATTTATTAGTTACAGCTGTGGGCAAATTGCCTTCAGCCCTTGAGTTCATTCTGTCTATAATATGGGCCAAAAATGGTATGTGTGACAATGAGCTGGTACTCTGTGGCTAGCGTTATTCTGAGCTCTTACATATACTAACTCACTTAGTTTCCACAATAACTTTGGGAAATTGGGACTGTTGTTATCTTTTATGGATAAGAAAACTGAGGCACAAATAACTGAAGGAATTTCCCCCACATCATATAATAATGAAGCTGGCAGAATGGGGATTCAGGTCCCTGAAATTTAGATACAGTGTGTTGGTTTGTAACTTTCATATTCACTTACTTGTCTAAAAATATTGCTTTATGGGTTGCTAGGAGGAGTAAATAAGAGAGTGCCTGTCAGTTATCCAGTTCAGTAAATGTTAGGTCCCTTCTTCAACTCTTTAGGTGTCTGCTAATCACAGTATGAATTCCCTAAATCAGCGAAATAAGTTTCAGTAACATAGTACCTCTCTTGATTTGTCTGCACATTCTCTTCTTACTGTGGGTGAAAATCTCCAGTCAAAATTTAAGACAGTTTCAGCGTGAGTGGAAAGGGGAGTGAAGCACACTGAGAACGGTCTGACCAGCACTGCCATGGTTCCACTTGAAGACAGGGCGTGTCAGGGACAGGAAACCCCTGACGCTTGCACATCTCCTCTCTGGGGATTTAGAGCCTTCTCTTTGTGGTCTTGATTTATAGTCTCTCTTCCTTCCTTTAGCTGCCAATGAAAAAATTTAACCTTTAGGTGAAAAATGGTAGACATTTGATGAAGGAATTGAATTTTAAGGAATGATTGAGTAGACAGACCCTGATGGATCATCTGAAAATAAGGACATACTTCTACCTAAGAACTCCCTCTTCTCACCCAAGAAAAATATTGGTAATTTTTAAGTATCATCTGATACTTAGACCGTATTCCAGGTTCCCAATTAAAGGGGTCTTTTATAGTCTTTTGGGTTTTTTTTAAAGATTTTATTTATTTTTTAGAGAGGGGAAAGGAGGAAGAAAGAGATAGAATCCATGTGTGCTTGCCTCTTTCACACCACCCCCCTCCTGGGGACCTGCTCACAACCCAAGCATGTGTCTTGACTGGGAATCGAACTGGCAACCTTTTGACTCACAGGCAGGCACTCAGCCACTGAGCCACACCAGCCAGGGTTGTTGTTTTTTTTTTTGAATAGCAGTCCAACGTTCATGTTGTATAGTTAGTTGGTGTTATATCTGTGTAGTCTTTTTAAATCTTTCAGGTTTCCTCCCTTCCCGCTACACCCTCACCCCCAACATTGACATTTTGAACAGACAAGACAGGTTTCTCAAAATAATGAATCTTTCTGGATTTGTCTGACCATTTCTTTGTGGTATCTCTTAATTGCTCCTCTATACCTTGTATTTACTATAGAGTAGAAATTAGGCCTTAAAGTTTGATTTGAGAGGTTCAACACTTTCTGACAAGAGTCCTCGTAAGTGATGCTGCAGACTTCATCTTGTAGTATGTCATGTGGAACATGGTGACCGGTGTGTCACTACTAGTGATGATGCTGAGTTGTAGCTCAGTTGAAGTGGAAACCACCAGATCTCTTCCTTTTAAGTGAAATGTTTTACTTTGTAGTTACCAAGATATCTGAGGAGTTTGGAGCTTTGCCCATGTCCTGTTCCCCACGTTCTGCATCACCATTGATGATGAGGGCAATTTGGAATGATTTCTTTGGGTTTTTCAAGAAAAGATAATATTTTTTGAATTCTGTTATTCCTTCCATGTTTATTAGTTGGCATTCCTCCATAAAGAAATTCTCTTCTTAGCTAGAGTTGAAATAATAGTTCCTTCTAAAGAGGCAGAATAAATGCGTAAGTCTTTAATGATCAGTTTTCAGAAATGGGGTTGAGTCTGACACTTGACACCAATGCTGTGAATGAGCCATTACTCTCTGGAAAAGAGAGTAATGTGATGCTCTTTTGAGCATCACAATATTTTTATTTATTGTTTTATAATCACAGTTGGTTTGATAGTTACAATCATTCTTTTCAATGCTCAAATTCTAGATTTTTGCCACTGAGAGCCCCTTACTGGCTGCTGTGACTTTTTTAATAATTTTAAATTTTCAGAAAAGTTACAAGGACAGTACAGGTAACTTCCAAATATTCTTTACTCAAATTCACCATTTGTTTACATGTTGCTGAACTTGGCAAATGTTCAGTGACTTTATTTCAGCCATTTGAGGATAAGTTAGAGAATTGGGCCACTTTACTCTTAAATTCTTCAATGTACATTTCCTAAGAACAAGGATATTCTCTTTTATAAATGTAGTAAAAAGAAAAAAATTAATGCTGTTATCTAGGCCATTTTCCATGTTTAAGATTTAGTCAGTTCCGATAATGTCCAAAATAAAATGAAAAGTTATTATGCAATGTAGTTGTCATTTTTTAGTGTGCTTTTAATAACAGTACTTCAGCATTTCCTTATCTTTATTGATGTGGTACTAGCCAATTATTTTGTATACTGTTTCTCAATTTGTGTTTGGCTGATATTTCTTCAAGATTAGACTTAGGTTATGCATTCTTTTTAGCAGGAATGCCACAGCAGTGATGTGCCCTATTCAGGAGGAACGTGTTGGTGCTTACTTGTTCTCCTATTGGTGTTAACTTTTATCATTTGGTTATGGCTTTTCACCAAGTTTCTCCACTGTCAAGTTACTGTGCTTTACTTTGTAATTAACTTGGGGGGTAGTATTTTTTTTCATTTTTTATTGAATTTATTGGTTAATAAAATCATATAGATTTCAGGTGTATAATTCTATATCATCTGTATATTATATTGTGTGTTTACCACTTCAAGTGGGGGGTAGTATTTTTGATGCTAAGTAAATACACTGCTCCTCACCAAATTGCACTAGTTAGTTTTAGGACTTTCATTCCTTCTATTTGTATTTGTTGGCATTCTACTGCAACAAAGAAGTTTCCCTCCTTTCTGTTTATTTGTTCATGTATTTATTTATAGCAGTGCAGACCTTTATTTTGTTCAATAGATTATGTTCCATTGTTACTACTATTAATTTTCATGCTCAAGTCCTTGCCTTGGCCAGTAGACTTCAGCTCGCTCCTCTTTCCGTTTGTCATGTCTTCATCATTCTTGGAACACATTCTAAAATAAGGTATTCTAGGTTCATCTTGTATTTTCCTCTGTACAACCCTGCAGCCAGCCATTTCTCTAAAGTGTCATGGTTCCTTTTAGTAGAGAATGGTATTTAGAAACCAAGGTATAAACTGTAGGTATGCTCATTGCTACTGGGGTGTCATGGTTTGAGGTTCTTTTAGTGGACATAGCAAGGAAATTTTTAAAAAATTAATTCACGTTGATTATTTCAATCAAATTTAATTAGAATTTTTATTTTCTTCTTTGAATCTGAACATCTTCCTTTTAATTCAAATAGCTACAGAAGGCCTTAGAGAAATTCTTGTGTGGTATTTTTGAAGTTCAGTAGTAATCTCGTGTGTTAGGAGGTTGTTTTGGTTGCACAGTTCCTATTACCTGACTTGAAAATAATTGTGAAATCTGCTGATTTCTTGTGAGAGCAAGTGAACAATTTGCAATTAAAAATTTTTACATTTCAAATTAAATCTTTTAAAATGACTTTTTATACCTAGATATGAGTTTATTTACATACGAAGATTCGTATTAATCGAATTTCCAGTCTTTTAAGGATTCAAAGTGCTAATTTTGTTGTCTATAAAATTAAGATAATATCTAAAAGGGTTGTTTTGAAATTAAAATAGATCATTATGTAAAGTACCTGGTACAGTCTTTGGCCCTTCATAGATACCTAATAAATGGTACTTATTATATTGTTATTGTGCTCTATTTTGCCTATACAGACATAATAAGCATTAAAAATTATTTGGTTAATAGTGCTTGTTGATGTAGATCTAGGATTTCATACTCTAAACTTGACTTTCTGTGTTTTCATAATTACACTGGCTTGCTTAACGTATAAGTGAAAACTTAAATGAATTTTCAGGACTGACTACACCTATGTAACCAGCTTCAAATTAAGAAACAGTATCATAGGTACTTCTGAAGCCTCCGTTATGTTCCCTTCCACTCACTACCCACTATCTTCATTTTTAAGGGGCAGTATGTGAATTTTTCTACTTCTCTGCCCCATGCAAAATATAAAAGAACTACTCTATTTTTGAGATTATAATTATATTAGTTGAGAAACTTTAAATGCTTTATAAATAGCTTTTTTTCATTGCATATTGTGATGTTTAATGCATGTGCACTAAGAATATATTTGCAAATAGGAAGTAATTTGTATTTGACATTATTACAGGGTAATCAGTAAGTAGTGTGAGAACAACAAAGGCAGAACCTTGATTTCCTTTTCTGTAGGGATGAGCTGACTTTGTATTCCATATCATTAGCAGAGCACCTATTACACATCAGCCACACAAGAAAATGTTTTTAAAATACAAGGTGGGGCCTGGCTGGTGTAGCTCAGTGGATTGAGCACAGGCTGCGAACCAAAGGATAGCTTGTTCGATTCCCAGTCAGGGCACATGCCTGGGTTGCAGGTCAGGTCCCCAATGGGGGACGCATGAAAGGCAACCACATGTTGATGTTTCTCTCCCTCTCTCCTTCACTTCTCTCTCTAAAAAAAATAATAAAATCTTAAAAAAAATAAATAAAATACAGGGTGGGGGGAAAAGCAGGTTTACAGTTGTGAGTACATGAAACGGTTTGTTCTTGTATTATTATTTATTAATTACTGTATTATTTTCCATATGAACAATCGTAAACCTACATTTGCCCCACCCTGTGAATACGTGAATCAATATAAGCAAGTACTTACATATATGACTTCACCTACATTTATTTGTATCCTACCTATAGAATAATTTAAGGTGGGACTTGCATGTTTGAAGTTGCTATAGGAGAGTTCTGTCTTTCTAAAGAAATTTCAGGAGTTAACCAGTTTATATGAGTGACTATTTTCAAAACAGTTTTGTACAAGTGTGTAGCATAAGCTGTAGGAAACTTCTCTTAGTTGCAGGAATGTAGGGTATGTCAACATTATAGGAACTAATAACCTGCCATTCAGGTGGAGGGTAAGCAAGCTCTGCTAAGTGTTTACAGCTTCAGTATTGTATTCGATCTATATTCTGAACATCTTTGTCACAGAAATCAACTTGGGAAGAGTTCAGCAGAATGTTAACTGTAACGATTAGAGAGACATAGGAAATACATGCAGTTGGAGCAGACTGAAAAGAAGGAAGATATTCTTGCCTGGAAAGATAATGATTGAAATATAAAAGGTGAATTTAGGGCAGAATGATCCTCCATTGTCTGAACTGGGACCCTTTGGGAGTGAAAAGTGTCACATGACAACTGGCCACACTCTAGACAGACTGGATCGTTTGATCTCCTGACAGGTGAACATGGATTCTCTGCCGTATTCTGGAGTTCTAGAATTAGTATTTCTTTAAACTCAAAAGAAGTAATAACACACAAATGCATAACTACAGCAGTAAACAATACACACAACACGGTAAATCAGGAGCTTTCGAATTGAAGATATGAGAGAAAGTTGTATTAATTTCCTGGGCCAGGGAACAGATTGTCACAGATGTAACAACATAAGTTGACACATTTATGACATAATAGCTTCTGTGGGTAAGTCGTGTGCTCTGCAAGGCTGCAGCCCAGGTGCTGGCCAGAGCTCGGTTCTCATGTGGAGTCTTAGTTGACAATGGATCTGTTGCCAGGCTCACTAAGGGTGTTGCAGAATTTGTTGTGAGACTGAGTGAGGGGTGAAAGCTGCCCTCAGCTCCAAGGGATCGGCCATGTGGCCCTCACACATTATGGCAGCTTGTTTCTTCAAAGCCAGAGTCAGTCAGAGTAATACAGAGTCTTCTATAATGTACCACAATCACAGAAGTGACATCTCATCATCTTTGTCGTAGTCTGTTGGTTAGAAGTAAGTCATAGGTCCTGCCCACATTCAAGGGGAACACTTGTAATTTCTGTCCACCATAGTGATGCATTTATGGTGACTTGTCAGTGAGACTGAGGTTTAATTCTTGCCTTGTGTAGTATCTTACTTGTAATTATTTTATTTGACGGGGCATCTCTTTTGGAACTAATGCAATTATTATCCAGATCACTTATTTGGCAGTTAATCACATATTGTATTTTTTAATCAAGCCTGATCTTTTTGATTATAGAAAAACTTAAATGTATTGAAATGGACAGCATACATAGTATTTTATGTGTTAGCTGCAGCAAAAAAGCATCTGTGGACCAAACCTTGTGTCTTTTTCACTCTTACCTACTTTAAACCTTCATGTATTATTTTGAGGAAAATTCCAGGCACTATTTTATTATATAAGTATTGTGTCATTTGACTTTATATGTGTTTGATCCAGGTCCCCATCGTTTATATTGTGTAGTATATATATTTTGTTCTAGTGGTGCTTAGTGGGTAGTCAGTACATATTTGGGAAGCTACCTATATGTATACACATAGAAATTAGTTCTATGTTCTCTAGTTTGAATGAACACTACAAACTAACCTTAGGATAAGTTATTTATCTACTTTATTCTATCCATTGAAGAAAAATTTCACCTTATTAAACTACCCAAAGGGTCTTCTTTAGGATCTGTTTTGTTCTAGTTTTTCATATGACTTGGGCTCAGGAGCCTTACATGTTTCTGTGCTTCTGAAACAAGTCATAGTTTTTTGAAATGAAGGCAATAGGTCAAGTAGAACATGGAAAAGAATTTGCATTATTATAGCCCCCCTAACTCTCACACCCTCAGCAGTGGGATGGAAAATTAGGGCTCTGCATAAAGCAGTGTTCTTCCAGCAGGAATCATTTCAGCATCCTCCAGTGGTAGGGAACTTGACCACTCTTCCTGATTGCTTTCTCACAGTTGGCCTGTGTTGGGGAAAAGGTCCTTAGACAACAATTCAGCAGTAACTTAGGCCTGCAGTGGGGAGAGTGGGGGGTGAAAGGGACTTGTTGCTGCCTCGGTTCTAAGGCAGCACGAGCCCTATGAAAGCAGAGTTCCTATGTTTTAGTCTTACCCAACTTGGAAGTGAAGAAAAGCATGTTTTCCTGTGTGTGTGTATAAATACCAGATATCTAATGATTTATATATTTCATAGACCTTAATATTTAAGTGTTTGAAGATTCACATGCTGTAGTAAAGGGTTATTTGTATTTAATTTATAAGTTTTGTTACACAGAGATTTGAGATTAAAAATCATAAATGTTTTCATTCATTTATAATGCTGTTTTATTAATATAATTGTTCATAGGTATCTTTCACATCAGTGTTTTTCCCCTCTGGTTATTTTTGTGACATTAGTACAGTTTGTCAGAGCACGTCATCAGTATTTCATTGCAGTGTCTCCCTGTGTGCAGCACTTCCACGTGCATTCTTGATGGCAGCAGGGATGCTGTGGCTTGGGGGAGCAGTTCTGTTTATATACTACTGACAATTTTTGCTCACTTACTTGCCGATATCCCAACATAATATATCACCATTTGCTGACCTAGTCTTTCCTTTATAAGTGATTTTTTAAATTTATGGATTTTAGAGAGAGAGGAGTGGGGTGGGGGGGGGAGAGAGAAAGAGAATAGGGAGAGAAACATTTATTTGTTGTTCCACTTATTTATGCTTTCATTGGTTGATTTCTTGTATGTGCCCTGACTGGGGATCAAACCTGCAACCTTGGCCTATCTGGACGGTGCTGTAATCAACTGAGCTGCCTGGCCAGAGCCTATAAAAGTGATTTTAAACGTTTAGTTTATTATCACATCTATCATGGACAATAATGAAATATTTCAGGTGCATGAGACTTCTCTGATAATCCTTTGTTGTTCAAAATGAGGTAATTGTGAGATTATTTTTTGTAACCTGAGAAACTTTAGGGGACTTGGATAGAAAGTAACTTTTCTGAGATATTTGGATGAAAGTTCACCTTGTTTGTGCATGTAGATATATGCATTCTGACCTTGAACTCATTGAACTCTTTTCCTGCTGTCTGATTGAATAAAGAGGGCCTATTGTCTCCCTTTGTCTGAGTCAGCTTTCAGAATATAATAGAGGATGAGCCTAGATGGTAAGCTAAAGGTGATAAATTTTAGAAATTGAATTGCTTTTGATCAGAACACTTCTGTATGTTGTGTCTCCCCAAGTTCTGTCCTGTGGGTCTTTTGTAACCCTGTGAAGAGAGCTTTTCAGTCCTTTTCATTTTTAGTGTGGTGACACATTTCAGTGTTAATATATGATTAATACAGTATTTTTATAAATTACAATACAATTTTAAAATTTTCTAAAATAAATCTATAAATTTTGTTCACATTTCTACATGTAGTACTTAAGAGAACCTTACTGTAGGTCATTACTTAGAATAGTGGTCTGAATGATGCTGGCTTTGCTTTGGGCTGAGTTTCTGATGAGATTGATGTAGCATCAGAGATAGTCCTTCCAATATTGTAGATGTTTATTAGCAAAACTTTCTATATGATTTAGACAGTACTTATACTCTCGGTTGAGTAGACTACTTTGAATATATTTGTTAAAATAAAAAGTCTTTCTTTGTAAGAAATATTTTATAAGGAACCTCAGACCAGTCTGAACACATGCATATCCACTTCTAAAGTTTCTGTGGAAATAACAAGATGTGTCTCTG
Organism: Trachops cirrhosus; assembly: GCA_028533065.1. Classification (NCBI taxonomy): domain Eukaryota; kingdom Metazoa; phylum Chordata; class Mammalia; order Chiroptera; family Phyllostomidae; genus Trachops; species Trachops cirrhosus. The sequence goes on from CM052539.1 coordinate 92,582,836, forward strand.
TGAGTGGTGAGTGTTCGATTCATAAAACTGTAATGGAGCCCTGACTGGGGTGGTGCAGTTGGTTGGGTGTTGTCACGCAAAGTGAAAGGTCGCCGGTTGATTCCTGGTCAAGGCACATGCTTGGGTTGTGGCTTGTTCAAGTAGGAGAAGCAATGAACTAATGGACGTTTCTCTCTCACATTGATGTTTCTCTCCTTGTCTTTCTCCCTCCTTTCCCCTCTCTCTAAAAATAAATAAATAAAAATTAAAAAGAAAACTATAATAGAACTAGAGAATAAATGGTGCATACCAACAGATCAGATGGTTTTGAGGAATTCCTAGAGGATTGAAAAGTAGTAATTAGGATTAAAGAGGCAGCAGTGAGTAGGAAAAGTTACAGCAGGAAGTAGAACAACCACTAAACAGAACAACTGGGCATGGAAGCCTGAGTTTGCATTCTGCTGTTGGTTGTTGGAGTGTGGCTGTGATGCAGTCACCATGGTAATCAGAGAAGGGGAGCCTTCTCTGTTTTCCTGTTTTAACAGAATAATGGGCCTGCCTGATTTTACCTTTAGGATGAAGCCAGGGACATAGTCTTTGCAGAGAGTGGGGAGCTTTCAGGGGTGTCTGGCCGCATGCAAGCCCAGGATGGGTATGAATGCTGTCCAACACAAAATCATGAATTTACTTAAAACATTATGAGGTTTTTTTTGTGATTATGTGTTGCAACGTATTAATGTGTAGCCCAAGACAACTCTTCTTCCGTTGTGGCCCAGAGACACCAAAAGGTTGGATGCCCCTGGTAGGGCTTGAGAGTGGAGAGAGCAGAGAGAGGTTGTGGTAGTTTGGTTTTGCTACAGACTTGGGGACAGGTTGCAGTTCCACACTCAAAGAGTACCGCTCCTTTCTTGGCTTGCCTGCCTGTTTCTCACACGTGTGCATTCTATGGAACTTGGAACCTGTGTTTTCAGGACAGATGGAGAGGAGGAAACCCATGGGATGGCCTTTAATTCACAAATCTGAACACCTAACCTGGGATTTGCAGTGATGTGAGGAACACCAAGAGCTTGAATGAGACCAGAAACTTGGAAGTTTCTCCTTTGAGTAGTAGTAGTTTAATGACCAAGGCCCACATTTCCCTTCTTCACTTTTTTCTTCCTTCTGAAGTTACCGCATTTCTGTCCTCCCCTCTATTGCGTAAGTCCATGCTAGATGCTAGCTACCGGTGAGCAGCCTCTTTCCAGTTCCTGTTGTTTGAATGAAGCAGATTTGTTATAATTGTAGAAGCAAAACTAAGTATTATAGTATCTGAATATAAAATGAAGTATTTGGGAGGTGGAGGAAATGAGAGGTCGAAGGAGAGGAAAATGCTAATTTCCTTGTGTTTCATAGCAGACATTTCTGAAATACTATATGAAATTGGTAAATCTAGCTAGAGACTTGAATACAGAATGACTAGAAGCCCTAAAACAATATTATATCCAATAATACATAATACTGATTAGGCCTGGGGAAAGACGGTTGGGAGGTAGTTCTGTGTGCCATAGGAAAAGTGATTTCTGCAGCAGGATTTTTCGTCTTGCATAGCCCAGATTAAAAGCTGTTGACTGAGGCATATATTATTTAAAGTTGTGATAATAATCACCACAAGACCAAACTGTTGACAGTGGTTGTTTCTGAAGAAAGGCACCTGTAGGGAGGGAGTGGTAAATAATACTTTTATGTTTTTATTTTATACCCTCTTTTACTGTGCATTATTTTTAGATTGTGAGCATGTGATATTTATTAGATAAAGTTTTATACAGAGGTGTACAAAAGGGATTTGATGCTTGTTCTAGTATTTAGAACAACTGTCCACCAAGAGGTAACTCCAGACTTTTGAATAGATTAAAGATTGGTATATGTTCCTTCTACCTACACAGTAGCTTTCAAAACAAAATTCACTTAAAGAAAATACTATCTTCTACTGGAATTTTCCATGTGTTACTCCGTTTGATGAAATGATTACTTAGAAAAATTTAAATGACTAATAATACCTTTACACAGTGCCTTACTGCTCTAGAGAAGTTTCGTATTCATTATTTGATTTTTACAATAACCCTGTGAGGTGGGCAGAGTAGAGGGTTTCCTGTATTATTTAAGGTGAGGAAACAACTAAGACGGACAAAGTGACTTGCCAGGGTTGTATGGCTTATAAAGTGGTGACAGCTAGGTTTCAGACTCTGTTCCTCTGATTTCAGCTCACTGCTCATCCCACTACTTCTGTAATGGTCCTGCTCAGCCTTCTCTTGTCCTGTGACATTTGAAATGTCTCCCTCTTAATCAGTTCACATCCACCTACTTTATTATATAACCCAAACACAAGTTCCGACGTTGATTTCTTACAGCATTCTGACATTTGTATTCTAATCGTGTTTTAAATATGAAAATCTGTGGTTTATTTTAAAAGATGAATTTCATTGCAGTTTTTAAGAGGTGCCAAACAGAAACATTGGGTATCATTATGGTTCTTGTGATTTCTGCAGCTAGACAACACTTACTCCTCACCCAGCGGAACTGATTCTTTCCCAGATGCCTTCCAAAGTTTTTCTGATATCCTTGTTTTGCCCTTTTGTGGCTTGCTGATTCAAAGCTGTAGAATTTAAATGTTTACTTCAAGAATTAACTTTTGGGTTGCAATACTGCATACACAACACCTGACTTTATCTGAACTCTGCAGTTAATGTTTTTCATCTAAGGAATTTTGAATTTCAGAAGGTGAGTTGCACTCCAGGAAAACAGCCCTGGGAAAGTAAGCAGTAAGTGTATTAGCTCTTGACTTGGGAGCCCAGTATAAGAACCTTTGACCCTTGATCACATGTTTTTTTTAATTGTGGTAAAATATGTAAAATGTAAAATTTGCCATTTTAACTAATTTTAAGAGTACATTTCAGTGTCATTAATTACATTCACCATGTTGTGCAGCTGTCACTGCTATGGAATGTAATTCAGAACTTTTTCATCATCCCAGATAAAAGCTATTCAGTAGGAACTCGCCATTCCTCCCTCTGTACATACCTTGCTGCCTCTGATCTACTTTCTAATAGGAGTTTGCCTATTATAAATATGTCATGTAAGTGGAGTTGTACAGTATTTGTTGTTTTGTGTCTGGCTTATTTTACTTTGCGTAATGTTTTCAAGTTTCTTCCATGAAAAAGTACTTCATTTTTTTGTGGCTGAATGGTATTTTATATTATTCCACATTTTGTTTATTGATTCATCTCTTGGTAGGAATTTAGACTTGTTTCCACTTTTTGGTGTTATAAATAATGCTGCTACGAACATTGACATGAAGTGTCTGACTTCCCATCATCAGATCTTTTCGATACATTCATAGGAGTGAAATTGTTGAGCCACATGGTAACACCATAATTAATTTTTTGAGGGACTACCAACTGTCTGCACATCCTTGCCCCAACATGTGTTATTGCCCCCCACCCCTTTTTGATCCCAGTCATCCCAGTGGGTGTGAAGTGTGCCTCGAAGTTTTGATCTGCTTTTTTTCCCTGATGAGTAAGATATTGAGTCTCTTTTTAAGTAATCATTTGCTATTTGTATACCTTCTTTGGAGTAATGTCTATTAAGTCATTTTCCCATTTTTTAATTGGATTGTCTTTTTGTTCTTGAGTTGTAGGAGGTTTTTTAATACATTGTGGATATTAATCCCACTTGATCAATAATCCTCTTAATATATTTTTGAATTTGGTTTGCTAGCATTTTATTGAGAATTTTTCCATCTATCTTCATACAGAATATTGGCCTAAAGTTTTCTTACAGAGATGTCGTAGTCCAGATTCAGGGTCAGGGTAACGCTGTCCTCATAAAATGGGATAGGAAGTGTTTCCTCCATTTTTGGAAGAGTTTGAGAAAGATCTGTGTTAATTCTTCTTTAAATGTTTGGTGTTTGATTTCCACATTTACGTACATTTTCCAGTTTTTCTTAAATCAGTTTATGGTTTCATATCAGTGTGGTCAGAAAAGATACTTTATATGGCTTCAGTCTTTGACATCTATTGATGTGACACCACATGCGATCTCTCCTGGAGAATGTTCCACATGCACCCGAGAGGAATTTTTTCTGTTGTTGGGAGGAGTGTTCTTGTTCTGTTCATGTTGGGAGGAGTGTTCATGTCTCTTATGTGTGTTGTTCAAGCCCTCTATTTCCTTATTGAGCTTTTGCCTGGTTGTTTGATCCATTATTGAAAGTGTGTATTACAGCATCCAACTTTTGTAGAACTGTCCCTTTCTCCCTTCAATTTTGTCAGTTTTTGATTCATATATTTTGAGGTTCTGTTGGTTGGTGCATGTATGTTTATAATGTTATGTCATTTTGATAGATTAAACCTTTCATTAATATGTGATGTTTTTCTTGACTCATAAGTTCTCCCCCCCAAGCTTTAATAAAATATTGTTGACATGTAACATATGTAAGTTAAAGGTATGTGCACAAGGTGATTATTTGATACATGTATGTATTGCATAGTGATTACTACAGTAGGGTGAGTTAACATCGCCGTCCCTCACATAATTACATTGTGTGTGTGTGTGTGTGTTTGGTGGTAACATTTAAGGTCTTCTCTTTCAACAACTTTCAAGTATATAATACAGTATTGTTATAAATTTCTTTTTACTAAAAATGTGTCTTGTCTGACAGTAATATAGCTCTTTTCCCTCCAGCTCTCTTTGAGTCTGTTGAGACTATTTTCTTGGACTTTTTACATCCTTTTACTTTCAACCTCTTTTCATGTCTCTATCAAAAATGAGTGTATTGTAGATATTATGTAGTATTTTTTTAATCCATTCTGCCAGTTTCTACCTTTTAATTGAAGAGCTGAATCTATTTATGTTTAATTACTAAGGAAAGGCTTACTTCTGCATCTAGCTATTTTTCTGTGTCTTATGCTTTTTTTATTCTTTAATTCTTCTATTAGTGCCTTTTTAATATTTACTTGATTTTTTGTAGTATGCCATTTTGAGTTCCTTCTTTCCTTGTATATTTTTTAGTTGTTTTCTTGATGGTTTTCTTGGGTATTACAGTTACATCTTAAATTTCTAACAATCTATTTTTAATAATACCAACTCAGTTCTGATAGTACACAAATACTTTGCTCCTATACACCTGTGTTTCCTCCTTGTTATATTGTCACAGATTACATATGTACATTGTGCACCCATTACCACAGGTTTATAATTGTTGTTTAATGTGTTTTCCTTTTTTAGTCATAAATGGGAAAGGGTAGTTAAAAAACAATAATACAATTACAAGATAAATAAGCACTAGGGCTGTAATGTACAACATGATGATGATAGCTGACACTGCTGCGTGATATATAAGAAAGTTGTTAGAGTAAATCCTAATAGTTCTTACCACAAGGAAAAATTTTTTCTTTTTCCTGTATCTGTACGAGAAGATGGATGTTAGCTGAACCAACTGTGGAAATCATTTCACATTATATGTAAATCAGTCCGTCCTACTGCATACTTACACAGTGATATATGTCAGTTGTGCTCAATAAAACTGGAAACCCGCAAAAGTACAATAATACTGGCTGTTATCATTACCCATGTTCTTTATTTCTTTGCATTATTACCTAGTGTCTTCATTTTAGCTGGAAGGACTCTCTTTAGAATTTCTTGTAGGGCAGGTCTACTAGTAATGAATCCCCTTAGGTTTATCTTGGAATATCTTATTTCCTCTTTTACTCCTGAAGGATAGTTTTGCCATTTATAGAATTGGTTGACAATTTTTCTCTCTCAACACTTTGAATGTCATCCTCTGCCTTCTGGCATCTGTGGTTTCTGATGAAAAAATCAGCTCTTAATCCTTCTGCAGATCCCTTGTATATAATGAGTTGCCTCTTTAAAGACTTGGACAGTCTCTTTGTCTTTGACAATTTCACTGTAATGTGTGGATCTTGTTGAGGTGTTCCTGTTTCAAATTTGTTGAATTTCTTGGGTGTGTAAATTCAGGTCTTTCATCAAATTTGGGGAGTTTGGGCTATTTCTTTTCCTGCTTGCTCCTTTCCTTCCCTTTTCTGGGATTCCCATGGTGCACATGCTGGCAAGTTTGATGGACCCTCAGTGCCTGTTCATTTATCTACCCCATTTTCGGACCATAAGACGCACCTAGGTGTTAGAGGAGTAAAGTAAGGAAAAAAATTTTTGAAGCAAAAAAATGTGGTAAAATATTTAACAACATAAATAATATAATATTTCACCAATAGAAATGTAAATCTACATTTGGACTATAAGACCCACCCCCATTTCCTCCCAAATTTAGGGGGTATGTCTTATAGTCTGAAAAATACAGGGTAAATTATTTCTTCTTTGTCTTCAGACTGGATAATTTCAACTGCCTTACTATCAAGGTCACTTACTCTCAAGATTCTTTCTTCTGCCTGCTGAAATCTGCGTTGAACTCCTGTAGTGAATTTCTTATTTCAGCTATTGTACTTCAAAAAAAAGGCAGATCGAAAATCTAGAATTATAATCTCTTTATCGACATTCCATATTTATTCATACAGCATCTCCTGATTTTCTTTAGTTCTTTGTTGTTTCTTTCAGTTCTTTGAGCATATATCAGGCAATTGATTTAAAACTTTGTCTAGTGATTTCAATGTCTGGAATTCCTCAGGGACAGTTCTGTTGTCAAATTGTTCTTTTCCTACAAAAGTGCTTTATTTTCCTGCTTCTTTGTAATTTTTGTTGTTGGTTTTGAGAGCTGGACTGTTTGAATACTATAATATGAAACTCTGGGAATCAGATTCTCTTCCCTCCTTTTGAGTGTTGGACTCATCTGTATGGTGACTTTTCCAAACTGATTTTGCAAAGTCTGTATTCTTTGTTGGGTGTGGTCACTAAAGTTTCTATTATCTGTTCAGTTTGTGACATGAGAGATTTACTTAAATGTCTGGAACACCCCCCATTCAAAAAGGGAGGTTACTGTAGTCTAAGAGGGTCAAAACCAAAGCAGCCTGTTCTCCAGAGTGTGGAGGGCAAGGTTCCCATTGCCCACCCCTGCTGTGGGGCTGAGCAACAAGGAATGGTAGCTGGTTGGCACACCCTGCTCTGTCACCTGGATTCAGCAGCCTTTCTTTCACCAACCACTTCCTTGTAAGTGTTGTGAGATGGTTGATTCTGCTGGACTTTTCAGCTTAAAGGTTTGGGTGGAGGGACTGGCTCCTGGAGCTTCCCGCTCTGCCATTTGCTGCGATGTCATTTCACCCTTGTTTATGTTTGGCACAACTGCTCATGGTGCCAACTGCAGCCAGTTCCTTTCTGTATTTGACAAAACTATTTAAGCTTGATGATAGTTTTACCTTTTATTAGGGTGAGCTAGAGTACAGTTAGCCTCTGGAATCCACTGGAGTTTGAATTCTGTTTATAGTAGTTAGAGAGTAATTACCTTAAGTCATTCAATAACTCACATGGTTTTGATTTCACTTTAACTTAACACTACTTGTATCTGGGTAGTGATTTTCTTTATAGGAATGTGAGAGCAAGGCATTTGGACTTATCCATTAGTGTTGGAGACTGTACCTCCCAGTTCTGTTTGTATCTTATCCTGGCTGGCTTTGCTTTGTGCTGAACTCTGATTCTCAGATGGTGTTTGCAGCCCTCTGAGATAGGCTGTGATGGTACAGTGCCAGTGATTAGTCTGTGTCAATCTAAGAATCCTTTGTACTGTCTGTGGAGCACATTTTAATTTTGGTGGTAGAACTAGGACCAGAGGAGGCAACTGTGGAGGGCGTAGGTCAAGATTCTTAGAATGACTGCACATCAGGGTGGAACCCCCAGCCTTTTGAGAGGTTTATCTGAAGGTGGGAGTAAAAAGGGGCAAATGAATTCTTTTGTTTGTTTAATGCTTACTGGTCCATGCATGTTTCTAAATATCTTCTACATGGTTTTCAGAAACACGCCATGATGAAGGCGTTGTTTGCCCTGTTTTGCACATTAGGAAATTGAAGCTCAAAGGGGTGAAATTCTTGTCCTAAAAATCACACTGTGATTGTGATTCTACATTACTGCTATTTTAGAATTGTATTATTTTTGATTTACAATAGATACCATAAACCGGGCATCTTGCTGGTGAGAAAAGCAAGGTGTTTTGTGGAAGGCGACCTTGTGTTCAGCAGGGTGTATTAGAACCAGGCTGTAGTGCCCGCCTCCTGCTCTTCAGGCCTTTGCTCAGCTGCTGCCCAACCTGCAGCTGCAGTGTTCAAGTGCCCATTCGTGTTCTTCAGGCTCTCAGTTTCCAACATGAAAGGCTGTACCGAGAACGCCTCTGAAGAAAAATTCAAGGCTTGGCTCTTGCAGTTCCATCTGTTTATGCAGCTTTTCCCAGATCCTCAGGCTCTCCGTGTCATTCCTTCCTGACGTGCTGTAGTACATGCTGTGCTGGAGCAGAGTGTGGCACCCGCTGTCTCCTCTGTAACTCTACATTCACTTAATACTTTCTACCTGTGTGTCGCCGTGAAAAGCTAATTTTTATCTGCTGTGTACTCCCCGATTAGATTATGACTCTGCAGTTTGTTTTCTTTGCGTTTTTATCCTTCGCAGCTTGCATATCACAACTTGATTGATTTCAACCCACAGTGAGAAATAGACTTATTTCTTTACAGTTAGACATAATTGTGCATACCTACACTTTGGAACAAAAGTTTCAAGAATCTACTCTTAGGGGGAAGATGTGCTGTGATGTATTCTGTTTTACTGAAAAAGAAAATGATAGTTGGGTGCTGCAGTTTGGAAATCACGTTCTATAACTTCTCGCACACGGCTAGATACTCCGATTCTGTTTGGATTTCACCTTTACTTGAAGGACTACTGCTCTAAGACTACTTTTATGATGTCTGAAACTTAGGATATGGAAATGGTTTGTTTTTTTCATAAAAATTTTTGTTGTATTTAATATAGTTTCAGGGACACGGTGTCTTCCAGAAGATCAAGTGTGGGTTTTTAGCCTGAAGTTTCTTTGTTTTCTTGCATAAAAGATACAAACTTGTTTCTCACATCAGCTATTTCTGTGCCTCCAGAACTTTCCTTAGTATACTAAGATCACTTGCTTCTGTCATCTTTGGGAAGCCTTTTCTGCCTGTTTTGGTAGATCTCCTTTAGGTACTGACCTGATATGACCCTTTTCAGTATTAATCTTAGAGTGATACATATTGGGTTCTGAGATAGGATTTGAACACAAAAGTGGGAAAAATGTGTTGTGTTTTCTTATGTTGTATTAAACAAAAAGAAAGTTGTCTGGGAACTAACAGTTTGCCATAACTAGTATAAAAGAAGTATTCAGGTTTTTTTTTTTTTACTTAAAAAATTTTTTTTTAATTGTTCAATTACAGGTGTCCCCATTTCCCCCCCGTTACTCTCCCCTGCCCTACTCACTCCCCTCCTGCATTCAGTTACCACCCCCCACCCTGTTGTCTTTGTCCATGGGTCCTTCATACATGTTGACTTGACCTTCCTACTTCTATCCCTTGTTACCCCCTCCCCCCACTCTGATCACTGTCATTTCTTTATTTCTATGTCTCTGGTTCTATTTTGCTTGCTTACTTGTTTTGTTGATTAGGTTGCACTTATAGGTGAGATCATACGGTATTTGTAACCTCCTGGTTTATTTCACTTAGCGTAATAAGCTCCAGTTAAATCCATGCTGTTGTGAAGGATAGGAGTTTTTTCTTTCTTTTCATTAAACTACCCCCCCCCATAGTGTTCCATTGTGGAAATGCACCACAGTTTTTTGATCTACTCATTTACTGATGGGCACTTAGGCTGTTTCTAGCACTTGGCTATTGTAAATAACACTGCTATGAACATTGGGGTGCATAGGTTCTTTTAAATTGGTGTTTTAGGATTCTTAGGGTATAATCCCAATAGTGGAATTGATGGGTCAAAAGGCAGTTCCATTTTTAGTTTTTTGAGGAAACTCCATATTGTTTTCCTCAGTGGTTGCACCTGTCTGCATTCCCACCAACAGTGCACTAGGGTTCCCTTTTCTCTACAACCTTGCCAGCACTTGTTTTGTGGATTTACTAATGATAGCAGTTTTCTCAGGTGTGAGGTGATATCTCATTGTGGTTTTAATCTGCATCTCTCTGATGGCTTATGATGTTGAGCATTTTTTCATGTGTCTACATGCCATCTATATGTCCTCTTTGGAGAAGAATCTGTTCAGGTCCTTTGCCCACTTTTTCATTGAATTATTTGTCTTCCTGGTGTTGTCATATGAGTTTTTAATATATTTTGGAGATTAAACTCTTGTCTAATATATTATTGGCAAATATGTTCTCTCATACAGTGGGTTCCCTTTTAATTTTGTTGATGGTATCTTTAGCTGTGCAGAAGCCTTTTAATTTGATGTAGTACCATTTATTTTTTTCCTTTGTATCCCTCGCTCTAGGAATTGATATATCGGCAAAAATATTGCTATGTGAGATCATCTGAATTTTTACTACCTATGTTTTCCTCTTGGATTTTTATGGTATGGTGACATATTTGAGTCATTTATCCATTTTGAGTTTATTCTGGTGTATGGTATAAGTTGGTAGTTCAGTTTCATTTTTTTGCAAGTACTAGTCTAGTTTTCCCAGTACCATTTATTGAATAGAATCCTTACTGCATTGTATATTCTTGCCTTCTTTGCCAAATATTAATTTATCATAAGGCGTGGGTTTATTTCTGAGCTCCCTAATTCTGTTCCATTGATTTGTGTGTGTGTTCTTAGGCCAGTACCAGACAATTTTAGTTATAGCAGTCTTAGTTTGGTATCAGGTGTTGTGATCCCTCCAGCTTAGTTCTTCTTTCTCAAGATTGCTGAAGCTATTGGGGGTCTTTTTTGGTTTTATATAAACTAGTGGGATATTTGTTCTAGATCTGTGACATATGCCATTGGTATTGTAATAGGAATTACATTGAATCTATAGGCAGTTTTGAGTAGTAAGGACATTTTAATAATGTTAACACAGTATATGCTTCCACTTATTTGTATCTTCCTCAGTTCCTTTCTTCAGTGTCCTATAGTTTTCTGAGTACAAGTCTTTTACCTCTTTGGTTAAATTTATCTCTAGGTACCTTTTTTCTTGTTGTAATAGTTTACTATTTTTAAATGGGATTTTTCTTTGTTTCTCTTTCTCATAGTTCAATATTGGTCTGTAAAAATGCCATTGATTTCTGAGTATTGATTTTGTATTCCACTACTTTGCTGAATTCATTTATTCGGTCTAGTATTTTTTTGGTGGAGCCTGTAGGGTTTTCTACCTATACAGTATGATGTCATCTGTAAATAATGACAGTTTTACTTCGTCCTTCCCTGTTTGAATGCCCTTTATTTCTTATTATCTGATTGCTGTGGCCAGTACTTCCAGTAATGTGTTGAATAAGACTCGTGAAAGTGGACATTCCTGTTTTGTTCCTGATCTTAAGGAAAATGCTTTTAGTTTTTACCCATTGAGGTATGATGTTGGGTGTAAGTTTTTCCTATATGGCCTTTATTATGTTGAGATATGATCCCTCTATTCCCACTTTGCTGACAGTTTTTATCATAAATGGATGCTGGATTTTATCAAATTCTTTTTTTGCATCTATTGATATGATTCTGTGATTTTTATCTTTCATTTTGTTTATGTGACATATCACATTTATTGATTTTCAGATATTGTACCAGCCTTCTATTGCAAGAATAAATCCCACTTGATCATGGTGTATGATCTTTTGATCTTTTTAATGTATTGCTGGATCTAGTTTGCTAATATTTTGTTGAGGATCTTCGCATATATGTTCATCATGGATATTGGCCTGTAGTTTTCTGTCTTTGTTGTGCCTTCACCTGGTTTTGGAATTAGGATACTACTGGCCTTGTAAAAAAAGCTTGGAAGTCTTCCCTCTTCTTGATGTTTTTGGAATAGTTTGAGAAGGATAGGGGTTAATTCTTCTTTGAAAGATTGGTAAAATTCGCTGTGAAGCTGTCTGGTTCAGGACTTTTGTTCGTTGGGAGTTTTTTGATTATTGCTTCAATTTCATTAATTGTATTCTGTCTATTCAGATTTTCTGCTTCTTTCTGATTCAGTTTTGAAAATTGTTTCTAGAAATTTATCCATTTCACCCACATTGTCAAATTTCTTGGCATATAGTTGTTCGTAGTGTTTTCTTAAAGTCCTTTGTATTTCTGTGGTATCAGTTATTTCTCCTCTTTCATTTCTGATTTTATTAATTTGGATCCTCTTCATTTTTTTCTTGAGGAGTCTGGTTAAAAGTTTATCAATTTTGTTTATGTGTTCAAAGAACCAGCTCCCGTATTTATAGATCTTTTGGATGGTTTTTTTAGTCTCTTTATCATATATCCACTCTGATCTTGATTGGTCCCTTCCTTCTACTCACTCTGAGCTTTGTTGTTGTTTTTGTAGTTCTTTTAGTTGTAGGGTTAGACTGTTTATTTGAGATTTTTCTGTCTTCTTGAGGTAGGCCTGTAATGCTATGAACTTCCTTCTCAGGACTGCTTTCATTGTGTCCCATAGATTTTTGGTTCTTGTGTGTCTTGTTTTCAGGTACTTTTTGATTTCTTCCTTGATCCTATTGATGGCCCATTCATTATTTAATAACGTGCTGTTTAGCCTCCATATATTTGAATACTTTTGAGTTATTCTTAATTGAGGTTACTTTGTAGTTTCATGCCATTGTGATCTGAGAAAATACTTGATATGATTTCAGTTTTCCTGAATTTGTTAAAAGTTATTTTGTGCCCTAACATGTGGTCTATCTTTGAGAATGATCCATGTGCACTTGAGAATAATGTGTATTTTGCTGGTCTGTAAATATCAATTACGTAAATCCATTTGATCTCAGGTGCTGTTTAAGGACACTGTTTCCTTATTGATTTTTTTTGTCTGGAAGATCTATCCATTGTTGACAGTAGGATGTTAAAATTTCCTTCAATGACTGTATTGCTGTCAATCTCTTCCTTAAAGTCCACCATACTTTTCTTTATATATTTAGGATGCTCCCATATTGGGTGCATATATGTTCACAAAATTTGTATCCTTTTGTTGTATTGTTCCCTTTAGTATTATGTATGACCTTCTTTGTCTTTTGTTTTGAAGTCTATTTTGTCAGATATAAGTATTGCTACCCCAGCTTTTTTCTGGTCTTTGCTTGCATGGAATATTTTTTCCCATCTCTTCACTTTCAGGCTGTGTAAATCTTTTGTTTGAAGTTGGGTCTCTCGTAGAGAGCACATACTGTATTTTGCTGTTTGTAATTAATGCACACCCACATTTTTGGCCCAAACTTTCAGGAAAAAATCTTTCATTTAATTTTTTAATTCAATTACTTATTTATTTATATTTAGATACTTGTTTTTTGTATCATAAAGGAATTTTAGTATTTATTTTTGAACACATTATGGTACAAGAGATTTTATGTAACAAATAATTATAAAACACAAGAATAGATACAATGTATTTCAGATACTACCCATGTCTAGTGTGCATTTTTATTTTTCCCTCAAATACTTGCGTAAAAAAGTGTGCATTATACATGACAAAATATGGTATATGGGTCATGTTTCCTTATCCATTCAGCTGTGTTATTTGATTGGATCATTTAATCATTTTACATTTAAGGTGATTATTGATAGGTACTTACTCATTGTCATTTTATTCCTTTGTATCTGTGTTGTCCCCTTCTTCCCATTTCTTTTTCTTAAAGCAGCCCCTTTAACATCTCTTGCAGTGCAGGTTTGGTGTTAATGAACTCCTTTAGCCTCTTTTTTTGGGGAAGGGTCTAGGAAGCTCTTTATTTTCCCTTCAATTTTAAATGATAACCTTGCTAAATAGAGTAGTCTTAGTTGTAGATTCTTAGTTTTCATCACTTTGAATATTTCATGCCACTCCCCCTAGCCTGAAGTGTTTCTGTTGAGAAATACGCTGACAGTGTTATTGGAATGCTCTTATAGGTAACTGATCGTTTCTCCCTTGCTGCCTTTAAGAGTCTCTCTTTGTCTTTAAACTTTGCCATTTTGATTATGATGTATCTTGGTGTCAGTGTCTTAGGGTTCATCCTCATTGGAATTCTCTGTGTTTCCTGAACTTGTGTGACTTTTTCCTTCACCAGGTTAGGAAAGTTTTTTGCATTTATTTCCTCAAAAACGTTTTCTGTCCCTTGCTCACTTTCTTCACCTGGTATCCCTATGATGAGGATATTGTTACATTTCATGTTCCCTAAAGCTCCCTTAAACCATCCTTGTTCCTTTTAAGTCTTTTTTTTCTTTTCATTGCTCTGATTGGGTGGTTTTTTTTTTGTACCTTGTCTTCCAAATTGCTGAGTCAATCCTCTGTTTCATGTAGCCTGCTTTTAATACCTTCTAGTGTATTCTTTATTTCAGATATTGTATTCTTTATTTCCAACTGGTTATTATTTATAGTTTCTATGACCTTTTTCATGGTGATGTAATTTCCACTAAGTTCTTTGTAATTCTCACTAAGTTCCTTGAGCATCCTTATAACTGTTACTTTGAACCCTGTGTCTGATAAATTGCTTGCCTCAATTTCATTTAGCTCTTTTTCTGGGGATTCCTCCATTTAGTTTTGGGGTTGTTTCTTTGTCTTCCCATTTTCACTCACTCTTTCTGTTTGTGTTTATGTATTATGATCTGTTTTGACTTCCTGTCTTCTTTGGGTGACCTTATGTGGTAGGAGTCCTGTGGGACTCAGTGATGTGCAGGTCTCCTTGATCACCTGAGCTGGATGCTCTAGGAATGCCCTTTGTATGAGCAATATGGGCTGTTCTGTTGTATTTGGGTCTTGATTGTTGTTGGCCCATTTGTTGGTCAGATCTCCCGTCTGGCTAGCTGACTGCAAGGCTCAACCCCCACCACATCTTGTATGCTGTTGCACAGGTGTGGACAGAGGAAAACAACACAAAAAAACAACCACAACAAGCAAAAAAATAATTCTCAACACCACCAGCAAAATGAACGCAAAAGGGAAAGGAATAAAGTGGAATGAGAAACAGAATAGTAAAAAAAAAAAAAGGAACATTATGGGAGGTGGGAAGAAGAGAAACAATAAGAGTAAGAAATGGAAAGAGGAAATCTCAAAAAAAAAGAAAAACCCCCAAAAAACAAAGAAAGGGAAAGAATTTAAAAAAAGAAAAGGAAAAATGGAGTAAGAAGGAGGAATAGTCAAATAAATATAAAAGAAAAATTAGCGGGAAAAAATTGAAGAAAAAGAAATTATAATTAAAAGGCTATACAAAAGGGAAAATAATGGAAAAGTGGAATTTGTCTCAGTACAGTTTAGTGCTTTCCTGCTGGGTTCTCCCTTTGGATAGGGCTCTGATGTTGTTCGAAGGTGGTGTAAGCCATTGTCAGATGCTGTCCATGTCTAACCCTCCGCAGCCTGTTTGAAGTTGTAAGCAGTCCAGAGTTTGCAGCTGTCTCCTCCAGGCTTGGCTGTGCTTGGGATAGGCATCACTGTGCTGCCAGGCTGACATTTATCAGCACAAGGCCCAGAGGTGGGTCAGCAAATGACCGAAGTTACTGCAGGATCCACCTCCACCTGCCTCTGCCTGCTGTCAGTCTTTGTCTAGCCACTGACCTGACTTTCTTAGAAGGCTTCTGGTGGAATCAAAAGGATGGAACCCCTGGATCTTACATGGCAGGTACCAGTCAGACTTCAGGGAAGTGGTGGGTGTGTTCCCTTGTCCCCACCCACACATCTGAAACTGTCCTGGATTATTTCCCTGAACTTGACGGATCAGACAGAGCCCCTAGTAGAAAAGTGGGTGGGGCCTCCAGACCCCAGGGTTTGGGTCTGCTGGGAACCAGGAGTGTGTTTCCATGGCTCTCTTATGAGGGGGAAGCACCTGTCTGGTGCCGGGGAAGTGTATGCAATGGCTGTGCCCTAAAGCCAGTTTCTGTCACCTTCTTTGTCTGCCTATGTTGCTCTTTCCTCAGTTGGGATTAAGATGCAGGGTAGGGGATAATAAGAAAAAAAAAAGATGCAGGGTGGGGCAAACAAGATTCCAGAGGATGGGGTGAGTGGTTTCCCACAGGTTGGGGTAATTGTTTTTCCCCTGGGGGAGGCTTGCTCTTCTCTAGAAAGATGGCTGCTGTGGCATTGAGGTATGTCCCAGCACAGGGAACCCAGCAGACATTCCCCCATGTCACTTCCCAAGGCCTCCCACTCCAGGCTGTCCTCAGGCAACTCTAGTCCGTGCCACCTTCCCTTCACCCAAGCCCAAGATGAGTGGCTGCCAACAAGAAACCTGTGCCTTGGCCCCTTAGGAAAACAATAGTGGCTTTTTTTTTTTAAATTTTTTAATTTTAGTTTATTCAGTACAGTTTCTATCCTTTATTCCCATTCCAGCCC
>CM052539.1:92608530-92731415 GCA_028533065.1 Trachops cirrhosus
TGGGGGGTGGGGGGGCAAGCTTTCTCATGTGTCTCCTTATAAGGGCACTAATCTCAGCTCTCAAGACCTAAATGACCTCCCAAAGGCCCTATTTCCAAATAGTATCACACTGGGGATTAGGGTTTCAGCATAGGACTTTAGGGGAGGGACACACGCATGCAGTCCATGACATCTGTAAGTGTACAATGGTTTTGTTTTATTTTTTTATTTTTATTTTTATTTTTTTATTTTTTAAATTTTAGAACGACTGTCATGTTGAACACAGAGTTCAGATTACTGTGTTTTAAAAGTTTTGTGTGGTTAAAGACCCATGGCTTTATTTGTTTGCTTTTTAAAGTGTTTATTATTTTTTAATTGTTTGATATTTTCTGAATTTTGTGTTTAGGCAAAGTAAATCGATGCACAGTAGACTTCTTAAATACTTTGTTGAATGAGACTGATTATAGAAGGAATATTCCAGACCCATATCATAAGTTTTGTTTCATGTTTCTATACTTCAAAAACAATATTTAACGGCATTTTTATTATTTTTATGCTGCTGGTATTTGTAAGTATGTTTTGAAATATATTTTTGCTTTTCAATTTTTCCTTGATAATTATATAGAGAAGAGCATACAAATCAAAGAGGATTTCATACGTTATCCATTGTGTAAATTTCCTTCTGAGATTTTGTTTGCTGGTTTGTTTTACATCTCTGTAAAAAATATGTTGCCCATTTTAATATTTCCACTAACTTCGCTGCTCTTAAATCAATTTCCTTACATGTTATTGTAAAAACTTCATGTTTTATATTCTCAATAGATATTAGCTCCATATTTTTAAACTACTATTGCCTTAAATAAAAAATCATTTTTATATTCTTTGGAAGGAATGTTTTAATTTCAGTAATGAATTTTTGTTTTTAAAATTTTAGTTTGTATCACCCAGTCTTGGCATAATAGGACTGTGCACAGTGCTCTGAAGTACTGTGTGATCTTCTGAGCTCCAGACATCTTCTTTGATGAGGCAGTACTAGCTGAGTGCTGGAATTGTTCGTTGTCGTATATTGGTTCCTACTGTGTGCCAGGCACTGTGCAGAACTGGGGATACGGAAATAAGTCAAAGCCTCTGCCTTCAGGGAGCTGACATTCTAGTGGAGAGGACAAATAATAAACATTTATGTAATACAGTGCATCATGACTGTGACGAAAAACAAACCAGGGAAAGGGAAGGGAGAATGAGGGAGTTGATTATTGGTGTTGGACCAGAGATTTGAAGTGAGAAACAAGCCATTTGGAGATCTGAGGCAAAATTTTTCTAAGCAGTTAGAACAGAGATTGCAGTTGCCCAAAGTGCATAAAACACTTCAAGAGAAATAGAGTGAAGTAAGATGAAGATAAAGTAAGAGAAAGCTATGGGAGATGATGGAGTGTTGAGAGCCCTCTGGCTGCTGGGTGTCTCCTCTGTGGGAGTGGTGTGGGATGGGCAGGATGAGAAGAAGCAGGGAGACCAGGCAGGAGGCTGGTGAGTGATCCAGGTAAGAAATGAAGCTATCTGTTTAAAATCAGTAACTTCTTCTAGGCTTTCTGTTATTTTGGAAGCATTAAAACAGGTTGGTGATCTAATTATGTTAGCTAGAGTTAACTCTGCTGTAGAGTGTGGGGTCATTGACGGTGGCCCTGAGCGTCAGATCAGAGGGTGTCTACAGCTGTGCTCCGACTTACTGAATCTTGGCAATGTACGTAGTTCAGATTGTTGTTTTGGGCCATGTTTACTTTTCTCATGTTGTTTTTAACTGTATGAACCCCTGTTGTTCCTCATTAATTTGTTTATTTATTCAAAAAAAATGTCAGGTCCATCTACTATGTGGTAGGCATTGGCCTAAGTGCTGAGGATACAGCTGTGAATGAAATAGGAAGGGTCCTGGTCTTAAGAAACCTGTGTATACATAACAGTGTTTCAGGTACTGTGGGGAGATACAAACATAAATATGTGTGTATGTATATATATTTTTCCAGGTGTTGGTCTTCCTCAAATGAGGAAATTTTAGTTGTTCACAAATAACACTTACTAAATATATTTGAAGAAATTATTTCCCCATGTTCATTTCAGTCTTTTTTCAAAAGAGCATGAAAGATATTTTGTGTAATGAAAGCTATTGCTATTTCTGAGTTATAAAGAAAACATAACTTATTTTTAATTTTAAGCAGTGATTTTGTTTTTTATTTTTGCATTATCAGCTATCAGGACTATAATGGTTAACACATTTATATAATATGAAATTATATGTCTCTCCCACTAGATTGTTAGTTCTATGATGCAAGGAACCCATTTGTTTTTGTTCACCATTGTATTCCCAGCATATAATCCAGGCCTGGCACATAGTAGGTGCTTACTAAATATTTGTTGAGTAAATGAACGAACCAGTGAATGTATTTGTTTAATTTTCCAAAGCAAATTTGAAGTCCACCTTTCCCATCGTATTACTTAGCAGAGGAGAAAGCACACCAGAAGAAAATGAAGATTTAGTTTACAGGGATTGTCCTGAGGTCATTTAGTTGATGTTGTTTTGATGTTTATGCAGTCTTGGTTGAGGTTTTTAAAACTATAGTGGCTGTTCTGAGGCAGTGTAAGATTCTGGCATATTCAGTATATTTATAGAAAGTACACTATATATTATTTTAAGTATTTCAACAAAACACTTAAAGAGTATTTTCTGGTTTACTTTGCATCTCACTTCTGGTGTTTTCAAGCCAGTGGAGGTATTTCTGTAAATATGAAGTCATTTTTCTCTGTTAAGAGACTATCCAAAAAAAGATGTTTCAGGTTTTTAAAAAATAAAAGCATTTGCACAGTTTTGCTTTACAAAAATAATTATTTTGAAAATGTTCATATAAGCTAAAATACTTTTTTAACAGTGAAAAAAATGAAACTACTTTCAATTGTGATGTTGAGCCATTCTGTAGATAGACAGATATCCATGTAGTGAATTATTCCATTCTTGTCTTAAGGAGGCAGTGTTTATAAAATCTTCTTACTGGTCCTCCTTCATAATCCTTTTTAGATTTCTCCCTGACTCCTCAATTTGTTTCCACTTTTCCTTAAGCCCCCTAATCAACTTTAGCACAATTTCCTTCCAGTTTTTATCTTAATGGACTTCCTGAGGTGGGTACTTCTAGATCTGACCTGGGGTGGGGAATGAGAGAGAGGAAAGCTTTTGATTTTTAATGGGTCCACATGCACATAAGGAAGCTGCCTAGACACTGAAAGCGGCAAGACTGGTGCAGGAGTCAGGTTGGATGGAGAAACTGTGAGTCAGTTCATCATTGGGTGAGTGAGGAGAGATTGGCAGGGGACCGCAGGGATAGGAGGATGAAGGGTAGTATGGCCAAATTTTAAGAACTTTTTGGATTGAGGGCGAGTTTTTATCTGCAGGTGAGAGTGTGGTGGTTTAGAAGTGGCAGCAGGGAGCTAGAAAGTGCCAAAGGTTGAAGAGATAAGGAGTTTCTAACAGAAATCGGTTCCTAGAAGGAGTGACATAAAGGGTTAGGAAAGAAGACAGCCCCTAGGCCCAGGAAAGAAATAAGGTCCAGAGTGAATGAGAGTAGTAGGAGACAGAAGACGGGTTGAGGGGTGGGGTAGTATTTCAGGGATGGAGAATTACTGCCTTGAGAGACTTTTGTTATTTGAACTTTGGTGTAGAAGACTGATGATCCAGTGGTGGACCCGCCTGAAGGATCCAAGCATGACTTGGCTTGGTCTCGGAGAAATGGGGTGGATGGCCAGAAGGTTTTACAGAGGGGCAGGCTGTCTCTGTGCCAGGGGTAGTGCAGTGACTTGTGCAGTAGGCAAAAACCAGTGGACACATGACATACCAAGTTAAAGATCACTTAGCTGTTGACTCTGCATAGGCTAAAGCAGTAACTTTTAGGACTCAGGGCTTTTATTTTTCTTAAAATAACATAAGAGTGAAATCATGTGGTTCTTAGCTTTTTCTGACAGACTAACTTCACTTAGCATAATATCCTCAAGGCCCATCCATGTTGTGGCAAATGGCAGTATTTCCTCTTTTCTTATGGCCGAGCACTACTCCATCGTATATATGTACCACATCTTCTTTATCCAGTCCTCTGTCAGAGGTCACTTTGGTTGTCTCCGTGTCTTGGCCACTGCAAATGATGCTGCAGTGGACATATGGGTGCATATGACTTTGTGAATAAATGTTTTTGAGTTTCTCAGGTAGATACCCGGAAGAGGGGTTGCTGGGTCATATGGTAACTCTATTTTTAGTTTTTTGAGCAACCGCCTTACTGATGATTTGACTTTGGGTAGTAGACACACAGTATAGATCATGTATCATATGAATGTACACTTCAAAACAGTATGACTCTATTTAACCTATGTCACCCAGTGAATTTAATTTAAAAATAACATAGGGAATTTGTTTAAAGCTAATCAAATCCCTCAGGACAAATATATAACAGAGAAATTAAGCATGGCTCCAATTTCATTCTTAATATTATTGTATTTGATTTGCAGTCCAACAGGGGTTAAGTAAATTGCCTGTGACATGTGACGATTAGAGATGGGCTCATAATGTGGATCCAAACAGTCTTGCACCTTAAATGTGATGCTATTTAAATGTGATACTTGGCCTTTGTGACACCAGGATTAAACTGATGCTTTATATTCATACACCTCCTGAGAAATATTTTTACTTTTTCCCATTTTATTTTTACAGTAACCTTTCAAAGGAAGATGGTATTCCATTTTACAGATAGGAAAATCAAGACTTTCAGTTATCGAGGGGGTTGAACATTTTCTCATGTTTCTTAACCTTTTGAATTTTGTTTCCATAAATTGTTGATTTCAAGTCCTTTGTCCATTTCGCATTTTCTTTTGTATAGGCTCTTTATATGCAGAGGATGTAATGAACTTGTCATATTGTAATCTTTGTGGGATAATAGACTAGATGAGCTAATAAAAAGCCATTGCTTCTAGTCATCCTAGTACATTATTTAAATGTGTGAGTATAAGTTTTGCCCTTTCCTTATGGATCAGTAGTATCTTTTTAAAAAATATTCTAATTCATCTTAACTTTATTTCCCCAAATTCAGTCCTAATTTTTAGATGTGAAAGATATTTATTTATTCCTTGTAAGTTATTAGCACTACCAAACATTTTTACTTATTTCTGATGGAATACTAGATATTCTTTTTTTAATTTGGCTTTTTATTAAAGTTATTAATTCTGAAGTAATTCTCTAATATATTTTTATTTTTAGAGCTTTTTGACAACTACATGCAGCAGGATGCCCATGAGTTCTTAAATTACCTACTAAATACAATTGCCGATATTTTACAAGAAGAGAGAAAGCAGGAAAAACAGAATGGCCGTCTGCCCAACGGCAGCGTGGACAGTGAGAACAACAACAGCACACCAGACCCGACTTGGGTTCATGAGATTTTTCAGGGAACATTAACTAATGAAACCAGATGTCTTACTTGTGAAACTGTAAGTATATTGTATAGAAAATATAGAAAATAATGTAATTATTTTGTATAGAAAATAATGTAATTTATTATCATGAAAGTTCTTTGAGGATAAGTATGAGAGATGAACTTGGAAATTGTCCTTCTTAGATGTGGGGTAAATGTAAAGATGGACTTGTCAGTTGAAAAAAATCTCTACACATTTCCATAATGCTGCTTATGTGAACACCTGCATGACAGAAAAATACCAATTGCAATTTGAGCTGTTTGATTTTGTTTCTGTTTAGGAGACCATAGGACCTTGTCTGGAAATTATGTTTTAGTTAAGCTTGTAAGAAACTTAACAGGCCCGGGAGGTGTATTATTTTGTTTTTCATCTTCTACAATATGTTTATTGTTTATGGTTGGAATAAAAACTAAAGCATTGTGTGTATATTCAAAGAGAGGAAGATACCCACTTGCTGGGTACAATGTCCCCCTCCCTTATCCATAGAAATACATTCCAGGACCCCCAGTGGGTGATGTTGAACATCTTTTCATATGCTTACTTGCCATCTGTATATCTTCTTTGGTGAGGTGTCTGTACAGGTCTTTTTCTCATTTTTAAAATTGGGTTGCTTTAAGAGTTCTTTATATATTTTGGGTACCACTCTTTTATTAGATGTCTTTTGCAAATATTTTCTACCAGTCTTCCCTGTGTCTTCTCATTCTCTAAACAGTGTTTTTGGCAGGTCAGAAGTTTTTAATGATCAATTTTAAGGTTTTAATTTTAGTAAAGTCCAATTTTTTGCTTCATGGAAATGATGTTGGTATTCTCAAAATGCTTTTGGTGTGGTATCTAAAAAATTTTCAACAAATCCAAGGTTATCTACATTTTTCTCCTATGTTAAATCTTTTAGGAGTTTTATAGTTTGCATTTTATAATTCAAGTTAATTTTTGTGAGAGAAGTAAGGTCAGTGTCTAAGGGTTTTTTTCTTCTGCATGTGTTGTTTCAACATAATTTGTTTGAAAAAAATCATAACTTACACCAGTGAGTGATCTATTGGGTGTTTATGGATTGGTATTTTTAACTTGGCATTTGTAGAATGATCATTGTCAAAACTACAATTTTAATTAATGAAGGACACAATAGTAAATAAATAAAATTCCCTTTTCTAAATAGATTTTTATTGGTGAGCTTCTTTCAGGTCAAGTGAGAAAGTATGACTGAGAGCTTAAATACATTAACAACCTTTGAAGATGTTTTTGGGTTTAGAGTAAGGTTGTCTTAGGCATGGGCCTTGTCCATTGCCGTAGCCGTCAGCTACTTGAGGTAGCGGCTTTGACTGGTCAGTGTTTGATATTGGGGGTTGGACTCAATACTCATCTTTATTCAATCTAATTGACTGCAGTTATTTTTTAATTAAATTTATTGGGGCGACATTGGTTAATAAAATTATGTAGGCTTCAGATATACAATTCTATAACACATCGTCTGTGTATTATATTGTGTGTTCACCACCCCGAGTCAAGTCTCCCTCTATCACCATTGATCCACCTTTACCCTCTTCTACCTCCCCCACCCTTTCTCTCTCAACTTAAGTTACTTTTAACATGAGTTGTTTTATGTATCTTACAAAGAAAAATTTTGACATAGTGGAATTCTAGGCTTTAGGAAACATATTGCTGAATTATTGGAGCAGTGTTTCAGTTGGAATAGTAGGTGTAAATCAGAGAATTTGGTCATTGCTTGATTTTTTTTTTAAGAGAGAAAGAGAGAGGGGAAGTGAGAGAAACTCAATTCATTGTTCCACTTATCTGCACATTCATCAGTTGCTGCTTGTGAGTGCCCTGACCAGGGATCGAACCTGCAACCTTGGCATATCAGGGCAGTGCTCTAACCAACTGACCTACCAGGCCAGGTCCTTGATGGTATAATAGTATTTGGTCTGCTTTAGAAGTTATGTATAATTCAACCTTCTTCAATGAAATAGAAAATAATTGAATTTGCTTAGCATGTTGAGAAATGCAGCAGTAGGTAAAGCTAGCAAGGTGGATTTGGGACCTTGTATGGAGGTCTTTGGGGCAACATACTAAGGACTTGGAAGTTTATTTTGTAGGCTGGGGGTATTGAGGGATGGGGAAAAAGTTATATTAGCCATTGTTGCCAGTGCTCAAATATTTATTAATTTGATTTGTAATGGGTAGATAGTGCACTCATTTTTCTGTTCACCCATTTTTCCGCTAGGTCCTCCTGTGGCCTATCGTATGTATTTGCAGGTAGTCTCCCAAGAATTAAGGGTTTGAATTGAGAATACTTTCTTATAATCTAAGCTGTCATTTTACATATTCAGGAGATGCTCATTTGTGCCAAACTAATGATACCATTTCTTCATTTAATTTTGCACAAATAATGAAGTACCAACGGTGCCAGGTGGAAGATGAGTAGAGGTTGGGGAAGATCGGTAAGACAAAATTTCTGGTCTCAAGTTGCTCATAGAGTAGTGATGTCCAATCAGCAACTAGTCAGGCAATTCCAAGACAGTGTGTTATGGTTTAGGGAAGCGCAAGATGCTGTGGAGCCAGAGAAGAGTGGCCCTAATACAGGTAGGAAGGAGAAGCATCTGTGAAGGCTCAGCATGAGCTTCCAGGAGAAGACAGAGCTTGTATGGCAGATTTTAGTAACGTGTTTGTTACTCTTCTAGTTGGTGGGAAGCTGGTTTCTGTAACAATACCCCCTTCTGCTGTTCTCTGTTCTGTGATGGTTCCTTCTTGATCTCATTGCCTGACTTTTCTTCTATATATCCTTTAAAGGCAGATCTCCTCCAGAGTTTCATTTTGGGCTGCCTCTCACTCTGTATTGGGAGAGTCATGTTCCATTTTCATTACCACCGTGCTGATGATTCCCTGGCCAGACTTGCTCACTGAGTGTTAGACTTATATCTCCCAGATACTGGGTGTGACCCCACATTGGGACATAGCAGCCCAACAATAACCAGACGTGTTTACAGACACTGAAAAGTGAAATGCTGCCCCATTTGGTGATCTCCTGGCACCAACACAGCTGTGAATACAAACATATTAACTCATATACATCCAGATGATTCTTAATGTCAAATTTTTTAAGTTACCACAAAAATGAAAATTTAAGATGAAGACCTCTGAGGCAGTGTCTGAGAACCATAAACCTCACTGAGAACCACCAGACTTTTTCATCTTTATTTCCCTTTAACCCTGCCTTATCTGATATGAAGCTGATCTGATGCAAAGCCCTGAGTGATCTGGCTTTAGCCTACCTCGACCACACTATCTCTTGTCACCTTACCCACTTTCCTTCAGTACCCAGCTAATTATTTTTCCTTAAACACATCATATTTCTTTTCCCCTTTACTTGTCTTTCCCCCTCCTTTCTTACTGAATCTTTTGAGATGCAGGTAAGTTATCTTGCAGTATATATGCATACTCTTGTTTATTCCTATTTGCACAGGTATCTAATATCTATGTAGCCCCATAATCTGTCACAAACTAATGGTACTAAGCTTATAACAGTGATGCAGTATTGAAGCAGTAAGGCATTAACTCAATTGGGTGTATAGTCACTGTGGGAGAGAGGCACAGGGAACTGTGAATTTTCCCCTATTGCATGGTCAGTCACCTTGGGCAGAGTCCCTGAAGGAGGAAGTAGCAAGGGAAATGGATGTCTGAAGCTGTGGTCTGTTCCAAACCAAAGGAATAAGTAGTAACCATTTTTATAGGGTGATTTGTCCATAAGTCAAACAGAATTTTGTATTCGATTTTTAAAAAAGAAATAAAAGGTCATAAATAAAGATTGGTATTTGGCATTTTGGGCTAAGTTATTTTCTTAAATGATAAAACAGTACAGGTGTCACATCCTTTGCCAAGCATTCTCATTCACTCTTGGCATGTTTTTAAGAATTGGTACATATGGAATAGTTTGTTTCATGCTTTACAATAACACCAAGACTTTGGAAAGTAATTGAATTTCACATTATGCTAGCTTTTGCCAGTAAGTGAATCAGTCACAGTTGTACCTTGGTGTTTTACTCGTACAGGTAATGAAAGTTATTTATTTGGTGTTCTTTTGAATAATCCAAATCAAGTCATTTTCTTTTGAGCTTGGGGAAAAAGAATTCTTCATACACTTACTACTAATAAATATTAGAAGTCATTTAATTCTATCAATTTGGAACAGTAGTTTACTGATACTTGAAAAAAATCAAAGGTAATTCCCTATTTTCACAGATAAGCAGCAAAGATGAAGATTTTTTAGACCTTTCTGTTGACGTGGAACAAAATACATCAATTACTCACTGTTTAAGGTAAGTGTAGATTTATTCATTGTGAAATTTAATGAATATCTTCAGTTTAGAGTATTTCTAAATGAATACATGATTCTTCTGCTATAGACGAAATAAATTTATTTTGAATTTTACACAGGGGTTTTAGCAACACGGAAACTCTGTGCAGTGAATACAAATACTACTGTGAAGAATGTCGCAGCAAACAGGAAGCACACAAACGGTAATGGAGAGTTTTTGGAATTTTTCAGTGATTCTTTGACAGTGTATGTTGTAGATGGGCTTTTCTAGCTGAAAGTGATCTATGAAAATTTACACTGAATAAACTTTTTTTAATTTTATCACCAGCAGTCAAGACTCACTAAGTAATTACTAGATAAATAATATTCAACTCTGTAACCTTAGTGATTTTTCTGTACTTAACAATTGTTTAATAATCATGAACCAGTACAGTTAAAGTATTTGATTTGAAAACTTTCTTGATTATGTAAACTTTTTTCTTGGTGAGGGACAAAGGACTTTTCTTAGTCCCATCCTAGTCTCTGCAGTTCTTACACTGGATTTTGTACCTTCTCTTAGTATATCATTATAGAAATGGGAATTTGGTACCAAGAAAGAGAGTCATCATCCTCCTTGTTATTTCACTTTGTGCTTAGAAACAATCTCAGACTCAGAGAAAAGTTGCAGGACCAATGCCAAGAATGCTTTTTTTACCCTAAATCTTTTGAAAGTAAGGTCCTGGTGTGATGTCCCATGATTTCAGACACTTGAGTAGGGATTCCCTACCAACAGGGAAGTTTTCCTATGTACCATGTCCATCTAAGTTAGGAAAGCAACACTGACGTGTTACTGTTTAGTAGACCTGACTTTAGTGTCACTTACGTCCCAGTAATGTCCTTTATTGGAAAGAGGATCCAGTCCAAAATCACACATTGCATTTAGTATTTATGTCTGATTAATTGTTTACATTTGGAACAGTTCCTTAGTCTTTTCTTGACTTTAATAATCTTGACACTTGTCAAAATTACAGATTAGTAATCTTGTAGAATGTCCCACTTCAGGTTCATCTTATGTTTTCTCACATTAGGTTTGGGTTATGTATTTGGGAGGGGGGAAGTTTACAGAAGTGATGCCATGTTCTCACTGCATCCTGTTGAGTGGCACACGATTCTGCTTTGTGTCATGTTGGAGTTCTCTTATGACACTCCTGGATTTGGTAGTCACTAGAAGGACTCAAAGGACTCAGCATGTGCAGTCATGTTCACAGTTAAAATTTAATATAGGGAGAGGTGACAAAGCACAGTCAGCAAGGAAAACCAGGCAGGCTCCCAAGGGTTTTGCCCCAGTGGAGTAACACAAGACGCATTTAACTACTCCATGTTCTGCATTAAACATATTGTTTATCTGCGCAATTTTGGCACATTGAGTCCCACCCTGGTGGGACCACTCTCTGAATCCAAGTTCCTGGCAGTTAATGGTGGATCATCCTTGCAAGCAGGCCTTTCTATCCAAGGACTTTGTGAGGGCTGCTCTGTTGACTGTTTTCTTAACACTCCATTACTGATGCTGTTGTCTTTGAATTCTTGATTATGGTGATGTCTCCCAGAATTGTCCACTATAATCTGTGCTTTAAACTTTAAATTTTTTTCATTTTTGAAATCTTGGTGTGGACTCAAAGATTCCTATTTTACTCAGTGGGTTATGATCCATTACCATTTTTAAAATTATTTTCATGCTGAAATTATCCCTGATTTGGCTAGTAGGAGCTCCTTCACGTTGGCTCCTGTGTCTTTTTGACATGACCCATAGTTCTTGAGCACTTCCTTTTTAGCATGAGATTTTCCAGACACATCTTGTACTTTTCCTCGCCCTCACCTTGACTCTCCCCACTTCTCCAAGGATCCCTGTTTCCTTTTATGGAGAGAATGATGTTGAGGAACCAGGACCTTGATACAGGCGTTCCTTGGGTACAGGCTCATGGCCACTGGGATGTCCCAGCTCCTGAGCCCCTTAGTGGACAGAGGTAGAGAACATGTGTGGATGTGTACACACATGCATGCATGTCTGGTCATACACGTAAACACCTGTTCTTATCTGTCGATATGTCCTTTTGAAACACTGATTTCACAGTGATTATTTCCAATTTCCGCCAACAGCGAAGGGTTCATTCTAGTTTTTTCCTGTTTAATATTTATGATTCTTTTCTCTGACAGGAAAAAACAGTTCCCATTATCCCATTATCCCAATATATTTTCTTAATTGCTATTTAGTCATTGCCCCTGTAGGTTACCAATCTTATCCCTCTCACGTACATAGCTGCACCGTCCTCTCATATTCATGTAGATACGTTGCTTACTCTGCTTGGGCTATCACTCTCCCCTACCCACACAGATGTCTGTCTTCCATGGCCCCACTAATGTTTGAACTGAAGTGTTCATGAAGGGAAGGGAAAGAATTGACTTTTTTTTTAAGATTCTATTTATTTATTTTTAGAGAGAGGGGAAGGGAAGGATAGAGGGAGAGAAATAGCTATGTGTGGTTGCCTCTTGTGTACCCCCTGCTGGGGACCTGACCCACAACCCAGGCATGTGGCCTGACTGGGAATCAAACTGGTGACCCTTTGGTTCACAGGCCACGCTCAGTCCTCTGAGCTACACCAGCCAGGGCAGAACTTACATTTTTAAATGATTATATTTTTGTTTTTGTTTGGGACACAGAGTTTGGGAAGGGAAGTGTTTTGGTAATAGGTGTAGGTAATCAAAATAGATTGTTCAGTGTTCCGTTCAGATATATTAAATTAATCCTGAAAATGTTGTAAAAGTGCCTGAGACTGTTGGTTCAGGAAGACAGAGCCAAGAACTAAAGGTAGCTGAAAGGAATGTAACTCAAATTTTATTGGCTAGATGGAGAAAGACCCACCTGTAAGCATAAGCCGGTCTTCATATAGCATACAGTACAGCATAAGCCGTACATGAGTTTTTAAAGATTGTCTACAGTCAAGCTGCTTGTTTTGAAGATAACACATGAGATTTTATATATTATTTATATTAACCTTTTATTAAATCACATGAGGAATATAGGTTATTTGTACAGGTATTAGAAAATATAGCTAAGTATAAGTTACTTAAGAGTTATTCCTGAAAACACTTAACATTTTTATAGAAATCCTAGATGTTTTAAGTGCATATGTATGTACTCATATAATTCTTGAAATGGTATCAAACTTTATATATAGTTTTGTAACTTTTTTCATTTACTAAATTACAACCATGTCAACGAAGATAAATTTTACGTCAGTCTTAAGAGGTGCCACAAATATTTTTTGTATGAACATAGCAGTCTAAATCTACCAGTCCTCTAAATCTAACCATTTAGATTGTTCCCGCTTTTTTCCACTGTTTTGGTGCTTTGATGAACATATTTTTTTATGTATACATATACCTCAACCCACATATGTTCAGACAGATTTTAAAGTATTTCTACAGGACAAATTATGTGTAAGTCCATGGAAAGACACCAGTAAAGATATTACGTATTTTCCACTAGGATGGAGTATCATTCCTTCTGATAACTCACAGTATGATATTGGACAGGTCTTTTTGGATCTCACTTGGATTACTTGATTTGTAAGATCCCTATCATCTCTAAAAGTCTATAGTTTCTAGTCTCAGAATAAGATTATGTTGTATGTACAGATCATAGTTCTTATTAAAGAAACAAAAATCAATTTGACTTTAAAAGGTTTCAATCTGGATGGACAAAAACCACATCATCATTTTAGTGGATTCAAAAGAAGCCTTTGACAAGTCCTGGCTGGTGTGGCTCAGTGGATTGAGTGCTGGCCTGCAAACCAAAAGGTTGCTGGTTCGATTCCCAGTCAGGGCGCATGCCTGGGTTGCAGGCCAGGTCCTTGGTTGGAGACACGTGAGAGGCAACCAATCCATGTATCTCTTGCACATTGATGTATCTATGTATCCCTCTCTTTCTTCCTCCCTTCCCAGAACATGGGAATACAGTGAGATATTATTCAACCTTAAAAAGAAGGAAATTGTCTCACATGCTACAACATGGTTGAAGCTTCAGTGCATAAGTGAAATAGGCCAGTCACAAAAAGACAAATTCTGTATGATTCCAGTTTTATGAAGAATCTAAAGGAGTCAGGTTCTAGAAAGTAAAATGGTGGTTGCTAGGGTTGAGGAAGAGGAACGGTGTTGTACAGTGGGCACAGTCAGTGAGATGAAGAAGATCTCGATCTATTGCACATCGACATCCATGCATCTGAAATTACTGTACTGAGCCTTAAAAAGGATTAAGATGGTAAAGTTTATGTTACGTGTTTTTTACCTCGATAAAAACTGCACATGAAGTTTCATTCATGATATATGTTTGAATTAATATAAAGACATTATCTTTAAAAAACTTCCATTTGGAAACTGGAGAATGATTTCTGGAAATCTTATTAATATGCCATAAGATACCGTATTTTTAGGACCATAAGATGCACCTAAGTTTTAGAGGAGGAAAATAGGAAAAAAAATTTTGAAGCAAAAAATGTGGCAAAATATTTAATAACAAATAACATAATATTTCACCAATCAATGTAAATTTAAACTACATTTACTAGCCAGGTAAGCTACATTCAGACTATAAGACACACCCCCCTTTTCCTCCCAAATTTGGGGAAAAGTGCATCTTATAGTCCGAAAAATACGGTAAATATTCTGTGATCCAATGAATTTGCTACATAATAACATTTCCTGGTAGTTTATGCTTCATATTGTAGACTCTGAGAAGACCCACAGAATAGAAGAAATGTACTGTTATCTAGCTTTTTACAGAATTTATTTGCACATAGACTCCTGTTATACAGCATACTTACTGAACTGTGTATAGCATAGTCCAGGAAAAATATTAGCTTGGTAAATGGGATGTAACAGTCACAGACTTTCATCCAGCGGGACGACGGAGTACACGGGAAAGTGGAAGGATGTCCCTGGGGAACTGGAATGAAAAAAGATTTGATGGCTTTGTTTCAGGTGGCATTTCCCTCTCCTCTGGGCCTTGGGGAGGAAATGATGCTGCAATTTTTAAAGAGCAATATTTCTGTTGCATCTCTCTCACTTTGATGATGAGCGACCATGGACTGGGAGCTGTGCCAGTCTGACTGGCTCCCTGCCTACACAAGCTTCCTTTCTCTTTATTTGCTGTGTTCTCCCTTTATTGCATACTCGACTTAGCCCACTTCTAGGACCAAACCTGTCATTGTGAGGCATCAAAGAAGACTCCTTCAATGCCCAGGTGACTCACCGTCAAGTTGTCATGTCCACATGTCTGTCTCTATCTGCCCTAGATCTCATAATTGAGATTCTTTCTATTCCTGTGATCAAGTCCTTCCCTTCTGCTCCTTTTTCATAACTGGATCCATATTTACTCCGTGTGTCCAGGTCCTATATAGTAAGTGTCACATCTGGACCTTTTCAGCAGTAGGAGTTTGCTTCCATGGAGTCAACATCCCCAGTTACCCTTGCACATGCCCCACCTTAATCTGTTCAGGATGCTGTAACAAAATGCCATGGACTGGGTGTATTATGAACAACAGAAATTTCTTTCTCAATTCTGGAGGCTGGCAAGTCCAAGGTCAAGGCACCAGCATAGTCATGTTCTGGTGAGGACCCTTTTCCTGGTTCATAGCTGGTGTTTTGTCACTTTCTCCTCACATGGTGGGAGGGTGCCAGCAAGCCCTCTAGCCTCACATACTAGACACGGATCCCATTCATGAGGGCTACACCCTCATGACTAAGCGCCTCCTAAAGGCCCTGTTTACTAAAACCATCACATTGGGCATTTGGGTTTCAACATAGAAAATTTGGGGGGATACAAACATTCAGGAGACTTGAAAACGCCTCCTGAATCTTAGCTGTGTTTCTGGTTTTCTGGGTCCTTCTGTCTTTTAAAGGTTGATGCTGCACGCCTGGCAGCATCTGTAGACAGTGCTCAGTACTCTGTCCCACTGTGGCCAGGGCACCCTGTGGGCCTCACCCGGGCACCGGCCTGTCCTTCATTTATAGCACAGGCTGGAGGGCAGGTTCTGTTTTGTTGGCCTCCTCTCAGTGCTCACGTCTCAGTCTGCTAGTGTCCTCCTCACATGCAGTCCCAGCATCGCACTTCCTTCTCATTCCTTAGCCTGATTGGCTCTAGTTAGTCCTTGTTGGTGCTACAGTTTATAAGTGTGAAACTTTACATCTGTACAATTACTAAGCTTTTCTGTGTGGTCAGGGGTTCTCTACTAACAGTATTTAGTGAATTTTTGTGCGCCTATGCTGGCATATTAAATATCTCTGTGTCAGAGTTTGCAAACTAGTGCCCTTTGGACCAAATTTTGTCTAGACCTCTGCTTGGCTCACAGTTTATACAAGTAGGATATTTTACTTTAAAAAAATGGTTGCTGGCTCTTCTTGGGGAAAAAAAAATCAAAACAGCAGACAGCATTGGGCCTGCTTTCCATGGTGCCCTTGATTGCCTGCAGCTGAGTAGTTGGTATTCTAGTTAGTAGTTAGCGCTGGGTGCAGAAGGTGTCAGGTCTCCAGCCCCTCACCGTCCTGTGGATTGCTTTCACTTCTGGCTCCTTGGAGGACTCCCCTTCCAATGCTGCAAAGGATGTTTTGGGGAATTTTTCACCTTTGACTGACAGGAAAAGAAAATGAAAGCCCATCAGTCCTTGCTGTGTTGAGAGAAATTCACAGTCCAGAATTTCCCTGTAAGACTTAGGGAGCTGCCCTCTGTGGGATTTTGCCTGCTGTGGACCCCTTTTCTGCTTCCCTCAGTCTGCCCTGGAGCACAGCCTGCGCAGATCTCCCAATAGGACCCAAAATAGGGAGGTTGTGCTCCTCCTTACCACAGTCTCAGCACCTTCTATGATAGGGGCTGTAGTCATTTGAGTTCGTAACCTTGTGTATAATGTAGGTGATAAATTCTTACAAACAAAGTAAGACCTGTGGTCTACTTATTCCCAGTCTCATGTGAAAATACTTTGATTGGGTTGGAAGATAACATGCTTGTTTTGAAAATTCACATTATTGATCAGCATTAAGTTTCTGGAAAATTTAAGGTGGAGTGCGGATATATCCCTTTAGAAGAAGAAATATGCTGTACAGATTTTTAAACGCCCCTTCCATTTTGATATTACTTTGTTAATTTAGGAATATAAAGGAATCTTTCCATTTTATTTTTATAGTTACTGATTTTTAGAACCTGTGGCACAAATAATCCATTCATTTAATGTAACAATTGCATCATCACCAAGTGGGGTTTGTATGTTGCTGGATCCAATTTGCTAATGTTTTGTTAATGATTTTCACGTTATGGAGTCTCATGGGAGATACTGGTCTATAATTTTATCTTCTTGTAATACCTTTGTCAGGTTTTGGTATTGAGTTTATTGTGGGCGCAAAAATGAGTTGGGGATTATTCCCTTCTCTTTTATTGAATAGTGTATATAAGATAGGTTTTTTTTCTTAAGTGTTTGATAGAATTCCCCTGTGGTGCTATTTGGTCCTGTTGTTTCTATTGAGAAGGGGGAAGGTTTTGATTACAAGTAGATACGGGAATATGTAGATTTCCTATTGTTTCTTGTTAACAGTTTTGGTAAATTGTGTGCCTGTGTTTTTTAAGGTGTTTGTCCATTTCATCTAAGTTGTTCATTTCATGCTGAGAAAATTCTGGATCTACACTCTACTGGAAATTTTTAAAGGATACTCTGTTTTTTGTTGTTTTGAAAGAATTTGTTTTAGCAGCTGTACATGGATCTGATGTATATGAGTTGGATTATCAGTTATATGATTTTATATCTTGATTTTTTTTTACTTTCCATATATTTTCCCATGCCATTTAGAAAGTTTCACCATCACTTTTGTTTGAAGTTATACAATATTTTGTTATGTTTATATTATAATATATTTTCAGCATTTCCTATTGTTGAATAGTGAAGATTTTCCCAATTTTCTGTGATACTAAAATAACTCTAGGAGAGTTTTTCTCAGAAGTCTTCTATTTGAGATATTTTAACTTTAATTTCTAGAAAGGGGCTTACTGAGACAAAGACCATAAAAAGCTCTTAATTCATATTGTTAGATTGCTTTCCAGGAATGATTAAGAGTTTACATTTGTTTTTGCTAATGTTTTTTCAAAGGCCAGGTTAGCAGAATAGTGAGTATTTCTGGAATAATATGCTGCCTACCACATTTAAGATCTGTAGAATGCAGATTTAGTGTAATGCTATAAAATGATTATTTTCACTTCATTAGAGACAGTGGCTTAGTAAATTTCTGTTTTTAATTATGAGAAGTGTTCTGCCTCACTGCACACACACAGAATTCAGTTCTGCAGCATCTGTCAAGTGTCCGTCCCGTGCCAGGCATGTTGTTAGCTAGAGGAGAAATAAAGTGAAAGGAATGATTTTGGCCTGCCAACAAATCAGACCTAGAAGAAGAGAAAGACCCATAATCATGCAAATACTTAGAGTGATGAACTATGCATATATAAAGTGACTCTGTGACATGCTGAGGGAAGATTGAAGAGGGCAGTCATTTTTGCTGGAGGGTGTAACATTTGAGCTGGGCCTTTGAAAGAGTGCACTATTGCTGGGTGAAGTAGGAGCTCAAAGGTAACCCAAAGCATTGTAAAGATTATCTGGAATGTGCAGGGTAGCCTGTGTTTCACAATTAAAAACTTAACTCCTAAAATTTCCTGATTATTTTTACTCTCTTTCTAGGATACATGCAGTCGTATTCTTAATATGCAGTGATTACTTTCTGGCAAACACCTTTAGTAGAATGGTCTTTAATCCTTCTCATTGTCTCCTCATTTTGTTACCATTTTTTAAAATCTTTTTTTATTTTTAAATTACAGTTCACATACACTATTACTTTAGTTTTAGATGTACAACCCAGTGATTACACATTTTATAACTTACTAAGTGACCATCTCAATAAATCTCTTACCCATCTGGTAGCATACATAGTTAATTAGAATATTATTGACTGTATTCCCTATGCTGTACTTTACATCGCCATGACTATACTGCAACTACCAATGTTTACTTCTTAATCCCTTCACCTTTTCACCCAGCCTCCTACCCCCACCCCTCACTCCCTCACTGTCTGGCAGCTGTCAAAATGTTCTATTTATGAGTCTGTTTCTGTTTGTTCATTTGTTTTTAGATTCAGTTGTTGATAGATATGCATTTATTACCATTTTATTGTTCATCATTTTATCTTTTTATTTTTTTTTTCCCTTAAGGAGACCCTTTAACTATAATCCTGGTTTGGTGGTAGTGAACTCCTTTAGCTTTTTCGTGTCTGGGAAGCTCTTTATATGTTCTTCCATTCTAAATGATAGCTTTGCTGGGTAGAATAATCTTGGTTATAGGTCCTGGCTTTTCATCACTTTGAATATCTGTTGCCAACCCTTTCTGGCCACAAAGTTTCTGTTGAGAAATTAGCTAACAGTCTCATGGCAGGTCCCTTGTAGGTAACTACTGCTTTTCTCTTGCCGCT
The DNA here is from genome assembly GCA_028533065.1 of Trachops cirrhosus. Taxonomy (NCBI): domain Eukaryota; kingdom Metazoa; phylum Chordata; class Mammalia; order Chiroptera; family Phyllostomidae; genus Trachops; species Trachops cirrhosus. The sequence goes on from CM052539.1 coordinate 92,627,855, forward strand.
TTTAAGATTCTCTCTTTGACTTTAACCTTTTGCACTTTAATTATGTTGTGTCTTGGTGTGGGCCTCTTTGGGTTCCTCTTGGACTCTGCATTTCCTGGTATGTTGTCTATTTCCTTCATGGACTTAGGGAAATTTTCTGTCATTATTTGTCAGATAGGTTTTCAACTTCTTGCTCTTTCTTCTTCAGGCAACCTTATGATGAGAATGTTGGTACACTTGAAGTTGTCTTGACTCCTTAAGTTATCCTCATTTTTTGGATTCTTTTTTCTTTTTGCCATTCTGGTTGGGTATTTTTTGCCTCCTTATATTTCAAATCGCTGATACGATTCTCCGTCATATACTATAGTGTTGATTCCCTATAAAGTATGATTGATTTTAGTTACTGTTTTCTTCATTTCTGATTCTTTTTTATGGTTTTCATGTCCTTTTTTATGCTGTTGAGGTTCTTCACTGAGTTCATCTATTCTTCCTCCAAGATCATTGAACATCTTTTTAACCAGTATTTTCAACTCTGCATCTAGTAGATTGCTTGTCTCCATTTTGTTTAGTTCATTTTCTGGAGTTTTGTTCTGTTCTTTCACTTAGGCCACATTTCTTTGTCTCTTCATTTTGACAGCCTCCCTATGTTTGTTTCTGCGTATTAGGTAGAGCTGCTATTACTCTAGGCTTGGTAGCATGTCCCAGTGTAGTGGTAGGTGTCTCGTCGGGTCCAGTGGCACAGCCTCCCCGCCCTCCAGAGCTGGGCAGTCAAGGTGCGCTGCCTAGCTCTGGTGAGTGCTCACTTCATGTGGTTTGGTGATGATGGGTGGGGTGGGGTGGAGCGGGGTTGTATTAAGATGTTTCAGTTATTGCTTTCTTAATATAAAAATAATTGGTAGAAATATACAAAGTGGGCAGTGCTGGGCTATTAAGACGGACCATTAACCATTTGTTAATTGAATCATAAAATTTGATAATTCTTTGAAGGATATGGCATCTTTCATGAAATTTTATTTTATGTTTATTTTAATAGGATGAAAGTTAAAAAACTGCCCATGATTCTAGCTCTACACCTGAAGAGATTTAAATATATGGATCAACTTCATCGATACACAAAACTTTCTTACCGGGTAGTTTTTCCTTTAGAACTTCGTCTCTTTAACACTTCAGGCGATGCAACCAATCCTGACAGAATGTACGACCTTGTTGCTGTAGTGGTTCACTGTGGAAGGTAATTGCAGCTTTGGGGCTTGGCAGCGAGAGTGGGGTTGGGGAACAGTGATACTCAGGGTGTTCCTGAGGGATTCCTGGGCAGACCTTTCAGAGCTTCTCATCCAGATCCATTTTATCATTTCCTCCTTAAAACTTTATATATCTGCTAAAATATATTAGTGTCTGGATTTGATTTTTATGTAAGTTTATTGGGGTGACACGTTGATTAGTAACATACAAGTTTCAAGTGTACAGTTCTGTAGTATGCTGTCTGTATGCTCCATTGTATGCTCACCACCCAAAGTCTTGTCTCCGTCTGTCGCCATAAACGTGACTCCCTCCACTGTCTTATGCTCCCCCTATCCCCTTTGCCTCTGGATTTAAATTTTGTTCTTACTATTTAAATATTATTCTTAAGAACTTCAAGGCCTATTTTCTTTTCCTGTTTTTTTAAATATTTTTATTTTTTTGTTTCTGGTAAAAATGATGGTGCCTAAATAGCTTTGCAGAATAAATTATTTCTGAGATTTGTTGGATATGTTCTTGTGTTAATGGTTGTGAAACAATTTTAAATGGCTGTGGAAATAATCTGCCAAAATAAGTTGTTTTTTTTCCTTAGTGTGTTTATTTCCTGTTAGCCAATTTAGTGTGATGTTCCACTCTTTGTATCTCAATTTATAAAATAGCTCAAAAATTCTTAAACTGCAAGACCATCACATAATCAGAATTTATATTTGAAACATAAGTCTTTGTTGACTGTTGAAAATTTCCTGTAATAGTTGTAAAATAGGCACTCGTCCTTTTCCCTGAGGTTTGGGGAAACATACTAACACCTAAACATACTATTCACCTAAAAAAGTCCTGGCCTCCAAGCTGTAGCTGTCCCTCCTTACTCTCTGCTCATAGTATGACACCTGGAAGTCAACTCCCTGTCATAACAGTTTTGAACCTGCATGGCCTGCGTTAGCCTGTCTTCATGTGTTTTATACTTTGCTGTCATCTTTCTGTTTTTGGAGCATTCGGTTTTTAAAGTAAGAGTGATGACATCTGAGTGCACGGAAATGGTAAGAGATAATTCAAAGAACCTGTAGTTATTCAGACCAGAGGCTGTATAGGCAGAGAAATCTGGGTTTCAGTTCTCGCTTTGTCATTTCTGTTCAGTGTGACCTCATACACAGCTCCCTGAATGTCAATGTTCTCTGCTATAAAAGGTAAAAATAATAACTACCTTACTTCATTGTTAGGATTAAAAGGAAAATGTAAATTACTTAGCTCCTGCTACTGTTTTAATAAAAATATAATCATAATGTTAGCTTTTCACACCCTAACTTTACCATTTTGTAGCCCTTTCATATTCAGTGACAATTTTACCCAATTTAAATTCTGCTCCATCTTTTGGAATTGCTCTACTCACAGGATCTTGAACTTAGAGATCCTGATCTTAACCCTGGGCCGCCTCCCCTCTCTGTCTTTTTTTAAAATTTAATCCATTCTTTTCCCCTTACAGCTTCTTAACTCTTGACCTTTCTTTTTAACCCTTTCCTTGGTCTCATGTGCTTCTCCTCCCAGCCTTACGACCAGTCAGCTTCACAAGCACTGTGACAATCTCTTGCCGCCTGTCCACGTCTCCAACCTTAGCTGTCAGAGTGCTGTGGAAGTTGAGGGGGGTGGGTGCACACTGACTCCTCACAGGCCTGCTGACTGCAGTGGGGCTCACTCCTGCCTTAGTTCCTGTCACCCCCTGCGCCCCAGTCTCTTACTCCTTTTCTCTTGCTCTACACCCCTCATGCCTTCTTCCTGACCCCTGCTCTGCCTGTTAAACCACTGCGTGTCTTCCTTGGTGCTCTTCTCTACAGCCTCATTTTCCCTTGGGTGCTGCTCTGTATGTGTATTGTGTTTATCTGTTTATATGTCTCTTTTCCTTAGGAGAATGGGCACTTTTTAAAACAGGAAATCATTTGTCCATTAAAAAAAACACTAATAACACTTTAATTTTTTAATTTTCATTTTATTTATAAGATTTATCTGTAGACACATTTCATATCAGTATACAGGGCTCACCTTGTCTGCACCCTTTAACTATTGGGAGATCTCATTTCTACCATGTTTGTGCTGGTCCAGTTTGCTTGCCCTCTATCCCAGTGCCTGTCCTATAGTAGGTTTCTAACAAATGTTTGCTGAATTATTAAATATTATGCTTTAAGTCCATCTCAAACCCCAACTCCTTTATGTAACTAACCTTTCTTGGTTCCTCAGCCCTGTTCCCTCCTCTCTCACTGGATGAGGTCTTGTTTCAGTCCCTGTGGCTCTGCTTTTGTCTCCTGTTCTGTATACACTCTTGGAGAAGCTTACCCACTGACCTGGCAGTGTCTTCAGGCAGGACACTGTTGGTGTCTCTCTAACCCACCACAAAGGCACAACCATTTGTATACATCAGGCATCCGGGCATGTTGAGCTAGCATGTTTTATGTTCAGAATGCAAATCCCTAACAACTTCCTTGGGTATAAATTTATTACCCTCACTCCTTCATCTTATTATTAGTTTCTATAATTAACTTTTTCTACTTTTCTTCAAACTAACTCTTAGCCAAAGGAAAAAGCTGCCTAACACTAAAATCTGATACCTACTTGTCCTCAGAGCGCCTACCTGCTCCCCTCTCAGGCTCTGTTGTTCACCCTTTCTGTGACTTTTCTTCCTTTTTGGCCCCATTAAAATTTTTTTTCATTTCTTACCTCTCACTATAAAATACATGATTTTAAAGATGAATCCTACAGAAATGGACAAGTTAGACTATTGTAGCATTAAAATCTTTTTTTAAAAAGAATGTTTTGAGATGTTTTCCTCTGTAGCGAAAAGTCCTCTTGTTTTGTGCCATTTTGTCAGCCAGGATCCCATCTCACCTTCAAACCGAGGGATCTGAGACGTGGGAACGTAGCAGGCCACTTACTCTAATATTTGAGGTTGCTTCTTTTAAAACAGTATTCACCATAAAGAATAATTTGTCTTGAAAATTACTTCAAATTTTATAAGATCAATTATAGAATCACAATTTAATAAAAAATTATACATACATTTTTATAACAATAGATTATATTATAAAGATGTTCACATAAGTGTACATACATATGTGTGTATATTTAAATCTGTAGACAATCTTATGCGGCCCCCCAAAAGACCTGTTAATTCATATGTTACTCAGGGAGATGCAGTTTTGCCCCCTATGGCACAATTGACAATATTTGGACTTTTTTTTTTTGACATTTTAGCTTTCTTTTATTTTTTTAAATATTTTATTGTTGTTCAATTATAATTGCCTGCATTTTCCCCCACCACTCCCCCACCCCAGCCAAACCCACCTCCCTCCCTTGCATACATACATTTTTATAATGAATCATACTTAAACTGTGAGAGGCTAAAATCTTTAGCATGGCCTTGCATAAAGCAAAGAAATTTATTTTAAAAGAAACAGTCTTTATTTTTACGTATATCTAGATTTCTATATTCCAAATTTATTTAAAATGAGCTACCGAGACAATTATAATAATTACAACTTAAAGATGGCACTAATAATACTAGTCAGTGGGCAAAAGTCGTTTGTTTTTAAAGAAGGTTATGAAGTTTGAGCTTGAGTTTAGAACCATGAATTTGACATCTTTTTTTCTGCCTTGTCAAGCATCACATAGGATCTTTCCGTGAGAGAAAAACTACTGCCGCAGGAGTAAGACTTAGAGATGACTCTGCAGCACTGTTCCGTGGTTTACCTCAGCATGTACTGGCCGTGACCCCTTCTTTCCCACCAAAAATACCAGAAAATTTTATTTAAATCTTTCATCAAATAAATGTGAACACTATTTCAAAGATAATAAAGAATTTTAAAAGCATAGTTTTATAGTAATAGGATACTTGTTACATTTCTCAAAGTAGAGTACTAATTATTTGATTTTAAAATTGGGTGTGAGCTCAAATCAATGTAGTTTGATTTGGGGGAGAATGAATAAGTAAGGAGGATTTTATCCCTTTTGGTTTTTCTCCTTTATAGGACATGAAATTTAGGCATAGACAAGTAATATTAACAAACATTTTATTAAATTAACTTTTTTTTCTCTTTGTTTCAGTGGTCCTAATCGAGGCCATTACATTGCAATAGTTAAAAGTCATGACTTTTGGTTGTTGTTTGATGACGATATTGTAGAAGTAAGTAGTTTCTTCATTTCTTATTTTTCTTCAAAGTTGTGTGTGTGTGTTTTACCCTTCACATTTTTCTCCCAGCTGCTCATTCGTACATGACAGACAATGAGTATTAGACAGATGTCTGGGTCTTCAGACTGTAATCGCATTTCTGCTTTGTACCCCCCACATCCAGTCACAGTGCTTGAATTGTCAGCTGACCTTTAGTGTTTAGAATGAAACAAGGGGTAAGTTCTAATGACAGAGCTAGTTTTTTAAAAACGTTCATTATTAAGGAAGAAATGTATTAAGCTATAACTTACCCATAGAAAAGTGCACAAATCTGAAGCAACAGGTTCATGGATTTTTGCCTGCGCATGCACACACGTGTGGGCATGCACACATGTGTGTCCACATACACATCCAGATCAAAGTGTGTTATGTTTTCAGTGCCCCAGCATGCTTTCTTTATCCTTCTCTTGGTTAGTGCCCACAGTTCTCTTTCCCTCTACACACCTTCCTTGAAACCCACTATTTCTACTTTTATCATTATCATTAATATTGCCTACCCTTGACTGTAAACTCACTCGTCAAATACGACTCCTTTTGTGTTTGGCTTTTTTCACTCATCGTTATACATGTGAGATTTCTTCTGGCAGATTGTAATAGTAGTTCTTAATTGCTGTGTAATTTTCCATTGTATGAAACTTGGCTTTTGTCTTTTATTAACTATTATGAATAAAACTACCTTGATTATCCTTGTACAGGTCATTTCCTGGACATACACACTTATTTTCTTAGGTATATATATTAGGTGTGACTACATGCAGCTGCCATTTCATAGGTCCCAAATGGTTGACTTTTAGCGGTTTCATGTATTTCGGCTGATACCTAGGAATAGAATTGCTTGATCAAAGGTAGTTGTATGTTTAGCTTTAGAAGAGAATGCTAAATATTTTCCCAGGGTATCTGTACGATTTTACATCCCCCCCCAGCTATGTGTGAGAGTTATAGTTGCTGCATGTTCTCACTAACACTTGGTGTTAACAGTTTCACTAATTTAAGCCATTCTGCTTGTGCAGTTATTTATAAATGGGAAAACGAAAGGCATGTTTTCTAAGAAATGTTGAAGGTTTTACTGGATTTAAGCAGTTCAAGAAGCTTGTTTATGTACTAATGTTTACATTTTGCCTCACAGAAAATAGATGCACAAGCTATTGAAGAATTCTACGGGTTGACATCAGATATCTCAAAGAACTCTGAGTCTGGTTACATCCTTTTCTATCAGTCTCGGGACTGAGTAGGAACGTGATGAAGAGATTTCTGCCTCATTTCTTCTCTGGTTATTGCGGAAAGGATCAAGCACTGATTTTTCGAGAAAAGAGAAATGCAGGAAGCTCAGGGGGCGGTAGCACACTTTGCACACAATAAAGCAAAGACTGTGGATTAACAAGCTCTTCCCATCTTGGTAGTTGATTTATTTGCTCAGGTATGACGCTATCTGTGCAGTTCCACTCAACGAGAAAGTGACGTCAGAGATAGCAGCTCCTCCTGTAAAACAGCCTTCCGGTAATTGACACGCATGTTCTCTTTATTAATTGTACCAGTAATGATTTGAACTCCTTGGGGTGCAGTAGAAAGAATAGGAATCTGAGCTAGGTTGTATTGATAATTTAAGGAGATGATAGAGAACACACTTCATAAATGTACCTGTGTTGAGTATGTGTAGAAAGAAATACTCAGTGGTCTTTTCAAGCATAAACCAGAAATACTTTTGGGCCCAACACTTGCAGTTGCCTTCCTGATGTAAAAAAAACTAACAGATATTAGAATCCAGTGTCAGGAAGACAAATATGTTTTGCTTCTCTGAAGAAGCTTTTAATAATATACAGTATATGTATATGTAGGGAACAATTGGTCAAAAGTGGTTCTTTGTTTCCCCAAGGGGAAAGACTGGCTTTGTAATTATAATTTTTTCCTTATTTATTTTACTTAAAAACTGGTAGAGTCTAAGTATTGTATGAAGTGCCCATGATTCTGTCAGTAAATTTTAGCATATTTTTACTAGCTTTTGTCAGTTTAACTAGTCCTTTTGTTTGTTTCTATTTTAAAGTGAATTTTAAACTCTATTTTAAATTAGTAAGATACCTTAAGAAAAATTGCAATGAGAGGGGGTAAATATTCTTTTTTAGGAGGAACTGATATCTCTGGCTAAAAATATTTATCTTTTGTTATAGTTTATAAGTCAGTTATTTTATTCAGCTTTAATTTCAATAAAGTAAGAAACTATCAAAAATTCCCTGTAGTTGTTGGAATGATAAACATTCTGGTGCAGTGGTGGTATCCCAGTCTTTAGAATTCTTAAATACTCTAATGTTTCAAGTTGAGGTCATGTCTGGAAGATTCGTGTCAGCAGTTAGGTTACTTTCCAGTGTCATTCTTAACTTGGAAAGAAGGGATCATTCATCATAACCCCAGCAGCCTGGGTAGTTCACTAACAAACCCTTTGAAGATTAATTTTTAATGAAGTAGACCAGGAATACACAAACAAATCCTTTTCCCTCTGTACCTTTATAAATCTTTCTGGAAGAATATTTAGAAATTAACTTTGTTAAGACTTCCTTCTTTTGGGAGTTTTAAGAAGTAATGTATGTAATTAAAATGTAAATTATTGCAGTTGACATTTTTCCTTGCAACAGTAAGTTCTCTGACAGTGGCCAAATGTCACTTGCAGAAAATAATTGAATATATATTCAAAATAATAGCAATCAGGCCTTGGATATTCTTTATCCAAGTCTTTTCTGGCAGTAATTTTTTTAAATTGCTGTAATTTTCTAAACTTACTTTACTAATACTGTTGAATACAAAAAAAAACAACAAAAAAGAATCTTTTTGTCTGCTGCTATTATTAACATTTATTACCTGTATCTTTTAGCTCAGGAAATGACTTCACCTATTCGTTCCATGAACATATCTCTAACAGGGTCACTTAGCTAATTGGGCTGTTTAACAGATGTGCTAGAAGAAAATTATGATGTATTTTGACAGATTGCTTTTTAAGGTACAGTTTCCGAAGCCTTGTCCTGGCTGGAATTGTTTTGTACAAATCACATAGCCTGGCTAATTTACCAACATTGCACAGAGAATCACAACCAAGAATGTGGGGAAGGTCATAGCGGTGGAGCTGGATACATTTCTTATTTTGAGGGCTTAACGAAACTGTCTTGGAATGTAAAGCTCTGTTTCTGCGGCTTTCAGCACAGAAAAGGAGAGTAAGGTGAAGCTGAGTTGGTTTTTACAGGAGTCAGGCCACAGCATGTATGAGAAAGATAGATGAAGTCATTTGCATAAAGGTACAGCGTTGGGATACTATGTTTTGTTTTTCACAGTGTACATGTAAAAACACAGTAAAAGCCAAGGTTAAATTTCATATTAAAGCAAGTGATAGCATTCTTATGAGTTCCATGGTAGTCGCACACTGTTCACGTCCACACCATATCTAATAGTATGATTTGTCAGGGGAGGGCCTGTGGGGTGATGGTTCTCAATTTAGTTTTTACTCTTAGTGCAGCTGCATCTAGGTAAAATGTTTGGAAGCTTATCAGAACTTCAGTATACTTTAAAAACATACACGGTAAGACTGGGGGGGAAATGAAGATAGAGTGAGAAAATGGCCCATGTAGACAGCGTGGTGAGGTGGTCTCTCGGTTGACTATGATTGAAATGAGGGGCGGGCTTCAGTTGCAAAGGATGGCCGCTTGCTGTCTATGTACATGATTGTTGGGATGCCCATCCCATATTTTGTATATTGGAATAAAAATTTCTATAAATGACCATAACTAAAAGTAAGTACTCTAAATTAAGTCTCACTTCGAAGTCATATGGCTTCTGTCTTGGCAACTTCACCTTTAGAAGATGACTTAAGACGGGAGCCTTGTGACCTCAGGAAGGAAAAAAGGAAAGTGTCACATAGGGTCTTGTTGCCTCTAACCATCAGTATAGGGTTTTTTCTCTCCTTGATGGCAGTAGAAAGACCTCATTTTCATAACATACTACTCCTGATACTTCTTTAAAGATACTTTTCATTAAAGATTCTCTCATGAGGTATTTAACTGGGAGCTGGGAGGCTAAGGTGCTCAGGTCCTGGCTCTTCAGTGAATTTAACTGTGTGACCTTCGGCAAGTCACTTAACCTCTCTGTGCTTCAGTCTCCCTATCTTGTAAAGTGGGAGTAATACCTACCTCACAGGGTTGTTGTGGGGATTAATTAGATGTAATGTCTGTAAAGCATCTAAGGTTCTTGAAGAAGGCGCTATATAAATATAAAATAATATCTATTAAAGTTGGTTTATTTGTGCTTGTGGGTTTTAAGTGTGTTTTTTCCTTTTTGCCTGAAGTGCATTTGCAGATTAAAAGCACACACTTCGGAAATTGTCTTACTGCCCTTGCTCAAAAGTTACTATTGTTATTCAAAGAGATTTTCCCAGAACAGCATTCCATACTGTATTTTTCTTTTTGGAATAGCATTGTATTTCCCAAAAGCCCAAGTTTAAACATGTAAATCTAGAATCATGGAACCTTAGAGGGGAGATGCCTTCGAAGTCACCATCCCTTGCACCCCTCTTCCCTTCCAGTGTGGTAGTTGCTCCTATAAGATCCGTGCTTCAGTGCTTGGAGCCTGCTCCACCACTGAGACATTTGAATAGTCATTTCAGTTACATAGTTCAATGGTTATATGTGATCCACCCTTCACTGTTTTGGGGAATCCTCTTCTGGAAGCACTCTTGTCTGTCTATCTGTGTGTCTGAAGTAGTGTCCTCAGAATGAACACAGGACTCGATGAACTAGACCGCCATTGGGGACCTCAGATTGCATTTTCTGTTCTAAGCGTCTGTGTCACACACTTCAGACTGAACTTTGAGTAAACGAAATCATTTGTATTCAAGAGAGTTTTCACAAACTGTTGAAAAGCCAAGACTTCCCCTCCCTTTTTACAAATCCCCTTGTTGCCGGTGCCTGTGCTTGTATTTAAAGCCTTTCTGCCTCTTCATTTATGTTTTTTTATGATAGCCTACTACCTTACTTTTACTTATTTTTTAAAACTTTATTTATTTTTAGAGACAGGGAAAGGAGGGAGAAAAAGGGAAAGAAACATCCACGTGTGAGAGAAACATCCATCGGTTGCCTCTCACATGCCCCCTACTGGTGACCCAGCCCGCAACCCAGGCGTGCGTCCTGACTAGGAATCGAACTGGCAGCCCTTTGGTTCACAGGCCCACGCTCAATCCACCGAGCCACATTATTTTAATCTCTACATTATTTTTAATCTCTAGAGCTGCTAAAGTAACAACCGGTCACTGTTGAGTTGATACTGTGATAGGCCTCATCTGTGGCATTTTACTCTTTTTTAATGTTAATCTTGACAACAGTCTCTATGAGGTAGTGATATCCTCATTTTACAAAAGGGGAGATTAAAGCTCTTCAGAGGTTACAGGCAATTTTTCCAAAGTCACTCAGCTGGGAAGTAGGTCAGCTTTCAGATAGGTGTGACCTCATTGCCAAGGTCTTAACCACAGCTGTCATTATCAAAAGATTTTATTTATTGAGGAAAAAACACATAGCATAAAATTTACCATTCTAACCATTTTAAGTGTATAATTAAGTGACACTAAGTAGTACATTCACAATGTGCAAATATCACCACTATCCACTTCCCATTTTCATCTTCCCAAACAGAAACTGTGTACCTATTAAATAGCAACTCCTCACACCACCTTCCCAACTTCCACTTACCTCTTTCCTACCTTCTATCTTTATGAGCTTGACTGCTCTAGGTACCACATATAAATTGAATCATACAATATTTGTCCTTTTGTTACTGGCTTATTTTACTGAGCATGTTTTCAAGGTGTATTTGTGTTGTAGCATGTGTCAGAATTTCCTTTTTAAGAAAATAATATTCTGTTGTATGTATATACTGCATTTTGTTTATCCATCTTTTCATGGACATTTGGGTTGTAGCCATCCTCTGGCTATTGTAATGCTGTTATGCACGTTGCTGTACAAATATCTGAGTCCCTGTTTCAGTTTTTTTAGGTATACGAGGTCTGTCCAGAAAAAAGCCCAGCCGTTGTTAATATACTGAGAATGGTCTGCACCTGGCAGCCAAGGAGAGTGGACCGGAATGTGCATGCGTGAACAATGCACTGTTGAGTGATCGTGGGTACTGTGTGGCCGTCACATTCAAAATGAGCAAGTGGAGCAACAAATCTGCATCAGATTTTGCATTAAGCTTGAACATTCCTCTGCAGAAACTATTTGGAGGATTCAGAAGGCCACAGCTATGGCCAACTGGTGACTGGCAGCTTCATCATGACAATGCACCTCATACATCATGTCTCGAGCAGTGTTTTGGCAAAACATCAAATCACTCAGATGACTCAGCCCCACTACAGCCCAGATTTGGCACCCTACGACTTCTGGCTTTTCCCAAAACTAAAATCACCTTTGAAAGGGAAGAGATTTCAGACCATTGATGAGATTCAGGAAAATACGCCAGGGCCCCTGATGGCAATTGGGAAAACTGTGTGAGGTCCCAAGGTGCCTACTTTGAAGGGACTGAGGTGTCATTGTCCTACACACAATGTTTCTTGTATTTCTATCTTCTTCAGTAAATGTCTCTATTTTTCATATTACTTGGCTATATACCTTCTGGACAGACCTCGTATACTAGGAATTGCTGGATTACATGGTAATTCTGTTTAACTTTTTCAGTAACTGTATAGTGTTTTCTACAAAACCTGCACCATTTTACATTCCTACCAGCAGTGCACCTGGGTTCCAGTTCCTGCATATCCTTTTCAACACTTAACTATTTTCTGTTTTTTTGCTGTTGTTTAGGGGGAAGAGGATTTGTAGTGGCCATCCCAAATGGTGTGGGTTGATTTCTCATTGTGGTTTTGATGTGCCTTTTGCGGGTGATTAGTGATATTGAACATCTTTTCATGTGCTTATTGGTCATTTGTATATCTTTTATGGAGAATTGTGTAAGTCCTTTGTTCATTTTTAAAGATTGGGTTGTTTTGTTATTGAGTGATATGTCCTGGATATTAATTCTATTTCAGATACATGATTTGCAAATATTTTCTCCCATTCTGGGAGTTGCCTTTTTACTCTCTTATTATGGATAGTAACCTAAGATGCACAAAAGTTTTAATTTTGATAGAATTCAGTCTCCCTGTTTTTTCTCTTGTTGCCTGTGCCTTTGGTGTTATATCTAAGAAGTCATCACCAAGTCTAGTATTATGAAGCTATTCCTATATGATCTTCTAAAAGTTTTATATTTTAGTAGTTGTAGCTCTTACATGTAGGTCTGTGATCCATTTTGAGTTAATTTTTGTATGTGGTGTAGGTAAATGTCCAACTTCATTATTTTGTGTGTGGACATCCAGTTTTCCCAGCACAATGTGTAAGACTGTTTTATTCCTGTCGAGTATTCTTGGTGCTCTTGAGAAAAGTCAATTGACCATATTTGCAAGGGTTTATTTTGGGACTCTAGTCTATTCCCTTGGTATTAATACATCTGTCCTTATGCTAGTACTACACTGCTTTTTATCTCTGTATCCTTGTAGGAAGTTTTGAAATCAGGAAATGTGAGGCCTACAGCTTTGCTGTTCTATTTCAAGATTATTTGCGCTATTTACAGTCTCTCTGAGATTTCATATAAATTTTAGGAGGGGATATTAGTTTATGCAGAAATTGCTGTTGGAATTTTGATAGGGAGTACCTTGAATCTGTAGATTACTTTGGGGGTAGTATTGTTATCTTAACAATGTTAAATTTTCCAGCCCATAAACACAGGATGTCTTTCCATTTATTTGTGCCATCTTTAACTTTTTTTCAGCAATGTTTTATAGTTTTTCGTATACAAGTCTTTCACCACTTTGGTTAAATTTATTGCAAAGTATTCTTTTTGATGCAATAGGATTGTTTCTTAATTTTGGGGTGGGGGGATTATTCATTGTTAGTGTATAGAAGTGCAACTGAATTTTATGTATTGATTTTATACCCTGCAACTTTGTTGAATCTTTATTCTAACAGTTTTTGGTGAACTCTAGGATATTCTGCATATATAAGAATATGTCATTTGCAAATAATGTTACTTCATCTTTTCCAAATTAGAATGACTGTGACTTATTTTCTTGCCTAATCACTCTGGCCAGAACTTCTAATACTATTGAATAAAAGTGATGAAATCAGACATCCTTGCCTTGTTTCCGATCTGAGAGGAAGAGCTTTCACTCTTTCACCATTTATAAATGGCCTTTATCATGTTGAAGTTTTCTCTCTATTGTAATTTAAGTGTTTTTATCAAGAAAGTGTGTTGAATTTTAGCAGATGCTTTTTCTGTGCCATTGAGGTGATCATACGCAGCGGGGTGTTGCTTCATTTTATTAGTGTAGTTTATCACAGTGATCGCTTTTCATGTATTGAACCATCCTTGCATTCTGGGAGTAAATCCCATTTGGTTATGGTGTATAATCCTTTTAATATGCTGCTAAGTTTGATTTGTTAGTGTTTTGTTGGTTTTTGCATGAATGTAAGGGATCCTGGGCTGTAGTTTTCTTACAGCATCTCTGGCTTTGGTATCAGGGTTATGCTGGCCTCATAGAACAAGTAGGATGTGAGAATATCAAAATATTTGTACAAATAAGCAAAACTTGCATGCTCACTGTAGATCATTATTAAGAAAGTTGAAGGCATAATCTTTGCCCTGGAGGGATTTGACGCCAACTACAGGCTCAAAGGAAACGGGTTGCCAGGAACGTCAGCTGTGTGCTTGAACATACGTGCGACTCTGAAGAACAGGTGGAGCATGCAGGTGGAGAGGTGTCACTGACATCCACAGAGACAGGTCACCAGGCCCAAAGAGAACCTGGGAATCAAAAACAGCGGGACTAGGTACATCGTAATAGGAATTTAAGAATATTAACTCATGATACTGTTTAGTAATAGAATTTCAGACCCGCTTCAAAACACTTATTCCCCCCTACCTTGTTTCCCTAAGGAAAGACTCTGTTACTCTGAGGAATTCTCACTCAAGCAGCTGCTATGAAGCCCTGAGTCCTTAGGACATGAGTTTACTCTCTTCTGTATCAGGTGGCACTTACTGTAATTCACCTTAATAATCAGTTCCTTTTTAAAATTTTCTCACTGTTGTCAGTGATTTGCCCTATAATTAAACTGAGTAACAATTAAAACTTCATACCTCCTAATTGTTTTTGAAGAAGCAAAACTCTTTTTAAGATCAAGACAAATAGTCCCATTCTGCGGATTTGCCGGATCATTCCCAAATCTGGGTGATTAGAAAAATGATGGGGGAATTTTACAAATGTTCAGATTTTTGAAATTCATCCCCCAAGATTTTTATTAAATGGAGACAAGAAATCTAGTTTTCAAAAGCCCCCGGAGGATTCTGATCATCCAGGTTTGGGACTCCGTGGGTTAGACCTTATCTGAAGTTCTGTAGTATCATTTTTCTGTAAGGTCACTGCTAATCTGGAGTTGACCTGATGAGAGTGTTGTCCCAAAATCAAAGGAATGGCCACATGAAACTTAAGCGGGGACAGAAAACTTGTCTTTACACACAGCATTGGAAGGGTTGCTGTCTGGAAGATGTGTAGCTTCCAGGATGGAACTGGGGTGGAGATGAGGACAGGGCGAAGAGGCCGCAGTGAGCACCAGGAAAAGCTTTTGGTGGCCGAGCAGTGAGAGAGGCTGGCACACTCAGAATAAAGTGTGAAGCTTTATTGGTGTCATTTTGACCCGTGGCAGGTAGCATTCTTAGACCAGATAGGAGGTTCTGCTAGAAAACCTTCAGCTTCTTCCCAGGTGAGGCAGCCAAGACTGAGGGTCAATGGCAGCTGGTGTCTAGCCCTGTTTTCTATTTCAGGGCCCATAGTCTGTTCTTCATCACAGTGTACTGTAGGACAGTGGGACAGAGAGTGCTGTCATTCACTATGGGAAGAATTTCAGTTACCGTTAGGTCATCACCAGTCCCTGCCTGGGGAGCTGAGTTGAACAAAACACCTGTCTCCAGATTCCCAAAGTAGCAGAAGTTGAGTTTATGTTGCTTTCGGTTTGAGTAGGCACAGTGGCTGGCCCTAGGCGAGTCTACCCTCTGTAAGAAAGAAGCACTTTCCTTTGGAGAACATTCGGGACCTTTAGATTTAGGGACCTCTGAACTGTGGCCAACTTAAAAGAAAGCACGTGAAAAAACAACTAAAGGGTGACCTAAACACCTTGTATGTTTGTAATACTGTCCCAGTACATCCTGGGAAGTGCAAAGAATAAGATGGAATTTTGGCCATGTGATCGCAGAGCCTGCCCATTCACTGCAAAGCACCCTGCAGGAGAGTGATGTGCGGTCTGCGCCTATTTGGGGACGATAAATGCAATGATTGTTTTTGATGTTTTCAGCCTTCTTACTGAAACTGGTTTGCTGGTAGCTTTTCCCTTCAGGTAGAAACCATTTCACAAATAGTGTTTATTTTAGGCTGCAGAAAGAAGTGTTTTCTTGGCTGGACTTTTACTGACTAGTTTTTTTTTATAACCTGCCTGAGTTTTGCACTTATTTAAGGGGGGGAAAAAGTGCCTATAGAAGGATAAGGAAGGTAGACTTACAAAATTGCATATCAGTGGGTTACATGGCTAGCTGTAATGATGGGAGCTTCAGAAAATAGAACTGCAGGTAAACATCTTACCTAGTTCTCTGGGGTCACGTATGTGTAGCATTCCAAACGTCGGTGGCTCACGTGGTGTCAGGGCATTGAACACATTCTGCTTTCTGCTATATATTAAACTGTTGACTAGAACTGGTTTGAAATTACATTAATTTATCCCATCGAAAAGAATGTAGGAAACTGAAATAAGGTTTATGATTTCATGCCAAAGTAGGCAGGGTTGGAGAGATTTATACTTGTAGATCGTGATCCGGAGCTGTGGTTTGCAGGGGCCAGACTGGGTGTGATGAGACCTCAGGATGACAGGACTTGGAGTGGGCTGGCAGGGGACAAGGAAGAGGGGGCGTTAGGGAGGATTCCTAGGTTTCTCTGGTGTGCACAGTCAGGGAAAGAGAAAAGCCTTTTGCTGAGAACCCAGGAAGAGATCTAGGCTGGGGGGTTAGATCATAGTGTTCCATGGTATGAATGCAGCAGAGGAGGTTTGCAGCCACTTGCTTTTAATAAACTGACGTTGCCTGGCAGTTTGGGGAGGTGTAGCTGTGATGGCTGAATAATGAATTCGTACGCGCAGGATGTACCTTTTAGCCTCTTTCCTGTGCGCCATGCATGCAAAGCCTTGACACCACAACTTGAGACTGAGTGAGCGTTGCAATGGCTGTTGTGCTTGTGAGATTACTACTGCGATGAACTCACAGATGGTGTTACAAAGTCTGCAGCAACCTAGGCATTTAATCATTGAGGACGGCTTGATGAAATTAGCCTAATGTTGAAGAATGGCGGGTGCCTTTTCAAAGTTTTTATTGGAAACTAGTTGTATCATTTGCTCTGGCGTAAGAATTTTCCTTTTATCTGTGGAACGGTGATGAGTTTTAAGGACCCTGGAGAGACTTTAGGATTAAAAAAATTGCAGTTGATGGGCAACTTGAACATTCTTGAGAGGTTCTGTGAAGTAAATTTACTGCTGGATAGGGAACCCCTCTACTGCCATGTATAATGTGCACGTTTTGCCCAAATCTTTGAGAGAAAAACAAGGATGCGCATTATACATGAGTGTGATGACTGAATGCCATGGGTGTAATAATCCCATGTACAACGTGCACAAAAACGTGGGTGTGCACTATACATGGGAGCACAGTATACACGGCAAAATAAGGTGAAGCCCAGGCTTAAGATCTGATGAAACTGCCCCAGAATCTAGTTGTTAGATGCAGAAGTTGCTGTCACACCAGACGTAGGATGACTTCAGTGCAGCCTTTCAGTCCCACCTGGTGGGTAGATGGCTTGTTGGTACCACTTGCCGCCAGCCTCCTGAGGAGGCTATCTGGTCAGAGACCGCTTTGGCGGTGTGTCACGTTCCTCTGACCCAGGTTTCGTGTCAGCACCGTCCAAGCTGAACTGGTGATCACTTGTTAATCATAGTTTATTCCCTTTTCCTTTGTCTGTCCGGCTTGTCACACACTTGAAGTAGACAGCAAGCGGGCACTTCTCAGCTGTGGGGCCTGCAACGAGTTGCATGGCCCGCCTAAGCCCACACCCCTCATTTATAAACAGTAGAGTCGTCCTATCTGATAGGAATGGTTCGAAGCTAAATGGAGATGCACGTAAGATAGGCCTCCTACAGTCTTGGCAGCAGTTCCTCAGCTAGTGTTGCCTAGAAACAGGCTGAACCCAGTACTAGTTTCTTAGACATTTACTGAGTAGTTATTATTTGATGCCTATTGAATAGCGCCCTATCATAGTGAAAAGCATTGTAACAGTTGTTGTAAGGGCTGTAGAGAAGGCTAAGAAGATTGCTGTTTTTGTGGAGCTCACAATGTAGAAAAGTTAATTTAAAAAAAAGTATTTTATTGTTCTTGCTATTAACAGTTGTCCCAATTTGTCCCCCTCATCCCCCTCCACCTAGCCTGCCCCCCACTTCCGTAGTCGATCCCCACACTGTTGACTGTGTCCATGGGTCATGCATATATGTTCTTTGACTAACTCCTTCGTCTTTTTTCAGTCAGTCCCCACCACTCCCGTCTTACAGCTGTCGGTCTATTTCATGATTCTGTGCCTCTGGTTCTGTTTTGCTCATTAGTGTATTTTGTTCATTATATCCCATGTATAAGTGAGAGTATATGGTATTTGTCTTTCACTGACTGGCTTATTTCACTTAGCATAATAGTCTCTGGTTCCATCCATGCTGTTGCAAAAGATGGAAATTCCCTTTTCACTGCTGTATAATATTCCATTGTGTAAATGTACCACGGCTTTTCTGTCCATTCATCCACAGTGGGCACTTAGGCTGTTTCCAGATCTTGGCAATTGTAAATAACACTGCAGTGAACATAGAGGTGCATAGGTTGGACCGGCACATGCAAAAAAAAATGCAACTAGACCACCGTCTTACACCTCACACCAGAATAAACTCAAAAGACTTCAATATAAGTTGGGGTGTCATAAAAGTCCTAGAGGAAAACATGGGCAGTATAATTTTGTGTAGTGTAAGGGAAATAAAGGAAAAAACAACTAAATGGGACTACATCAAAAGCTTCTTCTGCACAGCTGAAGAAAACAGCATCAAAATGAAAACAGAACCCACAGTACAGGAGAACGTATTTGCTAACGATTCAGCAGACAAGGGTTTGATCTCCAAAATACAGAAAGAACTTAACATGACTCGACACCAGGCAGACAAACAACCCAGTGTGATTGCACCTGTAAGTGGAACCTAATCAACAAAACAAGTGAGCAAGCCAAATACAACCAGAGACATGGAAATTAAGAACAAACTGACAGTAACCAGAGGGGAGGTGGGAGGGGATAATGGGGAGAAAAGGGGAAGGGTTCTCAAGGAACACGTGTAAAGGACACATGGAAAAAACCAAAACGGGGTAGGAGTGAGGGTGGGAGGCGGGGATGGCTGGGGTGGGGGGGGGAATGGAGACAACTGTCCTTGAACAACAATAAAAAATAAATGGGCAAAGGACCTGAATAGACACTTCTCCAAGGAAAAGTTAGTTAAGAAAAGGACAAGGCAAACCCCACCCACGGAAGGGGTCATGAGCAGCAGCCTGCTGTGGTGAAGAGCACCTGCAGAGGCAGACCGCCTTCACGTGGCAGCCCCAGGAAGTGTCGGCCCACAGAGTTGAGCAAGACTTGATAATGTGCCGTTCAGTAAGGGAAACAGTTGAATCAATAACGAATTGCAAGGATACGGTGTTGAGAGCCCAAATGGGAACATAAATAAGACAACGTGGGAACACAGAGGAAGAGCATCTAAATCATTGCCTGGCAGGGAAGCCTCCCAGAGGAAATAATCACAGGAGGCGAGCTTTCAAGGAGAAGTCGGGGTTATTTAGATCAAGGAAAGGTTGAGGGGGGACCCCAGGTATAACAGCGTTGTGTATTTGGGAAGTACATTTAGCTACATGAGGCCAGGAAGGTAGGTACGGTTGTAATTCCAAGAGGCTTCATCAAGCTAAACAGTTTAGATTTTCCTAAAATAGGGAGTTTCTGAAGGATTTTGAGTACTTGACTAATGGATTTTAAGTATCAGGATGATGTTTGGGAAGATTATGTCAGTAGCAGTGTGGAAGTAGAATTCTGCCCACAAGAGGAAAGCCAGTGAAGAGATTGTAGTAATCCATTTCGGAAAACATAGGAGCCCGGACAAAAGGTGATGGCATTGGGAATGGAGGTGGCAAATCGGGATACCGAGGCTGAATCCATAGGGTTTGACGGGAAAACAGCAGGAGGAAGGACTCCACTCTGCCCCCAAATGTTGGTGTTCTCCAGGGTTCTCCAGGCATTTGCTCTTCCCTTCACTCTTCTGGGACAGCCGTGTCCACTCCCGTGGCCTCACTCATCATCCGATGCCAGCGACCGCTAAATCTCTGCCTCTAGCCCTGAGTCCCAGTCCCACAGCCAGTGCGCCTCCTGGGCAGCTCCACCTAGATGTTACACAGACACCTCAAACCAAATCGTTCCACCCCTTCCTGCTGCAGCGCGTACTCACCTCCCCACAGCGCTCCTGTCTCCATCATTAACCCGCGTGCACAACTCAGAAACTAGAAGCACGTCGCATTCCTTTATCTTCATCCTGCACATACATCTCGCCACCGAGTCCTGTCAGGACGACCTTCTAAAATTCCTGGTCCAGGCTCCTGTGCCTCCTGTCAGTATTTAGGCCTCTGGTCTCAGCCTGTGTAAATCTGTCCTCCACCACAAAATTTGAGGGCTTTTTGAGGGTACATGTTTCTTGCATAAGTGAAAGAACTCACCTGCTTAAAAATACTAAAATGAGTCCATGTTCCTTGCAGTAAAATCCAATTTCTTTAACAACGTCCCTGATAATTTGGCACCTGACCACCTTTCCACTCCTTTTACCACTCCCTCCCCCATGAAGACACACCCCCTCCACAATCTAGGAGTCTGCCACACTCAATAGCTTCTGGTCCCTGGAACACAATGTGCCTGTTCTCTCTCCTCCAAGCACTTGCAGTCTGTTTTTCTTCCTGTAAGACCCACCCCACCCTCCAATTTTACCTTGAAGACTGACAGCCATCCTACAAGTTTCACCTTTGTGTCACCATCTCGAGGAAGTCTGTCCTAATCTTCCAAAGGCAAGTTTCATTCCCCTCCTAAGTGCTCCCGTAGCCCCTCGCACTCCCTCTGTTAGAGCATGCCCGCACAATAAGGTTGCTGCTTTACCTGTTTACCAGCTCACAGCCAGCCCCCACCCCACCCCCCGCAAAGCACCCTCACCTCTCTAGGTTTTAGTTGTGAGCACTGGGCTGCGAGGGATGTGTCCATCTGGAATACAGATGCCTAAAGAACAGCGAGTGAATAGATGAATCTGGATGACTGGCCTCCTGATGTCTGGCTTGGATGACTAGTTACATGGGTAAAAGCACTCACACTTAGAGAACATAGTTGGGAGGAATTAATTTTGGGGACTGATGTTTGATTTTGTGTTGAGCTCGAGGTCCTATAATATGACCAAAAGGAGATGCCCAATAGGCAGGTGGGAGTTGGAGCAAGAACTTGGGACAGGTTGAGCAGAGATGGACTTGGGAGTCATTAGTCTGTAATTGCTACTTGACACCATTGGTTTAGATGAGATCACCCAGGAAGTGTGTATACATGAAGGTGTGTAGTGGGACCTTGGTGGTGTCCTGGAGAATGCTGGAGAGGTGGGAGGGAAAACCAAGAAGCAAAAAGAAAAGGCAGGAGAGAGAAAAATGGAAGAGGGTGTTACCAGGGAAGAGAGAGTAGTCAACAGTATCAAATGTTAAACAGTCTAGTAAGATGAAGATAAAAACATGTGCCCTGTCTGGTGTGGCTCAGTGGATTGAGCCCGGGCTGTGAATCAAAGGGTTGCTGGTTCAATTCCCAGTCAGGGCACATGTCTGGGTTACAGGCCAGGTCCCCAGTAAGGAGCACACGAAAGGCAACCACACACTGATGTTTCTCTCCCTCTCTTTTCTCCCTCCTTGCCCCTCTTTCTAAAATTAAATAAAATTTTTTTTAGAAAGTATAAAAACATGTTCCCTGGATTTGAAAATAAGGGGGTCGCTGCTGGCCTTGGGCTTGGAAGTGGGAGCCAGAGGCAGAGATGTGGGTGTGTGGAGGTGTGGAGAGGCCTGGGGCTGACTGCTCTTTCCAGACGTTGGTCTGAGAAGAAGACGAGAGGGTAAAGCAAAATAAATGAAAGGCAACGGTTACCTCCTTTGCATGTTCGGTGTTTGGAGGATTTCACATTTAAAAAATTTATGATCACTGTCATTGCTTTTACCTCCCTGGTTATGGCAGAAATACTTTCTCATTAGAGAGAATTTAGAATACGCAATAAAATACAAAGAAAAGATCTGTCCATAATTCACACAAGCAGGAGACGACCAGCATTCCCATTTCGGGGGACTCGTATTTCCCATGTGTGCATGTGTGTGCACATATGAGTGCATGTTTGGGTGTGCGTCCTGTGCACACACGAGTGCATGTTTGGGTATGTCGTGTGCACAAACAAGTGCATGTACAGGCGTGTGTGTGCTCATTCATCGGTCACCTGGGTATTCCTGTTCTTCGGCCTGATGGCAGCATCAGGACCTGTGGTGTGTAAGAAGTACTGAGGGGGTGGGGGAATTGCAGCAGGGAAGAGGGTATAAAGGGACTAAATGGTAATGGGGGGAAAACTATAAAAAAATAAAAATAAATAACTTGCACCAACGTCACTGGTGGGAAACTGGCACCACTGCCAGCATTCTACAACCCCCTTAGTGTCTATAGGGACACTTGGTGCTGGTGGCAGGTGTGTCTGTGGAGGGGGTGGGGTCACCAAATCACCTCTTGATCAGATTTCCTAAATGTTGCTGGGTTTTTTTTTATCACATTGTGCTAGGTTTCTTTCTTGTGTTCCCTCTCTCTACCCTGAGGACACCAACTGTCCTCAGCTGCTACCTCCTCACCCCCAGCGAGTCCGCATGTCCTGGGCATCCCTCCAGCATCTGTGTTCCGCATGGTCATTGCCCACTGACTTCCCTGTCCTTCCCTCTGAAACTGTAGATCTTTAGTGCAGGGAGTATGTCCTGTCCACTGCTTTTTTCCTGAGGCGTGGTGAGTAGCTTAAGGAAAATGTGTTAGATAAATACACCAACATCCCACCATGTCATTAAAATCAATCTTATGGGTATATAATTTTCCATACACTGGATTTTTCTTTACTAAGCCTTGGTTGTTTTCATTGTTTCAAATTCTAAATAAACATGGTGTTTCATAGGACATCCAGATACATTGAAATTATGAACTGTGATAGTGAGCTTTAAAATCAGCTTTCCACATGATATTTCTGCCTAAAAAACTACCCTGAAGTGTAATGGTGTATTGTAATCATTTTATTATGCTCATAAATTGTCTGGGTCAGGACACAGCAGGAACAGCTCGTCTCAGCCCCTGAATATCAGGCCCAGGCTGGGAACACCCTGGCAGCTAGGGTCTGGAGTCATCTGTAGGTTGAGGGGGGGCTGTCAGCTGGGACCTCCACTGAGCTGTCTCCTGGCACAGCGACACCCGGCCTTCTCTGCAGTCTCTCCACTGGGGCTGGCTTGTGCTTCTTCACCGGAGGGCGGCTGGGATTCACGAGAATGGGGCAAGAGAGCACGGCATTGTGACTCCCCTCAGAAGTCACACGGCATCGCTTCTGCTACATGTACGAGGTTGGGTGAGGCCGCCGCGAAGGTCTGCTCAAGTTCCAGGGAAGTGCACATACCTCCCACCACGAGGTGGGAGTGATGTTGGGGTCACACTGCAGGAAGAGCAGGTGGGGTGGGAGACACTGTGTGGCCTTCTTTAGAAGGTTCACTCTGACACACAGTATCCCATTTCTATTTGACCTTTTTGAGGAGACCTGTCACCTAGAGAGCATATTAGGATGTTTATTTAGCAAAAGCATTTTGGTTATGTCCCTCACTAAAAGTTCAAGGCCACTACAAGGCACGCAGGAAAGCAGTGAAGACCAGGGAAGGGTTCTGGGCCCTGCAGATGCCAGTGGTCAAAGATGTTGTGAGCAGGTCACATTGTGTGAGCTTCACAGTCACTGGGCATCAGTCTTTCTCATGGATAAGTCTTGGGTCTGATGTGACTGTGAAAAAACAAGTGGGGAGCCCTGGCTGGTATAGCTCAGTGGATTGAGTGTGGGCTGCGAACCAAAGGGTTGCCGGTTTGATTCCCATTCAGGGCACATGCCTGGGTTGTGGGCCAGGTCACCAGTAGGGGGCACATGAGAGGCAACTCCACACTGATGTTTCTCTCCCTTTCTTTCTCTTTCCCTTCCCCTCTCTCTAAAAATAAATAAATAAAATCTTTAAAAATTTTTTTAAAAATAAAGGACCACAAAATAATTGAGAATGACTGTTCAGTCATTCTTACTGGAGCATGAGAACTAAGTTCAGTTTACTAACCAATAATATAGAATAACTCTTTCTTGAAATCCAACATTCATTATGGCTCCATACTAACTTCAGTTCCTTCACGAGGGTATCACCTTGGCCAGGAAGGGCAGAGGAAAGTTCCTTGCCTATGTGTTGTCTGGTCCTTGTTGCACGTAGCCGACTTAATTTTGCTTCTTTTATTCTCTTCTGCAGCATCCATACAGTCTACACTGGAAGGGCCATGTGCTCGTGCCGGGGATTTGTATACCACTGTAGTCCCTGCTTATCTTCAGTTTCACGTTCCATGCCTTTAGCTACCCACAGTCAATGCAGTCCGAAAATATTAAATGGAAAATTGCAGAAATAAACAATTCATAAGTTGTGAAGTGCATACTGTTCTCAGTGGCGTGATGAAATCTCTCACATGGGCTGTGACTCATCCCACTGTCCAGTGTCTCCACACTGCGTGCACTCCCTGCTCATCAGTCACGTAGTAGTCGTCTCAGTTATCAGATGAACTGTCCAGGTAGCAGCGCTTGTGTCCACGTAATGCAGATTGACTTAATAATGGTCCCAAAGCACAAGAATAGTGATGCTGGCAGTTGGATGTGCCAAAGAGAAGTCATCAAGTGCTTCCTGTAAGTGAAAAGGTATATATGTATCGGAAAAAGCATAGTAATATTTGCAGTTTCAGTATCCACTGGGGGTCTTGGGATGTATGATTGAGGATGAGGAGATTGTTGAACAGAAGTTCTATTTTCGGACCCCCTCTAAGCCAGCTCACCATAGCAAACCCTCTGGCAGGTGGCAGAGAACACGGGTAGCTCTCCAGTTCACCTGCCCACCTCTGAGTTGAGTAGTGTTTCTTCCCAAACCAGCTCATGCCCATAATGCAAGCTATCATACTTAAGTAATTTAATTACATATATGTTAGCCAGTTAAATATTATGTAAGGTACTATAATGAGTATAAAAAGGAAGAATTGTTCCTTTGAAAACTGACTTATTGGAAAAACTCAATAAGGCAGGGTGACTTAAAGATTTGCTTTAAAATAACTAGTGGAGATTGGGGGAAAGTAATGAAAATATGGAAGAATTATGTACTGAAATTGCTTTTCAAGAGCTTTTAAGATCTCAGACTGCTTTAAAGAAATTGACATTTGAAATTGTGGATGACACATTATAGGTATGACATGCAAAAAAAAAGGAGACAGCCAGGATCCCAATGAGGGCACCATATTAGTAAAGAAAAAGCTTTGGCCTTTTTTCAAAATATTGGCAAATAAATGACCATATATTTGTGGGTTTTTTTAAGATTTTATTTATTTGTTTGTTTATAGGGCAAGGGAAAAATAGAGGAAGAGAAACATTGATCAGTTGTCTCTTGCATACCCCCAACTTGGGACCTGGCCCGCAACCCAACCAAGCGCCCTGACCTGACTGGGAATCGAACTGGAGACCTTCAGTTTGCAGGATGATGCTCAACCCACTGAGCAACACCAGTCAGAGCATGATCATATACTTGTTTTAATTTAAGATAGAATGTCTAATGTATTTATATAATTTTTTATCACTGATTCATCCATTCACACACACTTTTTGAGTGCCTACTGTGTGTCAGCATGCTGGGCTCTGGGAATGCAGAAATGAGTAAGACCAACAAAGTCCCTACCATCAGAATGTACATTCTACTGAAGCAGACTGAAGTAAGCAAGTGGGAAACATACACCGTGCTCATCTGTGAACTATGTGGGGTAAGCAGATAGAGAGGTAGAGGAAGGAAAGGCCTCTCTAATGAGGAGACATTAGAGCAGAGACAGGAGTCATGTGGGGAGTGCAGAGCCATAGGAAGCCCTAAGGGAGGAGGATCTGGGGCAGAGGGACGGATCCCAAGCCAGCCTGAGCTGTGTGTACTTACAGAGAGCGAGGAGGCTGGTCTGCCTGGTGGAGCAGGTTGGAAAGCGAGAGCTAAGGGGTAAGGGAGACGACACACAGACAGCGTCAGGTCAGCAAGGGTGTGGGAACTCTTGGAAGGACTTCGGATCTTATCTTCTAAATGAGGGGAGGCCACTGGGGGGTTTTGAGGAGGCTGGCCAGGTCTGATTTCTATTTCTACATGGTCAACCTGGCTGCTAAGGGAAATGGACTATAAGGGGGCAAGAACAGAAGCAAGAAGTCACACATGAGACAGAAAAGGAACCAACAGAGATGCCCACGAAGACCAGTGAGAGGAGCTCCTAGGAAGCAAAGCGGGAGAAGTATCCTGCACTATGGGGGGACTCTAGGGTGCCCTAGAGGCCTGACCAGGCCCAAGGTGAGATGCCCGAGAGGGACAGGGTGGGAGAACACGGGGTAGAGGGGGCAAAGAGGGGGTCTGGCCTGCTTTCAGTAGCTGAAATGGAAGGAACAGGAGCCTGCTGTGTCTTCCTCAGGACTGTGGCGTTTCCTGTGGGTCAGAGAGGAGACGGCTTTGTGTATGAGAGGATAAGGCAGAACTTGATTTACTTCACCGCTAGGACTGGTTTTCCCAGCTTGGGAGCTACTTCCTTCTTCTGCAATTCTGGTTTTCTTCCTCACAGTGAGGAGGCAGAGCTAGGAGAGGACAAAAGCCTGCTCTGCTTGTCTTGGCAGTTGACCTGTCCAGGGGGCTGTGAGGCCTGTGGTGGGACCTGCAGGGTCAGGGGAGGTGGCCTGGTGTCCATGGGGGCGGTTCCCGCCTGTTTGGGGGCAGTGGCTGTTGGGGAATACCATTGGCAAGGTTCCCACACTGAAGAAAACTGAGCTCCGGGCTTAAATGTCTCAGGCTTCAGGTCAACTCTTCATGGTTTAAAAGCTTTTGAAAAATACTCGTTTATAGGAATCTATTTTACATACAGGCGTCAGCAATCTAACTGGAAAAAAAGTTGTTCCTGGAAGTCTTGGGACCTGACTGGGACCCCGACATGGACCAGAAATGTCCCCAGGTCACTTTTAGGGACCATATATGAGTATTTCTGGCTGAGGAAGGGAAAGAGCATGGTTCAGAGACTTTACCCTGGAGGCCTGGCTTTAATTTTCCACCCCCTCTGCCTCCACCCCTTGGTACTGACCTTTGGGAATAGATGATGCTAAAGGGTTGAAGACCCTACATCTCTAAATTTTCTCCCAACACAGTGCTCCCTCCCCTTGATATGTCCAAGACAGAGAAGTGAAGGCAAATGCACACTTTTCATCATAACAAAACCCCACATGGATCCTACAGACCAGTGCAGACCCTGTGGAGAATGCCTCCTTACCACACTGGAGGCAGCTTCGGGGCCCAGAACAAAACCGGGCTGCATGAGCATTTCCTCGGAGCCGCCCCTGAATCTTCCTGTGGGAGGAAATAGGCATTCCTGTCTAGGAAGGGCCTTCACACTGCCCGGGCTGGGCAGGGGAGGCCAGAGCCAGGAGCCTTCACCTCACGTGGCCACCCTGGGCCAGCTGAGGGGTTGGGGGGAGGACGGGACAGCGATGGGGAGGGGTGGGGGAAGGCTGAAGGCCAAGGGAAGACAGGTGAGTGAAAGGAGCAGAGGAACAGAAGGCAAAGCTTCTCTGGGCAGGACCCCTCCCAGGGCCCGGCCTCTATGAAGGTTTTGTAAATGTTGCTTCTATTGATATATACAACCAACAAACATACACTTGCATAAAAGCGCACGTACAGTCTTAAGTGCTGCATCACCACTGCCTGTCCCAGCTGGACTAGATACCGCCTCTGCGTGTGTCACCCCTGGGAACCGCTGGCCTCTTGTGAGAAGCATCTATTTACTTTCCTTTGTAGTAGGATCACTTATATACGTATCTTCAACAATAAACTGTAGCTTTTGTTGTTTTTAGACTTCATAAGGATGGAATCATACTGTAGTAATTTCTTCATCTTGCTTCTTTCCTGTGGAGAACCGTCACGCTGCCGTCACTTCCACGGCAGCGCAGG
Organism: Trachops cirrhosus; assembly: GCA_028533065.1. Taxonomy (NCBI): domain Eukaryota; kingdom Metazoa; phylum Chordata; class Mammalia; order Chiroptera; family Phyllostomidae; genus Trachops; species Trachops cirrhosus. Next base: position 92,655,813 of record CM052539.1, read on the forward strand.
ACTCTCCTGTGGACGGGCCGCAGTTGTCACTCTCTGGGCTGTAGAAGGGGAACTGGCTGTCCGTCACTGTCGTTGGCAGCGGGCAGTGCTGTCGTGAATGTTTTTGAGTCCCAGTCACGGTGCGTCTCTGCCGTCTATACCTGGGATTGGAAGTTCTGGGTTTGTATGTCCATAATTTTAAAGATCATGCCAAACTGTTTCCAAAGAGATGAATTGGGTTGTCCAACTCTATATCCTTGCTGACTTGTGTCTGTTAGTCGGTTACAGAGAGAAATATATCAAAATCCCCTACTATGTTTGCGCGTTTGTCTATTTACCATTTTAGTGCTCTCTTTTTTGCTTTACATATTTGAAGCTATGTTATTAAATACATAAAATTGTTAAAGCTTCTTGATGAATTGATTATATTCAAAACAATTTTGACCTACATTCAAAAATGTTTATAATACCATTATGTATGGCCAAGAGCACCAAACAGCGACACCAATGGGAAACTCTTGAGTGTTATCATCTTATCCCTATGAAGTGACCCTTCATTATTTCTGCCAATACTTTTGCTTTCAAGTCTCTTTTGATTTCTAACCGAGTTGCCTCCAGGACCGTGGGAGAGAGAGAGCCAAGAGAGTGAGGTTGCTAGAAGTGAGGCAACAGGACAGAGAGAGCAGCTGGCCCCTCTGCACTCAAGGAGGTTGATGGGGCCTCGGTTTGCCCCCTCTTGGGGACTGAGATGAAGCAGGGAAGGTGGAGCAGTCTTGAGGACAGCCACTTCCCATCAACACACCGGCTGGATCTGGGCCCAGACTCAGCTGTGTGCACGTGTGGCTTCTCCCGGGCTCACCCGACAGCTGCGGGGGTTGGTGGCTGGGGCCACTCTGTCCTGGACGGCTGCCTGGAGGATTGATTTTCTGTGAGTTCTGGGTGGGAGAGAGGCAGGGGTAGTGTCTCAGGTGCTGTGGGAGGGGGCTGCATTTCCTCCTGGCTCAGACGACAGCTCCAGATGTTGGTTACCATGTCACTGTCTTCTTCAGGTGTGTGTTTAGTCAGGTAGCAAATGCAGAGCTCAGTCAACAAGCACTTAGCACCTATCACGTGCAGGCGCTGGCCCATTGGGGCTCTTCTCTTTGAGCTTCCTGGTCCCTTTATTATGGGCATTGGATAAAGGTCTGTCGTTGAAAAGCCCGACTCTCTGGTGTCCTGTGGTGGCTGGGAAGGCTTTGACCAGGGGAGAGCCAGAGACCAGGGCTTCCCACCCTTCAATTTCTCTCCTTGCAAGTCAGTAACCTGTGACAGGGACGTTCCCTGCTCTGAGGCAGTTCTCTGCTCTGAGAACCACGAAGGCTGGTGACGGGGAAATGCCCTCTGAAAGCCCCTGGGGATCTCCAGTGTGAGGGTGGCATGCAGTGTGCAGTGTGTTGTCAAATGCCCCCTATTCTCCCTCCCCACACTGACAGGAATCTTTATCAGGCTTTCCCCTAGCAGACAATTCAATTATAAACTACTGGCAATTGCCAGGATGGCTTCAGAAGCATAAAGGTGTAGCTGCCACATCACAGAGACCGAGGATAACTATGGACACTTTTGAGGGGAAAAGAAGAGCAGCGGTAAACCAAGACAGTCTGGGGCAACCTGAGATGTGTGGCCACTCTCATAGAATGGAGTTTTTCAGAAATAGTCTGTAATGGAGAATGTTCTTCCTCCTTTGCCTTCCAGAAATGCGACCCAGAGCTTATGCTGACTACAGGAATCTTTCCAACACTGGTGTGCCCCCTCTTTCCAGACATACACCAAGAGAACGTCTCAAAATGCTGCTGTGCCAGGGCCACTTTGTAAAGCCACTCTGGACTCAGGGCAGAGAAGGACATTAAAAAGATGTGTGTAAAACTCCCATGAGGAAATAGCACCAAGAACGGAATCTTGGGGATTCTCTGAAGATATACAGGCAGGAAGGAGGAAATTGTTTTAGCCGGAGGGGTACGAACTCAGGCCTCTACCCCACACTGCCATTTTCCTAGAAGGTCAAGAATTGGTTTGGGCTCTGTAGATGTTTTGCTGAGATATGATTTAGGGGAAGCTCCAAGCTCTGAGATTCGGTTTCTAAGGCTACTGTCTTGTTTCTGTGTCATGATATGGTTATTGACAGTGTATTTAGATGAGGATATTGGAAAATGAGAAGGCATTCATGATAGTGGAGTGAGTCAGCTGTCATGGGCTGTGCCTCTGCTCTGGATGACGCTGGGACATGTGTGGGACTTGGAGGGGCTTGAATCCTGACTGAGAAGGGAGCAGGGACCCAGCGCCCTTCAACCAAGGCTCACAGCTGGTCCAGACAAGTGGGGTTGGCCTCTGGAATGTGGACTTCACTGCGGGGCTGGAATAGAGCTGGCCCAGCCCAGCCTGTCACAGCTTCCATCTGTGTGCTGGTGTCACAGTGAGCCCAAAGCCAGAGCAGCATTGTGACTCACCCCCTCACTAATAATCTCTGCTTTGTGTTGCCAGAAAGCCACACGGTAGAGAGACGACATGTGTACATACTCTTCACAAGTGAGAGCCTTCCAGATCTGCTTGGCTTTCCACCAAACCAGTAAATGTGCTTCCCCTCTTCCAGCAGAGGTGAAATCCAGCCTTTACCTCAGCTGGAAGAGAGCTGGATGTGGAGAATGGGCACCGCCTGACCCTCAGGGCCAAGGGAATGGCAACAGGAAAGGGTTTATGTGTCTTTTTTGTTTGTAAAAAAGAAAAAGGAAGACTGAAACAATAGTCTTTATAATTGATTTTTACTAATAAAGATATACTAATACCAGTGTTGATGGTGATGGTGATTACTAGACACAGTAGCAAACATTTACTGAAAATGCTTAAATGTCGTTTTTCGATGAGTCCTCCCAATAACCCTCTGAGGTTGGGGCCATCCCCCACACTTCTGGTGGGGAGGTGGACACAGGGAGGCTGAGTCACCTGCCTGATATCCCACTGCTAGAAGTCCACTGGTTAGACCACAGCCTCCAAGGCTCAGGGGGCACGAGGACTGTGTAAATTGGTCAGACGGCACTGTCCTCAGGCTTCTACCAAAGACCCTCTGTTTGTCCCCATCCTGCCCCCTTCTGATGAGTGAAAAAGGAAACGGACAGCTCTACCTATGCAGAGCCTGGTCGCCCTGCCCTGCGGGACCATTCTCCCTCTCTGTCTTCAGCCTTTTCTTCCCTCCCTATTGGGTCCTTCCCATCAGAACACAATGCACTCATGTCTCCCAGGAAAAAGAGACAAAAACAAAATCCCCTTCCTTGAGCCCACCCCCTCCATCTGCTTGTCGTTTCAGCCTCCCACCACTGAACTTCTAGAAAGAATCTGCCCGGGTTTCTGTGTCCCTTCCATTCCCTGTGCTCCACAGTGTACTGCACATGCCCATCCCCGCCCCAAGCTCTCAGGTGATGTTATGACCAACCCACTGTCCGCCTCTGTTCTTCCTTGTGGAAATGCTCCCTGCCTGTCGCTTCCTCCATTCTGCCTTCCCTTGATTTCTTTCTACTCCTCTACCTGCTCCTCCTCAGTTTGCTCTACTCTTCTCGCCCATCTGTGATGGTGAATTTTATGTGCCAACTTGACTGGGCCATGGGTGCCCGGATTTGTGGCCAAATGTTATCCTGGCTATGTCTGTGAGGGCGTTTCTGGATGAGATTAACATGTGAATCAGTAGATCAAGTAGAGCAATTACCCTCCCCAGTGTGGGTGGGGCCTCATCTAATCCACTGGAGGACTGAATGGACAAAGAAGCCGAGGGAGGGAGAATTTGCTCTCTTTGCCAGACTGTCTTCAAGGGGGAACAGCGGTCTTCTGCCTTCAGACTTAGATCAGACTGGAATGTACACCATCAGCTCTCCTGGGTGTCCAGCTTGCACGTGGGAACAACCGTAAACCAAGACTAGGGCAAACTGAGATGTATAGTCACCTTCTATAGAATGAGAGTGTACTACTTGCCCTAGCCAGTGTGGCTCGGTTGGTTGGAACATTGTCCTGTGCACTGAAAGCTTGGGAGTTCGATTCCTGGTCAGGGCCCATACCTAAGTTGCAGGATCGATCCCCATTCAGGGCCCATACTGGAGACAACTGATTGATCTCTCTCTCTCTCTCTCTCTCTCTCCTTCTCCATTTCTCTCTCAAAGCCATGGAAAAATGTCCTCTGGTGAGGAGTAAAATTAAATAATTAATTAATTTTTTAAAATGTACTACTACTCAGCCTCCATAATCATGTAAGCCAATTTCTTACAATACATCTCTATCTATCTACCTACCTACCTATCTATCTCTCTATCCATCCACCTACCTTTCGATCTCTATCTCCTATTGGTTCTGTTTCTCTGGAGCACCCTTACCAAAGGGCTGGGGTTCCTGAGCACTCTACTTCTTGTTTCCGTGACATTATGTCTATCATAATAGAATTTGTTTCACATTGTCATAGTCTCATGAGCTCCTTAAGTACACAAGTTATGTCTTATTCATCTACCTAACCTATCATAAGTGCTCAGAAATGTTTGTTGAATGAATGAACTATGAACTTGGACACACATAGAACTAAGTATGATAGTATAACAATAGGTGACTCTCATAGACTGTCTCGGTGCCCCTCATGTGAGCAGTGGGGACTGCCACGGAGGCCCCAGAGGCTAAAGGTCTCACTGCTGGTCCTCTGCACCACCCTGAGCCTGCCCCACATCCTCACGGCTGACCATCAGGGTTGGCATGCGCCCAGGCACCTCAGATGCCTTCTGACCCTAACATTAAGGCTTTTTGTCTTAACCGCTAGGGCAATTTTTTATGAAAAATAATCTTTCATTTGTGTTTGTCTCTGCATTATATTGCACAGCCAAAGCGGAGCCTCTTCTCCCTGTCCAGAAAGGCCAGCCCTGATTTTCCTCACCTGTTTGTTCCACACAGCAGGAATCTCGGTCTGCTGGGCTCAGTCCCCCGTGCTATACCAACACCAGGCTGGGTGAATTGCCATTTCGTTTCTTTCTTTGCACTTTCTTTTCCTTTTGCCCAGCTGGTCCCAGGTTCCCAGGTTTCCAAAGATTCTCCTCTGGCCTTGAGCCTCAGGGCCAGGACTTCACCATCACAAGCTCAGGGCGAGTCCTCTGTGACCTGCTGCGAGGCTTTCCCTCTCCTGATTCTATAAAGGAGCCCTCCCTGCCTCCTGCCTCAGGCCCTCACTACCTCACCACCCGCTTATTTTCTTTATTAATTTATGTGCTTACTTGTTTGTCTGTCTCTGGGCTGCCATGCAGTCTCCACACCAGAATGTGAACTCCTTCAGATTGACACTGTCCTGCTTATTTTGTCCTCAGTCTCTAGAATATGACCTGACCCATTGCAGGTGCTCAGTACATATTCACTGAAGAGATATTGTCGAGTGAATATTTGCTTTTGTTACCTTTTTCAATGTTCTGACCTGGACAAGACTGAGCTCATTTCTCTTGGCTCTCTGACCCTGAGACCTTGGTGATCCTTTCGGTCTCAAATCCTCTCTGTGTTCTCTTCTCAGTGGTCTTGGTGGGCATTGCGTCATGCAAGGTGTGTACAGGAAAACCACATTGTATTATCAGGTACACTGTCTTCTCCCCTTTCTTGTCTTCTCTTCCTTTAAGTGCCCTGTTTTCTTACAGAGGGGCAAAGTGTCCCTATGAACACTTTGAATGCAAAACCTCTTTCAGGCAATTCAAAGATTTTCATGCCTTCCTATTCAACTCTTGTGGCCTTCACATATACATAGCAAATATTATATATATGACTTCCATATAAATATTATAAAATTATTCTAATTGTTTAGCAATAATGATCCCCATGGATTGATTGGTTATTACAGAATGGCCCCCATGGAATAATCCCCTGTAGAACACTCTCCATGAAATGATCCCCACAGAATGGTCCCTCCCACCTTTTTAAGTTAATTTTTGTATGAGGTACGAGGTAAGGTCAAGGTTCATTTATTTTGGGTATGAATCTCCAATTTTTCCAGCACCATTTGCTGAAAAGACTGCCCTTTCCCCATTGAACTGCTTTTGCATTTTTGTGAGAAGTCAGTTGGCCATGTTTATGGGGGTCTATCTCTGAGCTCTCGGGTCTGTTCCATGGATCTGTGTGCCTCACCCTTCAGCAATATCACATCGCCAGACTTACTGTGGCTTTATAGTAAGTCTTTATGTCGGGCAGTACAGTTCCTCCAACTGCATCTTCTTTTCCAAGTTCGTCTTATTTCTTTTAGTTCCTTTGCTTTTTTTATATACATTTAAAAATTAGTCTATATCTACAAAAAATCCCACTGGACTTTTTATTGAAATTGTATAAAATCTATAAAATAGTTTTGGGAGAACTGACAACTTCACTATATCTTCCAATTGGTGAGCATGTCACGTCTTTCATATTTTAGATTTTCTTTCATTTCTTTTATTAGTGTTGTATAGTTTCCAAAACATACGTCCTGTACATGTTTTGTTTGATTTATTCCTAAATTAGGGCTGCCAAATAAAATATGAGTTGTCTGGTGAAATTTGAATTTCAGATAAAGAATGACTTTTTAGTATAAGTATGTCTCATGCAATACTTGGGGCATGCCTATACTAAAATTATTCTGTAAATAATAAAATTCTCTATTTTAATATACTAAATCTGATAACCTTAACTTACTTATTTCATTTTGAAGAAAATTATGACAAATCGTCTTTTTAAAAACTGGTTTGCAGCCCTGGCTGGTGTGGCTCAGTGGACTGAGTGCTGGCCTATGAACCAAAGGGTCACCGGTTCAATTCCCAGTCAGGGCACATGCATGGGTTGTGGGCCAGGTCCCCAGTAGGGGACACACAAGAGGCAACCACACATTGATGTTCCTTTCCCTTTCTTTCTCCTTCCCTTCCTCTCTCTCTAAATACCATATGATCTCACCTATAAGTGGAACTTAATCAACAAAACAAAGAAGCAAGCAAATATAACCAGGGACATTGAAATAAAGAACAAAAAGACAGCAACCAGTGGGGAGGAGATAACAGGGGAGAAAAGGGGGAGGATTATCAAAAACCATGTTTAAAGGACACATGGGCAAAACCAAAGAGGGGTAGGATTGAGGGTGGGAGGTGGGAATATGTGGGGCAGTGGGGGCGGTGGGGGGAAATGGAGACAACTGTACTTGAACAACAATAAAAAAATTTTTAAAAATTTAAAAATAAAGCACTTTTAAGCCATTAAAAAAGTGAATGAATAAAAATCTAAGAAAGAATGAAAGAAAAAGAAAGAAAGAAAGCTTTTTTAAAAATTGGTTTGCAATTGTTCATTGCTAGTACATGAAAACAGGCTGGATTTTTGTGTGTTCACCATGTGTCCTGTGACCTTGCTAAACTACTATATTAGTTCTAGGAGGTTTTATTTTTCCCCTTGAGATTTTTGTTATCTATGAATAAGGACAGTTTTTCTTTTCTTTTTTTTCTTTATATGTGTTACTGCACTGGCTGTCACTTCCAGTGTGGTGCTGGGTAGGAGTGGTAAGAGTTATGTCCTTACTTTGTTTGCCATCTTAGGGAACAAGCAGAGTTAGTTTTTCATTATTATATGAGGTTAATTGTAGGTTCTTTTGTAGATGCCTTTTTAACAGAACCAGGCAATTTTCTTCTATTCTTAGTTTACTGAGAGTTGTTATCATGAATAGATGTTGAATATTGTCAAATGTTTTTTCCGTATTTATGATCATGTTTTTTTCTTATTTAGACGGTGATATGGTCGATTACATTACTTGAATTTTGGATATTGAGCAAGCCTTGCACTCCCAAGATAAACCCTGTTTGGTGGTGGCGTATTATTCTTTTAAATGTTGCTGGACCTGATCTGTTAGCTGTTCAGTGTGAGTTGTTATGCAGATGCTCATGTGGGATGACCGTCCATGGTTTGTTCTTGTTTCTGTGCCGTTCGTGTCCAGTTCTGGCATCAGGATGACGCTGGGTTTGTGGAATAAATTGGGAATTATCCCTCCTCTTCTATTTTCTAGAAGAGATTGTGTAGAATTGATTTTATTTCTTCTTTAAATGTTAGGTAGAATTCACCAGTAAGATCATCTGGGCCTCAAAATGTCATTTTGAAAGGTTTTAAACTATCAATTACATTTGTTCTTTAGTTTATTATTCAATTACAGTTGATATACAACATTATATTAGTTTCAGGTTTACAACATAGTGGCTAAACATTTATATACTTTATGAAGTGATCACCCCAGTAGTTTAATACACGTATGACACCATACTCAATTTCTTTAATAGTTGTAGAAGTATTTAAGTTATGTGTTTCATCCTGAATGACTTATTTAACTTGTGATTTTTGAGTTACTGGCCTACTTTATCTAAATTTTGGATTTATTTATGTACAGCTATACATAGTATTCCCTTACTATATCTTTTAATGTCTTTGGGGCCTGTGGTAATATTTCCTCACTCCTGAAATATTTCCTCTTTTATTCTTGAAATTAGTCATTTGTGTCTACTTTTTTTCTTTGACAGTCTTTACAGAAGTTTATCAGTTTTATTTTGTTCTATTCAAAAATAGATTTTATTTATTATTTTTCTGTTTTCAATTATATTGATTTCTGCTCTTTATTACTTTCTTCGTTTTGCTTGCTTTGCCTTTATTTTGCTCTTATTTTTGTAGTTTATTAAGGGTTAATCTTAGATTATTTATTTAAGAACTTTCTTTTTTCCTAATATAAGCTTTTAATGCTAAAAATACTCCTCTTAGCACTACTTTAACTACATCCCACAAATTTTGATATGCTGTATTTTCATGTTTGTTTAATGCAAAATATGTTCTAATTTCCCTTGAGATGTTTTCTTTGACCCATTATTTAGAAATGTATTGCTTAATTTCCAAATGTTTGTATAGATTATCGTATTTTTTTTACAGTTTTATTCCATTATAGTCCATACTTTGTATAATTTCTTTTATTTGCTAAGGTTTGTTTATGACACAGTAGGTAGTCTGTCTTGGAGAATGTTCCATATAAACTTAAAAAGTATGTATGATCTGCTGTTGTGTCGCATACCGTCCTATAAATGTCCATGGGATACAGCTGGTTGATGGTATTGTTTAGTTTACCTATATTCTTGCCAATTTTCTACTAGTTTTATTTATTAATGGGAAAGGGATTGAATACTCTAAGAATATTTGTGGACTTATTTATTTTTCCTTTTAGTTCTATCAGTTTTTGTTCTATATATTTTGAGGCATATACACATTTAAGGTTATGATGTCTTCTTGGTTAATTGACTCCTTTATCATTATATAATAGCCTTCTTTATCTCTGCTCATTTTTTTTCTCGAAGTCTAGTTTGCCTGATGTTATTGTAGACATTCTGGATTTCTTTGGTTTGTGTGACACGTCTCTCTCCATTCTTTTACTTGTGTCTATATCATATTTTAAGTGACAACATGTAGTTGAGCCGTATCTTTTTAAATTTATTTCTCTAGTCTCTGTCTTTTCACTAGTGTGTTTAGAGCATTTATATTTAATGTAATTAATGATATTTTAGATTTAGGCCTACAATTTTATTATTTGTTTTCTATTTTTATGTTTTCTTTCCTGCCTTCTTTTAGGTTATTTGACTGTTTTTCAATATTGTCTTTTAATTATTTATTACTTGAGTATATCTCTTTCTATGGGTTTTTATTGCTGTAAAAATTATAACATAAATATTTAACTTTTAACAGTCCACTTAAAAGCAATATTTTACCACTTAAGTTGAATATAGGACCCTTACCACTATAATGGTACCTTAACTCCCCCTTAGTATCCTTGTCTTATATATTACACCTACATAGATTAAAACCCCACCATACACTGTTACAATTTTTGTTTTCACTGTCAACCTGTCAAAAAATTTAAATAACTCAATAAGAAAAGAATAGTCTATTCTATTTACCCAGATACTTACCATTTTTGTTGCTCTTTCTTCATTCCTGACATTCCAAGTTTCCTCCTGGTATTATTTCCCTTCTGTCTGATGAACTACTGTTGGCACTTATTTCAGAACATGCTGGGAATGGATTCTCTTGCTTTGAAGGCATACACTTCCCTTCTGGCTCCCGTGGCTTTTTATGAGAAAGCCACATTCATGTGAATTGTTGTTCCCCTATAGGTAAGTTTGCCTGGTATGGAATCAGCCAACACCGTCTCCCTCTTCCTGGGAATTGTCAGCTTTTTTAACCTTCATGTATTTGAAACCTAGTATGGAGCCTAAACCCCCCAAATGCACTATTTCAGTCAGGCTCTCTGGGCTTTGGTCTCAATGTTCAGGCATTCTTGTCTGAATTTTGATAAGTTGAAAATAAAAGAATAAATACAGGTTTTCTTTCTGAGCTTACAGACTTGATTATCAAACCACACCTCCACCCAGGGATCGAGATACCGCATCGCTGTGCACGCTGTGTTGTAGACTCTCTCTCTCCCTCTTCCCTTCCCTCCTCACCACTGCCCTTCCTGTCACTGAGAGATACGTGAAGGATGGAATTATTGGAGAAGAGAATAAGCTTGCATGCCTCTTTTCTATGTTAGAAATTGTTTGGCAGGTTAACAGATAGCCCTAGGCCTTATTCTCTGGCTCGAATTTACAGATAAAGTGCCTAACTCCTCTAGGCTGACATGAAACAACAACCCATTTTAGCTTTTTTGGATGAGCAAGACCAGCCTGCAGGGACCTGTACAAACAGAGCAGTAGCAATGCTAGGAGGCATGTCCAGGCCTGAGGGCTGCTGGTGATGACAGCGGGAGAAAGTCTGGACAGATGCTTGTAAAACAGAAAAGAGCAGAAAAACAGGTTGTGAGAGTACATAGACCAATTAAGTAGAATGTTTCATCTCATTTCTTGTGTGTTTTTCCCAGGGATGTACAGCCAGTTTTTCTTCTACGTACTTCACCTGGGCACAAGGTAGAGTGTGTGTTGACAGAGCGGAGATGCAGAGCTTCCAAATGATCGCCCCGGGGCACACGCTTGGACGGGGCTGCAGTAGTTCCTTCTTGTTAACAGGTGCAGGAGTTCTGGTTCCCACATCCATCTGTTTCCCCAGTGCAGTCTGTGAAGGGTATCTTTCTTTCCCCCGAAACATGTATTAAACATTATTAAGCGCAAGGCATTGACCACAGCTAAATTTTCCTATTGAAAATGGCTTCATGGAGCCTGTATCAAAGTGAAAGTCTTCCTTCCTTTTGAGGAAAACTCTAAGAATAAAAGTGAAAATGCCCACAGTCCAGTGGTACAAAAGGACACCAGCATTGTCACGCAGGATTTCTCCCGCATTCTTACGGACGTGGCCAAGCATGTTCAGCTCATCTTTACTGGGGATAATTCCAAGGTGGCAGTTACTTTGAAGCTGGAAGTTGATGAATTCTTGGAGTGTTCATCACCGGCACAGAAGCAGAACCTGGGGATCTGTCATAGTGACTCCGTAATAGTAACAGCACCTCTCCATGACTGTCTCTTCAAGTCAGGCCCTTTGCACATTAGGCTTATTCCTAATCAAGCCAGATCCTTGCATGGCTAAAGAAATCTGAGCATGAAGAATTCTGCCACAGCCCCTAGCTAATTACCAGCAGAGGCGAGAGGTTGACGTCCCTGTTCCTGCCCCCCAGGTTTGTGAGTCCCATCCTCCACCCTGCGTGTTTCCGTGACTGCTCTGGTCTTCTTCATTCTCTTGTTCTTTATTCTGCTCACCAAAGAAGCTGTTGAGAGGAGACTGTTTTTACTTAGAGGGATACTCCTGGCCATCCTGGAAAACCCAAACACCTGCCAAGTGCCCTCACACTTTAAGGTCCCTTGGGTGCCTCTAACTCCTCTCCATCTCCTTTCCATGCATACGCTTATGCCTCAGGCTGTGGACAACTGGTCGGCAGAGTCTGTCTTACTCATCTTTGTGTTCCAGGTCCGAGCCTCAACTGGAGTACAGCGAGTGGTCAGTGTGGACAGAGCTTCCCACCAGTCTCACTAGCCCTTCTTCACATGTTCCAGTGTCCTGACTGTCCCCCATTGCCACCTCTCTGACCTTCTCCCGCATGCCACATTCCTGCTGCCTGGCCTTTGACAGTACCTTTCCCTCCAAGAGAGAAAAGATATGAGGTATAGGGGACGGGGAGTCATTGCTGGAATGAAGTGTTTCCTGAAGCAGCTGTAACAAATCCCCACACACTGGGTGGCTCTAAGACAACAGAAATGTGTTCTTATGCAGTTCTAGAGACTAGAACTCTTGAAATCAAGGCCTGCTCCCTCCAACAGCCCCAGAGGGGAATCTGTTGTTTGCTTCCTCCAGCTCCTGGGAACTTTGGGTGTCCCCTGCCTTCCTCTTCTACGGGCACTGTGATGATCTTTAGGGTCTACCTGATAATCCAATGTAATCCCTTCATCTCAAGATCCTTAACTTAATCTCGTCTGCAAAGACCTTTCCTGATAAGGTCACACTCACTTGTTCCAGGGATGAGGACTCGCTGCTTTGGGGCCATTACTCAGCCAACCACTGTTCTTGAGGGATGGGAAGGGAAGGAGGGATCCAAAGTGCAGGTGGAAACAGTGAGTTGGGAGCAGCAGGGACGTTCCTCCACTGTCGGAGGAAGAAGAGGAAAGGGTGTGTGGGGATGCAGACAAGTTCATTAAAGGAGTTAGGGGTATGGGGGAAGTGATAGAAAACGTCTCGAAAGAATATGAAAGATGATGTGAAATAGTATCTGAGAGAATCAGAGAGTGGACTGGAGACACAGAGAACTGCCAGGCAGCACGGAGACCACTTGTGGCTGGAGTCCACAGAGGTATGGTGGCACCGCATTCATGCTCGGAACACATTCTCTGATGGTTTAAGCAGCCTGGGTGTGTGTGTGTGTGTGTGTGTGTGAGAGAGAGAGAGAGAGAGAGAGAGAGAGAGAGAGAGAGAATGAACATAAACCAGAGTTGAAGTTTTGTAGGGCAAGGCGAACACGGGGCTCGGGCGTGGAGAGTACAGCTGGAGTCCTGGCTGCCCAGGCAGGAGGGAACGTGGGAAGGGCACAGATGGATTGAAGAGCTGGCCATCTCGGTGTGGTCCAAGAGCAAGTGTGGTGGCTCCCACTAGAATGTTTAAAGTTCCAGAATTACCAAGTAACCAGATAGAGTTTAAAGTTGGGGATGACAATGCAGGGTCCCAGGTACATTCATAGATGCCTGTGGCTGAGATGCAGGGGACTAAAGAGCTCTGAGACGAGCCTGTGGATGGGCCACCCCAGCAGAGGGTAAGACCTGCCAGGCTCACAGCTGACTTATGGAAGGAGGAAGGATGGGCTCAGGGGCCATGACCTTCCATGAACATGGGGGCGGGAGGTGGGGCAGCCGTGAGCCGCATAGTGGCAGGGTTTCATTTTCTAAGAAAAGGCATTTGGAATTGCTTTTTAAAAGCGAAGTTTGATAAAGGGATTGGAAGCTAGGATAACACATAAGAAAAGGCCAGGAAATCAATGAAGCCTTCTTTGCTTAAGACTGCGGCTGCAGGGGCGCTTACCTCGGACTGAGAGTGTCAGAGGCACATGGCAGGCCAGAGGTGAGGGAGAGCCTCGGGAGTCTGCGTCAGTGAACAGAAGCCCAGGCGGTACAGGCAAAGCCTGAGGGGGATACATGAGGCACCAAGGAACTGACCCATCTCAAGGTTTCACATGTCACTCTTGTTCCCCATTGCAGACCTGTGTGGAGGCCCCAGGGGGTGTGGGAAGTGACGTATCATTGTCAGTTCGTTCTGTGTTTGAAAGAGGTAGGTGAAGTTTAGCATGAGCTGATGACAGGCCGTTTCAGAACAAAGGAAGAAGAAGTGGCCTATTCATCACTTGGGGTCTCATGAAGGATTTTGTTGCACAGTGTAGCTGTTTATTGGTTCAAGCAAAGGCCTTCGCCCAGGAAGCCTGTACAGTTTAGTCTGGTAGCTGAGCTGATACGAACCCCTGCAGTCAAGGTGAGATGAAACCTATGCTAAGGGACTGGCCATGGATGGTGGGGAACTGCCCCCAGGGGCCTGACCCCCGAGACCCTCCTCATAACTGGGTGTCTGGGTCTGCTCACCTGCCTCAAACCCTCAGGTGGAAAAATGAGGCTCCAGGCTCCTCCGAGAGCCGTGATCTGCAAACAAGGACCCTGTCATTGGGGGCGAGGCACGTTTGAGGCAAGGGACAGCTTTTAACTGGAAGAATTCAAGATCTATTTGGACACAGAAGTAAATACAAAGTAGCAAGACAACTTCTTAAAGCACATTGTTTGGTTTTGCCTTAGAGTTGTGTTAGGTTTTCTCAGCCTGGCTTTACGCTTTTGCAGAGTCCTCTGCCCTGAAACAACAGTGTGGGGTTACACACAAGGGGTGCAGTCTTTACAGCATGTTTGGTCACATTTAACTTTGCCAGAGTTCATGGATTTCAGGCCAATTTTTCACCACGTGCACATAGTGAGTACATAGGTGACGTTTTTATTGGCACCGAACATGTTTTAAATTATGATGTTAGCGAAGGATAAAATAATAGCACGCTAGTCATCAAAAATCACTCATAGAATTTCCAATGTTCAAGAATAGCTTGGGTCAGGGGGCACTGAACCCAGAATTTCCAGCTGAAATGGTGCCACCATTACGATACTATATATAATAAAAACTGTGTTTGGTCTTTGTTCCTGGCACAGACCTCCTAATGTAATACAGTAAATTAATATTTGGTTTTGTCCCAGGTCTCTGGCACAGACCTCCTGGGCTCTTGGAACTCCTGAGTGATAGAAATGTTTGGAGCAACTTTTGTTTTTCACAGCAAGCCCCTTCAACCACACCTGAGTTTGTGGTAAGGAAGTGACTCTCAGAGGGTGGGGGCTGGTGGCCAGAGGAACCAACCCTGTTATTGAAGGGTTGGAACTTGCTGTCCCACCTTGACAGCGGGGGAGGGGGAGGGGCTGGCGGTCGAGTTCACTCACCAATGGCCAATGATTTAATCAACCATGTCCACCTAATGAATCCTCCATAAAACCCTAACGAAGCGGTTTGGAGAGCTTCTAGCGAACAGGTGGAGGTGCTGGGAGGGCAGCACACCTGGAGGGCAGGGAAGCTCCGGGCCCCTTCCCACGTACCTTCCCTGTGCTTCTCTTCGTTTGGCTGCTCCGACGTTGAATCCTTTATAAAAAGTGGTAATAATAAGTAAACTGTTTCCCTGGGAAATTATTGAACTTGAGGAGGGCGTCGTGGAAACCTCTGATTTGTAGTCAAGTTGGACAGAGTTGTGGATAACCTGGGATCCACTACTTGTAATTGGTGTCTGAGGTTGGGGGGCAATCTGTGTGGCTGAGCCTTTGACCTGTGGGGTAAGGGCTAGCTCTGGGCAGTTAGTAGTGTCAGAACTGAGTACTCGGAGAACTGGAGAATTGCTTGGTGTGGAAAACCCTACATGTTTGGTGTTGGAAGTGTTAGGAATCCAGAAACAGAGGTTTTCCTTTTAACCATAGTTAACAGTCTAGACATAGCTTATCATTTTCCTGTGGCTTTGAAATTGTGTGAATCTTGGTGAATACTTACAATTTGGAAATATTTGAATCACTTCAAATTTTTCAAACCAAGCGAGGCTTCACTAATACTTTCCATGGTACCATTTCAACATTGTATAACTTAAATTAGCATAAAATATATTCATTCATTCAGCAAATCTTTTTGGAGTATCTTCTGTGGACCAGACTCTCTTTTAGTTGTTGGAGACTTAGCACAGTGAACAAAACAAATCCCCCCTCCACCGAGGACTTTATACCTTAATGGGAAGACTGACAATAAATAAATAATAGATGTATTGATTCAGTCAAAAGTTTGTTTGGTTTTTCCTATAAAATGGCTCTAGTAATGCTTAGTTGTCTTTAACTTCATTTGAAACAATTTTGTTAGATTGTATTGTGACAGCTGTGATCATATCAACATGCATTTAAAAAAACATCAAAATTCGTGCATTTTTGTGTAGTCATTTCACTATTGAAGATGGAAAAAATGTGACATTTTCGGCATATTATGCTTTATTATTTCAAGAAAGGTAAAAATGCAACTGAAATGCAAAAAAACAGTTTGTGTAGTGTATGGAGAAGGTGCTGTGACTGATCAAACATGTCAAAAATGATTTTTGAAGTTTCATGCTGGAGATTTCTCACTGGACGATGCTCCATGGTTGGGTAGTCCAGTTGAAGTTGATAGCGATAAAATTGAGACATCAGTTGAGAACAATCAATGTTACACCATGTGGAAGATAGCCGATGTACTCAGATATCCAAATCAATAAAGTTATTGGTGAAAATGAAAAATATGTCCTTTCTTTTATGGAAAAAACCACATGGACTTTTTGGCCAACCCAATATATGATGTCAGGTAAGAGTAAGTTTTATGAACAGAAATACAGCAGTGGAAAGGATAGGATGGATGGAAGAAGTGGTGCTGTCTCAGGTAAGGTACCAGAGGGAGCTGTGCAGATGTGGGTGTTGGGATGGGGGCACTCTAGGCAGAGGGAGAAGCAAGAAATAGGAGTGTCCTTATAACTATTTAACTCATGATGGACTTGGTCTGGCTTTGACTTAGAACGTGGATTAAACCCACTGGTTATGAAATCAGGGTTAAAAACCCAGCTCTACTACTTATTAGCTGTGTGTCTTTGGACAATTGATTTAATTGATGTTTCTGAGTCTATATGTGCTCATCTGCAGAATTAAGATAGTAGTATACTTGGCTCATAGCACTGTGGTAAGTATAACATGCCATGACATACATAAAACCTTTATCTCTGACCCTAACACACAGGATGTGCTCAAACCAAGATGGCTGCCACTATTCTTATTATAATAATAATTATTATTATCATCATCATCACCGGGAATAATTAACCCTTTGAAAGCAGCATTTGTGTCGCTGCTACTGTCAGCACATGGGACGTGGGCAGAGCACAGAGGCTGTCTCTGCTGGGAAATGTCTAAAATGTAAACATGTCTGTGGATATGCAGACACACTAACTCCTGCTGACAAAAGCTGGTGAGAGCAGAAGGCAAGAGAGTTTAGTTCAGAACATGAGAGAAAATGTGGAAAGGAGTGTGTAAACAAGGCCAGTTTTAGAGGACATGCTTGTTGTTTTGCACCTGTCAGCCCTCACCAGCTGTGTCTGTAGCTGCCAGACTGACTCCTGTGTAAGCACAGCTGCCCTTGGAAGTCAGGGACCCTGGCAGTGACAGCGGAGCCAGGGCCCCGGGCCACTCCTCGGAGATGCTGGCTGACTCACCAATGCAGAGGCTGTGTGCAGAGCCTCGGGGGCTTCCTCTGAGCTCCTAGATGCCTGGCTGGAGGTGACCACAGTCAGATGTCAGTGTTGGGTGGGACACCTATAAATGCAAAGTAGAGAGCTGAGTGTGGCCCAAGGAAGCCCTTATGTTTTTATAAATCTAAAGTTTAAGGCCTCATCCTTCTCTTATTCCTGTCAGTGGCGTATCAGCCGTCTTACAGTTGGCTGTTATCTTCCCTATTTCCCCATGAGAATGTGAGCTCCTTGAGAGCAGAAACTTTTCTTGTGTTTGCAGTACCTCCTGGTGCATAATAGATGCTCAATAATGAATGAGTGAATGAATGCTTCAAATATCAAAGAGAGAAAACATCACAGTAATCATTAGCCTTAATATAACTGTGTATTTATCTTGCATTCTATAAGTTTATATAACACTTTCACTTGAGTTATCACACCTGACCTTTACCCCATATCTGTGAGGTAGGTGTTTTTGCTCTTCTTGCTGATGAAGAAAGTGTCTTCATAGGAAGTTTAGTTACATAGTAAGTGGTAGATGGCTGGGTCCCTTTCACTAACAACATGGCCTCCTGATAATGAGCAGAGAACAGCTTTACAGAGATAAACTTCATCCACCCACCCACCCATCCATCCATTCATTTATTCACCAGCAGTTACTAATACTTTTTTTAATTTAAATTATTTTATTGTTGTTCAATTACAGTTGTCTGTATTTTCTCCCCACCCCCTCCAAACCCACCTCCCTCCCTTGCTTCCACCCTTCCCTTTGGTTTTGTGCATGTGTCCTTTATAGTGGTACCTGAAAACCCTTCTCCCCACTGTCCCTCCCCTGCTCTGGCTTGAGCAGATAAAAAAAACAATGGTACATTTACACAATAGAATACTATACAGTAGAGAGAAAGAGCTTATACTCTTTGCGACAGCATGGATGGAACTGCAGAGCATTATGCTAAGTGAAATAAGCCAGGCAGTGAGGGACAAATACCATATGATCTCACTTTTAACTGGAACATAGTCTACTAAGTACTTTTTTAAACCATATCTTGGTATCAGCACAAATGAATGGAATGAGGTCAAGTTCTGGAATCACAGTGGTCTGGATTCTAACCCAGGCCCCATTCGGTCCTGGCTGGAGAACTGTGGAAACCTAAGTCACCCTCTCCGAACCTCAGCTTCTGCACGGGGTGAGGACCTGGCACAGTCTCACCTGGGGATGCTGTGAGGAGAAGGATGTGGTCTCCTTAATGTCTCAGATAAAGCCTGCTCTGCCTGGTCCCAGTGGTAGGGTTGGCAAATTTTTTTCTCTGAAGGACAAGGAAGGAAACATATCAGTCATTGTGGCCATGCAGTCTGTCCCCACCACTCACCGCTGCTGCTTCAGGGTGCAAGAACCAGAGCAGAGACCTATGCAAATGGGTGTGGCTGTGCTGGAAAAGCAAGCTGAACATGGATCTGACCATGGAGCTGGTCGACTCCATGCTCTGGGACGGTGGCTCTACAGAATCACCTGTTGCTGAGAATGCTACACCCTCCCCAAAGCCACAGTGGCGACTATGGTTGTACCAGAAGTGATGGTGATAACAGTAATACCCAATGACGTCAGTCATACCCAATAGCTCCCATTCACTGACTGCTCACTTTGGAGCATGTTCTGGGGGAAGAGCTTCCTGTATGTCATGTAAGCTTCTCCATAACCTCAGGTAAGTATTATTGTTGTGATTTCACACATTACAAGACAGATGTCAGAAGTTGAGTAACTTGCCCAAGGCCATCCATGCAGCTTGTGTTAGAGTGAAGCAGTGGGTGGGCCCAGACTCAACATCACAGCCAGTTTCCAGCCCCTCACCCTGTGTGAATACATTCAGCCATTTATCAGTCTGTGAAGTGGGAACATAACTTCAGTTTTCTGGACTCTTATTTCCTCAGCTCTGAAATTAGGGGGTTCTAACTAATTCTAAGGGGATTTTATGACTGAGTACTTAACCTTTTGGGGAGATTGTGAGGTTAAAATGAATTATATTTCAAGGACTTAGCATGGTGTCTGACATACAGTAAGTACTCAATTGGAAATGGCTATTGTTATAGTTATTACTGAATTTTTCAGACTGTAAGATGCATGGGACCATAAGGTGCACCTAGATTTTAGAGGAGAAAAATAGAAAAAAAATTCTGCAGCAAAAAATGTGGTAAAATATTTAATAACATAAATAACATAGGCCACCACCCCCGCCTCTCCCAGAGAATCAGGTAAGCTACATTTGGACTGTAAGATGCACCCCCTTTTCTTCCCAAATATTTTGGGTGGGGGGGTGCACCTTATAGTCCAAAAAAATGCAGTACTATTTTAGAACATTTCAAATATAGCAACTATAAAAAAGAAAATAAAAAATATCTTTAAGCCATTTTCTATATTTTGATATATTTCTTTTTAGTATGTATTTCAATATAGTTGTCATATGTATCTATAGATTAAAATTCTTATTATTTATCTATCATACAGATCACATGTTAATTGTAGAAGACACAAATTATTTAAAAATACATAATCTTTATTATATTTTTCTGCTACCATTTAGTCCCCTTATACCTCTCTGCCCCCAGCAATCACCACACCGTTGTCCATGTCCATGAGTCCTTTTTTCTTTTTGCTCAATCCCTCCACTCACTAACCTCCTTCACTGGCTGTCATCCTGCACTCCATCTATGCATCTGTCCTCATTTTCCTAATTAGTTCAGTTTGTTCATTAGATTCTACGAGTGATATCATATGGTATTTTTCTTTTTCTGACTGGCTTATTTCACTTAGCATAATGTTCTTCAGGTCCATCTACACTGTTACAAAGGGTAAAGTTTTCCTTTTTTCATGGCTGAGTAGTATTCCATTATGTAAATATCCCATAGTTGTTTTATCCATTCGTCTTTTGATGAACACTTGGGCTGCTTCCATATCTTGGTGATTATAAATAATGCTGCAAGGAACACAGAGGTGCTTATGTTCTTTCAAATTAGTGTTTTGGATTCCTTCAGGTATATTCCCAGAAATGGGATTGTTAGGCCAAAACACAGATCCATTTTTAATTTTTTGAGATATTTCCTTTCTGCTTTCCACAGTGGCTACAACAGTCTGCACTCCCACCAACAGTGCAAATGGATTCCCCTTTCTCCACATCCTTGTTAACACTTGTTTTTGACTTATCGATGACAGGCATTCTGACAGGTGTGAGATGGTATCTCATTGTGGTTTTAATTTGCATTTCTCTGATGATTAGTGATGTTGAGCATCTTTTCACATGTCTGTTGGCCATCCGTATGTCCTTTTTGGAGAAATGTCTGTTTAGGTCCTTTGGCCATTTTTTAATCGAGTTGTTTGTTTTTTTTGGTGTTGAGTTTTTTCAGTACTTTATAAATTTTGGATATTAATCCCTTATCAGATGTATCAGTGAATATGTTCTCTGAATATGTTCTCCCATTTTGTGGGTTGCCTTTTATTTTGTTGACAATCTCCTTTGCTGTGCAAAAAATTTTAGTTTGATCAAGTCCCATTTGTTTACTTTTATTTTGTGTCCCTTGCCTGGAGAGATATATCCAATAAAAAATTTGTATGAGCAATGTCTGAGATTTTGCTGCCTATGTTTTCTTCTGGCTTTTTGTGGTTTCAGGTCTAACATTTAAGGAAGACAAATTTTTCAAAGTCACCACAGTTCCAAACCACTTTTCTTATATTTATTTTTACTTATTTATCTATGTGTTAATGTATGTAAACATAATACAATTTTATTTCTTGACAATTTGACTTAATATCACATCATAAAAATTTTCCCTGATATGGAAAAACTCTCAAAGTTTCTTCTTTGAAACCACTGCACAACATTTACATGTACGCCCAGGCCGTGCTGGGCTGCTGTCATCCTTCACTGCTGAGCGGCTCCCATCGAACCCCCACCTCTCTCCACCCTCACCAAGCCACTTTGTTCGCCCATTGGGCTCTTCCTGGTTCATGCCAGCCCACCCTGGAGCTCTCAGGCTCTCACACTATCCAGAGACTTTGTGGTGACTCACAAACCGACCGCCTGTTACCGGGCAAGGAGCAAGCACATAGTGAATTCTGGGAATTGAAAGACAGAGTGGCAGGAAGGTGATGATAGGCCCACCCTCATTTCCCATCTCAAGTCCTCTCAGGAAGTCTCCCTGCATGGGTGGCCTAGGGCAGGAAGGGGGTCCTTGCGCGACCCATCTTGACCTGAGGTGTAAGAATCATTCTCACCCCGTCCCAATCCTCCTGCCTGTGCTTCCCTGGTGACCCAGGCCTCACCATTATGCCTGGCACTCAGTAGGTCCTCCATAGCTGTCTGCTTTCCCTCTCCCTGTCTCTGCCTCCCTCACTGTCTCTGATACTCTCACTATGTTGGTGCTGCTCTTTCTCCCTCACCCCCTGTCCTTCTCTGCTGTCCCTCCAGCTCCTGGCTTCATAATCGACATAGGGGTTCTGGAATCCAGTTCATCTGAGCTGCAGTTTTTCAGCTCTCCTAGGAGGGATAGAGTGTAGAACTGGCCTAGTTCGATGTACAATTTGTAAGCAGCTTATGAATGGGCTGATTATAGAAACTGAGTCAGCAGGAGGAAGGCTCCTAATGGAAAAAGGTCCACAGCCTGGCACCATCCACTGTCCAGTTAATGAAACCTACATTTAGCTATGTCATAACTGTTTCTGAAATAAAGTACATCAAAATCAATTAAGATATCACAGAGAAAGAGATTGGTATCCAGTAGAAAGGACTTCCCTGTGGAAATGGTAATTTTCACTCTTAGTCAGTTCTGCTATAACACTTGTGAACTTGTCCCAAAGCAATTGATCTAATAGGGAGCAATTTGAGCATAACACAAATTTTGCATTTATCTGTGAACATCCAGCTGCACCCAACTGAGCTCAGCTGGGTAAGAATGCACAGCACACACACACACACACACACACACACGTGCATACCTCAAACAGGTACCCGCTACTTCAGTTCACGTGTTGTCCCAGGAGGTTGTGTTTTGCTATGCTTTTGCACAATTCGAGTTTTTCGATATTAAAAAAAATTCATTCAACATCCCAAGCATGTCTAAGGCTTCTGGTTCAAAATTCCAGTGAGCATGTGTGTGCAGGAAAGTATTATTTATAATGAAAACCTTAAGGGAAATTGCCACATCCTGCAGAAGTGACTCCGTAATGCCTGTAATGTCTGGTTTAGTGGTTTCAAGCACTGAGTACAGATGAGAAAAATAAGAAAGCTGAAAACAAATTTCCAGCAGTGACAGGGAAGTTCACTGTAAAGGGGTCTATAATATTGGGTTAGACTTCCAATTCTGGTGAAACAGCTATTTATCTTAAACACATGCCTCAGAGGACCTGCATCTCAGAGGCAGAAAAACATGGATAAGGGTTTAAGGTTACAGAAGATTGCTTACCTTGGATACTCAGTGCCAAGGGAAACCCAGGACAGCAGCCCCGCCCATCCACGTGGGCATTACAACTTCCAGATAATAATAACGCGACCCTTCCCAGCCTCCTCCACAAGCAAACTTCACGTCATTTTCAAGGTAAAGTGCCATGCTCATTGTAATTTAAAAAAATGCATTAACCATTTAACATGTTAGAACTGTGCTACTGTTTTATTAGTGTTTTATCTTTGTTCTGAGTATGCTACCGATGACATTTAGAGTGTCCCTCAATCCCATTTCACCCCATAAACCCGGTGGTGTTTATTGAGTGATTTTGTGTAGTGTGATGATTTTTAGGGGCGCATATGTCAACTTGAAGCACAATGAACTGTATTCGGAAGTGGTTTGTCAGCTGCATTACTTTATTGGGCTTAGTAATCCTGCCGCATGGCCCTGAGTGACTCCTGAGGGCCAGGAGAGGGCTGGCAGGGGAGCAGGTTGGGCCAGGGCAGTAGTTTAAGCCTGTGTTAATACTCTGAGGAGCCTCATATTTACTTATTTACGTTTTACTCTGTGGTTTTCAAACATACACAGATTTTTTTTTCTTTTTCTTTTTTTAAGTATTGAAAAATGTCTACCTGGAGCTTCTCATGTAAGAGTCCTGGAACTGGCATCAAAAACCTGGCTAGGAAACTGGGAGCTCCTGAGGAAACCAGCCAAAGAAAATGCCCAGGAGATTTGGGTAGACTCTTGGCTAAGGGCAGTGGAGGCCAGAGATATGAACTAGAAGTGTGAGCTGTTGCCATCAGAGAAGGTACCCTGGGGAAAGGGAGGATGGGAGGATTTTCAGGGAAGTGAGAGTTGGGTGTTACAAGCCAGAGAATGGGCATGGGACGGAGGGAGGCAAACACCCCATCTGCATAAGACCAGGAACTCCCTTGGGCTCCCGACTTCCAGGGTCGTCGTGTGCATTTGCGATGCCCATATTGCTGCAATGATTTGACTCTCAGTGGATTTGCAGTCGGAGCCACACAGCTGCTCTCCTCCCTCTGCGCAGCCAGAGTGAATGCATTCATGTTTGTGAGAAATGCCTGAATAAAAGCTACCAAACCCATAACTGGAAGGAGCAGAGAGTAACTCATTTCACAGTGGTTTACTTGGGTTACACCAGCACCATTTCTTCACTAGGGACCCAGTTTTAAAATTCAGATAGAGGCCCTGGAGGCAGAAAAGACAGAAAGAGAGATGGGGGTGGGGGGTGATGGTGGAATCTTGGTGACCTGACCTGCCACCCAGATTTGTCCCTGTCCTGGAGGAAGCTGACTGCAGAAGCAGGGAAGGGGTCCCACCAAGCAGAGTCTCGCAGCTCTCACATGGCTCACTCCACGCTTCAGCTGTTGGGGAATGGGGAGCAGCAGAGGGAACAATCCCTCCTCAACTGCTCCAATGCTCCCCCCATTTCTCAGGGTTGGAGCCCACCCTTGGCCCAGCTTCCTGCTCTGGTCTTGAGGCTGGAGGCCTTCCCTTATTTGGAAGTGGCAGGAGAAGCGCCCCCTCTCCTCCTCCGTGAGGGTGAGGGTGACATCACAGCCTTTGACAGCTCTCCACTCAGAAGTCCTTGCTTCCCACTACCCACCTCCTTTCCACCTCCTCCCACCCGTCCCCTTCCCTCTCACACAGAGAATGTGCCTGGGGCCACCTCTGAGCAATTCGGACATAGAGGTCCAACAGCTCTAGAATAAATGGGTACTTGTCACCTGTTATTCTCAGCTGAGGGGCCTCAGCTGGAACCCCAAGGCAATTCCCACGGCTCCGCTGTGAATTTGCTGCTCCCGGTTCCTTTGGTTCCTGTGTATGTCCTGTGCCACAGCGACCATGTTTGTGTTCCTGAGAGCTTGGCACATTTGTCATATCTGTGACTGTGGGACACAGTCTAAGGTCAGAAAGAACAGAGAAATCTTAAATTTCATTCAATTTAGTATCTGTAGTCTCATTGTTATAGTAATTTCGAAACTAATGTATATTTTAAGATAAAATAAATAAGTAAATGTGTTGATATAATGAGTCAAGATTTTCAAGGTAAGAGAAAAGAAATACAGATATACAGTAAAACTTGGAAAAGTCTGCATTGATTTTAAATTGGTAATGCTGATATGAATTCACGATTAAAGCAAAAAGAACGTATTTCCTAGCTCTGCTCACTGACAGGCCTGGAAACAATGGCACTGCGGCAGCAGTGAGCACATTCAGTGACCGGACCTTGTCTTCTTGGTATTAGTTTGAAGCCTGTGAAGTGGCCGTTTTTGTATAAGTCTGGCACGGACCCTCACGAAAGGAATCAGGGCTTTTGGAGAAATGGTTGATTCCAGATCTAGGCAGAGAAAGTATAAGGTGAACCTAGAGTATCATTGTCCAAAAGTAAGGAAACTGCCAGGATGAATGGGGTTGCACCAAGGACATATAGAAGCCAACCCAAAAGGTCTCCTGATGGCCAAATTTGGGGCAATTTGATCATCAGAAATAAGGGATTAAAACTGATTATAAATAAACAAGTCCTTTATTCATAATTGAATAAATAAAAATTCATAGCTCCATAGTTTTACAGAGAAAGAGAGAGTCATTTACTACCATGGGTTATGATAGTTACACTAATTTCTTTTCCTGAAAATTTACAGTTAAAAGGAAAGAATTAAGCATTTATCCTACCTTTGGAGGAGGTGAGAAGCAGTTCTTTACCGGAGAATGTCAGCTAATACATAATGAAAAAAATAATTGAATTAGAAAGATTAACATTTTGCAAACCTCAGTGAAATAATTGATTCAGGCAATAATGCAGTCTATAAACCAGGGGTGAGCGAACGACCATCCACCAGCCAAGTCCAGCCCTCCACCTGTTTTGTGTATCCCACCAGCTAAGAATGTTTTAAATATATTTAGATAATGGAAAAAAATCCAAAGGAGAATGATATCTTTTGACATGTGAAATTTATGTGTATTTCATGCATAAATAAGGTTTTTATTTGGAACACAGCCACAGTCGTTCATCTACACATTGCCTATGACTGTGTTTGGGCTATACCGACAGATCTGAGTCATTGAGATAGACGGAATATGGCCCACAGAGCCTACATTATTTAGTATCTGGTACTTTGCAAAAATACTTTGCTGAATCCTGCTATGAATCATTTGATGAAAGGAAGTTGGGGATGAGGATTATTTGCATGGTGCCAATGTATCACCCTATAAATGACTCCTAATTGAAAAAAAATGCACTTTATAATGGAGAGGCCTGGTAGTCACTACCTTACTAAGTTACTGAAACTTAGCATCACTAATACAGGGACAACTTGGTATTAGGTACCTGCTGCTGTGAGGCAGTATGAAGTCCATGCATCACTGCGAAAGTATCCTTGCCAAACATGTTTAACTTGAAAAAATGTTAAATAGCTTTATTGACGTCGAGTTGACAGACCACACAGTGAGCATACAGGAAGGCAAGAGTAGATTTACAGTGGTTCGCATGGAAAATAATGTAATAATTACTAAATAATGATACAAGAATCAACTCGGTGTTTCCCATACTCAGAACTGCAAACCTACTTTCACCCCACTTGTATTTAAAGCATTCTGAAATATGTTTACATCCGTGAGACCATTGGTGCAATGGAGAGGACGGACTACAGCACGGAAAGTCCACCGTGCCCCTTCACAGTCTGTCCCAGCCACTCCTTCTCTCTCTGTCTCACTGGTCTGCTTTCCATCACTGTACAATAGTTTCCATTTTACAGAACTTTAAATAAATAGAATCATACAGTATGAATGCTTTTGTGTCTGGCTTCTTTCTCTCAGCATAATTATTTTGTAATTCATCCACATTGTTTCATGCATCAAAAGTGTATTCCCTTTAATTCCATGAAAAAGTGTGGATATATTATAACTTGTTTTTCCATTCACATGTTGATGGGCATTAGGGCTGTTTCCAGTTTGGAGCTATTACAAATAGAGTTAATATAGATATTCATATACAGGTTTTTTTTATCCTCACTGGAAGACACGCTTATTGATTTTAGAGAGAGGGGAAGGAAAAGAGGCGGGGGAGAGAGAGAGAGAGAGAAAGAAACATAGATGTGGCAGTGAAATATTGGCTACTTCTCGTAAGTGCGCCTAACTGGGTACTGAACCTGCAACTTGTGCATGTGCCCTGACTAGGAACTGAACCCACAACCTTTTGGTTTATGGGATGATGCTCCAACCAACTGAGCCATATCGGCCAGGGCCATAAACAGGTTTTTGATGGCCATCTATTTTCATTTCTTTTGGATAAAGACCTAGGAGTAGAATTGTTAAATCATATGATAGGTTTATGCTTAACTTTTAAAGAGACTTCTAAACTGTTTCCAAATGAGAGTTCCAGTTGCTCTGTATCTTTACCACACTTGCAATCGTCAGTCTTTCACTTTAGCCATTCTGACAGATGTGTAGTTGTGATGGTGGTTTTAATGACAAATGGTGTTGAGCATTTGTCCTGTGTTTACTTGTCATCTGTATATCATTTGCCCACTTAAAATTTTGTTTTTCTTATTCTTCAATTTTAAGAGGTTTTGAAACGTATGTTGTATTTGCAACATCACAGATGGATCTTGAGAGCATTATATGTAAGTGAAATAAGTAAATACTATATGACCTCACTTATATGAGAGTCATATGTGGAATCTAACAACAAAGCAATAATCAGAAAAAAAGATCATATTCGAGGTTACCAGATTCAGGGGTAGGGGAAGGGGAAGTTGGGTGAAAGTGGTTAACAGGTACAAACATCTAGTTTTTTTAAATCAAAAGCATATATTTTTTACATTCAATATTATTTTGTATTAGTTTCAGGTGTACAGCATAGTGGTTAGAAAACCGTATACTTTACAAAGGGTCCCCCAGATATTTCCAGTATCCACTTGGCACTATATATACTTTATTACAATATTACTGACTGTATTCCCTATTCTGTACTTTATATCCCTCGACTATTCTGTAACTACCAATCTGTACTTTTCAGTCCCTTCAACCTTTTCACCCAGTCCCCTACCTCCCTCCTTTCTGGTGATCATCAGTCTGTTCTTTGTCATTTATGAGTCTATTTCTGTTTTGTTTGTTTGTTTGTCTATTTTGTTCTTTAGATTCCACATATAAGTGAAATCATATGGTATTTGTCTTTCTCAGACAGACTGATTCCACTGAGCAGAGTACCCTGTAGGTTTATCTGTGTTGTTCCAAATGGTAAGATTACATTCTTTTTATGGCCAAGTAATATTCCATTGTGTATACACATATGTACTACCACTTTCTTTTTCTTTTTTATTGAATTTACTGGGGTGACATTGTTCAATAAAATTATATAGGTTTCAGGTGTACAATTCCACAATACATCATCTGTATATTGATCGTGTTGTGCGTTCACCATCCCAAGTCAAGACTCCTTCCATCACCATTTATTCCCCCTATAACCTCTTCTAACTCCCCCCACCCCCTTTCCCTCTGGTAATCATTATACTGTTGTCTGTATCTATGAGTTTGGTTTGTTTTTTTTCTTGCTTTATAACTTCACATTTTTGACCCAAACCCACTGCCTCTCTCCCCTCTGACAGCTGTCAGTCTGCTCTCTGTTACGTCCGCTTCCCTTTTGTTTGTTAGTTTATTTTGTTCATTAAATTCCACATATGAGTGAAATCATATGTGCACCACCACTTTTTTATCCACTTGTCTATGGATGGGCCCTTGGGTTACTTCCATATCTTGGTTATTGTAAATAATACTGCAATGAACATAGGGGTGCATATATTCTTTTGAATTAGTGTTTTGAGTTTCTTTGGATATACACCCAGAAGTGGAATCACTGGGTCATAAGGCAGTTCCATTTTAAATTTTTTGAGGAAACCCCATACTGTTTTTCACAGTGGCTACACCAGTCTGCAATCCCACCAACAGTGCAGGAAGGTTCCCTTTTCTCCACATTCCTTACCAATGCTTGTTATTTGTTGATTTATTGATGATTGCCATTCTGACAGGTGTGAGGTGACATCTCATTGTGGTTTTAATTTGCATTTCTGATGATTAGTGATGTTGAGCATCTTTTCATATGTCTATTGGCCATCTGTATGTCCTCTTTGGAGAAGTGTCTCTTCAGGTCCTCTGCTCATTTTTTAATTGGATTGTTTGCTTTCTTGGTGTTGAGTTGTATGAGTTCTTTATAAATTTTAGATATTAACCCCTTGTCATATGTATCATTGGCAAATAGCTTCACTCATTCAGTAGATTGTCTTTCTGTTTTGCTGGTGATTTCCTTTGCTTTGCAAAAATGTTTTAACTTGATGTCCCACTTGTTTATTTCTTCTTTAGTTTCCCTTGCCCAAGGAGATATATTAGACAAACTATTGCTAAAAAGAAATGTTCCGGATTTTACTGCCTATGTTTTCTTCTAGGAGTTTTATGGCTTTGAGTCTTAACATTTAAGTCTTTAATCCATTTTGAGTTTATTTTTTTATGTGATGTAAAAAGTGGTCTAGTTTCATTTTTTTGCATGTATGTCCAATTTTTCAACACCAATTATTGAATACACTGTCTTTACCTCATTGTATGTTCTTGCCTCTGTTGTCAAATATTAATTAACTAAATAGGCATGGGTTTATTTCTAGGCTTTGATTCTAAGTTCATTGATTTATATGTTTGTCTTTTAGTACCATACTGTTTTGATTACTATAGCTTTGTAGTATAGTTTGATATCAGATAGCATGATACCTCCAACTTTGTTCTTCTTTCTCAAGATTTCTGAGGCTATATAGGGTCTTTATGGTTTCATATACATTTTTGGATTATTTATTCTAGTTCTGTGAAATACACCATTTATACTTTGATGGGAATTGCATTGACTCTATAGATTGCTTTGAGTAATATAGACATTTTAATGATGTTAAATTCTTTCTATTCATGAGCAGAATAACTGCTGCCATTTATTTGTATATTCCTCAATTTCTTTCTTCAGTGTCATAATTTTTTTGAGTGCAGGTCTTTGTCAACTTGGGTAAATTTGTTCTTAGGTATTTTATTGTTTGATGTAATTGTAAATGGAATGGTTTTCTTAGTTTTCCTTTCTAATAGTTCGTTATAGATGTATACAAATGCAATCAATTTCTGAATATTTATTTTGTATCTACTACTTTATTGAATTCACTTATTAGTTCTAGTAGTTTTTTGATGGAATCTTTAGGGTTTTCTATATATCATATCATGCCATCTGCAAATAGTGAAAGTTTTACTTCCTCCTTTCTAATTTGGATGCCTTTTATTTCTTCTTTTTGTCTGATTGCTGTGTTTAGGACTTCTAGTACTGTGTTGAATAAGACTGGTGAAAGCAGACATTACTGTCTGGCTCCTGATCTTAAGTGAAACACTCAGTCTTTCCCCATTGAGTGTTAGCTGTGGGTTTGTCATGTATGGCCTTTATTATGTTGAGGTATTTTCCCTCTGTTCTAACTTTGCTGAGAGTTTTTATTGTTAATGGGTAGTGAATTTTGTCAAATGATTTTTCTGTATCTATTGATATGATCATATGGATTTTGTCTTTTATTTTGTTTATATGGTTTATTATGTTAATTGCTTTGTGGGTGTCGTAACAACGTTGCATCCCAGGAATCAATCCCACTTGATTATGGTGTAGAATTTTTTTTAATGTATTGCTGGATCTGCTTTGCTAATATTTTGTTGAGGAATTTAGCATCTATGTTCATCAGGAATATTGGCCTATAATTTTCTTTCTTTGTAGTGTCTTTATCTGTTTTTAGAATTACGATAATGCTGACCCTGTAAAGTGAGCTTGGGAGTCTTCTCTTGAATTTTTGGGAATAGTTTGAGAAGAATAGGTATTAACTCTTCTTTGAATGTTTAGTAAAATTCACCCGTGAAGCCACCCATTCTAAAACTTTTGTTGGGATTTAAAAAAAAATTATTGCTTCAATTTCATTAGTTGTAATTGGTCTGTTCAGATTTTCTGTTACTTTGTTATTCAGTTTTAGAAGACTGTATGTTTCTAAGAATTTATCCATTTCTTTCAGAATGTCCAGTGTGTTGTCATGTAGTTGTTCATATCTTCTTATAATCGGTTGTATTTCTGTGGTGTCAATTGCTATTTCTCTTTCATTTCTGATTTTATTTATTTGGGTCCTCTCTCTTTTTTTCTTGATGAGTCTGGTTAAATGTTTAACAATTTTGTTTATTTTTCAAAGAACAAGCTCTTGATTTTATTGATCTTTTGTATATTTTTAGGCTGTATTTTGTTTATTTACCATCTAATCTTTACAATTTTCTTCCTTCTGTTCACTCTGGGTTTTGTTGTTCTTTTCCTAGTTCCTTTAGGTATAAGGTTAGATTGTTTATATGAGATTTTTCTTTTTTTAAAAGTGTATTTTATTGATCATGGTATTATAATTGTCCCATTTTTTTCCTCCTCTTCATTTACCTCCACCCTGCACCCACCTACCCTCCAGCATTGCCCCATCCTTAGTTCATGTCCACAGGTCATACAAATAAGTTCTTTGGCTTCTCCATTTCCCATACTATTCTTAACCTTCCCCTGTCTAATTTGTACTTATCAATTATGCTTTTTATTCCCTGTACCTTTTCCTCCATTCTTCCCCCTCTCCCTCCCCACTGATAACCCTCCATTTCTGAGATTCTGTTCCTGTTCTAGTTGTTTGCTTAGTTTGTTTTTATTTTTTGTTTTTATGTTCAGTTGTTGATAGTTGTGAGTTTATTGTCATTTTACTGTTCATAGTTTTTATCTTCTTTTTCTTTAGATAACTCCCTTTAACATTTCATATAATAAGAGCTATGTGATGATGAATTCCTTTAACTTTACCTTGTCTGGGAAGCTCTTTATCTGCCTTTCCATTCTAAATGATAGCTTTGCTGGGTAGAGCAATCTGGGATGTAGGTCCTTGCCTTTCATGACTTGGAATACTTCTTTCCAGCCCCTTCTTGCCTGCAAGGTTTCTTTGGAGAAATCAGCTGATAGTCTTATGGGAACTCCTTTGTAAGTAACTGTCTCCTTTCCTCTTGCTGCTTTTAAGATTCTCTCCTCATCTTTAGTCTTGGGTAATGCAATTATGATTATTAGCCCCTCTATGTATAGGGTCTAACCTCAGGCTAGCTGACTGTGAGCTGCTGTGTGGGTGCTGACCACACAAAGTGGAATTTACCCCAGCAGGATCTGGTGCCTGCAAAGATCTCCCTTTGGGTGTGCTGACTGTGGAGTTGAGGAGTGCTCTGAAGTGGTCTATAGCTCACCACCAAGTGTATTGGTTCTGGAACATCTTGAGAGGGACTCTGGCACGCAGGTCAATGTCAGGTGCTGTCTTTGTCCCTAGGCTACCTATTTGGAGCTACAGAGCAACCCACAGTGTGTGGCTGCCTCTTTCAGGTCTGGGGGTCTGGGTGTGTGTGGGAGGGGCCAAGCTACACACCAGTGCTGGCTTGCACCAGCACTGAGCCCCAGGGGACAGGATAGCAAAAGGCCCAAGGCATCCTGAGATCTGTCTCTGCCTGCCTCCACCTGTCTGCTGCCTGTTAGGCTCAGTCACTTAGGAGCCTCTGGTGGTACATGAGTTTTGTGAGGTAGGTTCACAGTGAATCATCAGGTAGGGGAGAGTGATGTTTACCAGACTGATAGATTCAAACTTGGTGCCAGTGCTGGATCTGAGGCCACTCAGCAAATGTCCTAGGGTATACCAAGTCTAGCTGTCATCTGCCAGGTGCTCACAGACCTTTGTGGTGGGACAGGGTCCCAGGGAGTCCTCAGGGTAAATCCAGTCCAGTTAATCAGGCCCAAACAGAACAGGATTTGGTTGTGCAAAGAGAGAACTTTGTACAAGCATGGTGGCATCAGTACAGTGTAAGACGGAAAAATGGCCCCCATCCTAGAGCTACTCAGCTGAGTCTGTCCCCACTTCTCGCCAGGCCTCCTGGAAAGCCTTAGGTCAGTAGGACAGGGCCACTGGGATTTGGGAGGATGGGTCTAGTGGATTTCTTCTGGGGGACATGCTTGTCAGGCTTGCGGGAAGTGGAGGAAATGTCCCCCACCTCTCAGCCATACAACTGACACTCCCTGAGTCTGCCCAGATATCTACACCATGGGCCCTGGTAGCTGATTGCTCCACAGGGTGAAATCTTGTCAGGGTAAAGCAACAGGGAGGCAGGAGGGTGGGGCTATTGAAATCCCCCAGGCTAATGCCATATGGAGGGGAGTGCTTGACCCAAGAAAGATGGTATTTGTGGGCAGTGTGGGAGAGAGACTCATCATAGGGACCCTGGTAGCTAAGCCACACAACCCAGTCTCTCCTCACATGACTCTCTTTCACTGTGAGATAACCTCCCTCCTTCCACAGAGACCAGGGTGAGTGGCTGCGAACAAGGTTTTGTGTGCTGGCCCTTTAAGAGGGCACCTGGGCTCCTAGCAGGTTCCTGTCTCTCCCTGGTAGACAGAATCCCCACTGATTTTCACAGCCAGATGTCATATGGGTTTCTCATCTTGGCTCTGGTGCTATGGGCTGGGGATCCTGGCATGGGGTTGAGACCCCCATGTTCCTCAGGGGGAGCCTTTGCTGTTGAGATATCCTTCCGGATTCTCAACTGCCACACGTGGGTTCAGGGCCAGCCCTTTCCTCATCTCCAACCATCCTACCAGTCTTGATGTGGTTTCTTCTGTAAATCCTTGGTTATGATTGTGTTTGACTAGTCCTCAGTTGGTTATTTAGGTTGATTGCTCTATATTTTGTCCTGGGAGGTGAGTGTAACTTCCACCTTCTCTGCTGCCATCTTGGATTCACTGAAACTTACAGTTTTAAGATAAATAAAAAGTGGTTAAGATAAATAAGAAGTGGGGGTGTGATGTACAGCATGGTGGCTATAGTGAACACTGTAGCATGGTATATTTGAAAATTATTAAGACAGTAAATCCTAAAAGTTTCCATCATAAGGAAATGTTTTTGCTTTTTCTTCATGTCTATATGAAATG
Organism: Trachops cirrhosus; assembly: GCA_028533065.1. Classification (NCBI taxonomy): domain Eukaryota; kingdom Metazoa; phylum Chordata; class Mammalia; order Chiroptera; family Phyllostomidae; genus Trachops; species Trachops cirrhosus. The sequence continues at coordinate 92,689,616 of CM052539.1, forward strand.
ATGGATGTTAATTAAACTTATTTTTGTATGCATCTTATTATACATGTAAGTCAAATCATCATGCTGTATACCTTAAACTTATATAGGCTATATGCCAATTATACCTCAATGAAACTGAATGAAAAAAATGATTACAAATATATAGTCTTTATACAAGTTCATTATTACACACATGATTTCAAATATTTTCTCCCAACCTGTGGCTTGTTTTTTGGTTCTTTTAATAATGTTTCTTAAAAATGTTCTTAATGTTCCTCTGTTTCTTAAAAATCAGAGGTTTTAGTTTTGATAAAGTCTAATGTATCCCTTTTGCTTTTCTGGCTAATTTTGTCAGAGTTGCCTTTGCATATTTTGGCCATTACCTTCCAAATGATTGCTCAGTTCTTTCTCTTCCTCTCTTTATTTTTACCATTGCACATATGTTGGTAACCTTGCTGTTTCATTGGTCTCATTTTTCTTCCATCTTTTTTCCTCTCTGTTCTTCAGAATGGGTCATTTCAAATATTGATCTATCATCATTGTCATCAATTCTTCTGCCATCTCTAATCTTCCACTGAGCCTATCTAGTGAATTTTAATTTTTATTTATTGTATTTCTAACTATAAAATTCCCATTCGAATCTTTTAAATAGTTTCTGCTTCTCTACTGAGATTTTGTTAAGTCTGTATCAGTCTGCTTGGGCTGCCTTAACAGAATAATATAAACTAGGTGACTTCAACAACAGAAATTGATTTTTTACTCAGCTCTGAAGGCTAGATCAATCCAGATCATGGTTGATTTCTGGTGAGGGCTTTCTTTCTGGTTTGGAAATAGTTACTTTCTTGTTGTGCCCTCACATGGCAGAAAGATGGGGAAAGAGAAAGAAAGAAGTATGTGTTCCTCTTCTTATAAGGGCACCAGCCTATCAACTTAGGGACCCACTCTTATGACCTCATTTAACCTTTAACACCCCCTCCCAGTCACTGTCTCTGAGTGCAGTCACATTGGGTGTTAGGCCTTCAACACACAAATTTGGAGATGGGACATAAACATTCAGTCCATCACGATCATTGACATAATTTTTCTGTTAACTATTTGACATAGTCTCCTTAACGTCTTTGAACATGTCAATAATAGCCACTTAGACATTTTTGTTGACTAAACCCAACATCTGGTTCCAATCAGAGTCAGTTCCTATTGACTGCATTTTTTCCTTGAGTACAAGCTGCACTTTCCTGTTTGCTTGCATATAATTTTTTTATTGGAAACCAGATGTTTTCAATGATATGAAGTTGTTGTTGTTGTTCAGTAACTGCCCCTGTTTGTGTGCTTCTGGTGATAAGCTTCCTGGCTTATGGCGGTAATGCGTCCCTTAGAACAGAGACCTCATGGGACCATGCTCAGTTCTTTGGGATACATATTTAGTGTCTCTTGTAAGATGACCTTGTTTCAGAGGGATCTTCTCTATACATCTTCCTTGGCCTTCTGAGCAGTTATCTTCCTTGTTATAGTTACCCGGTCTTTGAGGTAGGATTGTGTAAGGGGCAGCGGATGAGAGAAAGGTCAAGGGCTAATCAGTTTTCCCTGGTTATCATCTAGTCACCCTCTCATCTCACTGGCCTGTTATTGCCACACATTTACTGTGGTGGTTTCTCATTACAAGGGCTGCAAGGCAGGCAGCAACCACCCAGGTCCTATGGAGGAGATGAGAGAATAAATAGGCCTCTTCCCCAATGATGGTGCTATGCCCTCCCCTCCCCAGGCCACTCCATACCAGGCCAACACCCCTGTCTCTCTTTCCCCTAAGGATTTGTCATTGTTTTTAGTTCTTCAAATCCATTGCATTTTCCTTGTAGATCTTTGGCATCTCCAGGGTTGTGCTAGATGAAGGAGCCAGCAGCCTGCACTAGTTCACCATCTCGTCAGGAGCCCTACTTTCTTGGGTAATGCCTGCCTTTTCCTCTAGACTGCTAGCTTCATGAAGGTAGGGTCCGTGTTAGCCTAATCCCTCACTGTCAGAGCCTAGAACAGTGCCTGCTTCATAGTAAATATCCAATTAAAATTTTCTGAATGAATCACCTACTTGCTTTGTGAAGTGCTCATGGTCTCTTGACTTGTTACTCCCTCTCAGTCTACCACTTCTAAGGCTCCTTCCCAGACCTCTCTACCTGTCCAGAAATATTCCATCACCATTTCTGTCCTCAAACTACATTGTTTTTCTTTCTCTGGCAATCTCATCCATACAAATAACTTAAACTATGTGATGATCACTCCTGATGCTGTAATCTGTCCAGCCTGAATTTCACTCTTGAATGTAGGACTGTAATATAATAATGAATGGGTCTGGCTGAATGTCCCACAGATGATCTAAATTCAATGTGTTCAAAATCAAGTGCAGCTAATATTCCCCTGAACTTGGTGTCTCTTCTGCTGCCCGTACCTGGAGGGGTTTCTATGGATGCTTCCCTCTCCTTCAGCACTTCCATGTCAAGTCATTCATGAAATCATGAAATTCTACGGACTCAAGCTCCTGTACACATTTTATACTTATACTCTTCCCTCGACCTCATGACCACTGCTTTGGCTCAGATGTTGATTTCTTCTCATGTAAATTACTGCGTGGACAGTGGTCGTTGTGCCTTTAGTTACATCTTCCTCTAGTTCATCCTTCACGTGGGTCCTAGAGGACATGAAGATGCAAGTTATATATCCTGTTCCCCAGACTAACTCCTGTATACTTGGCTCTCTACAACCTCTATGATCTCTGTCGTAGACTTTGTGAGAGTAGTGACGTGATTGTCTCACTGTATTCACAGTGCTCAGCAAAGCACCTGGAATATAGATGGTGCTCAATATGTATTTGTTGAATGGCTGAGTGAATGAATATTCGGGCCCCTGCATACCGCTCCAGCTTTATTTCTTAAGGTAGCCCCCACTCCACTTTTTACCACACTAAAAATTACTTCATTTTAATGAGATCCCTACCTGGGTGATTTGTGTACACACTGAAGTTCGGAAAGCCCTGACTTGAATTACCTTTAGTTGGATGCTATTTTTCTTGCATCTGAGCACATGTTAATATAACTGATGTGACCTCACTTAGATCTACAGACTGAGGTTTATGAATATTTGGCTTAAGTGGTTTTCTGGCCAGGCAATGCCTCTTCTCTTGCTTGTTCATTTGGAAAGTCTGGCCTTTCTTCCTTCCTCCCACTCTTTCACATGGCTAACGTATCTCCTTCTAGGCTCAGCTAAGGCATCACCCCCACCAGAAAGCCCTGTAAATTGAATTGGGAGCACTTCCGATATCAGTTACTGGGTCATATTTCACTTGCACCTTTACTAAGTTGACTCTTCATCTAGAACCTGAGCACCTTGAGGAAGCCCTATTTTTATGCTTTATCCCCTCCACTGCTATTCACTGTCTGGCACATACTAACACTGAATACATGTGACTGAGACTGAATGAATGGTGCTTTGCCAACCTGCGTCTTGCTGCCACATCCTCCTCCGCAAGGGCTCTGAGCAGCTGGGGCACTGCTGTGGCAGGATGCCAGGGGTGGGATTAGGGAATGCGGAGGCCTGCTGGCCCAGCAGCTGTCTCTCCCTCCCATCCCACTGCATCAGCCTCCAGAGAGCAACATATCAGAAGCAGCTGTGTGTTGCGGGGGAGGTACCTCTCCTTCCTCCTCCCTCTTCTCTCTTTCCCAGGAACAAATGTCACAAAGCAACCGACAGCTGAGGAAGAAATGTTTGGGCAAAGAGAAGACCCCACAATAAGAGCTCCTGGAGCTGAAAGCCCTCATCCTGCCCTCACCCTGAACTGGAGCCAGTCTGTGAATGGCACCTAGCAGCTCAGGCTCTGGCTGTCATTTTAGAAGCTGAGTAAAGTGGGAACAAAACTTAATGAGGATGGGGCCATGACAGTGTGCTACTAGTTAGACTGTGAGAGTTTGAGTGCCTTTAATGGCACTTTCTTATTAAGAAATGACTAAAAATGTGGTATTTCTCTCTTGCTAGAATGCAGTGCCGTCCATTTCTATGCACTGAGGTTTTCTGCAAAAGCAGCCTAACTTTAATCTGTGATAAGTGTGGGGCTGTTGCTGGGAGCAGGGCTCCCAGGGCGGACCTGTGAGCCAGCTGTCCAGGCTGGAGCCCAGGGACTCTCCGGGGAAGACAGAGGTGAGGAGATTGTGCTGGTTATTTCCCAGAGGGCTGAGGGTGGTGCCTTTCCTTCATTAGGGGGAGCACTCCAGCTGTGTCTGGCAGGCACACGTGTTAGCATGAGCTTGGGAAATCAGTTCCTGAGCTGAGATGCTCCCTCCAGCTGGTGCCTGCCTGGCCCGATGTGCCACATGCTAATGGCTGGGTCTGACTTCAAGCAGAGGGAAGTACAGTGGCCTTAGGATGAGGAAGCATGAGTGTCTGTCCCCAGAGGAGCCCGCAAGGAACACTCCTTCGGGAGACAATGGGTGTGGCAAACCCAGGATTAATTTGTTTATTTGTAAATGTTTGCTGAGCAAGCCCCTGTGACCAGCAGCCAAGGTCTGTGGTGAGCCCATAGGATTCAGATCTGTGCCGTCCCTCAAAGAGCTGCCTGTCTGGTGGGGAAGACAGACACATCCCATCTTGTGTGGTAGTGCTGAGAGCAACCACAGGGTATGACAGGAACAAACCCACAGACCAAGGGGTTGGAGGCCCCCCAGAGGAAAAACACCTGAGCTGTTTCTTGGAAGGACAAGTCTGGAGAGGAGGAGACGGACATTCATTCAGTGCTCGTTGTGCATCCTCCACAGTGCTGGCCACATCTCCCACATTTTGCCCCATGACCCTCCACAGATGGGGAACCAAGGCTCAGAGAGGCTGCCTGGCTGGCCTCAGGTTACATGGGAACCTCCAGAGCCTTATGCCATGAATGCTGCCCATCAGGGATGAAGAGAGGGACATTTCAGGCTGTCCCTTCACATTTTGTAGTTTCTGTACTTAATGTTTTGACATCTGGAGCCTTGCTGATCAGAGGAAGGACCTCCTGTCCCAGAGTGAGCTGACTCCTAGAGAATGTGAGAGACTGGCCCAGAGCTCGTCTGTCATGTGCAAACCTACCAGTCCAGAGCCGGCACTCCCACGCCTCCATTGTGGAGCTCTCATACTCAGGGCCACTATCTACCTGCCTGACCACCCAGAGCCAGGTGCCAGACAATTGGAGACAGCCCCTGTGCCCCAGACCCAGCTGGAATTACTCAAACCAGCTAGTCCTAAGCCTGTTTGCCCTGCCCCACCTGCTGCTCCCCACAGAAACCTAAGTAAAGGCTCTTGTTCACATTTTCCCCTCACCCTCCACATCCTGAATGACCCAGTGCTTCTCCATGGCCCTGCATGGCATGGAGTGTCCCCTTCTCTTGGGAACTGTGAATAACAAAATGTCTTATCAATGGCAGTTGTCTCCTGATCTGTTGGCTTCACCATACCTGAATAATAATAAAACCTATATTTAGAACACAGGCAGATAGAGTCACTGGTGCAGCGGAACCAAGAGGAACAAATCGTGCACATTCCATGAGCTCTTTGTGTGTCTGCAGCCCAGGGCGTGGGGGGCCTAGGAGGGTGGCCATGCTGAGAAGCCAGTTGCACCCAGGGGTGCTAAGGCTGCTGTTGGGAATGGGGACAGATGTGTGCTATATTACAACCTGTTCCTCGGAATCCTGGAGAACGATCATTCTCATCCTAGAGATCCTAGGATGTTACCTTCACCCCGTGGGACTGCATTCCCTGGGGGTGAAGGAAGGGATGCACACCTCTAGCCGATGTGCAGGGCTGAGGAGTTGGGATGAACAGGTACAGGCTCCAGCAGGCATATGTTCTGTCCCCTGCCCTCTCTGTACAAGGACACGCCCAGTCATCTGATGCCCCAGCCAGTAGACAAACACTGTGTGCTCAGAGCCTCTTCCTGTGGACCCTGATCGGCCTGGGACCCCTAAAAGGAGTGCTGACACGTGAGAGGAAGACCAGGCAGCAGCAGGTGTGTGTGACCACCATGCCTCTCCTAGTAGCTCCAGCTGCCGGGGTGGTGGCTCATGTGGGCCTTCGTGATTCATCCTAAGATGCTACTTCTAGAAGATCCTCAGGGGCCTGGGTCACCACCCATCTGTACTTTCCCAAGAGACTCAGATTCACATCACAAAAATAACCTAGGAGAGCCAAAGGATTCTCAACACCCTTGGGTGTTATTTGTTCATTTGAACACCTGGTCAAGGGCGCAGAGACGGCGCGGCTCTTCAGCACTCCTTGGATAACCTTGAAAGTACCCAGAACTCTAACGAGATATCTGGGCATCACGAGGGCCAGTCAGGTTGACACATAAAATTAACCACCACACCATTAAACACTAATTCCCATTGCCCTGCCCCTTTCAGCCCCCATTCTCATTCCTGTCTCTATGAATCTGACCACTCTGGTACCTCATATAAGTGGAATCATACAGAATGTATCCTTTTGGATCTTACAGTAATTCTAAATTTAACTTTCTGAGGAATTACTAAGTTGTTTTCTTCAGTGGCTATAATACAGTCCCACCAACAGTGCACAGGGTTTCAATTCTCCACATGTTCACCCATACTTGTTATTTTCTGGATTTTCTTTGTTTGTGTTTTTGGTTTGTTTGTTTTGATAATGGCCATCCTAACAGATGTGAGGCAAGATCTCATTGTGGTTTTGACTTGCATTTCCCTAATAATTATTGATGTTGAGCATTTCTTTCATGCACTCAACAGTCATTTGTATATATTCTTTGAAGAAATATCTACTCGAGTCCTTTGCCCACTTTCTTTGATGTCATATATTATAAGAAATCATTGCCGTATCCAATGTCATGAAACTTTTGTCCTACATTTTCTTTTAAAAGGTGTATAGTTTTAGCTTTTGTGATTAGGTCCCTGGTCCGTTTTTGTATAAAGTGTTAGGTAAGGGTCCAGCTTCATGGGCATATCCAGCTGCCCCAGCACCATTTGTTGAGAAGGCTGTCTTTTCCCCCATTGAATGTCTCCTGGCACCCTTGTTGAAAATCATTTGACCATATATGCAAGAGTTTATTTCTGGGCTCTCTATTCTATTTCATTGGTCTATATATTTGTCTTTATGCCTGTATCATATTGTTTTTATTACTGTAGCTTTTTAATAAGTTTTGAAATCAGGAAGAGTGACTTCTCCAACTTTGTTCTTTTTTTAAAGATTATTTTGTCTGTACACTATCTTAAGTGTTAATTTCACCACTTGTAAAATGAGGATGACAGTTGCATCTACATCACTAGATTGTGTGTTAGATAAGGTAAGATATATAAAACACTTGGCACTTTTCAGGGATATCTATTAATATAAAACTATATAAAAATTCTTTAATGAGTTATTACCACTTCTAAGTGAACACCTGTGATACATGTTTCATGCATACCTCACATCTTCGGGAAGACCAGGTCAGTTCCCCAGTATTCACTGGCCCTGTCTCAGCATAAACAACTCTAGACTGAAGTAGTCAACCCAGTGTTCAAACCGCAGCTCTTCCACATGATAGCTGTGTTACGTAGGGTGAAACACTTAATCTCTCAATGAGTTAAAAAAAAATTCTCACCCAGGGGTATGTTTGTTGATTATTAGAGAGAGAGAGAGGAATGGGGGGAGAGAGAGAGAGAGAGAGAGAAACACTGATCAGCTGGTTGTTGCCCTGTCAGGGGATCGATCCCACAACCTTCTGGTGTATGAAATGATGCTCCAACCAACTGAACCACCTGCCAAAGTCATGCCTTTGGTTTTTTTGTTGTTTAAATTTTTGAAATGGGCTTAATACCTCCCTCAGGGTCTCTTGGTGGAGGAATAAATTTAAATAATGTGTGTGAAAACCCTAGTTCCATACATCATACATCGCAAGCACTAAATACATTCTTTATTCCTCCCTCCCCATTTCTCGTTCTCCCATTTCATTTCTGCTCTAGGGAGCTTGTTTCCTTGCTTTTCTGCTTTTTCTAGGAAAAGGGTCCCTGACACAAGAGAATTCTTTCTTTAAAGAAATAAGAAACATTTGTTTTCCCCTGGGCAAACCATGTGAGATCCCACCCTGAGAAAACACTGAGTCCGTAAGGACTTGAGGTACTGACCTGACCCTGAGTCAAGGTCACCGCGCCCAGTGGCTCTGCCAGCCATGGAAGACCTCACGCTCCACAGGCTCAACCCAGGACTTCATTTATGTGTTTCTGTATTTATTCACCAGGAAACATTTATTGGAGGTCTACCACCCAGGCTTGTGCCCACCAGGACTCCCTGTCTTATGGGAAGACAGATAAACACAAAAATACTTAGAGCAATGTCTGCAGATAGATGGAGCTGGGTTTAACGGCAGCCTCAATTTGCTTCTGTTTCTTGAACTTCTTCCAGAAAGAACACTAGAAACAGAATAAAAATTATTAGTGAATTAAGTCCAAGTTTGTCAGGCCTGCTCCTATAGTGTTTAGGATCCCAGCTCAAGTGGCAGATTGATCGGGGAAGTACTCAACTCTCTCCCACCAGGGCTGGGCATGAGGTTGACTGTGGAGTGATCTAAGGGAATGGGCCAGTAGGGTTTCCTCCTCAATGCTGCCCAGACATTAGACAAGGAGAACACCATAATACTGTAACAATGGAAGTTCAAAGTCCAGGGTCAAGCTCAAGGTTCTTCTTTGTGTTTTCTTGTCTCTTGCTCTCCTTACGTCTTCATCTCTATAAAATAATGTGTAATCATTGTTCTTGCAAATACATCTCCTAATTCTACATAAAAGGATGTGTTTGGCACCACACATCATTTCAAAGGTGAAGCCAATAAACATGGTTGATGTACTGATTGTGGGCAGCAATAATGCTCCCCAGAGCCCCTTTCTTACTGTGGGCTGTTAAATTCTGGACTAAACCTTGAAAGAAGGTGAACAGAGTTGCTCTGTTAAATTAACGAACAAATTGTCCTACCTATGAGATAACCGATAGATTACCTTATTAATGTTCTATAATGCTAAACAATGAAATCATTTTTAAAAATAACTTCATATTATTCCAAATGTGAGGAGGAAAGCTATTTACAGATTCTACAGTAAGCTTGACTTTTTATCTGATACCTCAGAATATAATTCTGAGGTTTCAGATGTATTGATGCATCAGTATACTTAAATATGTAATTTTTTTACTTGCTAAACAACAGAAAAAACAATGTCTATAAATCATTCAGAAATTTTGAGGTTGTGTCTTCACACAACCTATGGTTTTACAACAAAATGTGGAGACTGCAGTTTACTAAATTGTTGGTAAAACATGCATACAAACACGTACACACACACAGCCACACCCCATCCCATCACCATGCCACTTAAAAGATATTTAATCTGTACTTTTTGCCACACAATACAGTCTCACAGACTTGCAGCTCTGAACGATGGTGAAATAACTCCACTCACCTTTGGAAGGTTTGGAGGATTCTTCAGTGTGGTGGAATGTTTCGCTCCAGAAGCAGAGAGGCGCCTTGGTTCTCTTTTTTGCTACTTACATAGGAGCTCCCACCCATGGACTCCACGTGTGGTCCATCCAATCACACCAGCACACGTGGAAAGTGAAATTGGTGTCCGTGGCTAACAAAAGCAGTGAACAGCAGAGTATGAACTAATTTGGGCATCTGGACCCTGACCATTATGCTCCTGGGAAGATGACCAGTCACCTTCCTGTATCCAGGGTGCTTTTTATAGATCCTAAGTTGCTGTCCCTGAGTCTGAAACCCACCTGGAATAAAAAGAACAAGAGAAGTGCATAAAAACTGATGTGAAACAATGGCAAAAACAGAGTTTTAAAATGAAAAAAACACAATTTATTGACTGTCATGTAGTGCAGGTTCAATTCTGCACAGTGCTTCTAAGTGCTAATGCATACATCGTTAGAGACAGCTCTGGAAGGCTATTACCAACATGTAGTTAGTGGTTATTGCTTTGAGGCACAAATTTAAGATACGTTTTTATTTTACTTCAATAAGTCATTTTTTAGTAATGAGTGTGTACTAGTTCTGAAATCGGAAAAATAAAGGCTTTTCAATTTTAAAGAACAAGTATGCCAAATAAATTCAAAGCCATTATTTTCAGACATGGTTTTATTAATGAGAGAATGAGTGACTAAGAAGATTACATTAGCTCAAAGAAGTACAAACAAGGCCCTGTGTATTTCCTCATATTCCCATTTTTTATGCCCCAAAGAATACAGGGTAGTTAATAGAATCCTGATTTTTAAAGGGGCTAATAATGGTTTAGCTTTGATATAAGGCACTGAGTGATTGACTCAGAAGAGGTAAATAAATTCAATGTGGAAAATTACAAATTTGATCAATGTTCATACAGGATTTTCACTTATATATCATATTTGTCAACAACTATAATAGCTGTGTAATAAACGACGGTGTTTGGCAGATTGAAACACTTGTCTATCATTGGCCTTTTAGGTCTTACATTAGCTATTAGAAATAATCTTTATTTCTTCATCTGTTCAATCATTTACCACTTCGATGAATACCTTTTACTTACTGGCTATGCACCAGGCACTGTGCTAAGCACTGGGGATACAGCAATCAACAAGCAGACAGACTCCCCAGCGATGGAGCTTATGGAGCAAGACGAACATCAACTAGCCGAATGCCTGCATTGTCGCAGGCTCTACTGACCACTTTGACAAAGAAGTGGGATTGGTGACAGATGATAGTTGGGAACCTGAACTCTATGGGCTGAACTGTGTCCCCCACAAAATGCACATGTTGAAGCCCCAACCCCAGTACCTCAGAATGGAACTGATATATGGAAATAGGGTCATTGCCAATGCAGTTAATTAAGGCAAGGTCATTAGGGTGGGGCCCTTATCCAATATGGGTGGTGTGCTTAAAGAAGGGGAAACGTGAACCCAGAGACACACGCAGGGAGAACACTGTGTGAATGTGAAGATGGCCATCTCCAAGCAGAGGAGAGAGATCCATGCCAGATTCTCCCTCTTGGCCCTCAGAAGGAACTGATCCTGCTGGTATCTTGATCTCAGACTTCTGGCCTCCAGAACTTACAGGAACAAATTTCTGCTGTTTCAGCCCCCGAGTCTGCGGTGCTTTATTACAAGGGTCACAGAGGGTGGCTCTTCTGAGAAAGTGAGATTAAGTTGTGACCTGATGAGGAGGGCTCGTCGGGAGAAGAAGAAGAACCATGTGCTGAAATGAAGCAAGGGCCAAGGCCACCATGGATTCCTCCATCCTCAACCAGCACACAGATGCTGCCTCTTCTTTGTCAGTCATTTTTGGACTGTCTGATCTTGGAATGTTTGCAATTCCAGAATATTGGACCTCTGTCCAATGGATCTTAGATTTCAGATAGGAACTCTCCACCTCATCGCAGTTGCCCCACTACTAAAGAGAAACTTTCTCAGGATTTTGACTTGGTGGTGGTAATTTTTTAAGGGATGGTGGACAAAAGCATCTTCAAGTTGCCTAAGTGGAACGTACAAAAGGAACATGGTTACTTTCAGTTCTGGGTTGCAGTGTGTGCTGACACATAAAACTCCTTCAGTTAGGTTTTCTGTTAAATTTTTGTGAGAAATGTTGAACAAAAGCCAATTACAGAAGCTAAAATGAATTTAACATTTTTGTTTAAAAAAATAAGCCTCAGATGTAACTTTAATCCTCTACTTTAATCTCCTCCCATAAGCTGAATCCAAAGAGCCAGCAGTGCTGGGCGCCCACCAAGCAGATGTTCTAAGGGGGTTGAGACAGGAAGTCAGCAGTTCTGAGCTTGGTAAGGGGCCACCAGCAATGCATTACCTGCCCAAACCCAGGTCCTACCTTTCACTCCAACTCCTCATCAACCCAGTTACCACCTCTGATCGGTGTGTCTCCTCCATGGCTCTCAGATCTGTCATCCACTCCACTCCCACCGTCCCGGCCTTCTCGTCACGCCAAGGTCACCACAAAGGGTCCTCATTTCTCTCCCAGGGTCTCTGAGATTCCTGTAGGTGGCCCAGCCTCCCCAGTGCTCAGTGTCAACTCCTCACCCAAAACACCTCTTGCAGAATTAAAAAGTGGGTTCCCCCCCAGGGGTCCTTAGGTACTTTGTGTGGCCAGAAGAAGGAGCCTCCCACTTCCGAAATGTTAATCTATGCCCCCGTGATGGCAGTTTAAGAGCAAACAAACAGAGGCAGGATGGAGTAAAGTTGGGCACAAAGAAGAGGTCCCAGAAGCAGGGCTGTGGGATGTCAGGGGTGGGTGGTGCTAAGCAGGGGGTTGAACCGCTTGTGTCACAGGTCTATTTGGCAGCCTGGTGACACCCATGGACTGTTCTGGAACAATGTGTTTATGAGCATAAGATTAATTGCATAGAATTACCAAGGAGAACTAATTATATTCCAATGCAGTTATAAAAATATTTTAAAATATGAGTAAATTTATAAAGTAGCAATGCACGTATGTCTTTATTAATGCATTAAATATTATCATCTAACAGTGGGTTTAAGAGTGACCCTGGTTTTGAAGAAATGCTGAGTGTGAGTGATGTTTTGAGCTGTCTGCAACAATCGTAATGGGACATGAAAATTCCTACTTTCTACTTGTGACGGCACTCCCGCAGTGCTGTCTGTCTCTGCTTCCACTCATGATTTATAGGAAACAAGTTACAATTCAAGGTGAGTGAAAATAGAGATGCGATTTTTCCTCCATCCCAGTTCATGGATGTCCTGACTCTGTCCCCAGACTTTGTGGCTCCATGGAGTCCTGATCATCAGGACTGGCTGTCATCAGCCGCACCGGCTCGGCGCAGGAGAGGGCCGGGGTGGACCCGCTCACAGGTGGGGACAGAGGAGCAGGCCCTGGCTGGTCTGCTTCAGGTCTGGGTTTATGTAGCCCTGCATTCCTGCTTGGGCTGGGCCTGGTTAAGCACTGACCCTTGTTTCTTTCCTCTCACTCTAACTTTCTCCTCTATCACCAACCAAGGGGAGTGACTTTGAAGGGATGTGGAAAGTAGACTGGAATAAGGTCAAGGTGGGAGACAGTCATTGTTCATATAAACCCAAAGTGCATAAGAACCTGGCTAGTGAGGGGCTGCCAGGGCTGGGGTGTTGCCAAGACAGGGACCTTTAAAATTATATCTTATGTATTTTTCCACCTTGAACATACCTCCTTTATCATAAGGAAAGGGAGTGGTCTTCTCTTATTTTTGACCCCATGGATTATAAATTTGAGGGTGGGTCAACATTTTCCTACAATGGCTGGCACACGATAGTGGGCTGGGGTGTGGGGGGCACTGGGAGGCTATGAGCCAGGCTGCCTGGCTTTCTGCCCCAGCTCTGCTCAGTGATTGAACCCCAGATGGGCACTGCCCACCTCTGGCTTCTCATCTGTGATTGTGCTGGACCACCTGCCCCACCATTTTACAGGACGGCTGTGAAGGTCAAGGGTCATGCTGAATGTACATGTGCTCTCTGATGTGTTTATACGTTTTCTGGCCTGCAAGTGACGGGCACCCATGGACCAGAAAATGTATTAATGATGTGGTTGCCTGAGATCCTGGAGGTGGAACATGGGTGCCGGGACGGGGCAGGAAGAGCTCAGGGGCAGTGGGAGTGGAATGGGGCGGATTCAGTCAGAATATGGACATCAGGAGTGGAGGGACCCAGGAGGACACGGGTTTCTGGCTTCTGCAACAGGGAACAGCGGCACGGTACCCCCAGGCCTGAGGGCGAAACCACGAGATCACTTGGGACATGTGGAGTTTGAGGTGACCCTCATATTCCTGCGGAGACAGACGCCTGTATGATTTAGGAACTTCACAGGTAGGTTGGGGCTAGAGATGCAAATTTTAGAGTGATTGATAACTGAAGTGATCTGGGAATGTATGGGACCAGATGGCGGTGAGGAGAGGACTGAGACAAGAGCCTAGAATGCCTTAAGGATTATACACTCCCCATGCAGAGCTGCACACCCGCAGGTAGCTGCCTTTTCCTCCTTCGCTGAAATGTGCTTGCCTTCATTTCTGCCATTTGGCATTATAATGGCTTTTCAGATCTGTCTTTTGCCCTCTGCACTGTCCTTTTGTTTTTTAATTCATTTTTACATGTGTGGTGGCATCTGTGCATGTACCAGGTGGGCCACCTGGCTGCCTCTAAAAGGCTCAATAGATGTCATTAATGAAGTTTACGAGAAAGGCAGGAACACAAAGACATTTTTGTGTGCAAGAATTTGAGGAGGAGGGTCACAAAAAGGCACTGGACATGTCTCCCAGGAGATTACAGACAGTGTAATTATTTATCTGCCCACTGCTCTAACAGTATCTGTGAGCCTCGGGTTGGCAGATAGTGTATCTAAAGCAACTATTTGTCCAACTTTTGATAATAATAATATTAGCAAGCCCTTACTGAGCGTTTAATATGTAGCAGGCACTGTCTGTCCTAAGAGCATTTGAGTCGAGAGATAGATACTATTATGAGGTAGATGTTTAGATATTATCATATTCTCCATTTTATACATGAGGAGACTGGGCACAGAGAGGCCATAAGCCGTCCAAGGGCTCACAGCTGGTCAGTGGCTGAGCAGGGATCTAACCTGATGCTGGAAACATGGTGGGCCCTCCATAAATGCTTATTGAATAAGTAACACCGCATGCACCCTGAGCTCTAAGACCAGGGCCTCTCTTTATTGAAATCTCACAATTTAAGGCATGAATCAAAGGTCACCTTCTCTGACGCCACATTCTGTTCTGCCCCGTTGTGTGACTGCCTGAAGCACTTTGGGTCTCAGCCAGGTCACTTGCTCCATTTTTGGTGACGACTCAATGAGCCCTTCACACATCTTGCTCAAGAGGAAGGACTGGAACGTCTTTGCATTCCTCTTAGTGCTCTGGGCTGGTAGGTGCTCACTACACGTTCATTGGCTTCAACTGAGTTGAAGTCGTAACAGGAGGCAAGCTGTTGACTGGGAGAAACCGGGAGCAGCTCGAACACAAACATCATCGAAAATGGGGCTGAAGAAGCAAAGGATCTTTCCATTTGAGGAGCAGCAGATATCAGAGAAGCAACAGGGTCCCAAGAACACAAAAGACTGAACGTTTCATCAGAGGTCAAGGGAAGAAAGCCTTCTCTGAGTTAGGGTCCTGCGTTCAGCTCAATAGTCAATCTGCGCTCTGAAATCTGTGCTCCTATTAGCAGTTACTCTACAGGGAGCCATGGTTCACGAGTTCAAAGCAGATCTGAAAGGTTTGTTTAGTGTTACTTTAATAAGGTTTAGTGTTGGATGAAAATTCATGAGTGCATTGTGTCTTATATGGTGCTAAGCTCTTTACAAACTATTAGCTCATTCTTTAATCTTCTTACAACTCTTTATTATCATCATCATTGTTATCACCCCCACTTTACAGCTGTGAAAACTGAGGCAAACAGAAGAGTGTGAGTGAATTGTTCAAAGCCATGCAGCAGAAGCGGGAAGGAAACCCAGACATCCTGGCTCCTGGGTCCCTGTTCTTAACTACAATACTTGGCAATGTCTTTCACGTGGCCACACACAAAGACAGCCTAGCTCTGGAATCTGTGTTTTCCTTGTGACAGTGGCTGATGCTAAAATGTCAACTTGATGCCTTAGAGGTCTACATAGCCCCGTAGAAAACTAGTCTTCCAGCTGCAAGCTCATTTTAAAGACCAGTTGGGACACACAGGGAGAGGGACAGTCGATGTGCCCCACACGGTCCTTCTGGACTTGCAGGCTTTTACAGACCCCGCACCAGAGCTACTGTGTAAACCCACCAGCCCTGAGGTCTGATTTCACTGCCTTGGGCATTGGGCACCTTCAGTGCTCAGAAAGCAGAGGATGGGCTTAGTATCGAGGTTGCTGCCAGGTACATCCAGAGGTTTGCTAAGTACCTTTCCTCTGAAAAGGTGAAACACAAGAAGAAGATTGGGAGCAGGAGGAGGGAGAGGGCAGATATGGGAGACCCAAGGGGAAAACATGAGAAAGTGTCCATATGTCAAAGGATATCCTTTACAAATATTTCAGCCTTGAGCTGAGATCTTAGATGACATACCTAAGACCCGATTATTTAATTTTATCAGGGTTTTGATTGAATGATATCTTTTCTCTTAACCATCTCTAGGAATCCGTGAGGTTGAACAATCCATTCAGGAGTAGATGCTTCTGCTTCTGGTAGCCATGGCAACGGTGAGCATCTGCCCTGGCACGTCTGTCACCCAGGAGCCCACACATCCGACCTTTGGGTGGGAGTTTTGCATCTGAGGCACACCGACACACGCTCCACGGTACAGTCCGTTCCTTGTCCTTGGCCGCACTTGCCCGACCAAACAGGCATCTTCATCTACAACACAGAGAGGGCTGTGCTAGCAGTGGGGTGGCTCAGGCAGCCTGCCACACCGACTCCCACACAGTACGCAGCGCTGGACACACTTTGCTGCCATCGCCTTATTTGAAAGGCAAGCCCAATAGTTCTGTGACAGCAGGCAAGTGGAACCTCTTCACACCCAGTTTTTCATTCTGTGTAGTGAGGAGGACTTTAATACGGCTTCACTGAGCTGTGAACATTCAGAGAAAGGATGCACTCTGTACTTCTCACAAGGACAGCTGGGGAAGTGGTGCAAACATCACGGGGTCCTCGTTTCAGCTGAACAAGGAACCTGGGAAAATGGAGAAAAAAATTCAGTATGCTTTGGTGTCTGAACTGCACAATTTAGTGGTTAATTATGTAATGTTGGATTTGGGGCAATATCCCATACTTGATAGCTTGTTCTTATACAAGATTACAGAAGCAATGTGTGTTTACTGAAATTCTTATACGCGCTCAGCATGGTCCTAAGGGCAGGAGACCCAGTGAATTTCCTTGGGCGAGGTGCTCCGGGAAATGGTAGCGGAGTGAGGGAGTGATCACTAGAAGGCCAAGGCCCTGCCTCAGGGCTCTCTATACTCTCCAGCTCTGAGCACAGTCCCCAGTACACAGAACCTCAGCCATGTTTTCTGGCGACCCAGTGGAGGTGAGCCTCAGCACCTTTGGAGATCTGTCTCGGTGAAGACAGAATCCCACAATTTAGTTTTCTTGGCTTCATCAAAAAAAAAAGTCTTAATAGCACCACATCTCAAACTATATACAGTTTTCCTAACTTAGTACATCTTTCCTGATTTCCGGTATCTAGTTAAATGTAGCTAGGGTCAAGAGAAAGAAAGGAAAAAGCTGAGAACAGGAGCTATAGTTCCTGCAGGGCTTTTTGCTTATTAGGATGTAATGACCTAGATTTGCTTTATTTGGCAAGTGGGCCACACACTTCTGAGTGGCTCTGCAGGTTTCCGTTTAGAGAAGAATTACTCAGCCCGCTGGATTTGTTTCAGAAAATAGGTTGTCTTAGCCTGACATCTACTGGTCAATCTTATAGTTACATGTTTGTTACGTTTTTGCATATAAATATATATAGTACCCACAATTGTTTGATTGTTTTCAATTAAAAAAATTCCAGTTTCTCCCCATTACCACCCTACTTTCATGTCTGGTCTTTTCCTTCCCCTCAATCCTAAAAGCTACTAAGATTTGTCCTCTCTTCCTTCCTATCCTAACTTATCACTGACCTTTCTTTGCAGTTGGCCACAGAAGTATCCTCCCTCCCTCCCTCCCTCCCTCCCTCCCTTCCTTCCTTCTTTCCTCCCTCCCTCCCTCCCTTCCTTCCTTCCTTCCTCCCTCCCTTCCTTCCTTCCTTCCGTTTGTACTTCATTACCTCTTGTTCACTTTCCAGCACGTTTCACAGCCAACACCAATCTATGGCACTTCTGGCTGCTGGTTGCTGCCGCCTCCATGATCTCACGACGGAGCACAATGTTCCCCAATGGCCTAAGACCTAATCTAACACTTCCTCCAGACTCCGGGACGAACCTGGATCCTCTCCAATGGTTAGACTCCTTCAGGGAAGGCATTTCCACAGAGGCTTCCAAGAACAGACAGCAATGTCTCACATCCCCGGAGCTGCGGCCAAGCCCTCATTGTAGAGTGAGTCCCAATAAGCCCTTGAGGATGGGGAGATGGGAGCACATTCACATTGACTTTCTCTATAGCAAAATGGACTCATGGAACCCACATGTCCATCTTAACCAAATCACCTTTTAAGAACAAGTTCATACGCTGATTTGAACAGAGAAGAAGGAGGATCTGGAAAAAAAGCAGGGGAGCGAGGACCATATAAGGACGAACCCTCATTCATTTAAAAAAGTCATCCTTGAAAAGAATTAATCACACCACACACACCAATATGAATAAATATGACAGACATAAATGGTCGAGTGGAAAAAGCTAGGCACACAGAGAGCCTGGTGTGTGACCCCACTGATACCAAGTTCACAACCAGAAAACCCAGATCTGTGATGATGGAAGTCCGGGCCGTGTTTCCTTCCGGTCTGGGCACACAGAAAGCAGGGTGACTGGCACAGGGAGGGGCCATGGGGGCCTCTGGGGGCCCGGAAATGCTCTCCATCTTCATCCAGCTGCTGGTTGCCCAGATGTGTGCAGATGTAAAAGTGCTCTTAAGAATTATGCAATTTACTATGTAAATTATAGCAACAGAAATAAAAAAGAAAAAACTGGTCATGATTATGCCCAAGAAGACTCCTTACTGACCATTTGCTGACGGTGTGGGGAAGGTGCATCCCCAGGGTCAGGGTCACCCTCCAGAAGCTTGCTCTCTGGTGGGAAGGCCAGGGGTCGGCCCGTGTGCAGAGCGCTGGGGCCTGGGTTTGGGTGTGTGAGCACCAAGGGCTGGGGAGGTAGATGGGAAGGGAGGAGTGCTCAAGAGATCTCATTCTAGTCCCTAAATTTTAAAAGTGAACTGGAAATGTCTCCCAGGCATTGCTTTTTTTTTTTTTTAAATGGCAACACTCTTCATTAATCAGGATGATCAAACTGTGGCTTGATCCTGTCTTGGTTCCTGGGCTTCTGCCCTGATTGTGGTCAAAACCTCTGGAGGCCTCTCACTTTCCTGGAAGAAACTTGACCCTCATTTCCAGCAGCAGTGGCTTCAAAAGGCTCCTCTCAGAACCTGAGATCCTCTCAGACACCTACAGCTTAGCTTCTGATTTAATGTTCACGGAGCTCCGCTTTGAAAAAACTAGCTCCGGGAATTTCCAGTTACCGAGGCCCATTTCCCAGGAGCCAAAAGGCCTTGCTTGCAGCTGGTGTGGAATGTTCTACGCTGGTGTTGGACTGGCCCCAGCGTCCAGCAGCCCAAGTTAGGTAGGGAGACTGCTGATTAAATAGTCATTTGTAACCCGAAGATGTGTAATGTAAACTTTCCTTCATCAGCACACTGGCCGCATCAGGATGCCGGCGCAGAAGTTATGAGCTTTTTATTGGTGCTGCAGGGTAACATTCTGAACAGCCACAGTGCTTACACATTTCTGGTTATCAGCGAGTTGTAATGCTTCCAACTGCCAGTGGACAGCCAGAGATAAACGTGGGCCAGCCACAGACTGCGCGGCGCCTGGGATGTGTTTCATGCCTTGTGGATTTCCTTTCTTTCTTTCTTTTTTTAATTGTAGGATGATGTATTATTTTTTTGACCTGGAAATATTTACATGAGGTACAAAAAGACAAAAAGTCTCCTAAATGTACAGATGTGAGACTCCTATGGATGTCCTGACCTTTTCCTGGCTTTTTTCTTCTCTGTGTTTGACAACAGAAGTAGCAGAAAGCACAAGACAGACATTCCAGGTTTGGGGTACATGATCCCCAGGAAAAGAGAGCGAGGAGAGCCTTCACACTCCTCAATTTCCCAACAACCCATGTCAGGGTCATAAAAATCATGTCTGACCAAAATTACCTTTGAAATACCCTTGAACCCCCCCGTAAAGCACAGTGAAATGGTCTTGGTTAAACTGTTCTGCAGATTAATTCTTATACACACATAAGGTTGAGAACTACTGAACCTGACTGTCAGTCCCTGGCTGTGCATGGACAAAGGTGAAGAACACGCATTTCCCTGGAGGGCCCCTCCCTTTTATTTCGATAGTCAGCTTCTATGACCTTAACCCTGGCAATGGCTTGCTGTTGTGAGGAGTGAGTGAGTTGAGGGGGCTCCTCACACCTTTGGTTTCTGTAAGGGGAGGGCCTTGGTTCCCGTAGGACTTTGAATTAGACTATGGACAAGATCTTGGGAACCTTGAATTTTCGATGCCACTAACAAACCGATTATAACTCTGCAGGCAGTCAGTCAGCATCCCTTTCTCTTTGGCCCCCCAAAAAGATTCCTCTGAAGACGTCTGCTCTCCTTCCCCACCAAACACAGGGTTTGGTGTCTGGGTGGCACTCATCACAGACGGACTCCAACCAGCACCCCTGCATTGAGGATAAAACCCACCCACTCATTTCCTTTATATCACTGGCACTACGCCATCTCCAGGTGGCATTTCTGGCGCATGAGGACCTACTTGAAAACTGAACTTCACAACCATCTTTCAAGCACTGTAGAAGATCTAAGTATTTGAACCCTTTGGGTTTCACCATTTAATTCCAGATGGTGGTGGGAAGCCCCTTGGAGTTCAAAGTGTAGCCCGACATTGCTTACTGAAGTCTCAGGTTCTGCCAGAATTGTTCAACTCCTTCCAAACTGGCTGTGGAACCAATAGACTAACCTGAAATGCCCTTTGTTCGGTGGAAAGACTGGATGAAGTGGATTTTATAAAAACCAACAGATATAAAATGGAGACAGTGCTCTCAGAGTTGCTGGAAGGAGGCCGAGCGGCATCCCACCAGCCAGAGACAGGAGCTACCTGTGACGTGGCCACTGCTTTTGACTCCGGGAAGCACAGGTGACACAGCCTCGCGACTTCCAAGTTGCTGTGGAGACAGATGGCCCAGCCGCTTTTTACCTCCGCAGCTTTAGCTAAAACGTGGAGGCTGAGATACACGGGGAGACGTCTTCAGGAAGCACACGCAGGAGGCGCCATAAAGCTTCGAGGCTGTGTGTGCTCTGTTTGTGCAGCAGTTTTCAAGCTGAAAGCACATCAGAGCGAACCACTGTCCTCCAGGTTTTTATTTTGCTTGACGTGATTACTCTCTTTGTGCCCTACAACACGCAGCTCTTTTTCTGTGAGGACAAGTTAAATAAGTTGGGCAGGAAGGAGGAGATCTCTGTGGAAACAAGGAGCGTTATGAGTCGATTGCTGACCACCATCCACGTTGGGCCCGGGTTACAGAGGCAGCGGGGGTGGCCCCCCTGCTGCCTGGGGTGCTGGGAATGGCCAGCAGCTGGAGCAGAGGCAGCGAGTGACCTGACTGCAGAGGGGGTGCTGACCACTTTGGGGGTGCCTGGGCGTGGTCCAGCGCCTGGGACTCAGGTGTCCTGAGTCCTGATGTGTCCTTCCTCACAACCCGCCTGGTCATCCCTTTGAGTTCATCAGCTGTTTTCCTTCTGAGTTCTCAGGCAGAACTCTAGCTGATGAAGGCTTTTATGGAGAAAATAAGAGAGAGGGCTGGGGCCGAAGTTGCCTGCTGCTGCCTGTATTTTGCCCCCCTTTCCAGGCACCAGGGGTGAGGTATGGGGAGGGGAACAGACATGGAAAAGGAAGAAAGCCAGAGCTGAGCAGGAAAGTTCTAGAAAGCTGCTTTCTTAACTGGAACATGGCTGCCAACAGGAAAAACGGACAAACCAAGGAAGTTTGAGCAATGGACTACGGCTCATGGATGGGGTGCCTCCCAGGAGCAGAGCCCTCGGCAGGGGGCCGCTGGGAAGAGGGCCCTGGAACCCACACTTCACTCTGGAGCCTGGGTGTCTGGGCTGACTCTGCTCCCCTCGGGGGCACATGCCCCCTGCGGGCGGGCGATCAGCATGAGCTTCGCCCCAAGTTTCAGGGAGTTTCTGTTCCTTCACTGTCACTGGTCCTGACAGGGATTCTCTGATTAGTGCAGGGCGCTGTTGCGTCCACTCTGTGCCACGTCAGCAGGCTGCGTGGTGGCCGAGACTCGCCCTTCGTGGAAAAGCCAGCGTCATTCCAGTTCCCTGGCCACCAGTCAGGCCACTTTATTACAGCTCCCGCCACCAGTGTGGACGTTGACCCGATGTGCGGAACGGCCTGGGAGGAGCTTCTGAGGGCGGGCTTGCCGGCCATGTCATGGCCCCCGCTGGGTCCATCGCACTGATCCCGGTGCGAGGGATGAAGGCGGAGCAGGCACAATGGGTACAGAGCTGGGGAAGGGCCTCAAAATGTCATTTCACCTATTTCCCTGCCTCCAGAGAGGGAGCCCTCAAAGTATGGCAGATAAATTCTGGGAGTTTCTTAAAACTCAGTGAATTAGGAACATAAATGCCCTCTCACACAGCTGAGTCCCTCATTGTCCCTACCCTCCTCGGGATCAAAACTCAGCCCTTCGGTGGCATTGGGGGACCCACCAACACTCTTCTTATGTTTACACCTTCATTGCCAGGTAATTCCCACACAAACAAATGTGTTCAGACCAGGTTCTGTGCCCGCAGAGCGGTGCCTCAGTGTCGCACACAAACAAGGCTACAGTCCCGTGGGGCCCCGGAAGGGGGGGCCAGAAAGTGCTCAGTCACGGCGAGTGACTGTCTGCTTGGCTGTCACATTCTGTCCCATGATCCTTCCATGTGACCCTCCTGCTTGTCCTTCATCTGTTGCAAGCCAGAGGTTTTAACGATTCAGGCTCTTTCTGAGTTATTCAAGTGCTAAACAATGTCCTAGTAGAAACAGATAATAACAGGAGAATAAAAGCCACCTGTCAGCTCACCCTGCAGAGATAACCCCTGTGCGTGTTCTGGGTGTCTGTGCTTCATCTCCTTCCCACACGCACTGTCTGCTGCCTAGGTCTGATAGGCAGCAGACAGCTGGGGGAAATGACTCTGCAGGCAGTTCTGAAAGGCAATTTTAACTGCTGTGGCTCACAAATTTAGTGCTCCTAAGAATCACCTGGAGAGCTTGTAAAACACAGCTTCCCAGGCCAGGACCCAGAAATTCAGCCCTGCGTGGGTGCTGAGAGAGCTGGCCTCCAGACGGGACATCCCAGCCTGGCCGGCACTCTTTCTCACTTCACCGGCCTCAGCTTCCTGCGGAAACCCAGACCTGATGTGGCCTCCTGCTGGGCCTTCCCTGAGAAGGAGCAAGAGGTGCTGAAGTCAGTGCAGAGGCAGAGCCAGAGGAGGAGGAGGGTGTGGATCCTTCCCTGCCTTCTCCTGTCCCTGTGACCTTGGGTTAGTCATTTCCCTGAGCCCTGGCTTCCCCATGTGATATGAGGATGGTCATGCACCTTCCCTGCACAGTGGTGGCCGAATATGGGTGCAGTCTGTCAATGATCACCTGTCTTGGCTTGGCCCATAGTGAGCGCTCAGGGAGTGACTATAAAGTTCAAGGCTCAGCACACCGTGGTGTCTCATGTGGTCTTGTCACTTCCTTAGGAGATCCCAATCTACAAAGTGTGGACCAGGGGTGTCTACCTCATGGATCTGAGGTGCTAACTCATGAAATGAGGCATCTGGAATGCCCCACATCAGCCTAGCCTGTGTCAGGCGGCCAAAAAGCATGAATCATTATTTTAACTGTTTAATAGCTTTGTGTTGTGCTCCCTAATCCTGGAGATACACCAACAGTCTTTTTATTTTAAAATCTTCATGTTACAAAACTCAAGCAAAAATGTAGAGACTTGTCCAAAGAACCTCCTTACAACCATCACCCAGATTCAATAATTAGCAGGCTTTGCCACCCAATCATCCTTCCCTGGGCTAAGGTCTGGTCTGGGGATTCAGGAGCGGGGCAAGGGTGGGAGCCCCCAGGGTCAGCTCCCTGGGGCAGCTGTGGTGAAGAAGGGCATAGGAATTAGAAGACAGCAGGAAGTGAGCACAGCGTGAACTGCCAGTGGGGCTTTGGCGGTTCCCAGGGACCAAAGCATGAACCTGAATTCAAAACAAGCAAACCCAGAAATGTGTTTCAAAATCCATCAACCTCAGCTAAACTTCCCGGTGCTGTCATTTTTAAGTACTCCTATCAATGTGGACTCTGGCTCTTACCAGATCATGAAAAAACCCTCAGGGGTCCTCAGCGCCACTGCTTCCCTCAGCTGAAGCCCCTGGGGCTCAGCAGCTAGCCCCCAGGCAGGGGTGGGCGATCCACTTCTGCAGGAACAGGATCTCTGCAAGATTGAGTGCCCCTGCCTCTGGGTCTTTCCTGCTGCTGTGGGGTCAGGATGAGAGCTGGCCATTTGGGCCCAAGTTATTACAAGGTTTTCCAGCTAAGGAAAACTGTCTGACTTTCGGTTGTACAAGGGGTGAGTGAGGAGCACAGCAGGCTTAGTCTGCTTTATCAAAACTAAGAGGTCTTGGCTGGTGTGGCTCAGTGGATTGAGTGCTGGACTGTGAACCAAAGGGCCTCCAGTTCGATTCCCAGTCAGGGCACCTGCCTGGGTTTCGGGCTGGCTCCCCAGTGTGGGCCATGTGAGAGGCAACCACACATTGATGTTTCTCTCCATCTTTCTCCCTCCCTTCTCCTGTCTAAAAATGAAATAATTAAAAAAAAAGACAAGAAGGGAAGGTGCTGCACATGGCATTCCTATGTTCCCTGCATCCTGACAAGTTGGAGAGAGAGGCGGCAGATGCTGCAGGTGTGGGGCGGCCCTGAGCCTGTGCTTCGGGGTCCCAGCCAGGTTGTCAGGGTATGACTGTGGGCAAACACCTTAACCTCTCCACCTGTAACAGGGACATAGTTCTCCTGCCCAGCTGTTTGATGAGTCAAATCTACAACCAAAGCAACAGAGAAGCAGATGCCTGCCCATTTTAAGAGCTATTTCCCCAGCCCCTCCCCACCCCCACCAGCAAAAGGGAAATTTCCAGATAATCATTGAACTTGTACACTTTCTCCTGAGTGTGTTACTCCAAGACACTTAGTAAAAAATAATTGAACGTTAAACAGCTTTTAAGACTTTGTTGACAGACAGGAAGGAAAATATATATTATTAAGTTAGACCAATGTCGTCAGGAAAAGAGAGAATGGTGGTGGCTGTGGCTGTGGCAGTCCCTCCAGAGATTTGTCCTCCAGCTGCCTTCCTCCCTGGCGCCTCCCAGCCGGAGAATGAGCTCCAGTTTTTGAGTCACTTACCGCACAGTATCAGCAATTAACCGCACCCCAACCCATGCCTTTGGCAGGAGGAGAAGCTTAGGAAATGTTTTTAAATTAACTTAAGTGCCCTATGTTACCTACAGTATCTTAGGGCTTTCCATCAACCCGTTTAATTTGCAGGACAATCCTATGTGGCAGCAGTTACTGTTACCCCATTTCACAGATGAGAGAGCCGAGGCCAGGGTGCTTTGTGGCCAGCCTGGGATCCCACAGCTGGTGACCATGTTGCCACCGTGCCCATGTCCTCTTTCTCCTACAGCCCTTTGGCTGCTGCCTTGGGCACTGTGGGCCAGGAAATTGTGTTGTAGGATTTCTCATTCTCTCAACCTCTGATGACAATGGTGATTCCAGTGAAGGTTACAGCACTGTCCCTTCTGTCCCTTCTGTCTCCCCTGGGTGTCCTGCTTCCTGTCCCTGTGATATCCGGTTCCTGCCTGATGGTGGGCTCTGGCGGCCTCCAGAGGGAGGTGTGTCCTATACCCTCCAGGCCACTCATGAGGGCTCTGAGGCCAAACCTGATACAAACCCACAGAGTGGGAATCTCGGACTGCGAACAGGGGCCAAGAGAGTCAGTCTTGCCATCTGAACGTCAGAAGGGATTCTCAAGGGACAATAAGACAAGGGGGCGAGTGATGAGGAACGGGGCATGAGAAGGGGTGGGACCAGGATGGGTTTGCACAGTTGCTCCCTGGCCACTCCAACAAGGCAAATGACCAGTTTCTGCTGCGCCCAATGAATGATTACCCAGGCGACAATGGCCCTCACACTGGGTGTGAAACTGGGAGGCCTTTCTGGAGGTCTTGACAGGCGTGGTTCCAAGAATTGGTGGCTGAACACAGCCCTCCTGTAGTGAGGCTGATGGGGAGTGGGGAAGGCAGGCTTGTTGGTGCGCTGGGAGGGAGAAGACCTGATCTCTCCTATATTCCAGCCCATGGTGGGCTCCTGGGGACAGTTAACAGGTGTGTCCTGAGGACTCAACAGGTGTGTCCTGAGGGCTCGGAGCCAGTGGTCCTCACCAAAAAGCAAGGCCAGGCCCGGAAGTGAATGGGTGCATGCGTTCTTAAGGCTAATGTATTTAGTAAGTATTTATGGAACATCCACTGTTGCAAAGCACAGCATCGGGCTGTGCTGGATGGGAGACAGTCCTGACCTCCAGGAGCTACACAGGGAAGAGGAGGCTGGACAGGAGGTGGGGCTGGGAAGTCCTGCACATGCTGGATGGTCGTGGCCACTGCAGGGCAGGGGGCATCTGGGCTGTGGGGGCTGCACCCTCAGGGTGCTGGGCTGCATCTCTGTCCCTGCTGCCCCACCACTGGCTCCTGTGCACCTCCATCTTCCCCATTTCATCCTGCCTGGGGAGTCCATGTGAATGGACAGAGGCTTCAGAAGTGCTGGGCAGTGACACTGGTGGGGGTGGTTGGCACTCACCCCGGCCCAGTGGTCCATGTCCCCACAGCCAGGGGACCTCCCCAGGGAGGTCACGAGCGCTTCACACCTTTGTGAAGAAGAGCAAGGCACTTGTCTATCCCTGCTCCTGAAATTCTTCATGTCTTATAACAGATATCCTGCTCTACTACTATTGGGAAGTCTGTTACTGTAAAGAAACAGAATCTTGTTTGTTTGTTTGTTTGTTTTAGAAATAAGAAGAGCACATTTGCAAATAAGTCTGGGGTTTGGGGATCTGGTGGTGATCACTGAGCAAACACTGACGTGTGAAACAGGCCTCCAGGGAGCCCAGGCCCAGGAGGCTGCAGGCATGTCCCCACGGCAGCTGCACCCCCCATGGACTCACCCCCGTGGACACGCCCCACATGGACGCACCCCCACCCCCCATGGATGCACCCCCACAGTAGGCACGCCAGTACCTGCACAGCTCCGGCTCCTGAGGAAGGAGAGCCGGCCTGCACTACCCTTCTGCAGTAACAGCAGTGCAACCCCAGGGAGACGCAGGGGAGCCTGGGGGTCGTCCCCTGAGCTCCGACCACCACAGACATTTCCACATCAGTCCCCAGCTTCCTGGCAGTGGGTCCTGTGGCCCAGCAGTCCAGGGTTCCCCAAATGTGTTAGAGCTGCACACAGCTCCATGCCTGGTGTGGCACAGCGCTGGGCATGACGGCACTGAGCTGGGAGGCGGGAGTGGTGAGCCCCTGGGGGGAGGGGAGGGGATCCTGCACACTTTCACTTGCCCAGGGACCAGGGGGGACCTGCAAATTCAGAAATGCTCTCTACCCTGAGGATGAGATGAAAGATTTTAAGGGACATGGAGTTAAAGAAAAAGAATGCAAAGTTAACTAGTTATTTTTATTTTTAGAATGAGAAGAGAAAAATCTTATTAAAATTACAAATTTTAAAAAGCTGCCAAATACCACAAACAACAAATGAACATGTATATGAACCAACTGCCTGGCACACCCCCTACAAAACTTCTTTTACATTTGTTTTACTTGCTTGCATTTTAATTTTGCAATGTTATTTGCTACAGAGAAACTAGAAAGGATGTTTAAAGAGCAGCATCATAGATTGCTGGGGTGGGGGTGGCCTCTCTTTGCCACCTCCCTTTTGGGGGCTGCCACCCAGCACTGGAGAATTTGGTTCCAGAACGAACGAGGGCAAGACGCAGAGAGATATCTCTGAAATGGGAGAAAAGAGGCTTTTCTGCACTGGCCTCAGGGTTTCCCTATGTCTGCCTTGGACGCCTTTCCTTTTCCTAGTTGCACTTTCTCTCATACACTCTTCATGGGCTCCTGCTCCAACTCCAGGACCCACAACTGTGTGTGTGTGTGTGTGTACTTCTTGACCTAGAAGGAGCCCTGTTGTATCATCGGACACGTTTCGTCTTTTCTACTATCAGAAATGGTTCATAGAGACTCTGAGTGGGGCCTCTTCTCCTTCTAGCTGTAAATAGGACCGAGTCTTTCTCCCTTAATGCATCCTTTCTGTATTCATTTTCCTAAAGAGTCATCCTGATCAAAATGCTCCTTGCCTCCAGCTTCTCCTCACAGCCTGCCCCCCACCCCCGCTGCTTCCCCAGAGGCTCCAGCGCACTGGGTCCCATCCACAGCCTCACAGCCTGGCCCTGACCTACCTTCCCAGGCCTACATCTTATTCTTTTTCCTGTCACCAAAAAGGATTTATGCAGGAAAAAGACAGGATTGCAATCTGGTACGTGCAGACACGGCAAGCCACGCACACGTACTGAACCAAACAAAGGTGGAGCAAGTACTTTTATTTATTTATTAAAGAGACTTTTGACCTTTGTATTTTTATTTCTTTTTCAATGTTATATCAGGTTCAGATGTACAGCCCAGCACCCAGACACTTACACGGCTTCTTTCCTGCGCCCTGGGCTCCGACGCCCTCCACGGGCTTGCCCTCCTCTTCCCGAACACCTGCCTCGTGGAACCCTGCTCAGACGGCGCCTGCTCCAGGGAGCCTTCCTTGATGTTCAGAGACCAGAGATCCTCTTCAGCTCACAATCCCTTAACCTCCACTCAACTTCCTGTAATACATTCCTTGTGCTTTTTCCCTGAGGTTGTTGTCTACCTCATCTTCACATCCGCTACGAGTGTTTGTTGAATGGATGATTCTCATTTTTTGATAAAAGAAACCATTGGTGGTCAGACAGTTTAAGTAATTTGCCCCAGATCACGGAGGGGCGAGTTCAGTCAGACCTGGAACCTAGACCTGGGAATGCAGGCTGGGATCACCCTCTGCACCATGCTCAGCGTTTCCGAGAACCACGCGGGGACTGATTCAGAGTCTGATTGGCCAGATCAGGAGTCACTAGCCCTTGACGTGCTTCATCCTTTGTGGCCAGGAATGGTGCCAGTTCATGATCCTCAGGGCAAGGGGGCTTGGAGATGGCCCTTTAACCAGATCATCCAGGAGCTAGCTCATCAGGCGCCTCACCTTGACGTCAGCAGAGAGGTGAGGTGCGAGAAAGAGCAAGGCGGAGGGTTTGGTTCAGTAGATTCTCGTCGCTGCTGTCGCCCATTTCAGCGGGTTAGCGGGAGGTGTCAGATTGGATCTTGTTCTGGACTTGTGTACATGTGTATGTGCAAAACACATTTAACCCTTTACTATAAACGTTACATTCACAAAAGCAAAGCAACTTATACAGAAGCTCCCCCATCCCTGCCCGTCGTACCCATCACCCAGCTACCACGCGGATCGACAGACGCAGTTTCCTGCGTCTGGACCCTGTTGGCCACAAGCCTGAGTGCCGTTTCGATTTTCTTCCTCCTTCTGTATTTCTTGTAAGCAAATAATTTGACCTGAAAACTTGACTTTTTTGTCAAAAATCCTTGCTGTGCAGGTGGTGGTGTCATTTTGAAGAGGAGCTCACAGCGCTGTGGATGCTTTAAAGTGTAACATACTTAAAGGTGGATCAGGGTGATCACATGCACATGAAAGAAGTGAAAACTGACTTAGGTTAGTAGACACTGACTGGAAATGGGTCTGTTTACTCAGGGGGATGTCTTAATAGAAGTTCCTTGATGAATCAGATAACAAATAAAAGAATATAAGACAGTTGCTCAGCGATTGGCCTCCTGAAAGGAAGAAGATTCCAGAACTGGATGCTTGCCTTCCTTCAGCTCCCTGCTCCCCCAGGACAGACGTGGGTGTTTGATGATGTCCCGGGACAGCTTTGTGTAACGCGGGCTGGGCACCTCTGTCGGAATCGGTGCCAGCGTTTTCAAGGAACCACACTTGGCTCCTTTTCTACAGGAAGAATTTAAAAAGTGTAAGAAGAGTCACTATGGCTTCACCTGGCTTCACTGTGAGGTAGAAATGATGCTTCTAATCGTCGCCTTCGGTGTGGTGGGGTTGGAGATAAAGGGCTGACAGTGTGGGAATGTGTGTGAGCTGGGACCCTGCTGGCGGACGCATTCACCACTAAGTGGTGTGCAGTTCAGTGGAAGGCACAGGAACCACCGCTGGGTTAGCGGCTAATGGCACCATCTCGATTGTTGACAACCACGTGCCCTTGAGTGAGTTACTTCTTTGTGTCTTCACTTCTGTCTGCAGATTGGGAGACCCTGTCACTCCCCAGCTGGCACCGTGATTTCCTAGAACACTGAGAGGTTTCACTGACCCTTTGCCATCTGACAGTCCTTTTTTACTTTTTGCCCTTCCTCTGTGTTGGCCTTGCCTCCCAGTGAAAGAAGTCTTTGGAGCTCTGTGCTAAGCACCCAAGTAGACACACAGCAGGGGCTAAAGGAGGCATGAGTTCTGCATGTGAAGTTGTTTAGGAATTCCAGAAGAAAATTGCTGGAGAATTCCACTGCCAGATGGGAAAGTACTAAAAAATCACAGACTAGAAAGTCCTGCTGAACATCCTGTCCGAGTCTCACTCAAGCTAAGCGGCCTTCAGTGTCTTAGGATGTGCCAGGCAGTAAAGATAAGCACTAATCCTACATCTTCTTGGAAGGTCTTATCGGTCTCCTGTTTGGGAAGAGCCGCCTCCTACGAAGACGCCCCTATTGGCGTCCTTACCGTGTACTTTACCAGGCTGGGGTTATGATGTCAGTTCCCCTGTTCCCATTGGGAGGTGAAGTGTTTGGTCCTTGACTGAGCACACCCTGGAGGGGGCAGGAATCGTTTGTCCTGGAGTCAGGCTCAGGCGCCAGCCAGGGCCCCTCCCCAGGCCCTCTGCACTTGAGATAGCCCAGGGAAACTTTCTCATTATCACTGTGACCTCCAGGGCCCCCTAGCTGCCAGTTAATCATTACATGGGCAGGGCTGTGTTCCTCTAGCTTTCTGGCCTGTTTTTGCAGCTGGCTGGGTTTATTACTGGCCAAGGGGCCTTGGCTGGTGTTTGGATTGCATGCTGATAGGCGGTCAGTGGGCCCCAGCTCAGCCCTCACTGGATACGGGAGTCAGGCTCCCCTTGGGAAACTGGCACATTTGGGGTTTTAGCACCCCTTTTCCCAAGTTGCTGAGAGGCCCAGGCACTGAGCACCCCAAGTCTCTTTCTGGAGAAAGCTCTCAAATGAAGCTGGGGCCCAGGAAGCCCAGACCCAGAGCAGAAACCTCACAGTTGAAGAGGCAAAGAGTCACTGCTGTGCTCCTCGGGGACTCTGCTCAGGGAGCAGCTGGGGCCCGATCACACGTCCTGTTCCGAGATCCACTCTTCCTCATGGCTTTCCCGTCTTCCTCCCCGTTAATCCACATGGGAGCTGAGACTGGCCAGAGCTGTCTGAAGCATGTATTGTAAAAGCAAGTTGACTTTCTTCAGAAACATCTCTTAGCTTTCTCGAAAACCATCAGTAAGTTCTTAGTAACTAAATAAAGTCGGGGAGTGTTCCAGGGCCATCTGTCAAAATGACGCCCCATGAACTAAGAGGATTTTACAGAAAAGCCACTCTGTATCACAGGGTGACTGCTCATCTCTGTCCCTCACCGTTTGCTTTCCCACCCCCTCCCCTAGCTGGCCGCTTCCAGGACCCTGCCCTTCCAGCCAACCTCCCTATCTAGACCATCCTTTTTATTCTTGGCCTAAACAATTCTTCCCCTTTTTCCAAGCTCTGTCGAGTGCTGTCTGTCCTCGCCTACCCTCGGCTCGCACACTGCAGTGCTCAGAGTCCGTCTACACTGCCCATCGACATTGTCTTTGACCTGAGGTGACTGTGAGCTGTCTTTGAAGTTAGTTCCCCGAGCCTGGGGCTGGGCTCCCCTTTCCTTTACATCACTGCAGGTAGCTCAGGTAGCTCAAATATAGAGATGTCACCATGAGGGACACCGAGCTCTAAGGGTCCCTCATTACCACATCTGTTATGATTGAGGTCAGTAATGGTACAGCACAAGAGGACAAGAGTGGCTCAAAAGCTACTTTCTGCCATTTCTGTGTGTGTTTTCCAAGCCACTCCCACCACATGCAGTGACAAGGACATGGATCTTGACCGAGTGCAGGCATCGAACCTCTTCTACAGCCTCACAGCCTTCAGTGGAGAATTCTCAGACAAACCTCAGCTCTGGTGCTTGCTATGTGGCAGGCCTGGGAACAGGGCCCTCCCATGACCTTCTCAGAACCCACTGTGTAGACCGATGCAGAGAGGGGTGAAAGGAGCCATCAGGAGATGCTGAGGGAGAACCCTCGCACCCCAGGGAGCTTCAGGAAATCTGAAGGGACAGGACAGGATGCAGGGCAGGAGGCTTCGAAGATCGGACTGCAGTGGGCAGCCTGCTGGCTTCCGTGAGGAGACAGGAGGAAGGCTGGGGGTCCAGCATGGAGAGGAGCCACTGTGGGACTCCAGGCCCTGTGAGGTTGAACAGGCACTTCCAGAGCCTGGGCCGTGGCCACTGTGAACAGAGTGGAGGGAGGGGATAGTGAAGGAAGCATCTTCCTCCAGGTGGGGTTGTGAGAAGGTTTAGACACAGAGTTGACCAGAGACACCCTTCCCCTTTCTGCACCCCTCACCACCCCCCATGCATTGGAGGGGAGCTGTGCAGTTTGAATGCCATTGGGCCTAACTGGAACCAGCGTGCAGTCTGTTCCCATAAAGGTGCCTTGCGGTTTCTTCCTTCGGGGCCTGATTCCTGAGCTTTGTGAGACAAGGAGAATTTGTCATCACAAACAAAGCCTGCTTCCTCCCTTTTATGACATAGTTGACAGTATTAGTTTCCTCTGTGATTTCTTTTATTACCCTCAATTTTTATTAATCCTGTGGCTGCCAGGGATAACAATAAAATAATAACGGAGTGAACTATTGCTGGGAGGCCCGTGTGGATGAGTTAGATGACGTCTCTCTGCTGCCTGGAGTAAGGGGGCTGCTGAGCACAAGTGCCAGTCTCATCAACACGTCAGCAAGGCCTTGCAGATTGACAGTGACGGTCCACGTCCTGTGGCAGGCAGGCCCCATGCTTCAGGGCAGCAGGAGTCCAGAGCAGGCCCCTCTGTGACCCCCAGACTTCACGGTCCAAGGGCTGCGGAAGCAGCTGGTGGAAGGCCTGCATCCCCTGAGAGGCCATGGGTCCCCTGTCCTCGGAGAGGATCTGGACACATTCACCTGAGAAGGGGGCACAGTGCCTCCATGCAAGGTTCTTTCTCAGAACCCACCTGAACCTGTCACTTTCCTGGTATGGGTACAGAATGGTCTTGTCTTTAAATCCTCCCTCTCCCCACTGGCCGCATTGCTGCCTGCCTGTCAGCCACCCTGTGTGGCCCTTCTGAGGGAAGAGCAAGCAGCACCTCCAGGAGATAGGCAGTTCTTCCCAGCAGCTGCAGCCCAGGAAGAGTCTTTATTGGTCTAGACCTAGCTGCTGGGAACAGAGAGAGCAGCTGGCCCTCGGCCGGGGGTCCCAAAGTGGCCTTGGCTTTCTCCATTTTTGTCCACTGCCTGCTCAGTTGATGGGTTTGAATCGGATATAGGACTCACGCAGCAGAAACATAGTACAGTGGCCCTAAATTTTGACTTTATCTGTGGCAGCTGTTGCTGGACATCAGAAGGAAACCCCCGTGGAATGTTGCACGACCTGGTTGCTTTTCAGAATGCTGAATTTTAACGTGGCCAGGCGGGGCTCCCCCTGTGTGGTGGGGCGGCATGTGGGGTGCTGACAAGTTGGCAGAGCTCAGCTCTCACCTGTGAAGCCTGTCCGTGTTTCCTTCTCTCGTCTTTGCATCGCCCTCTTCCTCTGACCCTCAGCTATCACAGGATGTTTGTAAAAAGAGGTACCCTTCCCATGAGAAACTTGCTCCTTTTTCATTAGCAGAGAGTGAGGAAGTCCTCTGTGGAACTTGGCATAGGGTGGGAGCCCTGAACTATCACACTGCACATTGGGAACAGGCTGGTTTCACGGAGGTGCTGGAGAGGAAGAGTCAGCCGGACCAGTGTGATGGAAATTGCTCTCCTTGTGGCCTGGGAGGGTGAGGGAGGTCAGGGGGAGAGATGGAGGCTCAGAGGAATGCCCAGGAGTGATCTGGCCCAGTAACACCGACGCGTCCTTCCTTCTCCAGGCCCCCAACACCCTCCCCACAGCCTCGTGTCCCAGCTGCCCCCCATGCACACTGTTTCTGCAGCCAGACGCGTCTGTGGCCCACTTGGTGTGAGCAGTGGGAGTTTTAAGGGCCATCCCACCGCATTTCAGTAGCATGCCAGCTACTTTCTCTGCCAGCTTTTATATTCACTTTCATTAAAAGTCAATACTATATAAACATTTCCTTCTCACACTCACAGCTTACCTAACTCAGAGGGAAAAAGAACTTTACAGGCTCCCCGGCCCGGCCTCTGAGTCTGGACCAGTTTCCATCCACATGCGCACCGACGACAGAGATGCGGACCTGTCCACTGAGAGCTTGTGCACTTGTAGTTCACTCACAGTGGCCCACACCGTAAACAGCCCTCAGGTCTGTCAACTATAGAATGGGTAAGTAGATGGCGATACCGTCAGCAGGAAATACAATTCAGCAATGAGAATGAATGAACCACAACTAGGAGCCCCCATGTGGGTGAACCGCGCATGCATCATGTTGAACAGGGAAGGTGGACACAAAAGAGAACTCGTGGTATGATTCCCTTTACATAAAATTCAAAAACAGGCAAAGCTCCTCTGTGGTATTTGAAGTCAGGATGGTGGTTACCCTTGGGCCCTGGAGGAGGTAGGTCATGCTCTGTTTTTTCATCTGAGCACAGGCTCCCAGCAGGCTCACCTGGTGGGAGTTCAACCAGCTGGTTTGTGTGCTTTTCTGTAGGTATGTAATGTTTCAAGAAAAGGTTTTCTGGAAATCACCAAGTTCACCCTGGATTTGGTGCCATTTTGGAACTTACTTCAACCAGGCCTGTTCTCTGAATGGCTTCAACTGTTCCCAAGGGCTGTTCTGTAACATGCACACAACTGCTGATGGCTTTTGTATCTGTGCTGTTATTCTACACAGCGTTTTGCCTGCTAAGTCTACTCTGAAGTGCTGTGCAGCAATATCAGCATCTTTAACAAGAAAGGCACTAATTTTCTCTTCATCCTATTGCTTGGAGCCAAGGGGTGGGCAACAGACTACAAGAGGCTCTGTCCTGGCAACGTGTCAGGCCCTGTCGCGCCGACAGTGCTGTCTCAGCCATCTAAACAAACTGAGGTCATGGCTTTGGCCATGGAACTCAGACAGACTCTCAGTGACCCCCAGTCACACCTCAGTCACTGTCTGTCACTCCACATTTGTAAAGTGGGGGCTTGTCCAGGGAGACAGGGGTTTTCCAAGATGTCATGACTCACCTCATGGTTTTCACGGGTGTGAGTGTGACCCCAACAGCACAGCCTCTAAGAAAGACAAGAAGATAAAGGAACAATAAAGAGGAGGAAAGAGATGGGGAAAATGGGCCATCAATAGGAGGAAGTCCCTGAAGAAAGGACAGACAGGTCCTACCCAAGGAAGCCTAGAGAGACCCCCTCCCCTAGCCTTCCACTCCCTTGGGCTCTGTGCTGCCCCCTGCTGCCATCACTTTCCAAGCCATTGGTGGGTGCTCCAGGAGGGGCCCTCAGTTGCCAGTCTCCCTCCAACAGCCCTCTCCCTCTCCTGAGGCTCTCACTGCCTCCACTGTCCTGAGCACGTGGGACGTGGCTTCAGGGCAGCTGCATGGCTTTACTTTCTTTGGCTTCTCACTCTTTGCATATTCTTCTGAAAAACCAAACTCTAAACGGTTGATTTCCTCTAAAAATGTGAGTCTTTCATCACCCCGCTCCCCAGCTGATGTGCAGTTTGCACTGGCACACGGCTTTTCCTCTTTCCCCGGGAGGTGTGATTGGGGTTGTACATGGGGTGCTGACAAGTTGGTGGAGCTCAGCTCTCAGCCATCACCCCTTCATTTTCAAGCTGCACTTTCCTTTCTACATCATGGAGCTGCCCAGCCTGACCCTAGTACCCTGTCCTTCTCCAGGGTCAGAGATCATGAGTTGAACCACATCCGTGTTTGGCGACTACTCTTGCCCACGGTTGGAAAACCAAGGCTGGGAGGAGCAGGCTCTTTGGGGGCAGGCGGAGGCTACAGTGGCTGAACGGAGAGCAGGTCTCCTGGCTTTCCCTTTCCAGCAGGTTTGTGCCAGAGCAAAGGACAAGGCAACAGAAGTGGAGGAATGGGATGAGAGACCCAGGCGAAGCCACCTTTCTGCACCTGCCTCACAAGGGGCACCCACTGGTTATGCATTAACAGGGACCCAGCCGCGTGGCCGGCCCAGGGTTGCAATCGAAAACCGAAAGGGCATGTTTATAGCCAGCAGCCTCCCAATAAATTACTTTTCCTGCCAAAAATGTGCCATTTCCCCCCTTTCTTGTCAGCCTTGTCACAAAGCTTAAATGACAGGTGAGCAAACAGTGGGCAAAGAGCTAGGAAAGGCTTGCAGCTCTGCAAGTCCACAAAGCTCCCCTCTACCTGACCTGAGTGCATTATCTGCTGGGAACAGTCTCTGCAGATTATGAAGCCCAGGAGGGGGGCTGGGCGGGAGCTGTGAGCCACAGAGGCCCAGGAGGGGGAGACAGAAGAGGGTGCAGTGGTGGAGGCAGTGGGAAGAGAAATACACTTTATCTCCACGGGATGGGGCTTTTTGAGCTTATTGCACTTGATGTTGAGAAGCAATGGGGGAGCAGCTGTTTCTAAAGGCCTCAGCAGGAGCCAGGTTGACAAGGGGGGTTGGAAGTCCGACTCTTTGCAGCTACTTGACATTTGCCATGAACACTGACCACCGGGGGGCAGCTGAGACCCCACGCTGCTCACAGCAGGGACTGGGCAAGGGCTCAGAAATGCTCAGGGCAGGGGAGGACCTGGAATACTCCCCTGGCCCACTGCAGTTTTCAAAATTCTGGTAGTGAGATGAAGAAAGAACATGTAAGGTCCTAAGATAAAACCCCAGGAGTCCCTAGCAAGTTCAGAAACTCCAGAAGAACCCCTTTGGTTCTCAGGCCACATATAGAGGGGGCTGGCACAAATAACACCCCTTTTTTATTACAAAATCTTTTATTACAAAACTATAAGCATGTAACTTTGTAACATAACAATATCACACTCAAGCACACCATATGACATTTTAGGTGACGTGTTCAAATTAAAACTATAAATTACTGTACCCATATTATTACCCTACCAACTACACCCAAGCAGGCGTTACTTCTGCTGGACCCTGGATGTGCACAAACCAGAGACTGAGACATGTCCATGTTTATCCCCAGAAAAAGCTTCTTTATTGCCTCTCCATGCATCCACTCTGCCCATCCCTCCATTCCTCTCTCCTTCTCCCTCCTTTCTGCCTTCCTTCTCTCCTCCTTCCCACAAGTATTTATTAAGTGCTAACTGTGTGAAGGAACAGTTGGAAAAATGGAGAAAAGCAAGCATGCTCCCTGCTCTGGCAGCTCCCAACCTAGCTGGGAGGAACACGGGGCCACCCCGGCCCCGCAGGTGCCCTCGGGATATGGGGAAGGTACCCTCTGGGCAGGCACAGCCCGCGGGCAGCTGGGGAACCCTCTGTACTCACTAGAAAAGGTGTCTTCCCTCTGGGCAGAAGAGACCCTGACCAGGCCCCTGAGGTTGGCGAGCAAACTGCGGGCCGGTGGCTGTGCAGTGAGGCCAGGGCACCCCCTCGGGACACAGAGAGAGCTGCTCCCCCGATGGTGGACCCTGACAGCCGACACGTCTGAAGGTGTCAAGACCCAACATCCAAACATTTTTCTAAATTGTGACAAAATACCCATAACATAAAATGTACCATCTTGACCACTTTTAAGTGTACTGTGAGTAGCATTCACATTATTGTGCAACCACTCTCCAGAAAACTCTTTTCACCTTGCAAAGCTGAAAGTCTATCCCCATTAACCAATAACTCCAATGATCCCTTCTCCTGCCATCCTTGGCAACCGCCAGTCTACTCTGTTTCTCTGAATGTGATTACTCCAGGCACCTTACGTAAATGGAATTGCACACTATTTGTCCCTCTGTGGCTGACTTATTTCACTTAGCACGATGTCCTCAAGGTTCATCCACATTGTAGCATGTCAGGATTTCCTTCCTTGTTAAAGGCTGAATAACATCTAATTGTATGTATATACTGTATTTTGTTTATCCATTTATCCGTGAATGAATATTTGGGTTGCTTCTTCCTTTTGGCTATTGTGAATAATGCTGCTGTAAACACGGGTGTACAGATACACAACTTCCAAACCCTTAAATCATTTGGAAGCCCACAACATCTGTCGGGGTGATGGGTTCCCATGTGGTGTAGAAGGAAGGCGGGGGTGCCACACGGGCAGGAAGGCGGGCCCCAGACGGGAACATCTGCTGGAAGATGGGAGACAGCACAGAGGCAAGGGGAGTCTGCCTGTGGCTGTCCTCAGCCCATCTGCAAAGAGGAACGTGCCCTAACTTCATGGCGGTTGTTTTCACCTTGTCCTTAACTTGGGACCTGGGGTCATTGTTGCCTCTAATTAGGGTGTCTCTGTGTTCCAGAAATACCAAACTTCAAGGCAAAAACAGACATCACATGGATGTTTTGTAGACATGAAAAAAAGTATGAAAATTACAAGCTATTTATTCCGAGCACTGAGAAGCAAAAATACTGGCTATGTCCCAAAATAATACAGATGACGGCTAACAAACGCTGTGTTTCCAAGTGCATCGTCTCATCTTCTCCGCACAGCAATCCAGTTTTATCATCTTAATCTTACAGATGAGAAAAGGGAGGCACAAAAAAGGTGCTCAATTCAGATGTGTAGTAAGTTAGCATGAGAGCTGGGCATGGAACCTGGGCAGCTGACAGAGAGCCTGTGCTCTTGACCACTGCATTTCCATACCTCTTGACTTGCAGAAAATGCTGGGGCAGTCTCCTGTGCTAGGGGAACATGTGTGCCCATCCTATAGGGAGTTCCTCCTCATCACTGGGTCCTGCACAGTCCTCCCTGAGAGGCTCAGATCCTCCTCTCTGCAAGGCTGTGGTTTAGGCACAGAGTCCTGCGTCCTGGAGAGAGCCATGGATGGGAGACAACACACCTGGTGGAGTTTCTTGGAAGATCCCTACAGTTGAATTCTCCATAAAAATCCAGCACTGGTCCCTTCTTCTAGACACATTTTGGGATATGCTGCATATGAACCTAAATAGCATGGTTTATTCACTAAAGGGGTCCTCTGTCTTATAGGATGATCGGTTCAATTCTGCCTGTCTCATAGGGTTTTGGCTAAACCACTATTGATGAGTGCTGATGACCAGCACTTTGGGGCTTAGTATCCAGTTACAGCTGAGCCCCATCTCCACTTCTTCCACCGGCCTAGGCATCCTCATCTCCAGTGATGGGAACCCTGATGCCCACCAGAGCCCACATCCCATGGAGCCCACCTGCTGGCTGTTGCTCCGAGCAACACTAACCAGGCGCCACAGACGTGCAGAAGCTGATCCCAGGGCTGAGAATGCCTCTAGGTGCCCAACCTTTGGCGCTGGTCCCTGGACTACCATGATTATCAGCTCCATGGTGCCCAGCACTGGGGGTGGGGTGCTTCCAAGATTAGTCAAGGTGGCCTCCACCCTCCTGAACACAGAAATATGGAAGGGGGAGCACCGAGTGGACACACAGAATGTGTGTCCCCATGGCTCAGGGGCCCGTGTGTAAGATGTGTGAAGATTTCCTGTACGTTAAGCACTGAGATGAGTATGGACAATGAAGAGGGATGAGCTGAGCTTCCCAACAGTTGTGCCCTGAGGAGGCCGATAAAGGGGAAAAGCTCTCCGGGCTTGGGAATCTGGGAGAGGGAATCTTCTGGGCAGGGGGTTGCTCAGCTTGGGGGTCTTCCATCAGCAGGTCCCAATGAGGGTCCTCCTCCTCAGGTAATTGGTCTCTTCAATTGGGACAAAAGAGATGAAAGAGCTAGACATTTTTTCCCCCAATTAACTCAATTATCCTTTGGCTCCGTAGCCTTTTATCACCTTGAATACAAGGCACTAGGTGAGGACTTTCCTGAGGAATATAAATTTGCTCCTGTTTCCCCCTCACTCCAGCATGACGGGTTTCTCTTCCCTGCAGTGCCTACGCATCCTCCTTCTTCCTTTCATTCACCCAGGGATCACCCAGCACGCCTTCCTCCAGTCTGAGAGCAAACGCCTCTGCCTTGAGGCATATTAGTGTTCCCCCGGAGACTGTCAGTCACACGGGAGGCTGGCTTTGTTTCTTGATCCTTTGCTGGTCTCTGGTTTAAACAGCTTAGCTCCTCTGATGCTTGCCCAGGACAGTCAGCGAAGGAAACTCCTGGAGAGTGGGTCGGTGGCTAGGACTCTTGTCTAGTGCTAAACTCAGAGGGCTCTAGCAATTTCCCCAGAAATTAAACAGAAGTTAAAATAAACATTTCCAAAGTTAATAGTTTATGATATGCTACTAAATTGCTACCCTTTCTTCTTTTTTCTCAACTCAGTTACGGAGTATTAGTTTACTTTGTGGCATCAGATGACTCACTATTTCTCCCGGATTGAATTTTTATTGTAACTCTGGTCTGCCCTTTGTCTTGCTGGGCCCTCTGTACCCATATCTGTGGAGAATTTCAGGGAGGGAGGAGGAGGAGATGGTTTCTGAATGTGGGTAACACTCCAAACAAGTTCTGCTAATCTTGGGGTCTGGTGAAACTCTTTGCTCAGAAACTTTACAGCCAGTGGGAATGGATGCTTTGTGTTTGCTCTTCAAATAAAGGAACCTTGGAGGCAGAGAAGGGCATTTTCCATGGAGCTGCTGACTTTTGAAATCTTGAGCCCTCTTCCTTATCAGGCCACTTTATTACAGGCTTCATAAATGTTTTATGAGGGAATGGTGAGGCCCTGCTGACTAGGGGTGGTGGCAGCTGTCTCCAACTTTCCACATTGTTGACCAGATCAAAGGACAGATTTACCACCTGATAAGATTGGGTGGATAAGATGGGGTGAGGAATCTGGAACTGACTTCTTGCCTCCAGCACCAGGCGAATGACAGCGCTTGCACCGGTGCCTTTTTCTGCCCCTTTTTCTGCCCTTGCCTGGCCACTTTCATTTCTTGCATCATTGGAAGAACCAAATGAACCTCTCAAGAAACTCCTGTTCCTGAAAGCCAACTACTATTTCTCCTGAACAATTTCAGAATTGAAAAAGTGTGTATTTTAATGGTTTAAATTACCTGAGCACTTCAATACTCACTCTGTTCACACAAGTGACACTCACTGTACAATCTGTACAGTGGAAATTAGAACAAATATGTGTGTGAAAGTAACTTATGGCCAAGGAAATCACCTCTAGAATGCTGACATTTTCAGGTAGAGAAATCCCATTGACAGTATTCCCAGTTGACATTTTACTAAGTTGCCTCAACAGTCTTTGAGAATATTTTTAAATTTGTCTCATTATTATTGAAAATGGGAAACTTCTTTCTATCACTAGGAAAGTCTTTTTTTTAAAAGACAAAGAATTCTTTTCTGTGTCAAAAGAAGTTGACCTCTTTTTGACTTCGCTGATTTTCCAGAAATATCCCTGCTACTCGCCTGCCCTGTAGCTCACCTGGCCCTCCGATCCTGGCTGCCCTGCAGATGTTGAGGCCCAAGGGCGCTCCCTGAGGCCTCTGCTACTTTGGAGAGGATTCCGAGGACATGAGGAGTGTTCTGTCAGCCATAAGCACACATCCAGGTGATTCATTACAGCTGCTGGGATCTGTTCTCAGCAAAATGT